>JANRMT010062854.1:27475234-27498240 GCA_026402145.1 Polypterus bichir lapradei | reverse complement strand
TATATATATATATATATATATATATATAGATATAGATATGGGAACAACACTCATATCAATGACAAAACAATTACATTAACAATCATGTTACATTATTTTTTAAATTTTTCCTTTTCTTTTTCATACCTTCTTTAACACACTACTTCTCCGCTGCGAAGCGCGGGTATTCTGCTAGTTGATGTATAAATCATACAATATGCACATTTCTACTTCTACTTAATTTATCTTCATGCATCACAATCATCTGGTAAATATGCTTATGTGAAGGTACCTCGATCTCCGCCTACTTGATCCCATGAAACAATCATATGTGGAGAATGCTAACCAACTTCATACATATGCAGTCAAGACATGGGTTAACATCTTGGGTCCTCTCTGCGTGTAGTTTTCAGGTTCACCCTGTGTCCACGTGGGTTTCCTCCAGGTGCTCCGGTTTTCTCCCACTGTCCAAAGACATGCAGCTTAGGTGAATTGGCAATGCTAAATTGGCCCTAGTGTGTATTTGGTGTGTGGTTGTATTCATTCTGCGATGGACTGGCACCCTGTCCAGGGTTTGTTCCTGCCATGCCCCCTATGCTAGCTGGGTAAAGCAAAATGTTATGACCTGACATATGCAATCATGATGCTGCAGAACTTGACTGGCAGGTAGAGCAGCCTCTGTCCTGACTCATTGAGACACCACCACTTGTATTAAAGAGTATGTAGCTGCTCAGCTGTACACATTGCATGGCATTATAGTGCCTCTCCACCAAGTTCTAGAGGTTGGGTTAAGGCTTAAGGCACCACAGTCTGATCGGGTAACCGCTATTACCTGGCATATGTAATGATGTGATTGCTGCTACAATAAACAGTACAGGCCATATGAAACATTTAGGATTTAGTCAGTTACCTTACCAAAAAGCCAGCCATGTATAGCACCATCATTTGTCAAAGCTATGTTGCTTCAAAATTAAATGAATCACAAGTTGACCCAGGGCACTGTGACGTGACTTTTTCAGTCTCATCTTGGTATCATAATAACAAGTGCGTTACTGGAATGTAAGTGCTCATAGTTAAAAAAAAGCAACTTCATTCTCACTAAGTGTCCTTATTCCAATATGAGTGCAGTAAATTGCTCATGTTATGTTAGGAGAACTAGACAATGCTGCAAATTGCCATTTAATGTTGGCAAAAATATGTTATGCTTTATATAAATACACCCACACCTTATGAAAACTGGATGTAGTGCCTCATGGCTTTCTGCACAGCAGTCATGACAGAGTGGAGCTCAGCTGCGATATTCCTGACCTTGAGTAGCAACTACAGGTAGCCTACATATACTGATAAAAACCCAATAAGTTCTAATAACAACTTGGTAATATGAATTATTAAGAGTGTGAGTTGTCATTTTGCTGGTTTTCCCTGTTTGATCATGGTTGTTGTCATTTCCCTGAAATGTTGCATATTGATGGATCCGGGTTTCCGTAAATATGCATGTTCTCCTGTCAATTTTCTTTTATAAATCCTGACATTTGTGTGGAAAGCTGTGTACACACATTTCAAGCCTCTTTTTGTGTGTACACAAGTTTTATAAATCTGAACCCTGGTCACTCTCTGTGTGTAAGTTTGATGCTTTTCTCAAGAAGTTCAGGATTTTTTCCACCAAAAAAATGCATATTCCAGAAATGGAATCTGGTGTGAGTGTGTGTGCCTTGCAAAACTATGTCTGTGAAGATTCTCAGTCATCCAGGTGAAATTATCTGGTAGTTGAGTCATGGCAACTGGACTACATTCTTGTTAGGTAGATACATTTCACTGCTCATCCAAGCAGCTTCTTTAGTCTGAGAATTGTAACTAGCATCTATACTGCTGTGATCAATTTTAGCTCCCTGGGACCTCCTTTTGAATAAACATCTTCAAAAATAGTGATGGACGGATGGATGGTTGGATAAGAACTTTTACAGACTTACTTGATCAAGCAAAGACATTTTATTCTAAAATACTCAAATAAATTTAGCTTTAAATATCTCTTAGGCTGTGTGTCGGTGTTCTTAAGCTGAAACTAGTAGTGACTGCCAGCTGAATTTAAAACCTTTAATACAGCAGCTTCTACACTGTCATTTTGGATAGCTGAACATTGTGCACAAGAAGACAACACACAATGTTACTTTGTGTCTTGAAACTAAGAAAATAATAACTTTGCTGTAATCTGCCAAGAGATTAAATAAGTACTTGACTAATAAATTATAAGGTACAGACTGCCTCAGTATAGTAGCCAGAGTTGAGCAAAGTAGTCATCACAAACTGAGAAATAAGGAAAATGGAAAGGATGTTGTAATACAGTATATGCAATTGAGTACTGGAAATAATTGATACAAATAATAACTTGTCATTTTGAGCATATGCTATTAAAAGATAATCCACATTTATCTGACTCTCTCTCTCTCTCTCTCTCTCTCTCTCTCTCTCTCTCTCTCTTTCTCTGTCTCATATCCCAAACTCCCCTTCCAACTTAACAGCTCAGGGTTACTTTCAGGGTTATTTTAGGATCCATTTCTGGTACAAAGAGTGCCCCTTTGAAACTAGTGGGACCATGATCTTGGAGTTCCCTCTAATGGTTCCAGATCTCAATTAAAAGATCAGGCTTCTTAGTAGCCTCCAAATGATGTGTCCTCCTAAAAATGTAGAAAGGGCCCAAATATACATTAATACATTAGAACCCTTGGTGCCATCTATTAACTTGTATAGCTTATGTCAGGCTGCTGGCTATTGGTTCGTGCATAAATGTTGTACTCATCCCATTGCAGGGTTTCAACCGTTGCATATGTTATTTGTGTATTTAGTGCCGTCACATACATGAAAGTAAAATTAGAACATTAATCATTGAAAATTTTGTTTGGTGAAGGTTTCTTTAGGATGGGAGGGTGCTTTATGTGTTCTAAAGATATTGTTCAGCTCTTCTGTGCATTCATGATTATTTATCAGGTTGGCAGCGAGTGAGGCTGTGAAAACATTACACTGATAGTTTTAAAAATTGATATATTAGTAACATAGCATCAAGTCGTAACTTTTACCCTGTAGCCAGTAGGGGCACTCTTGTGTCGTCAAATAAGGAGTAAAAAAACAAACATATATAAAACATGTGGTTTTATTAGACAAGTAAAGTGCTGGAAATATGGATTAAACTATACACAACAATGGCACCAACAACCTTTCAACAAACACCTAACCTTTGTCACCACTTGCAGTTCCTCTTTTTCCTCTTCTTACTCCCAAGTTCTTCTCTTGGATCACTCCTAGGGTCAGGAGTCACTACTGAAACTCTTGTGGCCATACTCCTAAAAATATAGTCCTAAACCCTAATCCATGTTTAAAGACTTGTGCGACTCCATAAAGTACCTGTTAAAAAAAGGGGTTCATTCAAATGTCAGTCTACTGACTACTCTGTGACCTTCCATTATTTTATATCTATTTCTGTGGTTCTTTCCATTAGGGGATATCATGTTACTAATTAACAGTACCTCCATTCCACTGAACTTGCCATTGCTAGTGAACCTCGTGCTGGAGCATCTTAGCGACATACCTCCTGTCCTAAACAATCTAAAATAGGATGTTGACCCAGACCCTACTGGCCTTATTTTTACAGCCCATCAAAATATTTATCCCATTAATATAAATTCTTGTTTTAGAATACCAGAACAGTGAGCAACCTCCTCCTTCCTCATATTGCTAGCATGCATGTAGCCAGTATGAGGAAGTTACATGTATATTCGTTCAGACCAAGATAGAAATAAATTTACAAGTATGCCATGATCATGGGAAAGGTGCTATATCAATAAAATGCATTTTTTATTATTATGTGTATTTAATGCTTAAAATGCTGTGGTGGATTTAAACTTTACTGAATCAGAGAAGGGTTTTTAATGGTGTCAAGTGTTTACACTATGACTATGCATGCTGTTTCATCTGTATGGAGGGGTGAAGGAATGGACAAAGCACAGCACAGTAATAATAACTGTGCAAATTTTGGTGTGTGTGTTTGTCATGAGAAAAGTAGACAGAGCATATACGAAAACATTCCCTGGAAAGAAAGACAAAATGAATGAAAATCTAATGACTTAGGTAGTGTGAATTTAAATTTGTTAGTTGAATTCCTTTTGTATTACATAATTCCTATTAACAGGCATAGTCTGCTGTTTATATTTACAAATATGATATTGTTGAAATAAAACACAAAAACATGGCAACTGTCCAGAGTCCTGTGCTCACATTTCACTCCAGGCACTGTCTTCACACATATAAAGAAATACATGTTAGGTTAATTGAAGTATGAAGTAAAGCAATTAACTCTGCAAGGGTGTCTCCACAGGCATTCCACAGGGTAATATGCTGAGCCCCCTGCAGTACTCCTTGTTCACCTCTGAATGTGTGGCCAGACAAAGCTCCAAATCATTATTAAATCTGCTGATGATACCACCATTAGAGGTCTGACTACCCACAATGAAGAGGCAGATTAAATAGAAAGAGGTCTGTCTGCTAATTCAGTTCTGCCAGGAGAAAAATCTCACTGTTAACGTCAGCAAAACCAAGGCTCTAATCATAGACTGTTGAAAGTAGAAGTCTGACCACTCTGCCATCAACTTCTGAGGGGATGCTGGAAAGAGGAGTGAATGGCTTAAAAATAATTGGAGCAATCATCACTGATGAACTGAAGATAAAGTATGAATCCTTCCTTATATTTATGTACAGCTCACAGATAGAAATAAAAACACACCACAAACTGCACATTTGTCAAATCTACATAAAGAATAAAGATTTTAAGGCTGATGCAAATGTATATGTTTATAACTGTACTATTGCATTCATTTCTGTACTGTATTTTGACACTTAAGCACGTATTCCATATCCTCCACCTCCATCACTTTGGTAAACTTTAGATATTTTTGGTATTTATACATTATCGCCACTTTTAAAATATGGCCTAACATATGTTACATGCTGTAGAGCAACTTCGCAAGCAAATTCCTAATACAGTAAAGCAAGGAAAATTATTTCCGATGAAGAAAGAGGCTCAAAATATTGTGTGTAAGAATGTATTTTCTGCTTAAATATATTATTTTATTTAATCATTTTATAAGCATCCAAGTATATATTCAACAAACATTTAGGTTTATAAGCTAAATGTATACATAAAAGCATGGAAGCATACGCGTTATTTATCCATTTTTCATCCCTCCTTTGCAGTTAATGCTGTATGAGCTGTGCACCGGTTCAGTATTACAGCCAAAAGCCAAACTGACCAATCAGATTGCTCTGAGGGACTGGACACACAGACGTTTTTGTTTTATTATATAATAGGTATTGTTTCTTGTGAAAAAGTAAGTACATCCCATGGAAATGTTTGATTTTTATTTTTTACATTAACCTCTACTGTTTCCCTGGGGTGTACTTACGTTTTCACATGAATGTATATATTGAACATATACTGTATACGAATGGAGGAGTCATTAGACTTCAGATGCAGAGAAGGACTTGAACAGAAAATTTCTCTATATGCAGATGATATTGTACTGTATATATCTGATCCACAAAATACTACGCCTGCAGTCCTCACAGCACGTACAGAATTTCAAAAGATTTCTGGTCTCAGAATTAATTTGAACAAAAGTGTGCTCTTTCCAGTGAATTCTCAAGCACACAATATTAGATTAGACACCTTCCCTTTTATCATTGCAGATCAGTTTAAATACCTAGGGGTAAATATCACAAGTAAACATACAGCTCTTTATCAACAAAATTTTGCTGTCTGCTTAGAAAAACTTAAGCAAGACTTGAAGAGATGGTCTACCCTTCATCTCACTTTAGCTGGAAGAATTAGCATTATCAAGATGAATATCATGCCTAAGCTTTTTCTATTTCAAAACAATCCAATATACATCAATAAATCATTTTTAAGAAGTTAGATTCAACCATAATATCATTTGGAATTCAAAACATCCACGTATCCAAAGGGTGACCCTACAAAGACCTAAGGCAGAAGGTGGCATGGCTCTACCTAATTTTCAATTCTATTACTGGGCAGCAAATATATGAGCTATAAAAACCTGAACATGGACACAAATAGGTGAGCAGACACAGGCTCGGTCCGCCACTAGAAAAAGAATCCTGCAATACTTCTTTATATTCCTTAAAGTACAAGTCATTGCCAATATACTAACAACCCAATTGTGCTTCATTCACTCAGAATATGGAATGTAGGAAGTATTTTAAAATAGAGAAGCTTTTATCTGTGGCACCTCTGCACGAGAACCACCTTTTTCTAGCCTCTCAAATGTACACAGTTTTTAATATCTGGACAACATTCAGGATTAAATCACTTAGAGATCTGTACATAGACAACGTTTTTGCATCCTACAAACAATTACACTCCAAATGTAACTTTCCAGCAACACATTTATTTCACTACCTTCAAATTAGAAACTGTTAAATAGAACCTGCCCAATTTCCTTCACCTCCCACCTACCTCTATGCCGGAAAAAATATTGATCAGTCTTGAGAACTCAGACAACATCTCTGTAATATATAAAACCATTTTACAGTCCCTCCCTTTCAAAGATCCGATAGGACAATGGGAAAAGGATCTCTCACTCAACATCTCAGAAAAGCAGTGGAAGGTAGTAATGCATAGAATTCACTCGAGCTCCATATGCGCAAAGCATACAATTAATTCAACTGAAAATTATATATCGAGCATCTGTCTCATTTAAAATTGTCCAAAATGTTTCCTGGGCAAGATCCAACCTGCAAACGCTGCAATCAAGCTCCAGCCTCACTGGGTCACATGTTTTGGGCCTGCACCAAATTAACATCATTTTGGACCAAAATCTTTTAAATGCCTTTAAGACAGACTTGGAGTCACAATCCCTCCTAATCCACAAACAGCTGTGTTTGATGTTCTTCCAGACGGGCTTAAAGTGGAGAAGGACAAACAAACTGTAATTGCCTTTACTTCATTATCAGCACATACAGTAGACTTATCTTGCTCTCCTCTTTTAATTCAGTGGATAACTGATGTTATTATATATTATCTAAAATTGGAAAAAATCTAATTCTTACTTTATTTTCTTAACAAAACTTTTTCAAAACCTGGCAGGATCTGATAAATAACATTTTAGAATAAGCATTTAAATTGAGGAAGTGGATTCTCTCCAATCTTTTTCTATTCTATCTATTTTTATTTATTTATTTATTTACATATTTTTACTATTATTAAATAAAAAGGACTTCAGATATTGGTAAAGTCAATAAGTAAACTTTGGTTGCTAGTGGAAAACAGGGAAAAAAACAACAATCTGATAAACTTCTGGTAAATTATGATCCCCAGTAAAAAGAGATAGAAAGTGTATCTGGCCAGCCAGATGCCATTGTGTGATAATGTGACATAGAAACATGCAAACCAATAAAACATGCCTTTTTTCCTTTATCATGTTAACTATCAGTGTTTGCAGTTTCCTCTTAACTACTGCTCTTCTTCTTTTGACTCATTTAGCCTTTGGCTTCAAGCAGGCAGTTTGAGAAAAGTCAGATTGGCTGCAAGTTTAAAAAAATATAAATAAGGGGTGTCTGAAACTGAACATAGGGTACTCTGCAGGGAAAAGCTGAATAAATATATATTATACAAAATCAGTGAGACACTTTCTCCCAACACAATTCCAAAAGGCTGACATCTGCATTTCATGAGCTGGCTAGTTACTGCAGATGTTTAATTCTGAATTTTGCAGTTCTCCTATCTCATCTTACCCCAGGGGTTTAAAGCAGGCTCTCAGTAGTCCTGAGGAATACTGATTTCACAAAGGATTTTGTCATGCAAACAGATGATTCCCAGTATGGCTTAGGTTTCATGCTATTGCAGGGGTTTGATGGTTTGGAGCATCTGATTATGTATATTTATACAGAAACTCTGTACCCTGTGAATGAAATAATTCTACTATTTTAAAATAATTTCTGACAACAAAATTGGTTGTTGGTACACTTTATTACCATATTGAGGGGTAGTGATTAACAAGTAGCAGTGTGCAGTGGCTATGCAGAAATAACAATTTCATATGTAAAAAGATGGGTATAGTTCCTCCAACCACAAATGTTTCAAAGATTAGTATTTAGCCAAAAAACAGTATGTAAACCAAGATGTTTTTAGAGTTTGACCAAAATCAGTAAAGGAAAACCTCTCTCAAAAAACATTCTTTTATTTGTGGATATAGAGTTTCTTGCTATTTTATTTTCTCTTCATCTGGCAGTCAGAATTCATAACCACAAAAAGAATTTCCTTACCAGTTAATGTAATCAGAAGGACAAATCAAGAACAAATAAGCCAATTTGAAAATAATAATATAAGCAATAATTGGGCCAGAGACCCAGCCCAACAAACAGATCCTGTGGCAAAACCCAGCCATTCTGTCTAGCATCTTTTTTACATTGGAGGACGTCTCTTGATTTACTTCTTTTTATTTGTGCTGTATACTTTGTCATGATAAGGCTGACTCTGATTTCAAAGGCACTCAAAAATACCAAAGGAGAAGGAACTTGAATTCTACTGTTTTGAAAAAGTATCACCGTCAATCCTTTTTCCACATGTACAGTATGTGTCTCATAGCCAGGGCTTTGTTGGGATAATTTTAAGAATTAAAAAAAATAAAATAGTGAGCAAACAATAAAATAATAAAACTGCTAAACTAACATAGCATAATTTTTTAGGGGGTTTATCTTCCTTGGCCAGAATAATTTTGGCAGCTATAACAAAGTCTAATCTTTTATAATAAAGCTTGCTGCTTGCAAAATTGGTCTAGATGCATCAAGTGGGCATTAATGATAGATAATGAGGTTAACGTCTGGGATTTGACTGGGCCACTTGGACACACTTGGTGTCTTAATCTCAAGCCAAAACAGTGTTACTCTAGTAGTGTACTTTGAATTCAATGGCTTGACAAGTTGCATCAGCCTTGGGATGGCATCAAAGATAAGTCACCAACAGTAGAAGCTGCCATACCATCATTCAAATAAGCTTTTTCAGGCTAGCTGCAGGGGAATTAACATTGCTTTATTTCCAGTCAATACAGGCTTACTGTGGCAGTGTGCTATGGTTCCTAGCCTTAGAAAAACACAGTTTTTTTACTCAGTGCCGGTTTTGCAACTAGGTCAGGGGTCCTCAATCCCAGTCCTGGAGAGCCGCAGTGGCTGCAGGTTTTTGTTCTGACCTGATTGCTTAATTAGAAAGCAATTCTTGCCAATAAAGCACTAACAAGCTATGAAATTAAATTAACTCTGCTATGTCAGGTCATTCTCATATCCTAGATTTTCTTTCCCTTTCTATCATGCAAATGATTTGAAGGCTAAAATGGACGAGTAATTCTCAGTCCTTCACTTTTTTCTCTTCATTTTTCTTCCAAGTATTTAATTAAACCCAATAGTGCAGATAAATACACACAGGTGTAAATGTAAATAAGCTAAATGGAGAAATGCTGCTCTCTCTTGTCATTTGCATGTTATTGATAATAAGGAGCAATTAAAATAGCTGTTTAAGACAAAATTAAGCAATAAGGGCTCAAAATCACTAAAGTGAAGCAGAAGTGTTACTTTAGCAATAAGTGCTTTTTATTAAGCAACTGGGTTGGAGCAAAAACATGCAGCCACTGCGGCTCTCCAGGACCGTGATTGAGGACCCCTGAACTAGGTTAAGGTTTGTATCTAGCTTTTTAAGTGTTTGTATCCCATTCACCTTTTCCGAACTTTGTTATTCAGCTCCTGTCAATTAAACATTTCACTATTCTTCCTATTGACTAAAAAGTTCTAATAAACAGTATTTGCTGAAACATCTTTGAGAGCAGTTACAGTATTTTTCTTGGCATCTTTATGGGGATCTTTAACCTATTCAGCTGACAGATTTCGGGTAACAGTCCTTAGCCTGAAAGTCTTGTCATGCTGAATTGATGTGCTGTATATCCTGGGAAAGTTGAAAGGCAGAGCAGTATTCAGAGTATTTTACATAACGCAAAAATGAAGTAGGACCTTAGATAGTTTTGTGTAGATAGTATGTTTGCTACTTCAAGAAGCTTTTGATTACCATGGGAATATAACCTTGACCCGATGATAATGATTTAATACCATTTTCTCTGTTTGGAGAAGCTGGCCGAGAGAAAGCTAAGTGTGTGCCCTTTTTGGGTTGTGACAGAGTGTGATAATCCAGGTCGGCTCCATGATTCCTGGCTGCTTTCATTCCACTGGAGTGGGCTTCTGCTTGATCCTGTCTGTTTCTCTTTCCTTAAGCTCCATTCTTTCACATTTCTTCTTTCATCTCCCTCATTCTCTCTCTTCTGTTATCCAAGATCCAATTATGAATCCAATTGGGAGCAGGTGCTGTCCTTCACCTACTCCAAGATTTGAACGAAACACTTTGACAGGCCTGTTCACATTTGCATGTGAATGTGTGATTAGCCAAGAACCCCGATCAACATCAGAGAGTACGTGCATCCTCACCCTTAATCATGCACTTGCACCCACTTGGAGCCTGCACACTCCAGGACTCACAAATATTTCTTAAAATCACAATTCACCCTAGACTTCCCCCCACACACGAGACTCCAGTTGAATGGGAAGGCTCAACAATCCAACTAACCCTGTACAAATGGTGGCCAAGGTCCATATCTTTGTCATATCACTGCAACCAACAATAACATAATAAAAGCACTAAAAACAAATCCCATATTAAAACAAAAGTTAAGCCCCCTTTTTAAAAACAGGACATTAAAAGAAAAAGAACTTTAAATGACAATAAAATCAGCAATTGCAGAGGACTCCATACGCTAGATGGCAGCATTGGTACACAAACGGACACCTGAAAAGCATGCCGGGAAGTATAGCATAGAGTAGCAGCCCTGCTGGGTTCCTTGGATGCTGCGGAGATGTATGTTCCTTGCTTTCAGGGAGTTCCACCTTACCTGGAAGTACTTCCAATGGGATATACCCTCGTACCGGAAGTACTCCTGGGTCTTGAATAAAAGGAGTTGCATTGCCTCGCCCAGGGAAGTTGGAGCCAATTAGAAGAAGTACAAACCTCACCTGGGAAGAGTAGATAAGGAAGGAAAAAGAAAAAGAGGTTTATTGTGCTTGTCTTGGGGATATTATATCAAAAAAGCCTTTGTTAAAGTAATTTATTATCATAAACCTTTTACCTGAACTTATGTTCATGAAATTGTGTCCGGAGTGCTGCAGTGCCCTGTAATGGTCACAATTCGGTCGTAGCTCACAGGATTCCCTAGCCACCTTGGCATTGCGATCAAAATCTCCAACACAATTTTGCACTAAAATTTTAAAACCTCATAAAATGTACAAACAATTTTGCAAATAAGAGTAGGAAACCCTTTGGAAACAGATTGGCTGGAAATATTGTTTACCTGCTGGCTCACGGTGGGAGAACCGGAGAACGAACCAATTCTGCATCCTGCAGAATTCCAACCCCGATTTAAAGAGGGTTGTTTCCCTGGAAACAGTTGTATCTGTGAATTTGCTTGCTGCAATGCCCCCTAGTGGTCACACTGTCGAGGTAATTTCTTTAGCTGACTTGATACTTTGTGTATGCTGCACAAATAACATGTTCAAACCTACTTACTCCAGTTTTTGGTCTTTGGTGGTGAAACCAGTCCCATCAGTAGTGGGCAGGAAACAATCATTCAGCACACACTCACGCCATACCCAAAATGGAGCCAGTTTAGAATTACTAATTAAAATAACCTGCATGTCTTTTGGGATGTAGGAGCAAAATTAGCCTATCTGGAAGAAAACTCACTTGGACACAGGGAAAACATTCAAACATCACAAAAACAGCATCTGAACATAGCGATGAAAGAAAGTGCTAACCAATGCATTACCATCCATCCACCTTCCTAACCTACTTATCCAGAACAGGGTCACAGGGGAGCTGGGCCCTATCCCAACAACCAAAGGGCATAAGGCAGGGACAATCCTTGGACAGGGTAACATTACCATTTTGCCTATTGTGGCACAATATTAATTCATGTTAGTACTGGTAACAGGAAATCACAGACATATGGTTAGAAAAACAATCAGTTTGCAGAAGAGGCAGTCCAAGAGTGACAGGCAAAGAAGTAGTCAGGAGCAGTTGAAGCAGTCAAAATAATTTAATTGAAAATCATTAGCAAAAATTGACCCTGGGAGAAGAAAACAAAATTCTATAAATGCAAAAGAGAAATTTGCAGACTTAAGCAGATTATGATTTAAATCCAAAAACAAGATTTTAATTTGTACTTAAAGATATCAACCTTAAGGACAAGGAATATGCACCCTTAAAGTGCAAATATTTTGCTATGTAAATGTGTATTAACATATCAACATGTTTTTTATCTTAACAACAATAGCCCACACTTTGAGACATTTAGAAGTACGGCAACAACTGGTGTTCATTCGCCTTCAATGAAAGGAAGCCGTTAGCAACACTGAATCAGAGGAATATCTGTAACAGCGACTTCTCTTTAAACTATGGACACAAACTGGAAAAATTGTTACATGGATAAGTAGAAGATGAAATCAATTTTTTGGTTAAAAACACTAAGTTAGATACTGGTATATAAAGCACACAAATTGGCTTCCAGATAAAAGAATTTAGTGCTAATTTGTTCTCTTAAACAAGGGCTGCCATGAGGCAAAAGCATGTTATGTTCATTATTATGTTCAGTGCATTATACCTTGTCCAAGTTAACACTACTTATTTGTTTTAACAACATGGAAGACCTGACAGCCCTTTAACAACATGTTGCTACTTACCTTTTGCTGACTCACCTTTTAATGCGACAATCGTGGAACATTCTTTTTTATCTATTGCACCTTGTACATATTTACTGGTACTGTAATAACATTTTACTGTTACTATGGTTTTGATGACTCTTAGCTCATATGTAGTGCATTCATTAATGCATTCCAAATCCAACTTAAACCTTTTTATTTAACCTTGAGGGAACATTATACAAAAATGATGCATATAAAAAAGTGTGTCTCATAAAATATGACTCCAGCAGGCCTATTAGCACAAATAACCATTTTCACACATGCCGCCTACCCTAGAAATTTACCAGTACATTCCCGGGTTGAGCGCATATGTAAAAAAAGTTGGGTCAAGAATTCCAAGAAAGTCAATCTGACAGTTTTCCCGTTTGAGATCTTTTATAGTTCCCAAGAATTTATCAGGTTGGCGTAAGTGTGAACAAAGCCAAAATAAACTGATGGATAAAACACATGTGTACTGAGCTTCATGTGAATGAATCAGCCCTAAAAGACATATTATTAGGCAGCATTAAAAGTGGGTTAAACGTGGACAGCTTTAGAAAATAAGAAGAGTTAAAGAGAAAGCTGTTAAATGCAGCAACAACTACATATAGTCTGAAAAAGAGTTTAGTGCAGCCTTCCAGAAGAGAAAAAATGCAGTAGCTTTTATAACCTTTATATATATTTTGCTTTGTAATTTTTTTCAGTTTTCCATCTGTAGTGTTACTTATGTCTCCAAAGTGTATTAGTGAATTAAGAACATTGTGCAAAATGATAACTAAATGCAAATATAAATGCACCATTTGAGCATTCCTGTGTAATTCTGTATAAATAATGTATTATGTTTTAAACAAAAAAAATCTATTTTTGGAGAGTAGCCATTGTTAAGGCCCCACAATTTTTTAAAATGAAACTCATTTTTCAATGGAGTCAGCATTGGCACATTACATGGTCAACTTGGCATATCTAAACAAGAAAATCTCAATAAATTCATGGGATGGATAACATGGAAAGTTTGAAAGCAGCTGATGTGTAAAATGACACATGTTTTAAATATTTAAATATTTAATTTCCAACAAGCATTAAAACAAATAGTCTAAAGAGAGAGCCTTAAATGATAACAATGTACACTATGTTATGCGCATAAGAGACAGCTGAAAGGGTCAGGTGATGGTAATTATCCACCCTGCCAGGGATTGGCACTGTGTAATAACAGTCTCTCTTTTCCTCCATCTGCAGAAAGGAAGACTGATGGCTCTCGACCTCTGATGTCACTTCCGGGGTCCGCCCACCTGGACCTGCCTATTCCTCCCAGAATTCTTCATAGCTGGAAGAGCCTCCATCTTGGTAAGTCATTGTGAATGGATGAAAAGTCAGAGGAAGACTTTGTGTGTACATGCATTTCTTTTTGAACTTACAACTTTCATTATACAGGGTTTGCCGGAAGGTGTCACATCACTTTGACATTGTCTGTTGCCTTGTGTTACAATGCGTAAACGAGAAACAAACCATTCATTTGGGTCAGCAACCACGACAAAAATACATTTTCAATCTTGAAAAAAACTTTTAATTTTAGCAATGCTAATGTCATATACATGCATATGAAATCTTCAGACAAACTATATTTTATAGATTCTCAGTTTGTTCTTGTGAACTTGTTAAGAATTCTCTTAAAAATTTTATAATAAACTTCACTAGATTTCCAGCATATCACTCTCATGTCCCCTCTTATATCCCAAAACCACACATGTTAGAGTGAATCATGAATATAGCCAGCCGGAACGCCTATATAGTGGAAGGATGGGGGAGAGAACATATTCAGGGTATTACCTCCCCAGGAATGCTAGAGGGCAGCCCTCCTGGGTTGCAGCGATGCCTCAGACTCCCACAGGGCATCCTGGGAGTTGCAGCTCGGCGCAGCCCTGCTGGGTTCTGTGGGCACTTCCATGGAAAGTTGCAGGAATGGCTGAGCCCTTTGGTGCAGCACTTCCACCACACCCAGAAGTGCTGCCAGAAGAAGATCACTGAACACCTGGAGCACTTGTGGTTATCCTATAATAGGAGCCAATGGCCACTACTCTGGGAGCCAGAATCAGGAGGGGGTGGACAAAGCTTACTGGAAGAGGAGTGGAGGCAAAGAGAGAGAGAAGAGAAAGGAAAAGAAAGAAGGGAAGAGTGTTTTGCACAGAGTTGTGCTTGTGCATAAACTGTGCTGTGCAGGTGGGAAATGGGGGAAAGCGTTTCCCACGTGGAAAAAGAAAAAAAATAAAAGCTTGTGTGATGAACTTGTGTTCTACATTTGTCTGTGTCGAGTCTGGGCCACACATCTCAGTCAAGAATTTTTACTGTCCTGTGATTTATGATATGAGCCAATTAAGTTTGATTGACTGATCATAATGATACAATCTTAGCTTCAGGTTTAGTTAAGCATTGTTGACTATAATGTTTATGTTTAGAAAATTAAAAAAATGAATATTTATTGTCTGAAATCTCAGATATACTTTAATTTCTGGATTTAAATTGAATTAATTTTAGAATGCATACTCGAAGATCAAGAGGCACCTGGAACTGTCATTTGTATCTGTATCTTTTCCTCTTTTCATTTGTACTGAAAGATGGATTTTGTAAATGCTCTCCAGTAACACATTGTGCAGATAGTTTTCAGCTGCCTCTCTGCTAGTAAAGTGTGTGTTTACTGCTGGGGATCCCTGTTTGTTACAGGTTAGCATGGTCCAGAGTACTTGGCTCTTTTACAGGCCCCAAGCAGTTTCATTTATAGAACCCAATTACAGAGGTACATTGTAGCTCTAAGATATATATTACAGTTGTTGACTCCCACTTGCACAGGGGCAAAAAAGTATTGTTTTGACCAGCATTTCATCTTGAATTGTTGAATGTAAGTCAATCTGCAAACATCAGGCATCATCTGCAAGAATACTGTATTATAATTTATTCAAATTTAAGTCTTTCAGAAAACTAGAGGCAGCATGCTTTTTGCACATCCTACATTTGTCAGTTATCTCGGGTCTACTATCTTACTGTAAAATCTGTGCACAAAATAATCTCCACTGAGTAACTGCAGCAGATCATTTTATAATAGTTAAACTTATTAAGATTTTACTGGTATGATTAAACAATGGAAGTGTTATATCTTAGCACATTCTAATATTTAAAATGAGAATAGTACTATTATAGTACAGTATCTGCTAAGTGATGTACTTGACAACAGAGGTTAAAAGGGATATAAAGGAGGTCACTGGTCTTTATATGATTTAAACTGGCAATTCAGGTGAGCATCACATCTTTATACAGTAGCCTAACAGAACACATTAGTCTCTCTCACATACAGAACATTTCAGAATGATAATTGTATTCATAGAACATTTTAAAATAACATTTGCTTCATATAATTCATTATATTTATGTTTTATAAAGAAGAAAAGATGTTCGGAAGATGCTATTTAAATAAATTATTGCAATGGCTATACGTGACACCTCATGTAGCAGGAATGACGCCATGCTACACTGGGCACTTGTAGGTTATAAATTGAACATATTGATAGTGAAGAGGCACAGAAAAGAAACTGAAAATGTAAAAAGAGCAAGTATTCTTTATTTACATGTACTACCAAAACAATAAGGGTAATAATAAAACCCAAAAACAAAAATTAGTATAGTGTCAATAACTGAAACACAGTCACCAAAGACACCCACACAAAAAAAGCAAAAAAAGACAAACACTATACTGTTTATTTGCAAAAAAATGTAGTCGTCTCTCTTGTTCCAAATAAAAAAAAAATCAGGAGAGGAAAAAAGAAACTCCTCAACACAAACAATATTTACAAAATTAAATGATCCTCTTTCTTTGTTCTTCTAAAAAGAAAGTGGTCAAGGAAAAAAAGAAAAGATTCTTCCTTTAAAAAACTACATACCAGGGCTATTACAAAAACTATTCACAAAAAGCCATTCTTCCTTTGTCCTTCTTTTCAAAAGAAAAATAATCAAAGAACATGACAAAGCTATTTACAAAAATATACAAAAGTAAAACCCACCATTACAAGTCCCTCCACACACAAGGATTAGCTGTACACTAGGCTTGGTCAAAAGACAACCCCTAGTGTTTCCTGCTTCGTTTATTTGTTGGGGAGAATGTGGCACCCTATCTTCAAAGGCTCATCTTCATTCTTTTTATTAGGGAGCAGGCAGTGACACTGTCAACACTGTGTTCCCAAGGAACTCTCTACTTAGTGCAACGCCATCTTGAGTGCACCTGCCCTAAGGTGCATTTTCTCATACTCACAGTTGTACTAGGGTGGTTTTCATGCAGAGGTGCCAGAGATAAAAGCTTCTCTATCTTAAAATACTTGCTACATTGGTTCCATTTTCTGAGTGAGTGAAGCACAATTGGGTTGTTAGTATATTGGTTTGCATAGCTACATCCAGGACACCACTGACGTCTTAAAAAAACTGTCTGCTTTAGGCCCCTTACCTGAGGGAACCTTAGTGGCCACAATGGATGTTGAGGCACTATACACAAACATCCCCCATGATGATGGCAGATTGGCATGTGAAGCATACCTCAGACAACATGATCTACCCACAAAGTCAGTAATACAAATGATAAAATTCACTCTGACACATAATTTATTCTCTTTTGGACAAGATTGCTACTTGCAACAAATGGGGACTGCAATGGGCTGTCAGTTTGCACCT
The DNA here is from genome assembly GCA_026402145.1 of Polypterus bichir lapradei. NCBI lineage: Eukaryota > Metazoa > Chordata > Cladistia > Polypteriformes > Polypteridae > Polypterus > Polypterus bichir. The sequence continues at coordinate 27,480,714 of JANRMT010062854.1, read as the reverse complement.
CACTATGCAAACCTATTTATGGCAAAATTGGAGGAAGATTTCATGTCAATGTGCATCGTAAAACCAATGTTGTATCTCCGTTACATAGATGACATCTTCATAATCTGGACTGCCAGTGAGAAGGACCTCCATTTTCATAATGAATATAATTCTTTTCACCCCAACGTAAAGCCCAAGCTGAATTACTCAAAAAAAACAGAAGTCAGCTTCCTTGACACCACCGTTCAACTGAAAGACAACACCCTTGTAACTTCTGTTTTTCACAAACCAACAGACAGACGGACCTACCTAAGAAGTGATAGCTTCCACCCCAAGCATATAAGGTGCTCCATTATTTTCAGCCAAGCAATATGGTACAATCATATTTCCTCAGACCGGGATAAACAACTGCAGGACCTTAGACAAGATTTCATCAGACAAGGTTATACCCTCAAAACAACAGACACTCAAATAAGAAGAGCTACTGCCATACCCAGAGACAACCTTCTGGAATATAAAAACAAAGACAAAAAGAACCGTATCCCCCTTGTTGTCACCTACAACCCACATCTTGAAACACTTCGAAAAATTATAAAAGAACTTCAGCCAATGCTAAACAATGACCAAACAATGAAAAATGTATTTCCTGAACCTCCCCTTCTGGCATACAGACAACCACCAAACCTCCAGCAACAAATTGTCCGAAGCTCCCTAAGTGAACCAACAGAAAATGGCACATCTCCCCGCCTACAGAAAAGATGTAAAACGTGTGCTTACATTTATAATACAGACCGTGTAGTTATACCATACTGCTGACTTGAACATCACATAAAAGGATAATTTTCCTGCAGATCATCTAATGTGGTCTACCTAATTCTCTGCATGAAATGTCCTGACACTGCATTCTGTGTGGAAAAAACTGGACAAACACTCTGCCAGAGAATGAATTTACACAGGTTCCACATTAAACGTGGCAACACAGATGTTCCTGTAGCGGCCTACTTCAACAGCCTTGGACACTGTGAGAGGGACTTTAAAGTCACAGTGCTTATGGGCAACTTCAAAACACAGCAAGAGAGAAAAGAATGGGAAGTTAAACTCATGCTAAAATTTAATACATTTCAACATGGCTTGAATAAAGACAAGAGTTTTATGGCCAGATATGAGGATTGTTTACATCTCTCAGAATGACACAGATAACCTGTCTACAGATCCACATTGCTTTGAAAAACTCATTACAAACTTCAAAAGACCTTGTTGGACAGTTATCTTATCCAAAGATCTTGACCCATACATTGTTCTTCTCTCTCTTGTTAAATGAACCCCAGCCTGAATGAATCTATTAATTTTTTACATTTAAGATTTCTCATTTAAAGATTTACCATTGTTGTTTCTTGTCCTAGAGTGTATATAAACACAGGGAACTCCAGTTTCTGTATTACATCTTGCCTGAAGAAGGGGCCTGAGTTGCCTCAAAAGCTTGCATATTGTAATCTCTTTAGTTAGCCAATAAAAGGTGACATTTTGCTTGGCTTTTCTCTAATTTCCATACATACATACATATACACATATAATTGTAATTAAAGCATAAACAAAAAGTGGCTGGGAAGGGAAAAGGATGTATAACTACAGTACCAGTATCACTACAAGTGAATCAAACAGCCGGCAAGACCTTCTTTGCCATGCCATGACCGGATACAACTCATGATCTTATTTCAAAAAAGTGTCAGGATCAGTTTTCTTAACTCTTTTTCTGCTTTCTCTGTAGTGGTAAAGATGTAATGCTTGTCTTGAATATGCACTTTGTTTTTGGCAGGGTACAAGAGGCTGTATCTGATCTCAGCTTTCCGTAAGCGCTGTTTAATGTTGTAAAACGCTGCACGATTAGCAGCTGTTCAAGGTGAGAAATCCAAGAAAATGCAAATGTGGTTATCTTCAAATGTAATCTCTTGTTTCTGTCTGAGAAGTGACATTACATGTAATGTAAATTGTAATTTTTCGAAGCACACAATAAACCTCCTAGGTTTAGAGATATTTGATCCCTGTATGCCGTAAACTGCTGCTATCTCGGTGTCCGATTTAAAGTCCTCTCCAATTATTTTAGAGAATAATTCAGCTACACATTTCACTGGGTTTGGACTTTTACGATTCTCTGGGAGACCTGAGTTTTTTTGCATTCAGAATTTGTTCAGAAGATGTTCGTCTGTTTCAATTTGAGTTGTGAATGTTTGCTTAACGTCTTCCAACTGATCACCAAGTGCTCTCAGTTTATTGTCAAACTTTGATGCATTTTTACTGAATTTGTTCCTCAGTTTTTCCCAGCATACCTTTACAGTCTGCCTCAAAGCGATTATATACACGTTTCTCCAGGTCTTTATTATCCTGCAGCAGTTTGTGCAGGCCCTGCCACAGCTTCTCGTTTATCTTGAGCATACCATTTATTTATTTCTTTATATCTTTCTTTATATCTTTCTTGAGCTCCTTTATGTCTTGAGCGGTGGTCGTGGCCATCGCACTGATCATTACCTTCAGTTTGGACAGATCGTTTCGGCCTTCGTGCTCCACAGGAGAAGTGACAAGCCCTGTTACAGCCAATGCTCCCGGCTCACGAGGAATAGGTGAAAATGCGGAAGGCAAGGCAAGGCCATTTCCAGTTTCAATTAATCTTCTGGAATCGACAAGCTATCGTGACCTGCTTTACTTGCACATTTGCTTCCACTTTCGCTCTCAACTGGAGACGATGCAGTGGCCCGGGGTCCCTGGAGATCTGAACTTTCTCCTGTCTGTTCCAGGTCAGTCTCTGTAAACCTGGAAGGAAGTTTTAAGGCGTTAAGGTGCAGATCAGATACATAATTAGTACAGTGGATTGAGTCTGTAATTTTAAAATGAGTTCATCAAGAACACAGGGACACAGTTGAAAACTTGGTAAGGGTAAGTTTTGCATAAACATTAGGAACCATAGATACATGGAAAGAGTTACCAAGTTGTGTGGTAGACAGTAGGACTTTAGGGACATTCAAATCTAGACTTTTGGTATTATTTTGGAAGAATCAAGTGGATAGGACTAGCAAACTTTGTTGGGATGAATGACCTAGATTGTTCTAATGTTCTTAGAATGTGTTGGTGTATTTGTCTTAAAGGTAATGTCATTTGGTATGGATGTGTACATGACCTGAGTGTAATATTGTGCGCAATCCTTTACAAATATTACCCAGAGTGCTATGTAGTTGGTGCAAACAGGAAGGACCGAAGAATCCACGTGCTTTAGTGTTCAACGTATTTTGTAACAGGGGCAGGAAACAAGCAAAAGTGTTAGGGAAAAAAATTTAAAAAATAAAATAAACTGTACTTCTCAATTCAAGAGAGGTGAGTACCTGCTATTGAATCTGTGGGAGCCAAGCCTTATTGACTTTATACTTCTTGTCTGCCACTGTCTGTAAAAACTTTGTCCCATTTGAGTACAGTAGAATGCCCAGACCTGGGAAAGTGGTTTTTGGAACCCCTAGAAGGTTTATTTTCTCCAGCATGCACAATGGCTGGAGTTGTTTTATTCCCCTGCTCCCTGGCCATTTGACAACAACAACAACAACAACATTTATTTATATAGCACATTTCATACAAACAGTAGCTCAAAGTGCTTTACATAATAAAGAATAGAAAAATAAAAGACACAATAAGAAAACAAAATAAATCAGCATTAATTAACATCGAATAAGAGTAAGGTCCAATGGCCAGGGGGGGCAGAAAAAACAAAAAAAACTCCAGACGGCTGGAGAAAAAAAATAAAATCTGTAGGGATTCCAGACCATGAGACCGCCCAGTCCCCTCTGGGTATTCTACCAAACATAAATGAAACAGTCCTCTTTGGATTTAGGGTTCTCACGGAAAGGCTTGATGATGATGGTCACGTAGAATTCTGCCTTTTAATCCATCGATCATTGTTGGAGCATCATGAAGCTTTGAGTAGGTGGAGGTGGCACAGGCCACCACCACAAAGAAACCGGAAAAAGAAACAGAAAAGAGAGTAGGGGTCAGTACGGATTGACCACAGCATATACAGTATTTTGACTATATCCTTTAGAAAATTTATTTTTCCAATTGTAATTTGTCTTTTGTCATTTATAAAGTACGTTAGTTATGACCTTCTGTATAAAAATGTTCTATATAAATCAAAATTATTTTTGTAAAACTGTTTATACTCTACTACTCAAATTGTAAACTTGTTTCCGTTTTGTATTCTTATTTTCTCTATCAAACACCTTTTAGATGTTGTTTGCCTTTAATGGATCAATATAACATATAGACTGATCAACTGATCTTAATCCTGTATGGTTTTTCATAGGTTAGGCCTACAGTGCAGATCCCATATTTTCCACCCTAGTAGTCCAGTAGATGTTCATCAACTGTACATAAAGCAAATGTAAAGAAGAATGCAGTATTTATGTTTTTAAAGACAATAAATGTAAAAGAAATGCAATGCTTAAAAATTAAGCAAATATTAACAATAAAAGAGTTTGGCTGCAATTCTTTATTGGCAGTGAATTTAAAAAAATATACAGAAACATGGTTTAGGGAAAAAGAGGAAACAGCAGAACTGTAACTTGTTCTCAGATTTCTTTTACACATTCCCCTAGCACACAACAAGCAGCTAATTTCAGTTTTCCCACAAACTGCAGCCTTCGATCTTTTCAGTCTCTGTTTCTAGACTCTCTTTCCTTTAGGCTGTATTTTAATTTAAGCTAGCAGGAAAGCTGCCCCAAGAGAAGGTAGGTGAAATCCTGCACTGGTAGACTCAATAAAACACTCACAAGTTCTGTTTTGATTTTTTTCATTTGGTGTTGTGTAAATGTTGCTGTTTATTCTCACCCTGTCATATTTTCCAATAACAGATAAATCTGAATAATTTTTCATTCATACCATTCATTTATTTTCGATCTAGAATGCCTTTAGGAGCTATGTTAAAACTTTTTATGTATAAAGTATATATTGTTGTGGGTTCCATGGTGTTTAAAGGAGTTTTTTTCTGAATGTTTGCACTTTAACACTTTATTTTAACCTGAAGAGCAGAGTGGAAAAGGCAGATAAAACTTCAAGGTTCAGTAAGGCAGAAGTAACACAAAGTCAGGAGTTTCTTATGGCTTAATCCAACTCCACCTACTGAGGCCTGAAAGGGAGAAAAGGCTACAAAGACAGTTGTTTTCTTGAGCACAACAGTAAGGCAAGTTTATGAGTGAAAGAATTTCTTAAAGGATTTATTTCTCAAGTAAACTGGATTTTCAGCAACTGGAATAATCTGTCACTTTCCAGCTATTTCTTATTTCATTTTTTTATCATTCTTTTAACAGAGTTTCTGTTGAAATTTGTCCCATGTAAGGATGAGAATTATAGAGGTATGTGAGCAGGCGCTGAACTGCTGAGGTTGGCAGAAGGACATCTGCTGTTTATCTTGGCTACACTAACTAGGTTTGCTCATTTCATATATATATATATATATATATATA
>JANRMT010062854.1:27413935-27450234 GCA_026402145.1 Polypterus bichir lapradei | reverse complement strand
CAAAACTCTCGTTTATATCCTGCGTCCTCTCATTAAACTTGTATCCCACATTACCTGTGGGCAGGAGAAACACCAGCGGCAGCCTGTCTATGAACTTAATTTAAAGTTTAGGTTTACACCTTGCTTTCTTTCCGAAGTAGCAGCACTCTTGAATATGGTAGTATATGTCACTCGCTCGCTTCTTATTGTTTCGCTGCCTTCTCAATTATATAATGCATGTTTTCTTCAGCGCTTTTTGGAGGTCTTCCTGGTTTTCTACACACTGCGTTTACAGTCAGTTCACGTGATTACGTGGGAGGCGTGATGATGTCACACGAAACTCCGCCCCCCACTGCTTTCGAGCTCAACTCCATTACAGTATATGAAGAAAAATAGCTTCCAGTTATGACCATTACGCGTAGAATTTTCGAAATGAAATCTGCCCAGCTTTTGTAAGTAAGCTGTAAGGAATGAGCCTGCCAAATTTCAGCCTTCTACCTACACGGGAACTTGGAGAATTAGTGATGAGTCAGTGAGTGAGTCAGTGAGTGAGTCAGTCAGTCAGTGAGGGCTTTGCCTTTTATTAGTATAGATAATATTGTAAGTCACTGAAGATGAGTCTGATGATAAGAAAAAAGATAAGCAGAAGAAAAACAAAACAAATCTGCAAGGGTTCCAAGGCCAGAAGACAGCCCAACCTCCACTAAGCATTCTTCCTAATATAAATTGACTTATCCCTCATTAATTAGCAGATAATCCTCCACTAATTACTGTGTTTCTGTGTTGCCCTGTCTTACCTTATTAAATACAGATTTTAATTTCCCTAAGGTAAATTTGATAATGCACATGTCGGCCTTCGATGTGTATTGTTGAGTTTCTTTACCTTCATACAACTGTATTTCTTCAATCTTTTCTGCAGTTTTCACTATCCCTATTCACTTTTCTCTGTCGTACAGTTTTTATATCTGTAATACGTTTAATATGTCACTGTGCTCTGTGGAAATATATTTTATAAATCTACTTTTCTTTCTACTCATATGCACAATTGACACAGATTTAGCACAGAGGCTCATCATTTAGAACTGCTAGGCAAAGCATAAGACAAGACAGATAAAGACAGCTGGGGAAACATGCACTATTTTTCATCTGTCAGAGTAAGCATGAAATTGTATCCTCTTTGCCTTGTTTGGAATTGTATTATTCACCTATGTGGGGGCCTGAACATGAAGAAAGAGAATAAAGTCTTGGAACATTGCCCAGCACACCTTTGAAGCCGACGGATAGATGAAAGATAACTTCATCCGATCCTGAAAATCCTTCCACTGCAAGGCGAAAATGGCAAACACTACACATCGGGCCCCCACTCTCAAACTGGGTTCTTGCCATTAGCTTCCTTCGTCTGTTATGCAGTGTAAGCCATCATTAAAGAAAGCTAAGTTATTTCTCCTATGTGATTTCTTACCGCTGTATCAGTAAGGGGATGAGTATCGTCTTTTTATATTATATCTATATACTGTAGATTCGGGTTATGTAACATGCCGCAATTATAAAAGAACTCATTCCAACAAGGGAGCTAATGCCCCCTGCTGGATACAATATCTTATAAGATGAAACCAAAATGTAACAAATTGGTCACTCTAATTGCACATTTGTCTGAAAACGGTGTACAAATGTACAAATAAAATAACCTCTTACTTAAAATATAAACCTTACCTTATATATCTTACCTAAATACATTAATAGATTACAAATGTTGTAAAGATGCCCTCAGAAGCATCTTCAGTTCCACTATATATTTGAATATTTTGTCCAAAAATCTCTTTTCTTATGTCAGAAAATGGCATTTTGGATGCAGGTCAGTCTTATATAGTCATGATCCTAGACATAATTCAGCAAAGGATCATCAAAGAAATGGTTGGCTGGAATGTTTTGCTGTGTACATTTAGTCTCTGGAGAAACCATTCACTTGAAAAGCAGAAATCTGACAAAATGACATCAAGAACCTGGAAGCTTTCTTCAAAGAGGAATAGTTCAAGATTACATTAATTGCGCTCTCCCAAATTATTGAAAATTACAAGCGACTCAACCAGAGGAGTGTTGCACTAGGCATTAGACAATGGATCTAAAGATTTTAATATCTGTGTTTATGAGAATAAAACTTGTTTGTGAATAAGTGAATTAAAGCAAAAAGGTATGGGTTTCCCATGTTTTGGAAATCAAACATAACTCATTTAGATTCTAATCCAAACCACAATCTGCATATCATTGTATGTTCTCTATATGGCAATGTGGGTTTTTCTCAGTACTCCTAACGTGGGTGTCAGATTGGTGATGATCTTTCAGCAGTGTATAATTGAGAGTGTGAATATATGTGCGACTGTGCCCTGTGATAGACTGGCATTCCCATCTTGTGGTAAATCAAGCTTTTACTACTTGGAATGCAGTAAAGAAATAACTGTATTCAGAAAAAATTTAATGGATGACTCCAATGTTCAAGAATGCAAATAATTATTGAGGTCATTTTACATGAAAAAGTCTCATGAGATGAAATTTTAAATTAAACACAAAATGTTGGCATTGTGTAATTAGCTTTCACCTATATTTTCTAGCATATTATGTACTGTACATACTGTATATACTTTAGTACAAATCAAATATTATGTGAAACCTCATATTAAAACAAACAATGCAAATCACAAAAAGATTACTCATAAAAACTCATTGTATCCCTTTAAAAAGTTACAATATCAACTACTGCAGTTTATAAAATACAATGCTAAGAATGTTTTAATCTTGGTGTTATGGTATCTAATAATCAATCAGTTTCACTTCCTACTTGCCCAGTAAACAAATAAGCAAACTGTTTGCTCACAATTTACTTCTAATGCCTGCAGTCTGTAGTGCACCCATGTTTGAAGTTATCAACTGAAAGATTAATGCAGCTAAACTTTGATAAATGCCAGGAAGAGAGATTTGTTTGAACAATATTCCCTTAAGATGTTTTGTTCGCCATCTGCTGTGTTATTTAGAAATTTAATGCCATTATATATTTTATTGTTTTTAATAGAAGCAGCAGCAGCTCAGGTTTTGAGTATATATGGTGGAAAATTAGTAAATAATAAAAGCATTAAACATTATCAGTAGTGATGGGCATAATCAGAATCTGTTTCATGTCAAAAGAGGATGGGTATGTGAGCAGATGAATTATTAGTTCTTCACTGGATGCATTAGGAAATTACTTCAATTAATCCATTTTATTGTCTGTTATACAGACAACAATGAGTGCAATTGGATGCTAGGAAATTCATCTGTCCCTGTTTTGTAAGCCTCTCTTTTTCTATCAAAGTTCTATGACAGAAGAATTGGGGACCAGGTACGCAAACTTATTGCCTTCCTCATGCAAGCACACACACTAACCCTTATACAAGACAGATTTAAGAGGGAGTGTTGGGTATACAAGGGAAAGATATTTTATATACAGTATTGTATTTTTCTTTAGCCATCAGTAGACATGGTGTTTAAAAATAGTTAAGATTTACCTTTTGGCTGAACCACTTGTTTCATTTTCAGATGGCCTTCAGAAATGATATGTCATGTCACATATTTGTGGCATGTAAATATTAGCATGTGATTATTGTGTATAACAAGCAATATGAAATTTAAAGCTCCTGGGATTCTCTGAATACAGCAAATAGGTGATTTGAAACTTCCTTCCCAGACAGTGTGTGTTTTTAATAAGGTTAAATGAACAATGAGCATTAAATCGAATCCATGGACTGGAAGTTTCTCTTTGATTTTTTTAGAGTTTTTGAGTTATAAAAATGATTATAATTTCATTATTTCTATCTACTTTTTTATATATACTTAGTTCATACCGTTTTATTTTTAAGATCACAAAATGAAATTCTGCTACACTTATTCTGTCTACCTATGTGTTTATCTGCAGTATATGATATAGTGTTTTTCATTATTTGTACTTACTATAACCTATGTGTCTACTTTGAGGAGGGTCCCAGACGGAAAGAAGATGCTAAGACAATAACTCAAATCCAGGATCCACCAGGATAGCAAAATACAGGACAGATTGGCTGTAGAAAAGCTCGTGGTGATGCCACTGTGTGCTTGAAGTAGGCTCTCAATGTGGTAACACTGTGTTTGTGCTGAGTGCCCATCTGGGCATTAGGCACAGTATGTAAGAGAGAGGAAGCCCGGGTGTCAGCATGTAATGCTCCCATGGATATGTAAAAGATAGAAAAACCCACCTGGCCCTCTCTCAAAAGAGACAGAGAGAAAGGGGGGGGGGGGGGGCCATAGATTTCAGTGCTAGGGGTGGCAGCACCTCCAGGTGGTCAAGGGTCAAATGGTCCCAAATACGAATATTTATGATTTCATTGTGACACAGAAGATAGCTGAGGGACTGTCGTAGAGACCTTAACTTTTAGTGTCAACAAAACATACAGAAGTGCAGGAATATTAGGTTCTACAAAAGCATGGGTGTCATGCTCAAGGCCCATGGCCAGATTCAGCCCTGAGGACTTTTTAAAGCAGCCTGCTTCATCAATATGCAAAATATGTTACATAAAGCCCACAATGACTTTTATTTTTATCAACAGATTACATTTGTATATACTTTAGATGGATTACATTTACACCTCTCATTAAAATGCATCTCAAGTGTTTGCTCACATATACTGTATGTGCGCAGCACAGCTAACTGCAATGACTAACCTTGTTGTCAGAATGGAAATGACCTGCTCTTAATGACCCAACAAGAAAAAGTGAAAACAAGGTGACATTTCACTCTGCCATAAAGACTTTTAAGCGTTTAAGCATGATGCTAAAGGTGCGACAGTCTCATAAAGAAGATGGAAGCTTGAATTCACACACACCACTGCTGCCATTCCACTTACTTTTTAGGGGCTGCCCACATCTCATGTGACTGCTGTCAATACCCTGTACATTTCATTTGTCGTTTCCACTGACTTCATTTTTGTATATATATATATATATATATATATATATAGGAAAAGTATTTGCACTTTCTTCTTCTTCTTCTTCTTCATCTTTTCCCACTTCTATGTAGGGTTGATGTGCTTGATAGGCTTCTCCAAACAGCTCGGTCATGTCCCTCCTCGTGTCAAATGTCATTGCTATCCAGGTCAAACTAACTTCAAGTGTTGTTTGTGTGGTCCATGATCAGCATGTTTACACCTCTTTTTTAAATGTGTTTTTTTAATCTGATTATGATACATATTACTGTAGATGTAAAACTAACATACTTTGCTTTAGCTAAACACTAGCTGAAATCCCTGGTGTTGCCTGGGAGGAAAATCAAGTGTTCTTTTTTTTAATTGTTTGAGAAAAATATAATTTAAAAAAACACAACTTTAAAAATAAAAATAAATTAACAATGAAGACTCACTAATTTGCTTGTCTTGCGGTCTTGTATGCATGTTATCATCCAGTTGACGCTTGGAACCAGCCAACTCTATTTAATTTCAAAAGCAACAGGTTGCGCTGTGGTGCTCAAACATAAAGAATGCTGGCAGCCACCTCCAGTTCGCCCTCTGGTGGTTGTTCCGAGTGTCAACTGGATGATAACATGCATACAGGACTGCAACATCAGCCCCCACCCTACCCAGAAGGGGGTGGGTTAGGGTTGATTTCACCCTATAGTATTTTTAGTCGACCAATGAGAAATATGTGTGCCACGTTTCATGAAAACCACTCCAGCTGTTCAGAAGTGATGCTGGAACATACATACATGTAAACACACACATACATTGACTTTTATATATATATATAGATTATCTCAAATATCTAGGCTGCCGTACTCGCTTGACTTTATGTGCTAATTTGTTTTTCACCCAATGCTCATTTCAAACCTGTGGCTACTGGTAGCTCTCTTTATCCACTGAAATATCCAAGAAAAGAAAAGCTGATGAAGATGATAGACAGTTTTAAAAAAGCCACAAGGCAGAATATTCAACTGTGATGACCAGAGAGGTACCAGTGTATCTTGTTTGTAAAGAAAATGTAGCAGTAGTTGTTTGTTGCTTTATTCTGGCCCTGTGTTGGGTATAAACTTGACATTGATACCTATGTATATGAAAAAGAGGTCTAGCATGGCCTCCCTGAAGCAAAATGACTGCTGGGGTTTAAATTTGCCACACGTCAAAGGCTTGAGTATAGGATGGCATATTGAGAATTTGTGGTAAAGGTTCAGTAAGTTTGAAGAAAAGAAGGCATGGTTGAGAGAAACAGAGAGAGGGAGAGAGTGAAGAGAGGTGAAAAGCATTTTTGGTACAAACAAGTGGCCAAGTTATCCTCATGGTACAATAAAGCATAGCAATGAATTAAATGGGCACAGAGAATATATAGAATGGATATTTTCTGTTACTTGTACTTGCAGTTTTAATACATTTTCTATTTATTTGGTATTACCATGGGTACAGAGAGCAGGCATGTAGGCCCCCTTCTGTCACACTGTATTATATGGTGATGTGATATTTTGCTTGTTTGACAAGAAGTTGCGAAGGATGAAAGGATGGCAAAAAGTTGGTTAGCTGGAGCTATTTTGGTCTTGGGGCAGAATGGAAAGAAAACCTGTATTGACAGTGGCAATAGAGTTATACAGTTAAGTATGGGAAGAAAGCTACCATTAGTGGCTGGTAAAACATGACAATGTAATGGGTACTGCACAAAGGCAATTAGCTGGGACACTACTACAGCAGTGCAAAAGACTTGGAACATGTGGCAGGGGTCATGCATGCCTGATCAAATAAAAAGAGGTCAGTTTTTAAGAATATGTCCATGCCAGCACAGAGCAGTGCATGATACAGTCAAAGAAGCCGGATCACATTGCTATTTTAAAGGTGACAACTAACTGACCAGTCCCTACAGATCAGAGAATATCACAAATAGCCCAACTGGAAAGACTGGGATGATTTTGCTGTTGTGTCAGGAAACCAACAAGACATTTAAAGGTCAAGAGAGAAACAGAACAGGATCAAAACCTGGAGACTGAGAAGTGCTGAAGCAATGAAGCCAAAGAGCAAGATTAAAACTGAGATGTGAGTATTTCTTTTTTTCTGGTTTAATCTCAATTGGTTTATCAAAAGTTTTTGTTATCTGCAACTTAAATAAAAACACAGCGAAGTGGGCGTCTATTTAAACCCACCATTGCAACTGCCAACAGGTGACGAACCTGGATGCCATGCTCCCCCAATGATGGAAAAGGTTACCCTGGCAACTGGAGCAAGCTGCCTTGCACTTAAGACACTTAGGACAGCCACCAGAACAAATAAATTTAAAAAATAAAACATATGTCCCATGACTCTCTTTTTAACATTTTAATCATTTTATTTGAATCAAACAACAATCCATACAAGCAAGTCAAGTTTAAGAAAACTAGGTTCAAAACGAATCCACCACCACCCATGAGAAAGAGAGCCAGGCCAGCAGAGCAAAACGTTAACAATAGTAAAAATATGTAAATATATAAATGAATAAAAATAAATAGAATAAAAAAGACGGGAGAGAATCCGCTTTCTCAATTTAAATGCTTATTCTAATATGTTCTTGATTAGATCCTGCCAGGTTTTGAAGAAGTTTTGAACGGATCCTCTAAGTGAGAATTTGACTTTTTCCAGTTTCAGATAATATATAATATCAGTTAGCCAATGACTTAAAAGAGGTGGGATGGGATTCTTCCAGTTGAGCAAGATAAGTCTGCGTGCCAACAGTGAAGTAAAGGCAATTACAATTTGTTTGTCCTTCTCCACTTTAAGCCCATCTGGGAGTACACAAAACAAAGCTATTAATAGATTAGGAGGGATTGTGGCCCCAAGGCTATCTGAAAGGCATTTAAAGGTTTTGGTCCAGAATGATGTTAATTTGGTGCAGGCCCAAAACATGTGACCCAGTGACGGTGGAACTTGATTGCAGCATTTGCAGGTTGGATCTTGCCTTGGAAACATTTTGGACAATTTTAAATGAGAGAGATGCACTTCATATATAATTTTGAGTTGGATAATTGTATGCTTTGCACATATGGAGCTCAAGTGAATTCTGTGCATGGCTATCTTCCATTCCTTTTCTGAGATGTTGAGTGAGAGATCCTTTTCCACTGTATTCTGGAATCTTTGAAAGGGAGGGACTTTAAAATGTTTTTATATTTTACGGAAATGCTGTCTGAATCCTTGAGACAATCCTTGATCATATGTCCCATGACTCTTTAAAGGCTACTGAGTGCATAAGAGTGCAGGGAAACCAAGAGGCACTAAGGAGAGTTTTTGCCTGGTGTGCCTTTCGACTTTCTTCACCCTGAATACAATATCAAGGATTGGGCAGAAATGAAATGACAGTTGGTTGACCAGTTAGACAGGAGTTCAAGTAGGTTGTCCCAGAATGGGATCTCAGAATGCAGCACAGTTTTATTATTCATCTGCTTGTCTTTTTCCCTCTTTCAATTTGTGTCTGTACTTTTGTATTCTCATTTCGTGGATTTCAAGTTCACAATAATAAAGCACCAACGTTTTGTTTTCAACATCTGTTTTATATAATTTATGTAGCCAATTCATGGTGCTTCATTCTGTTTTGTATAATCTGCATTATTTCCTACCCCAAGAATTTTTCACATCTTGTGTGCATGCCATAGATGCAAATGCAATTAAATGTTGATGGCACTGTGGATTCAGTAAGCATGTAAAGGTGGTCTAAGGCATTGGTTCATTGAAAAAAAACTAAGGTTTCATTTTGAGAAAATATGTAATGTTGTGTAACCAGGTCAGTTCAGATTTATTGACATATGTAGACCCTCCATCACATCAAATCTTGCTACACAGATTATGGTGCACCCACCTACTTCCGCAGTCTATGCTTAATTATATGTTTATGATAAAATGTATGAAGTAGTTTAGATGTCAGAAATAGAGTTGTGTTCTTGACTATGTGGCATACATGATAAAATATGGAAGAAATAATTTCTGGGCATGGACTTCTGAAAGTGGGCTCTTAGAAGGTCTAGTCTTCAGACATAGAGTACAGCTTTTGCTGGAAATGCTGGGAGAGATGACTGATTTTATTGTACCACATGCCTCATTAACTTTAAGAACAAAGGAAGAAAATATAAAGATTCACTGGAGGTAGAAGGTGGCACTATGCAAATGACAGATTTTTTGTTCAATGCTTATTATTTCCTGTTGTTAATTCTAAATATGTGGATTATATGTAACAAATTTTTATTTTTATTTTGTTCCTGGGTACAAAGTGTGTTTTCCTAACCCGTTATGCCTAAAAAAAATAGAAAATAGCTGTTGTTCCACAAAAACTTTGCTTTTGTGATCAGGACAATGATATTTTGAAATTTGTCTGTTTTTGAGAAAATTCTCGATTCGCATTCAATACTGAGTAGTCTTCTAGAATATTCTTGAACTGTTAGAATTGTTCGGAAGTTTCTAGAATTTTCCAGAATTATCTAGAACTTTCTAGAACGTTCTTGGACTGTCCAATTGTAGTCATACAAGTATAAAAGCACAGGTGACTCGAACCAACATTTTGGTTTGTTATTTTTTTGCTTTGATTTAGATGGCATCAAGAGGTTGCTTGCACCCAGCAGATGCATTTTGCTACGTCTGTGGACAATTTATAAAGACAAGAGTGAGAAAGCATTCCGTGAAAGCATGTCGTAAGATGTGCGAGGCCTACAAGGCATACTTCGGCATGCCTGTCGGGGATCAAGACAAGCCCTGGGCACCTCATTTCACATGCGAATATTGCAAGAAACTTGAAGGTTGGTACAGGGGAGAAAAGAGAGCCATGAAGTTTGCTATCCTGCGAATTTGGCGGCAATCGACTGACCACTCAAGCAACTGCTACTTCTGCATGGTGGATCCTACCAATTCGCCAAGCTGCTGAACAGGACGGAGAAAACGGCTTGGAACAGTTTCGTTGCAGTGGTTCACGGCTTCCTGGGTAATCACAAGGCTGAAAACTATGTGCAGTTGGTTCAGACTCTCATAAAGAATTATGCCAAAATGGGATGCAGAATGTCTCTCAAAGTCCATATCTTTGACGCTCATCTTGACAAATTCAAGGTGAACATGGGAACTTACTCAGAGGAGCAAGGCGAGTGCTTTCATCAGGATATACTGGACTTTGAACGTCGTTACCAAGGACAATATAACAAAAACATGATGGGGGACTACATTTGGGGGCTTCTTTGAGAAAGCGATTTGCAGTACAGTCGCAAATCTAGGAAACCTACTCATTCCTGAACCTTTTTGAGTGGTTTTGACTGTCTTTGTCTATTTACCATGCAAGTGTTGTTCTTTATCAGACCGCATGAACAAAAAGATAAAAATTCCCTTGTTTTGTCACTATAAATACGAAATTTTCTGGGCTGTGGTCATAAATTCAAAGTTTGTGCTGAATGTAGTCGTTTTTCCATAGGCTTTAAACATAAGCAGTTGAAATATAACTCTTGGAAGCCAGGAACAAAAATTGTGTTACATAGTGATCTGTCCTGTTATTTGTCTCCTGGCTGTGGCTAAAGTTGTATTACTGACTTGGATTTTTTTACAAGTGAACAAAAGTCATTGTTAACTTTTTATAAGACATTTATAAGCATCCTATAAAGACACAACACTTGTTAAAAGTAAAAATAGTTTACATGCTTATGTGGGATTTTTTATAGCACTCATTTCTTCTTTTTATCACCTTGTGTTACAGTCACCCATTTTTAATCTGTCTATCTACATGTCAAAATATCTCTTGGACCTCGTCCTCTCTGAGCAATAGAGCTTACTTTCCAGAAAAAAAAATAAAACTTAGATGGTGCAGGCTAAACACAGAGTCACAACATAAATATTCCATTAACTTCCAGAACTCTATAATACCGTATTTATTCAGCAGGCCTGATGTTGAAATGAAATTAATCAAAAAAGGTTTCCTTTTCCAATTTTTCCCCTGCCCTTGCCTTATCTGTGCCGACACTAATCCCATTTCTATTCTCGTAGTGACAGTTCTAATGTTGTTATGTATATTGATTCCGCTGCCGTGTTTTGAGCTGAACTGCCTCGAGCTACATTATTACATTCCCACCTTGTCACGGTCTGTACGGTGGGGTGTCACTGTCTAATTTCACAGCCCCCTGCCCACTGCTTTTTTAACTCCTTCACCTCCCATACAAAAAGGCCATTTCACAAATCTCAAATTTAGAGAAAGGCTTGCAGCTTAGATTTTCATGAATAACTGCAGCTGAGCCACATGAAATATTCATTATTTTTATTCAAGCACAAGTGCATCTCTAATGCCTTTGCCCTCCTGTTATAAAAGAGTTTTCCATATTATGATCATTTAAAGTTATAATTTCTGGCCTCCTTTTCTAAAGCTTAAAAAGCTGAATCCGGTCCAGGAAAAAAAAAAAAATTTATTAAAGTTCTCAAGTCAAGGGCTTTGAAAATGAAAGGTGCTATACTCACATAGCATATCTGCAAATCTGAGGTCATTAGCTCCTCTTAAAACATTATTGACTTAATTGAGACTTTAAGTAAAGACTTGTTAAGAGCTCATTAAATTAATTTGCAAGTGGGAGAGCCTTCCAACAGAACCAATTATTTTGGCAAGTTCTTTAATGTTTGCTATTTAAACTAATTCTCTATTGATTGATTTTGTGGCATTTTTAATGCACTCTTGCTAAAAAGTTCAAGTCAGCTATCCAAAGCTATGAGCCGTAAAGCACCATGCTACTCAGTGTCACAACTAAATCTGTTTTACAGTGTAAGTGATACAGTGCAGTATATAATTACAGTGGCTACATGTTAGCAATGTAGTGTCATTTTTAATAGCCAGACTTTAAATAATATGCTATTCTGACAAATTCAATTTACAAGTAAGTCATAGATGGTAATAGTGTATTTTAGGTTGCCCAGAAAATTCTGAAAACTTATCTTTTAATAAGATTATATACAATCTTCACATACATTAACTAAATGATGCAGTGTTCAGATCATGGAAGCAGGACTACATTTTTAGAATATTTTACTTTTTAGTTTAATAGTGGTTTATGGGTATTTATTTTATTAATGAATATTTTTTCTAAAATTATATATATATATATATATATATATATATATATATATATACTGTATACATATATAAATTTATGTATATAATCATACATGCATGTCAAAGGATCAAATTATGGGCTTTGATGAGGTATGTAATAACAGAGGAGGCGCTATAGCTATCTCCTTCTTCCCACACAATACTGAGAAACTGCCCAGTGAGGGCACCTAACTTTGCCTCTTCCGGTACTTCATCCATAAGAATCCCGGCTTCCCGGAAGGAGGCATCATTTTGGCAAGAGCGTCCCACTGAAGAGAGCTTTTGAGTAAGCTGACAGTTTAGAAGACAAGTTTAACTTGTGTACCTTGATGCCCAGGGACAAGGGCAATAACACCTAAGGAGAATTTTCTTTTGTTTATTTTAGATCTTGCTCAAGGGATTAGGATCATTTCTGGCAGTAATGGGATTTGAACTGGCAACATTTCAGACACCAGCTCAGATCCTTAGCCTCAGAGCCACCACTGCACCCACATTAAATAAAAACTTATAAACAATTACGTCAATGTGGACAATAACATCTTTACTTAGAAATTACATTTACTAATATTTTCCTTCTGTTTTTACAGTCATTAAAAACATAAAGGTACAAATGAGCACATTTCAGTATTGTACATTAATACTTGCATAAAAATGAGCTGATGCAGACCCTAGAAATTCGAGAAGTACAGGTTAGTTAACTTGACAGTTATTTGAAAAACAAAAAATCATCAACATAACTAAAAATAAGTTACTGTATCAAGTAGAGACACACACATTTATGAGATAGTCTGGATGGTTTTAGACATAGGAGATCATGTCTCACTGATGCTAATCATAGATGGAAGGAAATAAAAATCATGGATTATAGCATTCTGTAAGATATTTACTACCTGGATTGCTGTTTTAATTTGCTTGGATGCAGCATACAATTAACAGAAGTTGCATTTCTATTTTTCTTAATGTTGTGTGTTTATAACATTATTCTTTTCATTACTGTATTTGGGTTTGCTATTAAGTACTAGGGTGTTGTACCGTATTAGTCGTTATGGGTGTAGTGAGAAGTCAAGCAAAATGGCACCTTTTAAATACATTTTTTTATTAATCTTTTGATAAAATCTTGCCTGAAGAAGAGGCCTGATTTGCCTCGAAAGCTTGCATATTGTAATCTTTTTCGTTAGCTAATAAAAGGTATCATTTAGTTTGCTATTAATAAATTGTTAATAATTGTACTGATTGGTTGTCTCCTATAATTGCAAATAATGCTGAAAAAGTACAGTGGACACACTGTGGACGCATACTCAAATTCTGAATATACAGTTGTGGCACTAGAGGGCGCTGTCACTCCTCCAAACCCACAGACAACACGTCCAGACACCATGTTAAAGTATAAGAAATAAATTTTAATCTCTTCAATACTGTGCACAAATCACCTCCACCTCCACAATTTTCCTATATAATACGCTACTGTGGCTGTTCGTTTGTCCAGGATTTTAAATCACCTGTAGGTCGCAAACCGTTTCACCGATTCACCTTAAATTTGGTACACATATAATATGTGACCTCTACTATCCGCTTTCGGGGTGATGATTTTTATTACTCTTTTTATTTTTATTTTATTGTGGAATCAACTCCCGGCAGCGCGCAGCAGGGCGGCCGTGCGGCGCATGTGTATGTGCACTGTTCTCATTCCCTACCACCTTCGCAGTCACTTCCCCTACGTCTTCATATCTTAACTCATTCTTGCGGCAGATTGAAGTGAAAAATTAAGAACGTTAAAAATGTACCAAGTAATTGCAACACAAAAACTAACTTAATCAGTTTTAACCTGAAAAGATGCCAACGGAAGAAGAGAAGCAGTGGGCCGCTAGTGTGGAGAAAAGAAGAGCTGCTCAGGAAGCAGCAAGCGCGTCAACCTCTGAGCAAACAAATGATAAACGCACATTGAAAGAAAGAGGATGAGAACTAGGAATGCTCAAGTCAAGTGTATTCACTGCACGTTATCGTGCAGTGTGCTGTTACTGGTACTCAATAATAAACAATAATCAATACAATAATACTAATAATCACTCCTCCTTTCCTCCCTGCAGCTCCATCACACTTCCTCCCAACTCCGGCTCAGCCTGCTCGGTTTCCCACAGTTCTTTTTATAGTCCGTGACTCGGAAGTGCTTCTGTCCTTCAGTCCATGTGATTCCATAGCACTTCTGGGTCAGATGAAATCTCTTCTTTTTCTTCAGCCCGGAAGTACTTCATTTCTTCCGTCCCCGTGCCTAGGGAGTTTTTCTGGGCTATAAGGAAAATATAAATCCCTGTGCCTCCCTGCAGCGTCCCCTGGTGGCCTCCACAGTATCCAGCAGGGCTGTGAAGCAGAATTCCATTGTCCATGATGCCCTGCTGGAATTCGGGGCACCTCCATGTTGCAGGGAGGACTCCATCTAGCAGCCTGGGGGTGTTGGCCGGGATAAACTGCCAGCCACCTCTCACACAGTCTAAATATTCCTATTTGGCGAATATTCTTTAATCACTAGTCTTTGAATTAAATTTAACATGTGTTAAGTAAAGCAGCCTAGCCTCTGAGGTTTTAATCTGAAACACACACTAAAAAATGGTGCTTAGCCTCTGAGGTTGCATGTGAATTTTTATTTTTGTAAGAAAGCTACTTAGCTACCATTAATTTGAAATGACAATTGTGCTTTCACAATCCAGTTTCTTGAGATTAGGTATGGTATTTCTGTAAAAGACACATTTAAATAGCAGAGATTAACTTTAATTAAAAGAGATTGTGTTGTGAACTAGAGTGTTCCTAAGCACAAGAGTCAAAAAATATCTCACAAGTGCCCTCTGGGGGGATAGGCCATCAAACTCTGGCTACCCACAACAAGGGCAAACATTGAATCTTTATAAATAAACAGATTTATGATACAAATAAGGCTCTGTTTAACAAATGAGGCTCAGAGGAGCACAGAAAGGCAAAGAAGGAGTTGCCTAAAAGAGACAGTCCAGAACAAATAATGTCCCATTACAAAAATCCAGAAGTCAAAAACATAGCAAAAGGTCAAAAATTCACAAAATAGGTAAATACCACAGAATAATCAATAATCAAAATCTCACAGACTCATCAACACCAGCACATTCAATGAACTTGAAAGGACTGTGAGTTTTCCCAAGGCCTATAGCACTGAGTACAGTCTTTTCCAGTAATGGCCAAGTGGTCCTGCCTCTTGGGGGACCATCCACAAAACTCATGGTACATGACAGAAGATATGTAGACATCAATAGTATTTGTATATCCGACTAATAATGTTAATATAAACAAAATAACCAAAAATGAACAAAAAAAGAAATAAAAATGGACTGAAATATAACAGAATGGGTTAGTCAAGTGTTTAACTCTACCTAACAACCAGAGGAGTGGAACTTTTTATCCAAAATGTATTTCTGTTTTCTTTGTAATGGTGGACCCTGACAGGTGCTATATTATGAAGGTGGCAAAACTATACAAAGCCAAAATAATACTGGTCAATATATATACACTGAGTTGCATTTATAATTAAAGTCTTAGCATTAATTCCTAATAATGGCAGGTGATTTCAAAAGTGCATTAAAACCAATATAGATAGGTCATCAACTGCTATGACAACAGCATCTAAAATGCTATAATATTTTCAGGCTTCAGTTAGGAATGCTAACCTTTTGGACCTACGTAGATATACTGTCATTTGAGATAGTATTTTATTTTTTCACCGATACATCATAGCTATTCGTGAATTGACTTTTGCATTATTTAGTAATATATTTAAGGCATTTTATGTCGCTATATACATCACAGTGAATGAAGGAGAAGCTCTACCAATTATTCCCTTGATAAACTAGAACTGCTACAGCTTGACACACTGATCGGGGAGTCACTGGATGGATTAATAATCGGGTTTGTGGAGTCACTGAGGAAAACTCTGTCGCCTACACTGGAAAATTTAGTAAATTTTAATCAGAGTTTGAATACAATTTAAGTAAATGCTAAGTTTCTAACCATAGATTTATAGCAGAAATTGTTATTCTATAATGATTTGGTATTAACTGATAGTATTGTAAATTATGACATACACCCTTACCTTATACAGTACTGTATATGCAGAATAAAGATGTGCAATGGAAGTGCATATTGGGACTAGGATTCCAGGGGACTCGACATCAAACTTTGGGCTAAGGGACCTTTTCACTCTCATGCAGATAAAAATGACAACCAACACTGAGCAATGCAGGATGACATATTTCTTATAATGTGTAATACAACTATAATTAAAATGTCTGTGTTTTGACTAAAAACAAAAAAGTCACACTACAGACTAATTTTAGTACTAAATGAAGATGTTAAGGTACTAGTGAAAGCAAAAAGGATAGAAAGTGTGATCCTTTCAATAATCACATACGAAACTTGTATGTGTTACGGTATTAAATGTGTTGGTTTTTTATTGTTGTTTGTGTTATTATGTGTCCTACTTATTATGTATATTTCTGTTATGTTTATTATTGTGTTCTGTCTCTTCACATATTCTAATGTTGTATGTCCTTTGTGGTTGTAGCACCAAGTGGTGGGACCACCATGGCATCGCCATTCCTGGGCCTTCCCTCTAGCTGTATCAGTTTTCTAAGAAGGCCTAGGAGAGGAAACCATTTGTCTCTTGTTGAGTTATAGTAAGTATTGTGTCTTTGATTTTTCTGTCTTTTCACTGTTTAAGGATTGTGATTTCTGGATTTTGTTTTGGGTCTTTGTTTGCTTAGGGTTGCCTTTCAACAAACTCCAGTGTGCCTCTTTTTTGCTCTTTTGAACTTTTCTTTTTGTTTTTTTTTATTTGTACATAACAAATCTTTGATTTATAATGATTCTTTGTTGCCCCTTTCGTGCTCAAGCCATTTACTGTTTAACCCTGAAGAAACTCATGACAGTATGACAATTGTTTAATGTGCTACTTTACTATCCAAGCTATACTATCTCTAGGTGAACAAAACATGTTCAATTGACTGGAATGGATATAACTCTTTAACATACAATGCAGTTTTGGGTTTGGATCAAGTATTCGTGCAGAAATCAAGACCTGGGGCCTCATGTATAAATGGTGCGTATGCACAGAAATGTTGCGTAAGAACTTTTCCACGTTCAAATCGCGATGTATAAAACCTATACTTGGCGAAAAGCCACGCACTTTTCCACGGTACCTCATACCTTGTCGTACGCAAGTTCTCTGCTCGGTTTTGCAGACTGGTGGCACCCAGCGTCAAAGCAATGCTACTGTTCCTGTGTGGTTACTCCTTATTTTCCTGACGTGGCTTTATACGAGCGTAAATACCCGGAAACTAACCGCATATTGTTTATTAGTGTAATGCATCTGATTGTAATTAACTTGTAACAATATAATGGTCCACGGAATGGTCAAACTATTCTAAATACCATAGCTGCTTTAGCGTTGTTACTCTCACTGCACCTTCTTCTTCTTCTTCTTTCAGCTGCTCCCGTTAGGGTTGCCACAGCGGATCATCTTTTTCCATATTACTCTCACTGCACAACTCGGAGTATTAATATAACTGTATCTGAGTGTGAATCACAGCAGCAGCTGATCAGAAAGAGAATTATCGGGATACAGAATCAAGCACACGCTGCCTCAGCCATGGCAAAACATTTTAAAGCCTCTCCTGTACGGACCTCGCGGTTCAGAAACAGTTTCATCCCAAGAACTATAAACGCACTCAATCAATTGCTCCTTGTAGAAGAACTGTTTGTACTTATAAGTACAATTACCTCACTGTAAACTTGCACTACAGTTATAATATTGCACAACCTGAGCCACTTTATAAAGTGCGTATTTACATATGATAACGATATCATTTTTAAGATGAAATGCAGCAAAATATGTTTATTATATATAACAAAGGTAAAACTTTAACTTCATTTAAATAATCCATATTCTTCACTGGGACTGGCGTGAAGGATAGAATAATTAAAGATGTACTACAAAGATAGTTCAGTGTTCCTTAAACGCTTTGAAGAATCGGCGCTCTAAGCTTACAGATGGCTTAACGTCATATTACAGAGTTGATTGTGTGGCGATCGGTTACTTGGAGAAAGAAAAGCAAGGACTACAGGGGTGGCCACGCCAATATATATTGAATATAAAACAGAAAGAGAAAATAACGAAACAGCTAAAAACACAGCAGCAAATTTCGACAAAAGTTAAACGCTTGTGTCATGAGCACGAGGCGGCTATGCAGTGTCCGCAATGGATGTGGCCATCCACCGTGCATAAGATACCATATTGACATTGGCGGGCGAAGGGGCCACCGATTCTTTCTCTGCCTAGAGCCGCCCATGAGTACTGCTGCAATAAATAATTTCATCGAAGGTCGCACACAATCACTGCGCCATGAAACCCATGTTAAATAACGTGCTTTAACTCCTATCATCATGAAACTGATGTCACGTATACATCTCAGTATTTTAGTTATTCAGAGAGCTGTAATATCACGAATGTAATTGATTCTGTGTCCAGTCGGAGGAAAAGAGCCGGTTTAAGAAGCAAGTAGTGATTCACACACATAGAAGATCACATACAAAACAAAGCATTTAACGTGCTACTTTAATTACGATGTCATTTGAGAAACTGGTTAATTAAATGATTTTAAGATCGTTTATGATGTTTTACTTTAATGACAAAATACATGATTAAAGTGGAAATTTCGAGATTGAAGTTGACATTTCGTGCTTTTTTCCCACTGTGTGCCTATTTTTTTTTTGTCTGTACCCTAATAAGCTTTCATATGACACTCAGACGGTGGGCTACGACTTGCCTTTTCACGGCGACTTTGATATCTGAGCTTTCAAGTTTCTCCAACACGCTATGTCACTCGATCAACTTCCTTTTGTTGATTATACCATGGTTTAATTAAACAAATGGTATGTTTTTCCTTTGTCTCCACTTGGTATTCGCTGAAATTCTTATATTTTCCCCCGTGCTTTTCCCATTGTCTTTTCACAGAAGGCTAAGCTTAAGGGTGATTCATATTGATTTGCATATTTAAAGAGGCATAATTCTGGGAGGAGTTGGGGTGGGACATAAGGCACGTGCATGAGCGTTAGTTTTCATGCTGACCAGGATTTATGTAGCGGAAGAACGTGGAAGTTGGAATACGCACAGATTTTTCTGTGCGTAAGCACATTTCGGCTTTTGTGCTTACGCCATGTTATAGTGCGAATTCTACGCACGCCATTATACATGAGGCCCCAGAAGACTGTAATGGCATTTATTCTATTTCCTTCATAATAATGTCTGGATCTGGACAGGGCTGTTTCCTACTGCCATTGCTTTGGCAATTGTTATCGAAGTGCTGGCTATCCATATAAGGGAAGGAATGGAACAAAAAGCATCCTTCTGTGTTGACAACATGATTCTCTTCATTGCTGATCATATATGAATTATAAAGCATCTCTGACTCAAAAAATTAATTTGAATTAATGACATACGTTTGCCTTTTTCCCAGTCAACTTATTTGTTCACCATATTGCATTAGAGGACTTTCAGCATTGCCTAGCTTCTAACACTACTACTGGGTATGTGCGTAATTGGACCTGAAAAGGAAATCTTAACTCAACTGAATTCCACACTTTATGCCTTTTTCTAAACTCCAGTCATCAATAACTTCCAACAGCTTACTAGCAATCCAGTTGTCTATCACTTCCTAAAAAATTGACGCAATGTAAGAAACACTTTAAGGCAGGGATCTATTTTTTGTATTATCTCTCCTTAACTTACACTGAATTTAATTTTTGGAGACCAATGGGAATCTGTGAAACTGAAATCTTTATACTGACAACGTATTCAAATACTATGTGCTACTATATGTTAAATATGGAATTTCCTTAACATATCATTAAAGATATATATCCATCCGTGCTGGAATTTCTAAAATAGTAATCAGTCAAACATTGACAGTATTTCTAAACTTTATCAATCATTGCCCCTTGATCTTAAACAATAATGTAAGGAAGGAATGGAATTATTTTTTTCATAATATAGAATCTTCATTAATCTGTACAAAACATATTCTTAAATACCTTGATATTGTGTACTGTATGTATCTTTCTAGATGCCACTCTAGGTCATATATTTTGGCAGTGACCTAAATTAAAACCTTCTAGAGGGAAATATATTTGCTTACCAATCAGATTGTGGAGGATTTATACTTACTTATTCCTAATCCTGGGAGCAACAACAAATGAGATGAGATTATGCAACAATTAACTCGCTGACATTCCATCACAATGTATCGCTAGCATGTCGACTGATTTTACATAACTGGAATCCTAGTCTAATTTTTATAACTCAAATTGAAACTGCCATTTTATAGAATCTAAAACTTGGAAAATTTTCTTTGTAAAGAATGGTGGAAAATGTTTTTTGAAATTCTGAACAATTCTGAATAATTTTTCCCATAAACAAGTCTGTCTAAGTTCTGCCTCTGTTTTGTTTTACTCTGTTATTTTAATCTACATGGGGAGCTATTTTTTAATAGACCTTTACTTCAAACAGCTCTACAAATTTGGTTGGAGACAGAATTTTAAGGGAGGATTGTGATGCAATGCTTCTTAACTTTTTTATTTTAAATGTTGCATTGATTGTATTTATGATTTTATATACTGTATGGTGAGGTGACTTTTACAGTATTGTGCAGCTGATGTTTTTGTTAAAACTCATCCAAGCAATTAAATTCACAAAACCAATTAAATATGATTTTTATTGTACAAAAAGGTGCATTACAAATGGAACAGCACCAGTAAAGGACTACCAGTACATTTGATGATACAGTAGAATGAAAATAATTATTCATTAGTGTAGCTGTGAGTTTTTCTGATGTAGCTTTCTCAGTGGTTGTTATCAGATTTTCGGACAAAAATCTCAAATCCCATAAAAGAATACTTTAGTTGACAAATAACATCAACTGTTTAATTATTTTTCTATTTATTTTTTTAAGAAAACTCTACTAATACCCAGTACCTTGTGAAAAACAGTTTACCCCTTTGGATAATAAATGATTACTCCTACAGAAACAGCAATAACTGCAAGCAGATGTTTCCTGGCTATTGATCAGTCATTCATAGCACTATAAAGGAATCACTCCTCTTTGCAGTAGCCCAGAATGAACAGCATGTACTGTCCCAATGTGTTTTAAGAGAGTACAAAAGAGTACAATATAGTTAAATATGTAACTAAGCAGTACAATTTAAATTTTCCTAAGTGAATAGCCAGAAAGAAAGATGATAAATGTCAATAGTGATGGAGTAATAGTACTCAGAAAATTGATAGCTTAATGGTTTATTTTCCAGAGCAAGCAATTTATCTTAAAATATGTCTTGGCAAATGGCAGTTACTGATGAAACTTGGAAACTAAGAGAAAGCAATTACAAAGACAGAGAAAAATGGTCAGTTTTAGTGTAAATTTGAATAAGGAGAGAGTCAAAGCCCCAGGATTAAATATAGGAAGAAGAGAGTAAGAAACACAAAGCTGAATTGTTGACAATATTTGCATATTTTGATTTTCAAACTTTAAGGTCACCATCCATTTTAAGGTTTTTGTGGTGTAACCAACAAAGATATGAAATGCTAAGACAAACATCTTGTCAAGTCAACATAGGAGTTTTAAAGATAATATATCTGACAGTAGATGAGGGGCAGTCTAGTCATAGTATTTGGTTCATGTCAAGACTCCTGTAGCAGCATTCATAGCCACACTCCCCACTATGGCCCACTCTCCTTTCATAATACTTTTCCTTGATGTACATAGCATTTGAGAGAGTTACAATTGGACTCTGATGTTTTGTAGATCATACTTATTGACTGTGCCAAAGACGTACTGTGGGAATGTCAAGTGAAGTAATTCAATGGTTATTCACAGAAGAGTAATAACATCTACAGTTTGCACTGCAGTCCAGAAATTTCAGCTGTGTGTTCATGTCATGCATTTTGGCAAGAAATTGTGTTTTAGGTTTTATTATTTTAAAAAGAATCATAGTTTAATGTATTTTGCCAGTTTGATAAGTAAAAAGGTCTCCTCTTTAAATATTTACATTTAACATTGTTTCTCTTTACTTTAGAAGTGTAAGGGATTAGAAAGTTATACCCCTGGCCTAGACCAGGTGTCACTAAAGTCAGTCCTGTAGGTTTTTTTTTTTAAACCAATCCTTTCCAATAACAGATCTTTCTTTTTAATCATACACCTTGTTAGTGTTTTCATTCTGCCATATCAGGTCATTCTTATACTGAAGATTTTTTTGCCTTTCTAGGAATATCATTAAAATGATTTGTAGCCTTAAGTGCATCCACAATTCTCAGTCCTTCATTTTTTTTTCTAGACAGTTTCCATCCAAATATTTCATTAAACGAAGTAGTTCACAGTGGATATACACAGGTGTAAATAGAAAAAAAGTTATAGGGAGAACTGCTCTGCCCTTTGTCATTTGTAGTCTGTTGCAAATAAGGAGCAACAGGTAATACTAAAATAAGCGATTAACACTGGTAACTCTAAACAAGAGAGACAGCTAAAATGAAGCATAAAAATGTTGCTTGAACAACAAATACTTCAACAACAATAATTTAATTCTCATTAAGAAATTAGTTTGAAAGAAACTACTACAGCCCCTACAACCCTTCACAATCATATTAGCAGATTCTCTGCTCTAGACTGTGCACACACTTAATACAAAAACTTGTGAGCAAAGTGAGTGTCTTAGGCACACCAATTTAAGGGTGCTTGATGGAAGGAAGGGATTGATATATATTGTTTAACCAGAAATCTACCTCTGTCCTTAGAATGGATGAGAACACATACAAAAATAATGGATCGTGTTATTTGAATCTCAGCATAAAGACAACGTCTTCTAGGTCCATTCCATAAAAAGAAGACTGCAACAGAAGGTGGCCATCATTAAATGGACCTACACCTTAGAGGAATACAGGTTGTAGCCTTCAGGGGGCGCTGCAGCTACCCAACACCTGACACAGATAGACACCAGGCACAAGTTCAGCACAACGCTTCCCCAAGTGGTTCCCATAACAGCACAGTACTAAGTATAGCAACAAAATAGCACTTCTTGTCTTTCTTTCTCTTCCTCTGTCTTTGTCCTTCTTCCTTCTCCGCTTCCACTCCTCCTGGCAAGCTTTGACACTCTATTTCCCGACTCTGGCTCCCTGAGCAGTGGCAGCTGGCTCCCTTTATGCCGAACCCGGAAACAATCCAGGTGGCTCTTTAGCGAGGTCCACAAGTATTTTCAGGTTTGGCAGAAGCCCAACAAATTATGACTCTGCGGCTCCCTCTAGCAGTAACCATAGAACCCACAGGGCTGTCCCAAACTCAAAGTCCCATGTTACCTTGTGGGAATCCGAGGCACCGCTGCAATCCTACTGAACTAAGGGAGGTACGGCCTTGTGTTATGTACTCTCCCCAGGTCCTTCCAATTCATTGGCGTCGCAGTGGGGTAAGGGCTCCGGCTGTTCACCACATGTTGTACAGACACTATTTCTTTAAAATACTACATTTAAATGACAACACATCTTTACCCATGGCAATTAAAAAGGGTTTTTTCCTATCAGACGGAATCGACTGTTTTTAAGTCTCTCTGCTTTTTTCATTTACAGTAGCAGTATGACACTTTGCTAGGTGTGAACTTCTAGTTCAGGAGTGTTGTTTTGACTCTCCTTACACAGAAACCCATATAAGATATGTTTAAAATAAATGTAAACCTTGTAGAATAGTAAGTCTACACCCTATATTTAGTTTATATTTTGTAAACTGTTGAACAGAATGTTAAGGGATGTTATGCTCAGATTGTATGATATAAACATAAAGCAGGTCTAGATGCTTGCTTGCAGAACAGAGCAAGCAAATGTATCCCAGGACCTGCTTTGTCATGCTAAGGGAATTAAACTTCATTAGGTCTTGAGCAGAGAAAGCCACATGGATACCTGATCCAGTTCTTCTTAGTTCAAAAAGGCATCACTAAAGTTAAACCTAGAGGAATTCTTTCTAATACTTCATCAAATACTAGAGAGCAATGGTGCAGATTTAAGGGGGTGCACATTTAAGACTGTGTTCTACTTGAAGAGAGCGGTGGATGTTTACTGAGGACCAGATAATGAAACATTCCTCTAAATACCAGGCTAATTTCATTGCCAAAATGTCAGAAAACATCTTTTGCAAAGTCAGAAATACAATCTTAAATCCCTAGTTGTTATTTCTCTGCCAATAATTTGTTAAACAAGAAGTTGCAAATCAATTACACACATTAAATCTCACAATAACAATCCAATTTCAGATAAACAGGAAATGCACAGCAGTAATTTTGTATCCTGTCGTGACACTGATATCATGTGCTGCATGTTTCTCATCCAATTTCTATAGCAACATAAAAGCAACCGCACTGCAAAATGGCGGCATGCATAATTAACAAAACAGCTTTAGCAAAAGATGTTATAATATAAGAAAGTGAAAAACAAACAAAAGAATGTTTTAGAAATTAATTTAGCAGCTCTCAGACCCATAATCTCTATATAGATAATGCAAAGCTGACTGACTCACTCACTCACTCATTAATTAACAAAAATACCTGTTAAAGTAAAAAAAAAAAAAATTGGCAAGATGGTACATTTAGTAGGTTTCCACCAAGAAAGGACATATGACATATTAATATTAATGCATTAAAAAAAATAGAAATACTATATACCTCAAAATCTCAAAATGCCTTAATGGGTCTGATTGAACTTTGGTGATGTTACAGAAAAAAGAAAACAAGTGTTTTTTTTATTCTCGTTATTTGTTATATTATGATAACTTATATGCTCATTTCTGCGATGAGTGAGTGCTTTATGCAAATAAAGGAGAAAGCAGATGTAGTTAAAGAGCCACACGAATAGCACCACTAACCAACAGGGTGGACAGATGACTAAATGGCGCAGTGTCCTGGATGGGAAATAAGAGACATGATCATGTTGTAAAATAGAACAAGAAAGATCAGAGAAGTGAAGCTCTTTGGTTAGCAAGCGTTGTTTTTTTTGTGTTGAATACTGGCATTCTTAGCTACTGTACATAGTGGCTCTCATCTTGGTTATCTGTTCCACTCTGCCAATCCCCAGCCTCCGGTGACGGCACAAATTCCCCCAAACCTCAGTCCTCAATGACTGCTGTGCCACAAACTCAAAGTGTGAGACATTTTTCTTGGATAAATGAATTTTTAACAGAGAAGCCATACAAATTGTGTTGCTATAATCGCACAATTGTGATTCCCACTTTGCGCTATTACATCAGTGTAACACATAGGATATCACTACTTATACATCCAATTCAAGCACTATTTTGTATATACAGAGGCACTCGCATCATAGGGCTAACTACAGCTAAGTGGCAAACACATTTTTAGGAGTCTGACAACATTTAAAAAGTGTAACTATATTTCTTTTCTGTTTTACGCAGCTTTCAGAAAAATTGATGAGTATAAGTAATGTTGAACATAGATCACAACACTTTTTAAACTTTTAGGCACCAAAATGAAGAGAATTGTTCATAATTTTAAAATATTTTGTTCTCAAAAGTAAAGTGTGCAAAGTGTTAAGCCAATACCGGGAAACATGAATACAGCCATTTAAAATTCAACCACATAATTCATCATGAAGAGTGCATGAAATCTAAGCAAGCAGCCTTAGTTCTAGTAACGTTAGGCCATTTGACACTGATGAACATTAACTACTTGTTACCCTTATACATGTCTGTATGCACTATCAAAAGTAAGCCACATAATAATAGTCATCATGTTTTGTTTATCAAAGACGAGGCTACAATTAAAACTGTGTGCAAGAAAAGCGATCAATAGTCAGGTTAAAAGATGTCGTCCCCTCCTGCAATTATTATTCCAAAGTCATGGTTGCATTCACTTTATTCCAAATGTCAGAAAAAATCAAAATGGATTTAACAAAGCACTTTATGCAGTTATGACTGATTTGTGGTTGAGTAGAACTATGAGAGTATGCCGAACCATAATGGCTCAATATATTGAAATATACAATGAAAAGCAGATGCTTGCAATACTCCTTTTTGCAAGTAGGGTTTTTGTTACAATACTTTCCTCAAGCTCTGGGTCTCCATGGCTCAAGGACTGAGTCTGATAGCAGCATGTACCAGTGTCTTACTATCTAAATACTTCTCAAGCTAGTTATATATTAATATTGTTAAATTTAATGCTTTTATATACCAGAACATCAGAACTGTCAGGTTGTGTTAATATTAACTTCTTAATCTTACATTACTGTCATTTAAGATTTTATCGTGTATCTTTATTTTTACATACTCATACACATGCAATTTAACATTCCCATGTTTAAAATTTTCTTACATTTTACATTTTTGAGTGGTGAGTGTTGGTGATGGCTGCTTCAGAAGGTACATTAATTTTGGAAAAAGGGAGGAATGTGTGTGTTATACATAAATTTTATTATAAAAATATATGCACAGTACATCAATAACTTACTGCATTTACTATTATAAAAATGATGAAACCAGTTTTATAAGTGTGCTACATTATTAAACACTACATTTTCAACTAATCCAGCATTTCAAAATCTCGTATTAATTTTTCAGTGTTTCCTGCCACAAGGATAGTTGTACTGCACTATGTGTAAACTAAATATGGGATATGCAATTGGCAAGATAAGATGCATTTTTCATTGTACTGTTAATTAAAATTAATAATCACAATTATATCAAAGGCGATACAGTAATTGTCAATTATTAGTTTTGACATAACCATGCAACCCTATTAAAAAATGGTTCATTTATTGTAAGTCCCCCTTAAATGTTCGACCTGTAAATGTTTATGGTGGATGTAATAAGTTGAGGGGACCCTGATTGAGTCAATATTGTGTTTGATTTAAACCCTTTAAAACTAATAATGATTCAAGATTACAGATCAAAGCATTACTTTTAAATCTGATTAAAGCTACCATTTTTACAGGAATTGCTCCAGGGTGAAATAGATTTATACCCAAAATTCCAATTATTCTTACTAATTACCTGTTTCAATCCAAAAAAATATAGTTTTCCATAAATATTGTATTTTGCAGTGATCATTAACAAAAGCCAAGACCAGGAAAAGCAGGATTTGATCAGTGCAAAAAATGTTTTACTCATGGCCAGTTGTATCTAACAAATTTCATAAGTAAAAAGTTCCAGAAAGCTAAAATTAGCCCCGGTAAAAAAAATAAATAAATAACAAATATTGGATACAAAAAAGTACATAGTGCTTCTGATATTTTCAATCAACTGAGGCCCACTGTCTTAGGAAATATCCAGATGAAGCTGGGTAACACAGCTATTAGCTACATAAATCTTTCAAAAAGATCAATCTGAAAATGAATAAAAAATAATAAGAACACATAATCACAACTGACACAAGCTAGAAAGCTTTTCTTTACACAAAGGCATGTGAAAATTTGGAAAGAACACTAAGTCATAGAGACAAGTGGAAAACATTTATAAAGAATCTAGATTAGATATTGGGACAATTTAGCTAATTAGGTAACCAAATGAGCTTGAGAGACCGAATCATCATTTTCTTCTGTGCAGCATATGGAATTTAAAAAGGAACCACAAGAGGAAATGAAAGTCAGAAACCAAGCAGTGTTTGTAACTAAAAAGTGTAACCCATCTTTCACCAAATCAAATTAAAGCTGAAGTTCAAAGCCAATGAGTCAAATACCAGGAAACCCAAAATAAAACACACACAAAATAAACACCATCTTTTTCCAAATGTTAGATAATCCAGTAACCTACAGCTCACATGAAAACCAACATGGCATCAAGCAAATACACCAATAATTTTTAACCAGATAAAAATTAAGTCAAAATAAAAAAAAAAACTTAAAAAATCGGAAATAGCCTCAGCAGCCCAGAAAGCCATAACAGAAAAGTGTTCCAATAATGAGGAAATAATTGAAAAAGGAAACTTATCGCAACTCTCATTCTGTTTTAAGTCAGTTACTGTAACTTTTTGGTCACCTTAACACACATCAAATTATTGACAGTTCAGAAGAAAATTACTGAGGATGACAAATGTACAACAGTGTGCACCTGTAGGATTCTTCCCATAGCTCCCTACGCTTTCTTGTAGGCTGAAAAATATTGCAATGTCTCTAATATCTACTTTTTTCTCTCCTGTGACAGAATCTTGTTACAGAAAAACAGCTGGTTTTTCTGTAGTGTGATCATTTGCATTCCTTTATTGCCTGATTGCTCAATAAAAGATGCTGTTGTATATATAATAGCTTGACTTTGTTGTCTGTGGATGAAACCAAAGCTTTACTGGCCTCACCAGAAAGTCTGTGTGAGTTCAAAAGGCATAGACACTCAAAAACTCCATTTTAAAATGCCAAATAGCTATGCTGCCAGAAATCTGCTAGAAGTGACACCTCTGTAGAAGGGTTTCATGGTGCCTATACTGTAAGTGGAAAAATCACTGTGCTTGTACTTCACAGCAGGGTGAACCACATACCTGTCAGTGTTCATTAGCAGCGCAGGTGACAGTAGCTGCCAGCCATGAAAGTAGCAGCAGCAGTACTATGCAGATCACTGTTGCTAAAATGTCTTGGCAAGCCAAGCAAATTGAAAGAAAAGAGCAGAGTATCTGTGCAGCTGTCAGTGAGATCATGATGGGGGAAAGCCATCTATCCACACAAACAAACCCCTCTTTTCTGCCCCTGGGAAGGCAGAGTGTGAGTGCATTGCACTCCACACAAGTGATCAAGGGATTGGAATGGATAACCACCTCCATGCAGAAGGTATGAAATGAGCGTGGATGTCTGCCTTGTGGTTCTCACAGAGGGAGGTCATGATTGGCATTAGTCACTGCTTGCACAAAATACCAGCACTGTGCTAGTGTGAGCTGAGAGCACATGATGCTTTTTTCGGTTTAAAGTAATTTCCATTAAAGTTGTTTTTTAAATGGAAACTGCTGTTAAATTGTAGCCTCTGAAATTTTTTTGTTTGATCAGCCAAAGCAGATACTCTTTATTTTTAATGTGTTTATTGTCGTTAAGTATGCATGTCAGAGGGTCACTTTCTGGGCTCATCAAAGGTATGCATTGCCACCCTGTAACACCAGGGGGTGTGATCCCTAACCACCTTGTCTTCTTTTCCATCCACAGCTTCTGAGAAGATGCTCAATGAGGACAACTAACTCCGACCTTCTGGTCCAGAAGCTATAAAAACAGGGCACTCCCAGGAGAAGATGTCTCATTTGGCGATCATCTTGTAAGATGGTGCACCAAACCACAGCTCTGACTGCTATATACAAGCTTCGTAATGTTAGCCAATGGCTACAGATACTTCAGTTAATTTCTGCACGTTTGAGCACTTGTTCTTTTGGCTGAAACCCTTTTCAAGTAAACAGGATAGCCCCATAGGCATTTCAACACTTCCTCCTTGTTACTGGTTGATGACATTATTATAATTAGTATTATCTTATTTTGTTAAATTAATTTATTAAATTATTAACAGCTGAAAGACTGGTGCTGGTGATTCCAACTTGGCCCCTCTGTGTGTGTGTGTGTGATGGACTAGAAGTTTGTCCAAGGCCTGTTTCCTGCATTACAACCTGGGCTTCCAGGAAAGGCTTAGCCCTGCATGAGTCTGAAATGGACTGAGAAAATTTGAGAATGTTATTCATGTAAGATGCTAACAAAAACTGTACCTAGAAGAAGGCATTGTTTGCATCTTAGCAGTAGATGCTCTTGTGGAGAATATTGAGTGTGCTTATTTATTTTTGTATGTGCCTTCATTTTCCTTAATGTTTAAAATGAGAAGGCTATCAATAATAGTTAGAAGGTCAGCCTTTTTTTTTTTTTTTTAATCAAATAACATTCCATACAAGCAAGTCAAGTTTAACAAAACTAGGTTCGAAACACATCACCCCCACCCATGAGAAAGAGAGCTAGGCCAGCAGAGTAAAACTTTAAACTAGTACAAATAAGTAAATAGATAAATTAATAAATGAATAAAAATAAATAGAATACAAATGACGGCAAAGAGTCAACTCCCTCAATTTATATGCTTATTCTAAAATGTTATTGATTAGATTCTGCCAGGTTTTCAAAAAGTTTTGTACAGATCCTCTAAATGCAAGTTTGATTTTTTCCAATTTCAAATAGTATATAACATCAGTTATCCACTGAATTAGAATAGGAGAGTTAGGATTTTTCCAGTTGAGCAAGATAAGTCTACATGCCAATAGTGTAGTAAATACAATTGCAGTTTGTTTGTCCTTCTCCACTTTCACTGTCTGGAAGTAGCCCAAACGCAGCTGTTAGTTGATTAGTAGGGATTGTGATACTAAGGCTGTCTGAAAGGCATTTAAAGATTTTGGTCCAAAATGATGTTAATTTGGTGCACGTCCAAAACATATGGCCCAATGAGTCTGGAAGATGATTGCAATGTTCCCATGTTGGATCTTGCCCTAGAAACATTTTGGACAATTTTAAATGAGACAGATGTGCTTGATGGGTGATTTTGATTAATTGTATGCTTTGCGCATATTGAGCTTGAGTGTATTCTGTGCATTGTTACCTTCCACTCCTTTTCTGAGATGTTGAGTGAGAGATCCTTTTCCCACTGTACTCTTGGATCTTTGAAAGGGAGGGACTGTAAAAGGTTTTTACATATTACGGAGATGCTGTCTGAATCCTCAAGACTGATCAATATTTTTTCCGGCATAGAGGCAGGTAGGAGGTGAGGTGAGGTGAGGGCAGGTTTCATTTAACAAAGTTTCTAATTTGGACATAGTGAAAGAAATGTGTTGCTGGAAAGTTAAATTTGGAGTGTAATTGTTCATAGGGTGCAAAGACGTTGTCTATATACAGATCTCTAAGTGATATAATCCTGAATGTTTGCCAGACATTAAAAATTGCGTACATTTGAGAGGGTGGAAAAAGGTGGTTCTCGTGTAGAGGTGCCACAGGTAAAAGCTTCTGTATCTTAAAATACTTCCTACATTGGTTCCATATTCTGAGTGAGTGAAGCACTATTGGGTTGTTTGTATTTTGGCGATGACTTGTACTTATTGGAGTACCAAGCAAGGTATATAAAGAAGTGCTGCAGGATTTTATTTCTATTGCGGACAAAGCCTGTGTATGTTCATCTATTTGTGTCCACGTCCAGGCTTTTATCACTTGTATATTGCAGTAATAAAATTAAAAGTTAGGTAGAGCCATGCCACTGTCCGCCTTTGTAGGGTCACCCTTTGGATAAGTGGATGTTTTGAATTCCAAATAAATGAGGTTATGGTTGAATCTAATTTCTTAAAAATGATTTATTGGTGTATATTGGATTGGAATGTTTTGAAATAGAAAACAAAGCTTAGGAAGGATATTCATCTTAACAATGTTAATTCTTACAGCTAAAGTGAGATGGAGGGTAGATCTATGTAAGTCTTGCTTAATTTGTTCCATACAGACAGGAAAATTTTGTTGGTAAAGAGCTTTATGTTTACTTGTGATGTTTAACTCTAGGTATTGAAACTGATCTGCGATGATAAAAGGGAAGGTGTGCAAGGTTCGAATCCTGTAAATGCCAAAAGGGATTCTGCTCTGTTGGGCCCTTCAGCTAGGCCCTTAACCTGCAATTGCTGAGCGCTTTGAGTAGTGAGAAAAGCACTATATAAATGCAAAGAATTATTATTATTAATATTGTGTGTTTGAGAATTCACTGGGAAGAGCACACTTTTATTCAAATTAATTCTGAGACCAGAAATCTTTTGAAATTCTGTTAGTGCTGTGAGGACTGCAGGCGTAGTATTTTGTGGATCTGATATATACAGTACCATATCATCTGCATATAGAGAAATTTTTTTCAAGTCCTTCTCTGATAATAACCTTTTCAAACCCACTTAGTCCTGAACAGGGTCAAGGGGAGTTGCTGGAGCCTATCCCTGCTAGCATAGAGTGCACGGCAGGAACAAACTCTGGACAGGGCGCCAGTCCATCGCAGTAGTTAGAAGGTGAATAACTAAACATTCTTAGATTAAACACAGTAAAACTAGCTATTCCCATCCAGGTGTCCATACACTATAATTAAGACTTAAACACTCCATTTAAATATTATTATGTTAAAAATACTATGTCTTTACACTTCAAAAAAAATCTTACTACAGAACTAAAATTAAGTGCATTTTGCATTTTTAATTTATTATAGGTTAGTAACTACTCACAGCAGAAAGAATAAATAGTACAACTGGGGGGAAAAATATAGGTGCATATATATATATATATACAGGGTGGGCCATTTATATGGATACACCTTAATAAAATGGGAATGGTTGGTGATATTAACTTCCTGTTTGTGACACATTAGTATATGTGATGGGGGAAACTTTTCAAGATGGGTGGTGACCATGGTGGCCATTTTGAAGTCGGCCATAGTGGATCCAACTTTTGTTTTTTCAATAGGAAGAGGGTCATGTGACACATCAAACTTATTGGGAATTTCACAAGAAAAACAATGGTGTGCTTGGTTTTAACGTAAATTTATTCTTTCATGAGTTATTTACAAGTTTCTGACCACTTATAAAATGTGTTCAATGTGCTGCCCATTTTGTTGGATTGTCAATGCAACCCTCTTCTTCCACTCTTCACACACTGATAGCAACACCGCAGGAGAAATGCTAGCACAGGCTTCCAGTATCCGTAGTTTCAGGTGCTGCACATCTCGTATCTTCACAGCATAGACAATTGCCTTGAGATGACCCCAAAGATAAAAGTCTAAGGGGGTCAGATCGGGAGACCTTGGGAGCCATTCAACTGGCCCACGACGACCAATCCACTTTCCAGGAAACTGTTCATCGAATGCTCGGACCTGACACCCATAATGTGGTGGTGCACCATCTTGCTGGAAAAACTCAGAGAACGTGCCAGCTTCAGTGCATAAAGAGGGAAACACATCATCATGTAGCAATTTTGCATATCCAGTGGCCTTGAGGTTTCCATTGATGAAGAATGGCCCCACTATCTTTGTACCCCATATACCACACCATACCATCAATTTTTTTGTTCCAACAGTCTTGGAGGGATCTATCCAATGTGGGTTAGTGTCAGACCAATAGCGGTGGTTTTGTTTGTTAACACAAACACAATGGGCAGCACATTGAACACATTTTATAAGTGGTCAGAAACTTGTAAATAACTCATGAAAGAATAAAGTTATGTTAAAACCAAGCACACCGTTGTTTTTCTTGTGAAATTCCCAATAAGTTTGATGTGTCACATGACCCTCTTCCTATTGAAAAAACAAAAGTTGGATCCAAAATGGCCGACTTCAAAATGGCCACCATGGTCACCACCCATCTTGTAAAGTTTTCCCCCTCACATATACTAATGTGCCACAAACAGGAAGTTAATATCACCAACCATTCCCATTTTATTAAGGTGTATCCATATAAATGGCCCACCCTGTATATATATATATATATATATATATATATATATATATATATATATATATATAGTATTACTGAAAATATTGAAGAAATATCCATCCTACTGTGCTTAAACTGTAATTATTATGGTATAATAGTAGGCAGCTGTATCATGGTGACCTCTTCTTTTCTGTTGCCATCTGATTAAATATAAGGCTGACAAAAACAAAAAGCATTAATTTAAAAATGAACAAATGGGCAGTTGTAAAGCATTCAGTTTACACAAAATGTAATGTTTTCACTCAAGTAATCTTTATACACTGTAATATCTTTCATTTTCTAATTTGCTGTACTGCAGAGTCCATTTATCTACCATTAAAAGCTATATCGAGGACAAAGCTGCTATTATAAAGCACTTTTTTTAATATGTACAGCCTGGCTCATACTAATAAATAATTAATTCCTGCTTTAGGTTGGGGCAGATCTGACCATTTTTGTCTTGATTTCTGATATTCCTACAGGAACACACATTACAAGAAATCGTGATTACATTTTGAAATTAAAATTAAAAACCTAACAATGGCATATTATTCACATTCTCTCCCATATTAGTTTCTAATCACACTCATGTCATCTAAGTCTTGCATTAGAAGTGAGACCACTGACAGCATGTCTAACTGATTATAACATGCCTAGCTGGTGTCATGGACAATTATTAAACAGTTAGTGGTCTTCTGTGCTTTTGAAAGTAAAGATTAAATACATTTGAAGAAGTGTGCAATTTTCAAACAGAAATGTCAACCTAGCCTAATAAATGATATTTTTAAATAGTTAAGATTTGACCTAAAGATTGAGTTTAGCTGCCCAAGTTTAAGGTTACCCAATTGCTCACTCAAAAAGACAAATGACCAGAAATATATTATCACTGGAGTCATTTCAATTTACTAGATGTTCACTTAAAAAACCAATCAAGAAATCATCCATAATGATATTACAAATTTAATACTGTAGAATAAATAATATGTAAGTTTGTACTGTTACTCAAGGCTACATCTAAGAGAAAACTGAAATACTGATGAATTCAATGGTGGAACAATATTCAGAATAAGTAATATCATTTCTAAGGTATATTCTCTTTCTAAAAACAAAATGGGGGTGTACCTTACTACACCGGAAGTTATCCATGTTAAAAGTGATTGATTTTCTGTTTTAGTGATAGTCTGTCTCCTTTCTATTCTACAAAGATTAGACCCTCCAAGTGTGTATATTTATTCAGAGAAAATTATACGCAGTACTTATGCAGTGTACAATATTTTTGAAAACACAATGGCGACTGCTTGACCTTTCTTTGTGACATGTCTAAAAATAAGAATTATAGAAGGGAAGATTAAGCTTACTTCTAAATACGGAATGACAAGG
This sequence comes from Polypterus bichir lapradei, assembly GCA_026402145.1. Taxonomy (NCBI): domain Eukaryota; kingdom Metazoa; phylum Chordata; class Cladistia; order Polypteriformes; family Polypteridae; genus Polypterus; species Polypterus bichir. Next base: position 27,415,233 of record JANRMT010062854.1, on the reverse strand, counting down.
GCCAAAAAAAAACCTGCCAATTTATTATCAGATCTACTTAAAACAGCTCAGCGTTGTGGGCCCCTCAGCCTATCCTGATGGCACCTGGCACAAGCCAGGAATTGACAGATAGGTAGATAAATAGATAGATAAATAGATCATATTTGTCCCAAAAAGGAAATTTGGCTTTTTAAATATATATATATCCTGATGTCACTCTTCCCCCTCCCCTTAGCCCGCAGCCTCTGTTTTGGATTAGTGCAAATAAATCACTCCAGCAAGCGAAATATGATTCTTAGCATGATGAGAAAGGTTGCAAAATCACCTGGAATGTTCAAGCAAATTATATAAAAAAAAGATCAAAATCCGTTAAGTAGTTCTCTCATGAAAAGCGGACAGACATAAAGACAGACAGACGTTGGATTTTATATATATATAGATATATATATATATCTATTATAAAAGAAAATCCTGAGACAAGATGAGACAATACTATTTCCATGAGATTTTTTCATGTCCTGCCCTCCTCTCAACCATATTCAACCACGTACACAATCCTCTCACTTCTCATTCGTGTGAATGCTTTTGACAGACACAGTTCCTGCTCTCTCAGCTCTTATACATTTTTACATTTAGACAGTTTAAGTTCCCAATTAAACAAGACATATTATGTCCAGATCTTATTGAAAATTTTCATCCCAAAGGGTTATCACCAGAAGAAATGAGTACACAGGCAGTCCTATCACCAAGAAACAATGAAGACAAACAAATTAACGTGAAAATTGTTGATCGGTTACACGGCAAATTGGTTAAATGCGTATCAATAGACTATCATGAAACAGTTGGTGGTGATTGTGCAGAAGATGAAAACATCAATTTACAATATCCCGAAGAGTATCTAAAACCGTTAACATCGTCCGGTCTTCACTCACGGGCAGTTATACGTTGCGTTGTCACGATGTAATTCCAAACACAGAATCAAAATTCAATGCGATATTGATAAAAATTTCATTCAATAATTTGTTTTTACTGAAGTTTTACAGTAAAAGTGTAAGTTTTAAAAGTATTTGCATGTTAATTTCAAAGCCAAATAAAACGTTACATTTTACTATTTTTTAATATGGTTAATTACTCGCTGTAATGTAAAATAGTTCTATTATGCATATGTAACAATTCCCATGAAAATAACAATCTGTTTAAATTGTATATCTGCATCCCCTTCCGCGAGCGGCAGAAACGCAAAGTGTCTAGCGTAGTGTATGGGGCAAAGTGTATATATATATATATATATATATATATATATATATATATATATATAT
>JANRMT010062854.1:27338335-27389184 GCA_026402145.1 Polypterus bichir lapradei | reverse complement strand
TACCTGTTTAAACTTCAAATGAGCACAGATTATTATTATAAATTTATATAGTTTATTTGTTCATGTTGATATCATTTCAGTGTGCACCACAGACATTATTAATGCTATATTGGTATAATAAATAGATGGACGCATTCAGCTCTGTATTCTGTGGACATGTCTACAATTTTTATATATTATACAGATAAAATTCCATGACAACGAACTTCCAGGGACCTAAAAAATATTTTGTTGTAACAAAAATTTAATTGTAACGAGATTCTGTATTTGTTACTATAGTGCTTTCTTTAACTTGCATCCGATAATACACTTTCAGGGTGCGAATGATGCCCTAATCCAATGACTGAAGCACTGCTGTGCAATTGGGTGGGAGGAATTCAACGCGAACTATTATCTAAATGTAGAAGCATGTTGTGGGCAGTACAGTTATCAGTCAAGAGCTGAATCATCCTTTTCTTCTTCCTATTGTGAGGTTTCTGAACTCTTTTCAGAACCTCCCCCCCCCACTCCCCACCCAACGGGAACGACTTTACTTATCTTTGGAAGATTGTTTGTCTGTTGCCGGGGCAGGGCAAAATCAGGCTCATAGCGCTGCAGTAAAGCAACACAGAAGCAAATCATAAAAGATTGAGGTCAGTCCCTGTCTTGCACCCCAAAACACAAGGCTTAGTCTCAGTACTTTAGCAAAACCAGCTTTATTCAGCTTGAAACAGGAATGGCACACTTATTTATTGTAGCATGATCTGCCACTCTGCTATACACAGACACAGCAGTCAGGCAGGGTCATGGCCAGGTCAGTGACCAAGTAAACCTGTTACAGTATCTGCATTTACAATGTACCTTGCATTACTCACCGATATCTTTTCTGTTTGCTTTGGTGGAGAGACGCTGTATAGCTTTGAGCCTACTGTTGCCCCAGCAACAGATAAACAGTCTTCCATAGACACGGAGATCGGACTTTGGGACGCTCTTCGGTGTGCTGTCTAGTTGGGGGAGATCCCAAGAGAGTTTACAAACCTCACATTTTCTTGAATGAGAGCCACATTAATAGGAATGTTTCTTGAACGAGCATCACTGAACCACATAAAAACTGCTTTTTCGACGTCTTCAAATGCAGCAGTTCACATACATTTGCAACCCAAGATTTTTTTTCTTTTTTTGAGAAAGAAAGTTGACAGTGTCAATAGCGAATTTCCGAATTTACTGACAACGTCTTTTTTCTTGTTGCCGCAATCAACAGCTGCAAAAATGTAAAGTTTTTTTTTCGTATATGAACTGTTATCGTTTTTTCATGTCTGCTGTTTCTATAGGAGTAGTGAGTTAAATTCCAATGGATGTTTTTCAAATGTTTACAAGCAATAAGCAAAAGGTTTTGCTGAAAACCACCAAAAACAAACACGGCAAAAAAAAAAAAATAGTACGAGGAAAGTTCGAAGAATGAAAAAAAAATGACAGTGTTTCTGTTTGGGGGATCATTGTGCACAACTGAGCTGCGGTCACAGAACTAACTGCTCTGTGGATGATTCATTCAGGCATTTTAAGGTCTTTTGAGCACTTCGTTGTAATGAAAGTATCTGCAGAATGTACTTCGTAGTAACGAGATTTCTATAGACTCACATTTTATGGGAAAACTGTTGGGACCATAAAAATGCTTCATTGTAATGAAAATTTCATTGTAAAGATATTCGTTGTAACGGAATTTTACCTCTACAGGTAGTCCCCAGGTTACGGACATCCGACCTAGGACATACGAACGGGGCCACAGCTGCGACGCATGTGCCTCCGTAACTGCCGCTCTGTCATCTTTGGCCTGGGGGCGCTGCAAGTGGTGGCTGCACAGAGGCTGGAGGGGGCCGATTTCGCTGCTTGCGCAGTGTAATGTCCCTCAGGCCGTTCCCGCCAGCAAGCAGTTTCACTGCCCGTCCACCACACATGACTGCCCCGTTCGTTTTAGGGGGGCAGCTGGTAATGCTGTAAGCGGTGACCCAGTTGTGGATGAACAGGGCGGCGGGGGTAGCATTGTAGTGTGCCTTGGATGGCTGCGTGTTGAATGGGGGTGGTGGTGTTGCAGATGCTGCTGGCAGCAAAATGTGGTGGAGGTGACTATAAGGTGGGCTGGTGATGAACCGCCCCTCGCTGCCCCCATTCATTCTCAATAGCAAGCCTGCTTGTACTGTTACGCACATAGCAGGAAGCTGCCTCTTGTCAGTACAGGGTGGCCCAGCTCTAATTATGCAGATCCAGATCGTCTAGATGACTTTGATTTATGCAGGGATGATTCCAGTTAGGCACAAAGATGATTCTTCATGTCGTCAGTTTTTCGGGTGATTTTCTATGTAATAAACTGAATAAGTTATAGTGTAATGAAAACTGCATAATTAGATCTGGACCACACTGTACATCAGACGTTTTGACGACTGGTGCCTTCCTGCTGTGACAGCTGTACAGTGCTGTGCAGAAGAGCTCATCTTAACCTTTTGTCTTCACCCTTCAAGAATGTCTCTGAAACACAAATCTGATGCAAGTGCTGGTGATATAGTAAAGAACAGAAAAACCATCACCATTGAAAATAAAGTAGAAATAATAAAAAGGTCAGAGAGAGGTGAAACTCCATCATTCATTGGCAGAGCACTTGGTTACAGTCGGCCAACAATAGCATTTATTAAAATAATGTACCTGTTCTGACTTACATACAAATTCAACGTAAGTACAAGCCTACAGTCCCTATCTCGTACGTAACCCGGGGACTACCTGTATTTTAATGTTCTTACTAGAAAAAGTCTGCTGCTGTTCTTGAACATTTTGTCTGTTTATATATTTCACACACACTCATATTTTTAAATAATAGCATTACAAATTTACAGTGTCTAGTAATTTTATAATCAAATGTTATTGTTTGTAGTATATTTTGAGTAGTTATGGTATTAGTAATATTGAACTACTGGCACATGTTAGCATTTTTGTACCATGTTTTCCTTTTTTATATTATTACATTCCCAGAGTTGTAGAGGGGGGCAGTTTCCTTCTTTTTTATTCACATTTCATTCCTTCGATAGTAAGGCAGTGACTTGAAACCCACAAGCAAAGTCTGCATTTAAATTAGTAATAAAAATAGAAATAAACAGGCTAGGACTAGCTTAAACAGATCTTAATTCCACTGGCATATAGTCTTAACACCTGAAACAAACAATACATTTGAAATCCCACAAATGTCAATAATTTAAAGCAGTTATGCAAAAAGGAGAAGACCAGCTTTATTCGTTACACAGAGTTATCAATAATTACTGAAATTGGCAGAATGCAGTTATCGCTGTTAGAACCTGCCGAGTTGTCTGCCCTCTTGCTGCCTGTTGAAACACACCATATGTTCCCTTCCATGTCCCAAGTCTGTCTGTTTCTAGTGCTAGTGTCTCTGTTCATCATACTTCCAAGACACCCCAGGCAGCATCCTTCCTTCCTGTACTGGTAACATCACCACTGCCAATGTTTACCTCAGCCAATTACAGCAACCCATAACATCAGCATTGTTAGTTTTAAAACAATTAATGTAAGAAAATTTAAACTACATGTTTATTATTTAGGTCATATAAAGATAAAATACATTTTGAAATTTACAGTTACTGTATTCTGTTTTTAAATCTATCCATACAAAAGCCCTCCAACTGAGAAAGTTGGTATAAAGGAATACCAAATTAATTTGCTTAATATGCAATTGAATCAGAAATATTACTGATTCTGTAAATTACATATAATTTATTAAGTTATATTTTCACATGAAACCATGTGTTGTTTTTAAAAATGTTTAACTTAATAAAGGGTTTATTGCATACAAATAGGCTAGCCAAAGGCCTACAACATTTGCACATATAAACCTGTCTTTGGCATGAATGACTTTCTTATACACTGATGGCTATTTATAGACAGCAACACAGTTTTTAACTACGAGCTGGAACTTTCCTTGGCTGTAAAATCTATGGTCAACAGACAAATATTATCACTACTCATTGGGTCAAGGTTAATTAAAGCAGCCGCCTTGCAATGACAAAGAAATAATTGCCCTCCAGTTAACTGCAATGTTCAGGCTGTTAAATGTAAAATATAGCAGCCTCATAAGGCTTCAGCTGACAGAGGGGATGCTTGCTATTCTTGTTATAGCTGTAGGGGAAATCAGAAAGCAGACACATGCAGGTTTAAGGACTCTGAATGCAATTATTACCACAAGATGAGTCAACTTCCCATTCAATGAGGAGTTCACAATAGAAAACTATCAATAAATATACAGTAACCAAATAACTCACTATAATGAAAAGAAATATCTGAAAACAATACAGCATATACAGAACATATGGCATGTTAATGGAGAGTTAATAGTCCTCTTGTAGTTAATATGCAATGAAAATGAAAGATGAAGGACAAAGTAGGCAATGTCATTTTTTGCCTACATTCAGTGCAATACTAAATGAGACTTCTGAAAGTTAAAGATGCCTGTTTTCGGCTGCTACCAAACTCTCTTGTTTAATCTGGGTGTTATCACAGGCTATGTGGCAGTCACTGCGTTTGTTATGGATTGGCCTACTCTCACACAACCTAAGCTTAACATACACATGCACACACACACACACACACACACACACACATAATTGAATCATAATTACACTTAAGCTCCAAGTTTGAGTGATGCCTAAACAGCCGATTACTGCTCATAGTCTACTTTGGGACTCGCTGGATTTGGCGTAAAGAGACCAGACAGGAGTCCCTGTGTATCCCCAGATGTGCCCTAGACACTGAAGGCTGATGCATTTTGCTTATTTCCACTTACCAACTGTGTTTTACTCCTTACTGCACTGCTCACTATCGAGTGTGACCCTTCTCAGCTGCTGTTAACGTGGGAAAGAAGTGAAAGCCTACCCAAACAAGATTCCCTGTAACTACCTCAATCATTCAAGATGTTCAGACAAAGAATTAAAAGCAATGTTTATTAAAATAGGAGAACAGCAGTAGAAATAAATAATACCAAAGTTTGAATAATTTTGTTTGAAAATGGAAAAAAAGACTTAGCAATATTTTTACATGCGGATACGGAAGCAGAAGAATACCACCAAAGGAAATATATGTCTGAGAGGGAGAGAGGGAAAGAAGGTAGATGGCTAGTCTTCAGTCTGTAGTAAGGCTGCTGCATGGATGGTATCTGAATGACAAGGTTGATGGTTAACTTAAGGTGTTTCATCTTTTAATCCAAAAGCACCACATGGCTTTCCAGGCCTCATGTTTGGCTAATTACTCAAATTACAGACACCTTGTCTAAAAAACTTTAATCATAAAAAATATGCACAAGCACCTTCTATTGTCAGGATTGTCTACCTATGCTGTGCCCAATTCCCTTGGACACATTCCTCCAGGCATTTGACTTAATTTACCCATCATTCTAACCTAATGTTATATTGTGAGTTTACACTAATGTTATATAAAAGAAAAATAAATTGTTCAAAAAAATGAAAAGAACACTTTGTAAACACATCAGAGCTCAATGGGAAAAAATCCTGCTGGATATCTATACTGATATGGACTGGGTAATGTGTTAGGAACGAAAGGATGCCACATCGTTTGATGGAAATTAACAACCTATGGAGGGCTGAATTCAAAGACACCCCGAAAATCAAAGTGAAAAAATGATGCAGCAGGAAAGTCAATTTTTCCAAAATTTCATTGCAGCAACTCAAAATTGTACTCAGTAGTTTGTATGGCCCCTATGTGATTGCATGCATGCTTAACAACATCAGGGCATGGTCCTAATGAGACGATGGATGGTGTCCTGGGGGATCTCCTCCCAGATCTGGACCAGGGCATCACTGAGCTCCTGGACAGCCTGAGGTGAATCCTGGCAGCGTTGGATTAACCGAAATATAATGTCCCTGAGGTGTTCTATTGTATTTAGGTCAGGCGAGTGTGGGGGCCAGTCAATGGTATCAATTCCTTCATCCTCCAGGAAGTGCTTGCATTCTCTCGCCACATGTTGCCAGGAATTGTCGCGCACCAGGAGGAACCCAGGACCCACTGCACTAGCATAGGGTCTGACAAAGGGTCCAAGGATTTCATTCCGATACCTAATGGCAGTCAAGGTGCCATTGTCTAGCCTGTAGAGGTCTGTGCGTTCCTCCATTGAGATTTCTCCCCAGACCATCACTGACCCTCCACCAAACCAGTCATGCTGAACGATGTTACAGGCAGAATAACGTTCTCCACAGCTTCTCCAGACTCTTCCACGTCTGTCACATGTGCTCAAGGTGAACCTTCTCTCTTCTGTGAAAAGTACAGGGCTCCAGTGGTGGACCTACCAATTCTGGTATTCTATGGTAAATGCCAATCAAGCTCCAACGGTGCCGGGCAGTGAGCACAGGGCCCACTAGAGGATGTCGGGCCCTCAGACCACCCTCATAAAGTCTATTTCTGATTGTTTGATCAGAGATATTCATAGGGGGTCTGCTGGAGGTCATTTTGTAGGGCCCTGGCAGTGCTCATCCTGTTCCTCCTTGCCCAAAGCAGCAGATACTGGTCCTGCTGATGGGTTAAGGACCTTCTACGGACCTGTCCAGCTCTCCTAGAGTAACTGCCTGTCTCCTGGAAACTCCTCCATACCCTTGAGACTGTGCTGGGAGATACAGCAAACTTCCTGGCAATGACACGTATTGACATACCATCCTGGAGAAGTTGGGCTACCTGTGCAACCTCTGTAGGGTCCAGGTATCGCCTCATGCTACCAGTAGTGACACTGACCATAGCCAAATGCAAAACTAGTGAAAAAATAGTGAGAAACGATAATGAGAGAAAAATGTCAGTGGCCTCCACCTGTTAAACAATTCCTGTTTTGGGGGTCATCTCATTGTTGCCCCACTAGTGCACCTGTTGTTAATTTCATTGACACCAGCTGAAACTGATTAACAACCCCCTCTGCTACTGAACTGACCAGATTAATATCCCACAAGTTTCACTCACTTGATGCTATACTCTGATTAAAAGGTGTTCCTTTAATTTTGAGCTGTGCATTTATAATTTTAGACAAATGCATAAGCATAAAACCAAAACACAAAATGACATCTCACAATGACCCACACATGCTCTCACAGAGATGCTCTCTACAAACTGTGTCTTTTCAAGCAAAATATCTGCAGTCACAATATAGGTTAGAAAATAAAGTTCCTGACCTGAACTAAGATCCTTCAGCAGATTAAGAGGTATCTAGAAGCACATTTATTATAAACTTCTTAACTACAGACTGACCTCTTGGTTACAGTCCAAGCATACAGTATGAGTGTCAAAAAAACAGTGTTTGTCAATCAATTGTATTATTTTGTTTCCAAAAACAAGCGTAGTTCAGTTGCCTTGTTTTGCAAAGCCAGTAATTAAACAATCACCATCCTCCTTATCATGGTCAAGTGCTTTTACTACATTAAGTGACCATTATTTTAATAAGGCCACATAGTTTAGTTTTCTCTGTTTATTTTTCATTTAGTGTTCACCTTTGTCACAGTATATGTACTGACTGATGTTGCAGCAGTTTTTCTTTAATAATGGAATCACAGGAAAAGAAGCTAAAGTCATAAAAGGTGAGCAAGTGTGTAATAAATTAAGCCCAGAACATAACCCCAAAAAAAAATCATAGTGAAAATGGACATGAGAATATCTCAAGTCAGAATAATTCATGTATTTGGCTAAAAAAAGAGACATAAATTGTATTTAGGAACAGAAAAAATTAAAATGTCAAAGAGGTTTTCAAATGGACAAATAAACAGAATGCTGAGTGTTTTCAGTGAATCCAAACTTGAACATCCAGGCCTGACCTTTATACCCCTTGACCAGTGATGTCACTCCACCTGTGACCCCTGATGTCATCCCTAACAACCATATTCCAATCATCCACACTAAAGTCCTAAAATGGCAGTGTCCATAGAAAATACAAAATGGCACCTTGAGGAAACACATAAAATAATGAACATAAGAAAAGATGCACTGAAACAAAAAATAAATGTCACTGTTGGATTTCTGGATCTCAGATGGAATGATACAAAAATTATGTTTAGAGCCCTGGGAACCATTAAGAAAATGTAAAAATGATAACAGTTTATTTTGGTGTAAAATGGACTCATATCTTTAAAATTTTAAAATTATATAAGATGGAGCTGTATTTTGAAATGCAATCACATCTGTATAATCATTTACATTCTGTTATTTAAACAGAAGAGGAGTCATCAGAAAGAATGTCACTGTCATCATTTACAGTATGTCATAACCTGCAGCTGCTGCTGAACAAAGGAGAAGGACAGACATTTTTGCACCAAGGATAAATATTGGCTACCTATCTTTTTGGTTGCATTATAGGACCCAGCACCTAGCAAAGGCATCTAGATAACTCAGAGGCATAATATCACTGCACAGCTTACATTGGAAACCCTTTCACTCGCAGCATCTTACAGTCTGTTTTAAACATTTAATTAATCCATTATTTCAACTCTGTCCAGCAGATTTTTCTGGACTGTTTTCATTTGTTACATATACAGCATAATTTAATTGTCATATGTCAGCAAACATTGTGGAAAGTTTGTATTGTATTATTTGTGTTCTGTAATATACTTCAGTTTCTTAATTCTTTAACTTACTTTGCATGTTACCAGCACTGAAAATTGATTCCAGGAAATAAGTTACAACGTATTTTTTCAAAATACTGAATCTTGAAGCACACGTCTGAGCTATCTGATTTTGGGGTTAATAATAATAATAATAATTCATTACATTTATATAGCACTTTTCTCAGTTAGTTGCACTGTTCCAGACTAAACACTGGACAGAGAACACATTAGGAATATATACAAAAAAAAAGAACACAAAATCACCTATAAATGTTATTATTGGTCACAGACAGCTATACTTTGTAAAGGGAAATTAGGCAAAAGCTGACTACAAAAAATAATAAAAATAATAATACTTTGATTAGGAGAAATATCTTCTTTGAAATATATACTCTCTATGAATGGCGAGAGGCCTGGGGCAGGGGTAGCAAAGGGCCTTTGCACCTCAACTATCCTGCCTGCTCAATTTTCAACAAAATGATTTTTGAACGCTTACCAAAAACAGGAATACAAAGAAAAGCTTTGGTAGTTTTTGAAAACATTTTTTGTTGAATTCTTCAGTATTAGTGGGTAAGTTGTTACATAATGTACATTATTTGGGATTTTATTTTCAGTTTAGTCTGCATAGGTGGACTAGTAAGTGAATTGAGCATACTAAAGTTATGGATATGGATCATCTGTAAATTTTACTGGACATTATAAATGCTATGGATATTACAATGTATAGCACATTCATTTTCAATTAACATTAACAAATATGTCCTGAAAATCTATGAAATTGTTTAACAGGATGTTAGAGGAAGTCAAAAATACAACCATATTTTTTATGTTTTTGAACAGAGGTTATTAAAAATATAATGAGATATCTATCTTTACATATTATACACTACCGTGGTTGTTTGTCCGTCCAGTATTTTAAATCACCTGTGGCTCGCAAACCATTTGATCTATTGACCTGAAATTTGGTACACATATACTATGTGACGTCTATTATCCACTTTCAAAGTGATGATTGGCCTCCAAGATTACTCCTCTTTTTATTTTTATTTTATTTTATTGTAGAATCAACTCTCGGCAGCAGCCAGCAGATGACCTTGCGGCACATACGTACGGGCATTGATCTCATCCTTACCAGCTTCTCTATCACTTCCCCTACCTCTTCATATCTTAAATCATTCTTGAGGCTGATTGAAGACTTAAGTGCCAGCTTAAGTGAAAAATTAAAGAAAACATACTAAGTAATTGCAACACAAAAACTGACTTAATCAGTTTTAACGCGAAAAGATGCTGACAAAAGAAGAGAAGTGGGCCGCTAGGGTGGAGAAAAGAAGAGCTGCTCAGTAAGCAGCAAGCGCATCAACCTCTGAGCAAACGAATGCTAAACGTACAGAGAAAGAGCAGGAAAACTATGAATGCTCAAGTCAAGCGTATTCACTGAACATTATCGTGCAGTGCGCCGTTACTAGTTATTTAAATAAATACGAAAATCAGACAGATTTTATAATACAAAATTTTTAATGTTGAGTTTTTTGTTAATTCACTGTTTATTGGGACTGAAACCTAAAGTAAATGAATTTACTTTAATGTACTTTACATTATGATTCTTGAACAAAATATTGCTGCCTCTCAGACAGAATTTTTCTGACACCAGACCTGGATGGAGAGTTGGACCAAAAAACTTTACCCCTCCAAAAATAATTTATGAAGTATGTGGTCTTATTATTATTGCATTTTTGTTAGCAAATTGTAATTTTGCCAAAAAGCTATCTTTACCAAGATTTAGTGTAGTCCACAACTTTATTTCATCTGCATTAATTCACTAATGCAGGTACATTAGCCTCTCCACTATGAAAATAAGGAGCTAATAACACTACAGAATCAAAAATGACAAGGAAATAATGTTACCTTACTTAATGTTAATACTTTTAATCTGACAGTGATTTGCTTCTCAATGGTTGCAAGTAGTTGATCACTGCTGCAACCTAACCAGCATGGTTAATCAAAGGCAGTCTCTAGTCAATAACAAACTAACAAAAACAAGCATTAACAAACTTTATCATGTCCACCTACTGTATAATATCACAGCTTCTGTGTTCATGTATGATTATCAGAAGTTATTGCAGGCTTTTGTGCATCTCAGCTTATTCTAGATATCCATCCATCCATCCTCTTCCGCTTATCCGAGGTCGGGTCGCGGGGGTAGCAGCTTAAGGAGAGAAGCCCAGACTTCCCTCTCCCCGGCCACTTCTTCCAGCTCTTCCGGGAGAATCCCAAGGCGTTCCCAGGCCAGCCGGGAGACATAGTCCCTCCAGCGTGTCCTGGGTCTTCCCCGGGGCCTCCTCCCGGTTGGACGTGCCCGGAACACCTCACCAGGGAGGCGTCCAGGAGGCATCCTGATCAGATGCCCGAGCCACCTCATCTGACTCCTTTCGATGCGGAGGAGCAGCGGCTCTACTCTGAGCCCCTCCCGGATGACTGAGCTCCTCACCCTATCTTTAAGGGAAAGCCCAGACACCCTGCGGAGGAAACTCATTTCAGCCGCTTGTATTCGCGATCTCGTTCTTTCGGTCACTACCCATAGCTCATGACCATAGGTGAGGGTAGGAACGTAGATCGACTGGTAAATTGAGAGCCTTGCCTTACGGCTCAGCTCTTTTTTCACCACGACAGACCGATGCAGAGCCCGCATCACTGCGGATGCCGCACCGATCCGCCTGTCGATCTCACGATCCATTCTTCCCTCACTCGTGAACAAGACCCCGAGATACTTAAACTCCTCCACTTGGGGCAGGATCTCGCCCCCAACCCTGAGAGGGCACTCCACCCTTTTCCGGCTGAGGACCATGGTCTCGGATTTGGAGGTGCTGATTCTCATCCCAGCCGCTTCACACTCAGCTGCGAACCGCTCCAGAGAGAGCTGAAGATCACGGCCTGATGAAGCAAACAGGACAACATCATCTGCAAAAAGCAGTGACCCAATCCTGAGTCCACCAAACCGGACCCCTTCAACACCCTGGCTGCGTCTAGAAATTCTGTCCATAAAAGTTATGAACAGAATCGGTGACAAAGGGCAGCCCTGGCGGAGTCCAACTCTCACTGGAAACGGGCTCGACTTACTGCCGGCAATGCGGACCAAGCTCTGACACCGGTTGTACAGGGACTGAACAGCTCTTATCAGGGGGTCCAGTACTCCATACTCCCGGAGCACCCCCCCACAGGACTCCCCGAGGGACACGGTCGAACGCCTTTTCCAAGTCCACAAAGCACATGTAGACTGGTTGGGCAAACTCCCATGCACCCTCCAGGACCCTGCTAAGGGTGTAGAGCTGGTCCACTGTTCCGCGACCAGGACGAAAACCACACTGTTCCTCCTGAATCCGAGGTTCGACTATCCGACGGACCCTCCTCTCCAGAACCCCCGAATAGACTTTTCCAGGGAGGCTGAGGAGTGTGATCCCTCTATAGTTGGAACACACCCTCCGGTCCCCCTTTTTAAAGAGGGGGACCACCACCCCAGTCTGCCAATCCAGAGGCACTGTCCCCGATGTCCATGCGATGTTGCAGAGACGTGTCAACCAAGACAGTCCTACAACATCCAGAGCCTTAAGGAACTCCGGGCGTATCTCATCCACCCCCGGGGCCCTGCCACCAAGGAGTTTTTTGACCACCTCGGTGACTTCAGTCCCAGAGATGGGAGAGCCCACCTCAGAGTCCCCAGGCTCTGCTTCCTCATTGGAAGGCATGTTAGTCGGATTGAGGAGGTCTTCGAAGTACTCCCCCCACCGACCCACAACGTCCTGAGTCGAGGTCAGCAGCGCACCATCCCCACCATATACGGTGTTGACACTGTACTGCTTCCCCTTCCTGAGACGCCGGACGGTGGACCAGAATCTCCTCGAAGCCGTCCGAAAGTCGTTCTCCATGGCCTCTCCAAACTCCTCCCATGCTCGAGTTTTTGCCTCAGCAACAACCGAAGCCGCATTCCGCTTGGCCTGTCGGTACCTATCAGCTGCCTCCAGAGACCCACAGGACAAAAAGGTCCTATAGGACTCCTTCTTCAGCTTGACGGCATCCCTCACCGCCGGTGTCCACCAACGGGTTTGGGGATTGCCGCCGCGACAGGCACCGACCACCTTACGGCCACAGCTCCGGTCAGCCGCCTCAACAATAGAGGCACGGAACATGGCCCATTCGGACTCAATGTCCCCCACCTCCCTCGGGACGTGGTCGAAGTTCTGCCGAAGGTGGGAGTTGAAGCTACTTCTGACAGGGGACTCTGCCAGCCGTTCCCAGCAGACCCTCACAACACGTTTGGGCCTACCAGGTCTGACCGGCATCTTCCCCCACCATCGAAGCCAACTCACCACCAGGTGGTGATCAGTTGACAGCTCCGCCCCTCTCTTCACCCGAGTGTCCAAGACATATGGCCGCAAGTCCGACGACACAACCACAAAGTTGATCATCGAACTGAGGCCTAGGGTGTCCTGGTGCCAAGTGCACATATGAACACCCTTATGCTTGAACATGGTGTTCGTTATGGACAATCCGTGGCGAGCACAGAAGTCCAATAACAGAACACCGCTCGGGTTCAGATCGGGGGGGGCCATTCCTCCCAATCACGCCCTTCCAGGTCTCACTGTCATTGCCCACGTGGGCATTGAAGTCTCCCAGCAAAACGAGGGAATCCCCAGAAGGTATGCCCTCTAGCACCACCTCTAGAGACTCCAAAAAGGGTGGATACTCCAAACTGCTGTTCGGCGCATACGCACAAACAACAGTCAGGACCCTTCCCCCCACCCGAAGGCGGAGGGAGGCCACCCTCTCGTCCACCGGGGTAAACCCCAACGCACAGGCTCCAAGTCGGGGGGCAGTAAGTATGCCCACACCTGCTCGGCGCCTCTCACCGGGGGCAACTCCAGAGTGGTAGAGAGTCCAGCCCCTCTCAAGGAGATTGGTTCCAGAGTCCAAGCTGTGCGTCGAGGTGAGTCCGACTGTATCTAGCCGGAACCTCTCAACCTCGCGCACTAGCTCAGGCTCCTTCCCCTTCAGAGAGGTGACATTCCACGTCCCAAGAGCCAGTTTCTGTAGCCGAGGATCAGAACGCCAAGGTCCCCGCCGCCGGCCACTACCCAACTCACATTGCACCTGACCTCCTTGGCTCCTCCCATAGGTGGTGAGCCCATGGGAAGGAGGACCCACGTTACCTCTTCGGGCTGTGCCCGGCCGAGCCCCATGGGTGTAGGCCCGGCCACCAGGCGCTCGCCATCGAGCCCCACCCCCAGGCCTGGCTCCAGAGGGGGGCCCCGGTGACCCGCGTCCGGGCAAGGGAAAACGTCGTCCACAGTTTTTACTCTTCATTGGAGGTTTGTTGAACCGTTCTTTGTCTCATCCCTCACCTAGGACCAGTTTGCCTTGGGTGGCCCTACCAGGGGCATAAAGCCCCGGACAACATAGCTCCTAGGATCATTGAGACACGCATCACTTTTTCCACAATTATTCTAGATAGCACTGGTAAAATGATGAAATAAAATTTGTCTTAAGCAAATAAAAAGACAGCAGTCACTGACATGTAGTTTATTAGTAATACGGATGCTAATTTGCATGTGAAATAGGTTATTTTTTCAAGGTAGCTATATAAAGTCGTGCCATTCCACCCTCTGGAGACAAGCCACCGCAGATTGCTATGTATCTCTGCATTTCCTGTGTACAACTACATAATATAAAAATCACTCGTCTATGGAAAAAACATAGTGTTAAGTATTTATTGAGTTTGCACTTTACTCAATGGGATGAAGAGGAGTAGGCTGAAGTCTGAAAAGAATTGCACGTGGCAAGACTTGACATTGGAAGAAAGAATAAAACATGAAGTACAAAACAAGGCTTATGATATTTTCTTATTTTTGACAAAATTAAAAGTCTAAAAATAAAATAAAATAAAATTACTTCCATCCATCCACCCATTGTCAAACCCGCTATATCCCAACACAGGATCACAGGGCTCTACTGGAGCCAATCCCAGCCAACACAGGGTGCAAGGCAGGACAAACCCCTGGGTAGGGCTCCAACCCACCGCAGATAAAATTACTTTGTTTCAACAAATACTTAAACAAAGAGTGGTTGTCCAAAAAGGGAAAGTAAAGGCAACACGTTTCTATCCTTTCTGTCCCTTGTAACCAGCTATGATGTCTTGCCAACATATCCACATGCAACATCAATTATGACTCCATCCTCAGCTTCTGTTCCTCCTCTTTTTTCACTGACCACAATGCCTCCCTGCCAAATGAACCTTTGCCCATACCCTGCTCCTGATTTCACACAGACATACTGTATATATATGATGTCATAGCAGATCATAGCACAATGTCTGTTGTGTCTTGAATTGTTGTTGCTATTTCTATACAGTATATAGTTGAACTTAGAATGTTTGGTTTTATTTGTACAAATTGGATGAAACACAATTACCTTCACAACAGTGTTTTCTACAGAAGAACATTTAACCTTGATAAACGTACAGTACTTTTCTGAACTGAGCTGCTGATTAGCTACTGTACAGTGCATCCGGAAAGTATTCACAGCGCATCACTTTTTCCACATTTTGTTATGTTACAGCCTTATTCCAAAATGGATTAAATTAATTTTTTTCCTCAGAATTTTACACACAACACCCGATAATGACAACATGAAAAAAGTTTACTTGAGAATTTTGCAAATTTATTAAAAATAAAAAACTGAGAAATCACATGTACATAAGTATTCACAACTTTTGCTCAATACTTTGTTGATGCACCTTTGGCAGCAATTACAGCCTCAAGTCTTTTTAATTATGATGCCTCAAGCTTGGCACACCTATCCTTGGCCAGTTTCGCCCATTTCTCTTTGCAGCACATCTCAAGCTCCATCAGGCTGGATGGGAAGCGTCGGTGCACAGACATTTTAAGATCTCTCCAGAGATGTTCAATCGGATTCAGGTCTGGGCTCTGGCTGGGCCACTCAAGGACATTCACAGAGTTGTCCTGAAGCCACTCCTTTGATATCTTGGCTGTGTGCTTAGGGTCGTTGTCCTGCTGAAAGATGAACCGTCGCCCCAGTCTGAGGTCAAGAGCGCTCTGGAGCAGGTGTTCATCCAGGATGTCTCTGTACATTGCTGCAGTCATCTTTCCCTTTATCCTGACTAGTCTCCCAGTTCCAGCCACTGAAAAACATCCCCACAGCATGATGCTGCCACCACCATGCTTCACTGTAGGGATGGTATTGGCCTGGTATTAGCGGTGCATGGTTTCTTCCAAACGTGACGACTGGCATTCACAACAAAAAGTTCAATCTTTGTCTCATCAGACCAGAGAATTTTGTTTCTCATGGTCTGAGAGTCCTTCAGGTGCCTTTTGGCAAACTCCAGGCGGGCTGCCATGTGCCTTTTACTAAGGAGTGGCTTCTGTCTGGCCACTCTACCATACAGGCCTGATTGGTGGATTGCTGCAGAGATGGTTGTCCTTCTGGAAGGTTCTCCTCTCTCCACAGAGGACCTCTGGAGCTCTGACAGAGTGACTATTGGGTTCTTGACACCTCCCTGACTAAGGCCCTTCTCCCCCGATCACTCAGTCCAGCTCTAGGAAAAGTCCTGGGGCCTCATGTATAACGCCGTGCGTAGAACTTGCACTATAACATGGCGTAAGCACAAAAGCCAAAATGTGCTTACGCACAGAAAAATCCAGATGCAGGAATCTGTGTGTACTCCAACTTCCACGTTCTTCTGCTACATAAATCCCGATCAGCGTAAAAAGTAATGCTTGTGCACGCGTTTTATGTAACGCCCCAACTCCTCCCAGAATCACGCCTTTTTGAATATGCAAATGAATATAAATCGCCCTTAAGCTCAGCCTTCTGTGAAAAGACAATGGGAAAAGCACAGGGAAAATATAAGAATTTCAGCGAATACCAAGTGGAGGCAAAGGAAAAACATACTATTTGTTCAAATAAACCGTGGTATAATCAACAAAAGGAAGTTGATCGAGTGACATAGCATGTTGGAGAAACTTAATAGCTCACGTTCACAAAATCGCACAGTGCCGGAAATAAAAAAGAAGTCACATATCAAAGTCGCCGTGAAAAGTTGTCTGAGTGTCATATTAAAGCTTATTAGGGTACAGAGAAAAAAAGGCACACAGTGGGGAAAAAGCACGAAATGTCAACTTCAATCTCGACATTTCCACTTTAATCACATAGTTTATTTTGTCATTAAAGTAGAACATCATAAACTTCATCTTAAAATCATTTAATTAACCAGTTTCTCAAATCACATTGTAATTAAAGTAGCACGTTAAATGCTTTGTTTTGTATTTGATCTTCTATGTGCTCTATGTGTGTGAATCACTACTTGCTTCTTAAACTGGCTCTCTTCCTCCAACTGGACACAGAATCCATTACATTCGTGATATTACAGCTCTCTGAATAACTAAAATACTGAGATGTATACGTGATATCATTTTTATGATGATAGGAGTTAAAGCACGTTATTAAACATGAGTTTCATGGCGCAGTGATTGTGTGCGATCTTCGATGAAATAATTTATTGCAGCAGTACTCATGGGCGGCTATATGTCCAATAGAGAAAGTCCAATGTCAATATGGTATCTTATGCACGGTGGATGGCCACGTCCGTTGCGGACAACTGCATAGCCGCCTCGTGCTCATGACACAAGCATTTAACTTTTGCCGAAATTTGTCGCTGCGTTTTAGCTGTGTTGTTATTTTCTCTTTCTGTTTTATATTCAATATATATTGGTGAAGCTGCCACTGCAGTCCTTGCTTTTATTTCCCCAAATACCCAATCACCACACAATCAGCTCTGTAATAGAAGTTAAGCCATCTGTAAGCTTAGAGCGTCGATTCTTCAAAACGTTTAAGGAACATTGAAATATCTTCTTAGTACATGTTTAATTATTCTATCCTTCACGACACTCCCAGTGAAGAATATAGATTATTTAAATTAAGTTAAAGTTTTATCTGTATAATAAACATATTTTGCTGCATTTCACCTTAAAAATGATATCGTCATCATATGTAAATACGCGCTTTATAATGTGGCTCAGGTTGTACGATATTATAATTGTAGCGCAAGTTTACAGTGGGGTGATTGTACTTATAAGTAAAAAACAGTTCTACAAGGAGCACTTGATTGAGTGAATTTAAAGTTCTTGGAATGTAACTGTTTCTGAATCGCGAGGTCCGTACAAGAAAGGTTTTGAAACGTTTTGCCGTGGCTGAGACAGCGTGTCCTTGAAGCTGTATACCGATAATTCTCTTTCCGATGAGCTGCTGCTGTGAGTCACACTCAGATACAGTGATATAAATACTCCGAGTGGTGCAGTGAGAGTAATATGGAAAAAGATGATCCGCTGTGGCAACTCCTAACGGGAGGATCTGAAAGAAGAAAAAGAAGGTGCAGTGAGAGTAACAACGCTAAAGCAGTTATGGTATTTGGAATACTATGGCTATTCCCTGGACCATTATATTGTTACAAGTTAATTACAATCAGATGCGTTACACTAATAAACAATATGCGGTTAGTTTCAGTGTATTTATAAAACCGCGTCAGGAAAATAAGGTGTAACCACACAGGAACAGTAGCACTGCTTTGACGCTGGGTGCCACCAGTCTGCAAAACCAAGCGGAGAACTTGCGAACGACAAGGTATGAGGTACCGTGGAAAAGTGCGTGGCTTTACGCCAAGTGTAGGTTTTATACATCGCGATTTGAACATGGAAAAGTTCTTACGCAACATTTCTGTGCGTACGCACCGTTTATACATGAGGCCCCTGGTGGTTTCGAACTTCTTCCACTTATGGATGATGGAGGCCACTGTGCTCATTGGGACTTTCAAAGCAGCAGAAATTTTTCTGTAACCTTCCCCAGATTTGTGTCTCGAGACAATCCTGTCTTGGAGGTCTACAGACATATCCTTTGGCTTCATGCTTGGTTTGTGCTCTGACACGAACTGTCAACTGTTGGACCTTATATAGACAGGTGTGTACCTTTCCAAATCATGTCCAATCAATTGAATTTACCACAGGTGGACTCCAATTAAGCTGCAGAAACATCTCAAGGATGATCAGGGGAAACAGGATGCACCTGAGCTCAATTTTGAGCTTCATGGCAAAGGCTGTGAATACTTATGTACATGTGCTTTCTCAATTTTTTTATTTTTAATAAATTTGCAAAAACCTCAAGTAAACTTTTTTCACATTGTCATTATGGGGTGTTGTGTGTTGAATTCTGAATAAAAAATGAATTTAATCCATTTTGGAATAAGGCTGTAACATAACAAAATGTGGAAAAAGTGATGCGCTGTGAATACTTTCTGGATGCACTGTATGTATACTGCATTTCTATTTATTAGTCATTTGAAGAGAAATATGTTACCACAATAGTTTTAAGCCATTACTAACCCTTGCTATTCTGTTTCTCTTCTTGGTAACTGGATGTGGCACTTGATGGCACTGCTGTACTGCCACGCTGCTCTCCTGCATATGGAAAAGTCATCTTGGATAAAAAGTATTGGAATCATCACATGGAAAAATTCTTTAATCAAATTGGATGACAAGCACAGTGCCCACAATAGAAAACCCAGGAGCAGGTAGGTGGCAAGTTGGCCAAGGTCTCCAGGACTGTTTTTGACTTTCGTTTTTACAGTTTTAATCTCCTCTGTTGTCAACTGGCCACTGTTCATCAATTAATTAATGGACAGATATTGGTGGTTTCAGTTTATGTTTAATCATTTTTCACGCTGTTCATTTTAACAAATCTGCATTTATTTATGTATTAGTTCTATATTTAGCAATTAGTATAATTTGTACTTCAGTATTTCAACTGAGAATTGTTCATAGTGGTCTGGGTTTGCACTCAGTGAAGGGTGCTATGCAAAAAAAAATAAATTTGTTATTGTTGTTGAACATAAAACTTGACTTCATCAATAAACAGCTTATTAAATAATTCTTTATTTTGTTCCTGTGTGAGTAGAGACTTATTTTTTTCTCTTCATAGTTTCATATGTAAACATTCTTTTCTAACTGCAAAAATGTTTCCAAATATTATGAAACTACCTACATTTAATTGTTGTCAAGTATCATAAATGAAATTCTATACATATTTTAGGATCTTATTAAAAAATATTACACTTATTCATTTGCCTACTGCGTCCTTCCAAGCAGCATGAACAAACAGCCACATCCATGCATTACAGTGCATGAAATCATTACATTTTTTAACAGAATAACCAGCTCACTGATTTGCCATTAATTTCCAAGTTTCTTCACCTTTTTCTTGATTTAATTTTTCTGTAAGTTTTAGAGTACATGGGTTTTATTGTTTGATTTTTCCTGTTTGTATGTTTTAATAGCATAATAGCTTTGATAATATATATTTTGTTACATACTTTATATAATACTATTGCCAAATTGTCTAGATGTACTTTGGATTAATTCTGTTATTGTTCATTTTTTGCACTGCTTTTTGTAATATTGATGTTCATGTGAATTCAAAAAAGATACATTGACTAATGTAACAATTTTGATCTTTGCTGAAGTTTTTTGGTTCTGGTAAGCAGAAATGCTGTCATTTAGAACCAATAAAATGGGTAGTCCTTTTGCCTATATACAAATTTTCAATTATTTTTAACCAACAGAAACCAAGGGTGTTAATATTTATTATCTTGACAGTTCAACTGACTATTCTTCTAGCTTGCCAAGAGGGGATCACCAGGATGGATGGATTGCAACCTTGTTAAATAATAAAAGTATCTCCTGGAGACAGCGAAATCTTTCAAACATAAACTTAATGTAGACTGCAGCATTTTGCCATTTTTGTTCTCATTCAAACAATCACCTTTGAATTAAGATGATCAAAGGCCACCTCTTAAGTTACAAGCACACTGCTACAAAGGAGCCAAGCAAGACACAAAATCAATAGCAAAGCAAGTCACCATGACAAGTCTAATTGACGTAACATCTATGCATTGGACTGAAGGGATTATTAAGGATTTTCAAGATTGTGTCACAGCTGACATTCTGATTTAGTATTTAAAAATATACTTGATTTTATCTTAAAAAAGATCTCAGAAAAAGAAGATGTTATTCACTTCCTTTTGAGTGTTCATTGGCTTGTGGAAACTTTACATACCTGGATGCAGTACCAGTCTATATGTGTTGCTATCTATGAAGTGAGAAATGAGGAATTTTCTAAATATTATGTTGAAAAGGAATTGTATATAGTATTGTTGAAATAGTGCAGTTTAAAAGCCACAATTTAATTTAAATGGAAAACGTAATCCTTAGAATGCAAAGACAGGCTGTGTGGACCACTCAGCGACAGATTCAGAAAATATTCAGCCTTCTTGCATCCTGCATACAGCACTGGTACTAATTAAAGATTCCAAAAGTTCAAAAGGTCAATTAAAAAAAAAAAAGAAAAACAAAACTCACAGCATAAAGTAAAACAATATGTACAGTAAATTATTAAAAAATAAATATATGAAATAAAATTTTAATAAAAACATTTCTGGAGGAAATTAACTTTAAAAATTGAGTGAATGAGAGAAAAAAGTAAAATGGTTAAACAGAATTAACAACATAATATTAATGTGTGCAATAAACATCAGAAACCAACTGCATGAAAGCACATTAACTAAAGTTCAAAATGGAAAATGCAATTCACAACAGATAAGTCATGTTTAAAACAGAAATGACATTCACCTTCTGGATGCACAGGAGCAACTTTCACACATGCTGACAATCACTTGAATTTACACATGAATTGCCATGGCAAACAAGTGTGAACAAAGCCACAGTCAAAGATACTTAGAAAGTCAGACTGTCAATGTCTGGAAAGTACACATCCATACACGTATGCTCCATTTCACAGGAGCCGTTTTCAGGGTGTTAGATGTTCCAGGAATTGTTTGAGGTGGGTTTTGGGATGGAAGCCCTGTGAGTTGCTTTGAATACTTGTGTTTTATTTAGTGTTTTGTTTTCACCTCTCAAAATCTTCTTTACTGAGGTCCTGTCTAATCAATTGGCTGTCTCTTCCTAGCTTGTGGCACAGTTGTATTGATGTTGTGTTTACAAAGAAATCCAGGCTGCTGGCTAAGGCATACCCAGACTTTGTAATAGAAAGTACTTTATACTGACCAATGTACCAGTTACAACCTGCAGACTAAAATATGTTGTACATGGAGAAGGGTAATAGGAAAATACCACATTTTTATAATGTTTTAACAACCCTACATGAATCCTCATATTTTAGGTATATATCTAGCCAAATCTTAAAATTCAAAGGCTACAAATTGACTTGACTACAAATTTAACTAAATTACTTACCTTCCCTTTTTGCTAACTCATCTCTTGAGACATCTATGTCCAATCACAATTGTGTGCTGGTTCAGTCTGATTTTCAGTTTCTCTCTGTACGTGCTATCTATTGGAGATTTAACTCATTTTTCACTTGGTTTCTGCAGGATTTTAATGCTATCAATTTGTCCCTTCTAACAACTCTACCTATGTGTAGCTGCAAAAGATTTTGTACATGACATAATTGGCTATGTTAGTAGCCTGGTTCACTTGTGGTGGCACAGAATTCTTGAACACAAGTCTTGACCGTCCTCTTAGGTGGATGTGTGTCCTCTTGTGGTAAATCTGGAGCTACTGCTCACATGAAAAACATCTGAATTAAATTCTTCACTTTTACAGGAAACAGATTTTGAGATTCCCCATATATAGTATGATACTATGTAGGCCCAGTAAATTCTTGTCATTAAGAATCCTTTACATCAATCATTGAAATATTATTAAAATCCTTTGGAGATCAACAATCTTTTTTTTATTATTATTTTCTCAACTTCATCTTTTCCTGTTTTGAAATGAATTCTTTTCAATGATCTGTTCCTCCCCAGACTCTGCAAAAGATGCTACCTCATTGGACATCCTAATTACACTGGCTGAGCCTAAGAAGGCTCTGGATGTTATGAGCCCAGGGAAATCCTGAGCCTGCTTCCAAAGTTCTTTTTTGTGTTGCATGTTGATTAGCACAGCAAATAAGAATTTTACTATACTATGTACATGTGACAATATAGCCCTTATAAACCTATTCATTTTGAAAACAGCACATCTATTTATCCATATGCTTAACTGTGTGGTCTCAAATAAATTGAACTATTGGCTTAATTCAGCCATATTAACCTTCATTTTAAAACAAAGGAAAGAAGCATCCAACTGTTCTATTTCTTACACAGTTTCTTTGCAGAAAACTGACACAAAGCTACTGGCAAAGCTCTTTACATCTCATCTGTTATTGGTTTTTCAAAAATGCATACATACTTACCAGACCAGTTCAATTTGTTCTTACCATGTAGCAAATAACATGTAATAAATGTAGCCTCCACTTTGCCCCATAATGTAGCTCTTCTCTTTCTTGATGCAGATGAGATCTTTGACTGTATGATGTTGAATTTTGTCTGGCAGGTTTTCTCCTAAGTGAGCTATAGTGAATTTTTTTTTTAACTAAGTGATAAATTAACTTTTTTTCACTATTCTTTGTTCTCTAAACATATTTAAGTCATAACACAGGCAAAAATGAATTATGCTCTCTCACCCCACTATTTTGAGACATTTTTCTACTTCTGTTTTTATGTCATTTCTTGGCAGAACAATCAGTTGCGGAGTAACACGTAGTGGCTATGTCACTACCATTGTAGTGTAAAGGTCAGTGTTTTAGGTTTCCTGGTTGTCCAAGATTGTGGATATTCTCTAAAATGACTTTGTGGCAGTTACTTTAATTACTTTATCAAGATTAATAATTGTGCTTTAGGTTTAATTTTGACTCTCAGATTGTGTTTTAGTTTTGGTACTAAATATTGGCTTCCCAGTATTAGGCCTCCCAGTCCTTACAATTTACAAATACAAGTTTTGCTGTCAGGTTTGTCAATCGGTGTGCCAAAATCAAAACACTGTGTTCTTTCCTTGTGATAGTAATTCTCATCAACTCCACTTTCTCCCAACTCTGCCCTCTTTTCAGTAATCCCCTGTCATCAGTGTGTTTTTCCTCAATCTATTCTTCTGGACAAATTAGTCAGATATGTAAGATCTGACAGGCCACATTCAGTTAATATTGTGTTTTTTATCTGTATTAAAAAATCTTTTTTATTCCACTATCATTTCAATAGAGAATTACACAATTATGAACAGATTCTCCATCTTTTATTTTGTTAATGTCTATTTTCTATTTCTCACCAGTAATAAAATATAGATCTAAAGTTAGATCTCTTTTCTCTACATTTCCTCCATTAAGCATTCCTCTGTGAATGATGATAGGTTGAAATAAAGGGTGTTTACTATATGTCTTACTATATGAAGTGCTTATTCTTCAGCAGATTCAGAGTTTAATATGGTCGCTCCCTGTTGTGATCTTGGTGTGTTTGCCCTGCAATGGATGAGCGCCATATTCAGGGTTTGCTCCTACCTTGTGGCCTATGGCAGCTGCGATAGGCTCTGGCACCCTTTCCCCCCGCAGCTCTGGTCTGTAGTAAGCAGGTTATAAAATGACATGACATGTTCATTTTATTAATATATATTTTATAATAAATTTGTTATGGTGAACTTGATAAATGTATCCTGATATTAATTAATTTAAATAAAGATTGACCCATTAATATTGGCAATTGTTAAACATTATCATTTAACAAACAAATCCCTATGCTCTTTAAAAAATATTCAGTATCTGTATTGGAAATCTTAAACATAAAATATTTGTTTCGGTATCAATTTCAAAAATAGTGGTATCACCCATCTCTAATAATTACACTGTGGTCATAAAGGGATGGACATGGTCAGCAACAATACTCAGGAAGGCTGTGTCATTTAAACAATGCTGAATTAGTACTAAGGGGCCCAAAGTTGGCCAAGAAAATATACCCCACACCATTACACCACCACCACCTGAATCATTGAAGCAAGGCATGATGTCTTTCATGTTGTTGATGCCAAATTCTGACGCTACTATTCGAATGTCTCAGCAGAAATTGAGACTCATCAGACCGGAAACATTTTTCCACTCTTCTATTGCACAATTTTGGTGAGCCCATGCAAATTGTAGCCTCAGTTGCCTGCTCTTAGCTGACAGGAGTGGCACTCTGTTAATCTGCTTTAAGGTTCCATGTGTTGTACGGCTCTTCTGCATACCTTGGTTGTAACAAGTGTTTGTTTGAGTTACTATTCCCTTTCTATCAGCTATACCAGTCTGGCCATTCTCCTCTGACCTCTGGCATCAACAGGGCATTTTTGCCCAGAGAACTGTCAATCACTGGATGTTTTCCCTTTTTCAAACCATTCTCTGTAAACCCTAGAGATGGTTCTGTGTGAAAATAGCAGTTTCTGAAATACTCAGACCAGCCTGTCTGGCACCAACAACCATGCCACATTCAAAGTCACTTAAATCACCTTTCTTTCGCATTCTGATGTTCGGTTTGAACTTCAGCAGG
This sequence comes from Polypterus bichir lapradei, assembly GCA_026402145.1. Lineage (NCBI taxonomy): Eukaryota > Metazoa > Chordata > Cladistia > Polypteriformes > Polypteridae > Polypterus > Polypterus bichir. The sequence continues at coordinate 27,364,035 of JANRMT010062854.1, read as the reverse complement.
TCATCTTGATAATGTCTACAAGCCTAAATGCTTTGAGTTGCTGCGATATGATTGGCTGATTATATATTTGCGTTAACAAGCTGTTGAACAGGTGGTGTACCTAATAATTTGGCCAGGGAGTGTATATACTGTATGTATACTGTATACATTGTGAGACTTGCCCGGACACCACCAATAGGAAACAAGATATTTGTAAAACACACATGTTTATTTATCACCACCAAATACAGGATTAAAATCCCGAACACCACACAATGCACACAGCTAATCAATCACTACAATTAGACTTCTTTGTCACAGTCCTTGGCCGCCTGTCTCCTCCTGGGAGCTTCGTCCTGCTCCCACTCCCGACTCAAGCTCCCTGGCTGCAAGGAGGCGGCCCCTTTTATTCCCGTCCGGATGTGCTCCAGGTGCTGTGGCGGAAGTGCTGCCCTTTGCACCGGAAGCACTCCTGGCGTCCCTGGCAGGTTCATCCGCTGTCTTGCCTGGTGTGGCAGAAGTAACAATTCACCGGGTCCTACGAGGCTTGAGGTGCCCCCTGGCGGTGGCCACAGGTCCCAACAGGCCAGAACCTCTTTGCTCCTCTCCCGTGGTCTTCTCCTAGTCCAGGGCAGTTGCCCCCTCATGACCCGGAAGCTATTTATGTCCCAGGTAAGAACCCCAGCAATCTGCCACAACATATACTGCATATGTGTGTGTGTGTGTCTAAACTGAGTTAATGTGTGAAACCAATGGATTTTTATTTGGCATTTGCCCTGAAAATAATAAAGCTTGTCTACATTCCAAATTACACATTTTGAGACAGGTCACAAATTATTTCAGGGTGTGTTACAACTTGAGGCGTCAAATATTCAAGTGAGAGCTATTTTGTTTCAGAGATTCCCTGATTCAGGGATAATTCACCCAGATGAGAATTTTTGCTGTTAAATTAGTGCCATTGGTTTGAATGTGTTAAATATCCTTTTATGGTGTTTAATTATCGTAAGAGTTTATTTTATTTAAAAACTGCCAAAAGATTCTATTGTGTTTATTTTAATATTTCTACCATGATACCTTTTTGTTTTTTATGGACATTGCCATTTTTGTTGCCTAGTAGCTAACACAAAATAAGAGTTTGCTAGGAGCATGTCCCCAGATGTTGCACCAGATTGTATGATCAGTGTGATGCTTAATAAAACACTCTTACGGACACTTCCATTGTTAAAGTTTGTCAATTTCTAAGAAATTCTTGTGAGATTCTCCAGTAGTGCTTTTCCTTTGGTTTTCAACTCCATTTTGTTTTTGATCACAAGCTTGCCTATTCTCTTTTTCTGTTGAAAGTACTATAGATTATTTGGTATCAACCTAAGCCTGCATCACTACAAAGCATATACTGGTACTTTTAAGCCTCAGTGTTTATAGTAATCTTCTGTAACTGAGATCTGAAACTCTTACACTGTAGTCACAAAAGCTTGGTATTACACCCTCCTGTGTTTGTTATTCTAAGTGGAGTAGACAGTCCTGTGTGTAGGTGGGGATACATTTTCAGTAGCAGATGTGCAATTTTAATTATTTGCATTATGTTTTTTACATAAAGCAGTCACTGCACTCTCATTAAGTTTCAGTTCTTAGTTTCCAGGTGTATTATATGTTATTTTTTTTTCTTTCTTGGAATGCTGTCTTTTGTGTAATCTGAAAAGACACATTGTGCTTTATCATGTTACCAGATAACCTGTAAAAACACAAAAGGACTAACCAACGTAATAGGAATAAATGTCAAAACCAGCTATGTAATTGTTATCTTTATCTTCTTACCATTCCAACTGCCCTTATTGTACACAGCGTTTACAACCTTTGGGATCTGTAATGCCAGGCTGCTCACTGAAAGGTACTGTTTTACTTTCACTCCTTTACTTCAACCTAGTTAACCACCAACAGAGGACTTTGTGCACTTAGGGGAACACAGTTAGACAAGGAATGAACAATCACAGCCTCTCTGCAATGTTAGTAATCAATGAGACATTGAGTTTAAGCTTTTACTCATAAATTATATTTGTTTACATAATAACTAACAGCAATTAATATAAGCAATACAAAGAACTATGCAACCAAGCTAAGCCGATAGCAAGCTTGGTTTAGATGTCCGTGGCTCCTCTCAAGGTGTCAGAAAGGCTCAACTAAAAACTTAGCTGAGACTCTAATTGAAAAAGTTCTAACGAAAAAAAGCCACCCTCTCCCACTTCTCGCTCAAATTAAATGAACACACCTGGCTTACTGTCCGCTAGCAAAGCAGTTAACACTTTTACAGTTTTTCAAAACACAGGAATGTTAACCCATAACCTCAAGTTTGACTTAGATGGGAATCAAAAGCTGCACTAAGCTGCAAACAGACTGGTTATACAAAACATTATAAGGTCCTCTTCACTCTTTTCAGGCATCGTTCATTTACTTAAAATCTGTCACTTGAAAAGGTTAAAGAATTTTCCTCACCTCCCACCTCCCTCTATGCTGGAAAAATATTGATCAGTTTCAAGGACTTAGACAGTATCTCTGCAATATATAAAACCATTTTACAGTCCCTTCCTTTCAAAGATCCAAGACGACAATGGGAAAAGGATCTCTCCCTCAACATATCAGAAAAGGAGTGGAAGGTAGCAATGCAGAGAATTCACTCAAGCTCCATATACGCAAAGCATACAATTATTCAACTCAAAATTATATATCGAGCACATCTGTCTCGCTTAAAATTGTCCATTATGTTTCCAGGGTAAGATCCAACCTGCGAACGCGCAATCCAGCTTCACTGGGTCACATTTTTTGGGCCTGCACCAAATTAACATCATTCTGGACCAAAATGTTTAAATGCCTATCAGACAGCCTTGGTGTCACAATCCCTCCTAACCCATTAACAGCTGTGTTTGATGTTCTTCCAGATGGGCTTAAAGTGGAGAAGGACAAACAAACTGTAATCGCCTTTACTACACTACTGGCACGCAGACTTATCTTGCTCAACTGGAAGAATCCTAACTCTCCCCTTTTAAGTCAGTGGGTAACTGATGTCATATACTATTTGAAATTGGAAAAAAATCAAATTCTCACTTAAAGAATCTATGCAGAAGTTTTTCAAAACCTGACAGGATCTAATCAATAACATTTTAGAATAAGCTTTTAAAGAACTGAGGATGTAGATTCTCTCCCTATTCCTTTTTTTTCTTTTTCTTCTCCATTCATCTATATTCACTTATTAATTTATCTATTTACTTATTTTTACTAGGTTTAAGTTTTATTCTGCTGCCCATGCTCTCTTTCTCAGGGGTGGGAGTTGATTTGTTTTCAGTCCTATTCTTGTAAAATTGATTTATTTGTATGGAATATTGTGTGATTTCATTAAAATAAAAAAAAGGTAAAAGAATTCCCCATACACACTGTATATCGCTTCTTTTTAAACATGTAAGCATGTTCCAGTTATAAAGGGATACTGAAGATATTGTACTATATGATTAGGTCTAATTTGTTTACAGCAACATAAGGTACATTACAAACTCTTAAGCATTTCATTTTCTGCAGTATTGTAGATATTGTATGATGAACATGACAAAATAGCATCGAGTGAATGAGGGATTCAATAATAAACAGAAAATTAACACAGTCAATGAACCCCCAATACATTTAGAGCTAATAATGCAGTCCATTTTGTTTCCAAACAAAAAAGAAAAAAATGACATTGCACTCTCTTTTTTTATTTTTTAAAAACAAATCTTAACATTCCTCTCTTACCTTACATTTCTCTTATACTCAACTAAATTAATAATACCATACATTCAAAAGTTCATGGGATTTCCATATACTGGTCCTTTGAAATGTCATGTATAACCTTTAAATTGTAAGTAATTAGAATTATAGAATATAAGTCATCCATATGGGTATATATAATAGGAAGTAATAATTTGAAATGGAATAAAGTGTCCAGGATGGAAACATCATTCCAATTCACTTTTAAATAATGATTTTACGGTGAGTTCTTGGTTTCACAGACCTTGCTTATTTTATAAATGCTTTATTTTACTTTTAACAATCTATTTTCATAACTTTCCATATCTTATTTTCATAACTTGTCATCTATTTCAGTTCTTTGTATCCATATAAATTATAGAGACTGGTATTTTGCATTTTAATTTTAATGGTTTTAATTTGTTCACAAAAATAAATTCCCCAGTGTTAATTTATGGGTGAGTGAGGTTGGTGATGAACTGGCCCCCATCCGCATTATACTCCTGCCTTGCACCCAACACAGTAGGAACAGACTTGCACCCCTTAGGCTCCTGACTGGATTAAGTACATTGGCACTGTTCATCTTTGTATGTGTGTGAATGTGTGTGTGTTTATGTCTGTATGTGTGTTAAAGAGCTCAAGATGCTGAATGTGTGTTCTCACAGACTGTATGGGGGAAGGTGGTGGAGTTGTAGGCGTTTTCCATTGACTTCGGAGTGTTAATAATAGCATTTCTCAGACATCAAGTGTCTTTGTCACTTATGTTTACTGAACATTTAGTAAATTAACAGTGAAGCAATTGGCATAGGGTATTTAATAATTCATAGATATCCTGATATAGCATAAGGTCAATAAATAAACATATGATGCTGAAAAATCCCCATTATCGATTCTACAACGAGAGAATGTTAGACTTTATCTAACATTAAATGAAAGAAAACCTATGGAGTAACAACTGACCTAAACTAATCCAAACAGAAGAGTTTGCAATTTGCCACCACTCTTCGATTGTCTTACGTTCTGTGGTATTTATTCAAAACTGCAGGCACCTTAGTTTTTTATGGTTTGGTAATAGATTGGTGTCCAGTGCTACTTCTCCTTTGTTCTTGTGTACTTTACTAAATCTGTTGTAACAAGCTGCCAAGGAGTAAGCTTGGATTGGAATCCATGCAGTTTACCTGAGATTGTAAGATTATTTTCATTTCTTTCTTGCATTTGAAGGTTCATTTTGTTAAGATGCTGGAAAATGCCTACCATATATGTAAGTTTTGTACACCATTCCTCGTCTGTTAGCAGTTTTTTAGTTGGATTTCTCAGTTATTAAGAATCTTTTGAAAATACCCCATCTCCTCACACAAAGTGGCAAACAAAAGGCCTATTTTGATTAAAGTTAATAATATTCACAGTATCAATCAAAACGTCTGACAGTTCCTTCTGTAATATTTTTCAAAAACGGCCTCATGATGTAAAAGGCAGCATATGATCAATATAGCGAGAATTTTTTTTCACCATGTTGACAAACTTCTTTCGTTCTCCCTGTCATAGATGCTGCCCCATCAGTACAGATAACAATGCAGTTTTGCCAGGTTAAGCCTCCTTGTTTCAAATACTTGAAACACTTTTTCTTCTGTGGATTTTTCAGGCAGTTGTTTTAAAAATAAAGTTTTCCCTGATGACATCTCAATCCATGAATCTCATGTTTGCCAACAACTGTGCATGTCCACTTAAATCTTTTGATTCATCAATCTGTAGTGCAAATTCCGCCTTATCAATATTATCTCGATGACAACACCCACGATGTCTGCAGACATATGATCAATGTGTCTTGTAAAAGTGTTGTCCGACAGAGGAACTTTTCCAATCTCCTTTTCGGGCTCTGGACTTAACATTGTGTCCATAATAGATTTGTAAGCCATCAAGATTAATGATTCTGTCATTGTGTGCATTTTTCTTGATTTAGTCACTAGCTCTACAACTCGGTAAGTATCTTCCAGGGCTTTTTCAGAAAGCTTTCTGCCTCTTCTCAATAAACGTGCCTGTTTTTCATTTTGATCTTTCAAGCGTTCAAAATAATTTTTTGTCTTTATTAGCAAGAGATGGATGTTTGGTCAGAATGTTACATTTTAGCTTACTAGGGACCACAGCTTTATTTTACAGTTTCTGTCAACATACCAGGCAGAGCAGGAGAGAGTCTGAGCTGGTTGAGGGATCTGTGGTGTAACTAGCCCAAACTTCAAGCAGTCGTTGTATTTCCTGGCCAGAGATTTGACATTTTTTTTCTGTTGTATGCTGCCAGATAAAGATATATCTCATTCTGCATTACATCTAAGTTTCTGGTCAGATGGCTTTCTTTTTATGAAACTGTTCATTTTCTCAGCTGGGCCAATTTTGCAGTAAACACGATGGAGAGCATCAGCATTAGCGTAGCTTGTGAATGCAATGGAATGAGATGAAAAATGCTGCTGATATGCAGGACTGGATTACAGCGATCAGAAAATAAATACTAATACATCTGAATACAGTAGGTTCTATTCTAAATAGCTGCATCACAATTCACATTTACTGTAAAATTCATTCTTTCATTAAGATTAATGGGTTATGCAGACTCAAATCATAAATTGCTAAAAAGAAATTAATGTCTATTTTGTATTTTTTTTTGATAAATTCACAGGTTTTTGCACCTTTTTTGTAAATTTGTATCATTTATTTTATTTTTGCTGGCTTTCTGGCAATCCTCCTATAGTCCTTAATGCATGGCTTTTTATTAATATTATTTATTTAAGGAAAAATTAAAATATTATTATTATTAGTAGTAGTATTATAATTATTGTTATAGTTTTTAATTTATTTTATTACTTTTCAGACCAGCATTTTGTTTTTGGGGGCAATGCTATTTTGTTGTCCTTAGGCATGGACCTCACCATACAAGTTTCTATCAAGCCATCAAATCTTGTTTTCATTATTGTAAGATTTATTGACTTATTGAGACTTTTGTGTTTAAGTCTATTTAGCCTATTTTAAGAAATCTTAGCATCCAAATGTTTAGACTCCTTACCTAAAACAAACTCTTTCTTATTAGTGATAGTGGAAGCTACAAATGTTAGGATCTTTGTTTTCTTAATTTTTAGGTGTGCTGTATTTAATGTCTGTTCAAATCAGAGAAACCATTCCCTTTTGGACCAGTTTTGATTAAATTTGGCACACCTATTCTTCAAGGAAATTTGATAGGAAAGTTTAATTTTCATTAAGATATTTCAAGTAGAGTGCTCTGAACAAAGTTTTTACATTTTAACACCTCCTCATTTAAAGCAATAGTGAATTTTCAAACACATGTATGTTAAAACAAAGCAACATTCTGCATGACTTCAATTCCAGATTAGTTTACTGTTTTAAACTAAGCTTGAGAAAGGTTAGTTCATCTTTTGTATATTTCGTCTTTTACTTTTACAAGAGCTTCTCCTTTTTGTCAAACAGATCCTGTACATAAAGTTAGTGAAACACCAACAGAATTGTATGCATGGTAGCACATTATGTTTAAATGTGCAGCCTCTATAAACTGCAGTAAAGACTTAATGATGTGCCAGCTCACATCAAGCAAATTATTCTATCAAGAAATACATTTGTGAAATAATTTAATGATAATCACATACACAAGACAAGCAAGACTGGCAATTGCCTGGAAGGTCCTCTATGTCCCTTCTGATTATTTTATCTCCTGATTATATTTCCAGTCTGTCTTTTGGCACATAGTACCCATATTTAATTCTTAACATGCTGTTTCTAGGGATCCAAGATATTCAATGTTATGATGTCACAGGATTGTGGTCAAATGGTGTGATGGATGTGACCACAAGATGGGCATGTTGTGTCACGGGGGCAATGCCAAGTGGCCTCCACCCCAATTTCTGAGACATTGTAAAAGCACACATAAAAACATGGCCATTTGATCGGTTTATCTGATCTTTTCTGGATAAAGCAGACTCTGTCATTTTATTATTAAATTCCCTGGTTATTATTAAGCACTTTTTCAGTCCATGTTGTTTGGCACAATTTATTTGATCGGTCCTCCTATTTTTCTTGGTTTAAGGTTTTTGCCACTTCAAGCTCCAAGGTGTTTTAACACTTGTTTAGGAGGTAGTTCAGTAGGCCTGTGCCCATACTGACTCTGTTAGAGTTAGGAAGTGAAGTAAGCTTCTTTTAGTCTAATGTCAGGGGCTATTAAGGTTTTACAATATGTGCAGTTCCGTCACATTTCTATTTTTTGTTTTTTGCTTCTCTGATTAAAACCAGGGACCTCATGTATAAACAGTGCGTACGCACAGAAATGTTGCATATGAACGTTTCCACGCTCAAATCACGATGTATAAAACCTAAACTTGGCGTAAAGCCACGCACATTTCCACGGTACCTTATACCCTGGCGTACGCAGGTTCTTCGCTCGGTTTTGCAGACTGGCAGCACCCAGCGTTAAAGCAGTATTACTGTTCCTGTGTGGTTATCCTTTCTTTTTCAGATTCACATCCCTGACGCGGCTTTATAAATATACTGAAATTAACCGCATATTGTTTATTAGTTTAATGCATCTGATTGTAATTAACCAGTAACAATATAATAGTCCACGGAATGGCCAAACTATTCTAAATACAATAGCTGCTTTAGTGTTGTTACTCTCACTGTACCTTCTTCTTCTTCTTTCAGCTGCTCCCATTAAGGGTTGCCACAGCAGACCATCTTTTTCCATATTACTCTCACTGCATTACTTGGAGTATTTATATCACTGTATCTGAGTGTGGAATCACAGCAGCAGCTGATCAGAAAGAGAATTATCAGTATACAGCATCAAGCACACGCCGCCTCAGCCACGGCAAAATGCTTCAATAATAATAATAATAATACATTTTATTTATACAAGGCGCCTTTCTGAAAACTCAAGGACACCGAACAAATGATAAATAAATAAATAAAAGACACAATTACAAACAACTAAAAACATCAGAAAATATAAAAATTAAAACCAAACATAACCACTGTAATCATAAAGAAAAAGCCATTTTAAACAGATGCGTTTACATTTGAAGGATGAATATGATTTGATATTTCTAAGCCCGGCAGGTAATGAATTCCAGAGCTTAGGAGCAGAACGGCTGAATGCTCTGCTCCCCATGGTGGTTAGACGGGCGAGAGGGACGGTCAGATGGATGGAGGAAGAGGATCTAAGGTTACGGGAGGGAATGGCAACATGAAGGAGGTCAGACAGATATGGAGGGGCGAGGTTGTGAATGGCCTTAAATGTTAATAGCAGAATCTTACAATCAATTCGAAACTCAATCGGGAGCCAATGGAGCTGCTGCAAGACCGGAGTAATATGGTGAATAGATGAGATTTGAGTAATGATGCGTGCTGCAGAATTCTGGACTAACTGAAGTTTATAAAGAGATTTATTAGGGAGACCAAAGAGAAGTGAATTGCAATAGTCCAGCCGAGAAGTAATAAGACTGTGAACAAGAATGGCAGTGGTATGAGGAGTGAGGGAGGGGCGAATGCGATTAATATTACGTAGGTGGAAGTAAGCAGACCAGGTGATGTTATTAATGTGAGATTGGAAGGATATAGAGTACTGTCAAGGATGACACCCAGACTCTTGACCTGAGGTGATGGGGAAACAACAGAGTTATCAATAATAAGAGAAAGATTATTGGTTTTGGATAATGATGATTTTGAACCAATGAGGAGAACCTCAGTTGTGTCACTGTTTAATTTAAGAAAATTCAAAGAGAACCAGGATTTAATTTCAGCAATACAGGCAATAAGCGAAGGTGGTGGAAAAGAGGAGGTGGGTTTAGTAGCAAGGTAGAGCTGGGTGTCATCAGCATAACAGTGAAAATTAATGTTATATTTACGGAAAATATTGCCATGGGGAAGAAGGTAAATAAAAAGAAGACCTGAAGTAACAGCGGTGGGTTGGGAAGTGAAGGTTTTAAGCTGTATGAATTGAGTGCGGCCTGAGAGGTAGGATCTAAACCAATCAAGTGGAATGTGGGTAATGCCAATCAAAGATAATCTATTAAGGAGAGTGGTATGACAAATAGTATCAAAGGCCGCACTCAGATCAAGAAGGATGAGAATAGTGATTAGGCCGGAGTCAGCAGCCATAGGAAGGTCATTGGTAATTTTAGCAAGTGCCATTTCCGTACTATGAAGAAGGCGAAAACCAGACTGGAACTTTTCATATAGATTATTATGAGATAAGTGGGTGTGAAGTTGGATAGCTACTATTTTTTCAAGGACTTTGGAAATAAAGGGCAAGTTAGAGATAGGGCGAACATTATTGAAGTTAGTAGAATCAGCACCAGTTTTTTTCAATATTGGGGTTATAGCAGCAGTTTTGAAAGAAAAGGGAATAATACCAGTAAGAGAAGAGTGAATGATGGCAGAAATGAGAGGGACTAAAGAGGGGAGGCAAGCTTTAACCAGAACTGTAGGCAAGGGGTCCAGCTGACAAGTAGATAACTTAGATTTGCAGATGAGGTCTGAGATTTCAGAGGAAGTGGAAGGCTGGAAAGAAGAAAAAGACTGAATAGTGGAGTGTAGTTCAGAAAAAATACAGAGAGGATCTGGACCGAGGTGCTGATGTAACGTCTGGATTTTCTCATTAAAAAAGGACATAAGAGAATTACAGAAAGCAGTTAAGTAGAGGTGAGATTATTCATTATTAAATAATGAAAACAATGACTTGGTATTACCTGTATTACAAGTAATTAACTGAGTGTAATAGTTAGATTTGGTTTGGGCTATACAATCCTTGTAATAGAGTACATGATTTGTATACATCTCTTTGTGGACAAAGAGTCCAGATTTTTTATATAGCCTTTCAAGTTGCCTGCCCTTAGCGTTCAGAAGCCGAAGTTCAGGCGTAAACTAGGGGGCAGAAAAAGAAAAAGAAACAGATCTGGTTTATAACGGAGCAAGAGAATTAAGAATATCTTTAAGAGAAGTGTTATAATATGAGACCAGTTCTGTGGGAGTGGATAAATTATAAAAGTCCATTTGGGAATCAATTCTAGAAGACAGCAATTTCAAGTTAATATTCTTAATGTTACGAAAGGCTATGAGACGAGGGAGCTTAGGAACAGAAAAGGTAAGTTTGGCATTGAATGAAAGGAGAAAATGATCGGTTAAAGTGAGTTCATCTGCTGTAAGATCGAGAGGAACAACACCAGAGCAGCAGATCAGGTCAAAGATATGTCCTTTACAATGGGTAGGAACATCAGTGTGCTGCTGGTATCCACAACTCTCCAGGCAAGATAAAAAGTCTCTAATGAGAGGGATATTGATATTGTCCAGATGTATATTAAAATCCCCCAGCAGAATTATATTTGGAGTAATTGCAGATAAATGGCTGAGAAAAGTAGCAAGATCGTTCAAAAAATCGTTGTTTGCTTTAGGAGGACGGTAGACAGTTGCAATGATGGTAGGAATAGGCCCAGACAATTGACACGCAGTTGATTCAAAAGAGCTAACAGCAGGAGCAGGCAATGGCAGAACTTTCCACTTCTCGCGATAAATTATCACGACACCTCCACCACGGCCAGAGGCACGGGGTTGACAAGTGTAAACAAACCCCGCGGGGGTGGATTCATTAAGTTGTGAGAAGTCCTGAGGTTGCTGCCAAGTCTAGCTTAAACAGAGAAAGTCAAACTTACGGTCAATAAGGAGATCCTGAATGAGATGTCCCTTGCTCGTGAGTGAGCGGATGTTCAGTAGACCAAAGCTGACAGTGTTGCTGTCGCATTTGACAGTGGTGTTAGTCGACCGAGCTAAGCTAGCCAATACGCTGTGGTCAGCATTCCTATTTGCGTTATGCAGAGGGTGCCAAAAATCAGACCAGAAAGAGTTAATTCCTTAAGAGGCGTCCGTTCGGAATCTCCGGCGGGACCCACAATGGATGTATCTCCGACGAGGGAGAAGTATGACATCTGGGTCAAAATACAGCACCGACAGCAGAAGCACAGACTGGAGCAGGCGCAGTCGAAGAAGCTCAGCAGCTGGGTACTGGAGGAGGCCAGTCGCAGGTTGGATAACGAACGACAAAAGACTCCAAACAAACGTTAACCAGACAAATATCCTACCAGTCCACATTGTAGGCGAGGCCACAGGCAGCTCAGGCATCCAGAGAACAAACCGGTAAGTTTCAAACGAAACGGGGGTTAGGCTGAAGCTGAATGCATACACAGCAAACGCAGCCACGCAGAGATATCAGCAAAATGGCAAAAAAAAAACCCAAAAAAATACCATGAAAATCACCAGTCATAGCAAAATCAGTAGTCTAGTTACCGGCGAGCAGCGGCGACCAGTCCCGCCAGCGTTCACTTAAACCGAAAGTCCGGTTAGCTTCAGAGTCTTTCCTGTACGGACTTCGCGGTTCAGAAACAGTTTCATCCCAAGAACTTTAAACACAGTCAATCAGTCCATCAAGTGCTCCTTGTAGAACTGCTTGTACTTATAATACAATCACCTCACTGTAAACTTGCACTACAGTTATAATATTGCACAACCTGCGCCAATTTATAAAGCACGTATGATGACTATATCATTTTTTAGATGAAATGCAGCAAAATATGTTGATTATATTATACAGATAAAACTTTAACTTCATTTACATAATCTGTATTGTTAATAGTTAAATATGTGAGGACACGGTGCCGCAGCGCTAGCTAGTTCACGGATTGATACTACCTTGTGCTGTATGCTTGCTGGTCTGGCGCGACACTGGAAGGATAGATGGATAGAATAATCACGCAAGCATCTTGCGTGAGATATGAATAATCACTGAGCTACCGTATTCCCATGTTTAATAACATGCTTTCATTTCTATCATCAAGAAAAAGATATCACATATACATCTCAATATTTTAATTATTCAGAGAGCTGTAATATTCCGAATGTAATGGATTCTGTGTCCTGTCAGAGAAAGAGAAAGCGCGGAAGCACGTAGTGATTCACACACATAGAGCACATAGAAGATCAAATACAAAACAAAGCATTTAACGTGCTACTTTAGTTACGATGGGATTTAGAAACTAGTAAATTAAACGATTTTCAGATGAAGTTTATGATGTTCTACTTTAATGACAAAATAAACTTCATTATTAAAGTGTAAATTTCAAGATTAAAGTTGACATTTCGTGCTTTTTTCCCACTGTGTGTCTATTTTTTTTTCTCTGTACCCTAATAAGCTTTCATATGACACTCAGACGGTGGGCTACGACTCGCCTTTTCACAGCGACTTTGATATCTGACAACTTCTTTTTTATTTCGGCACTGTGTGACTTTGTGAACTTGAGCTTTCGAGTTTCTCTGACACTCTGTCACTTGATCAACTTCCTTTTGTTGATTATACCACTGTTTAAACCAACAAATAGCACGTTTTTCCTTTGCCTCCACTTGGTATTCGCTGAAATTCTCATATTTTCCCTTGTGCTTTTCCCATTGTCTTTTCACAGAAGGCTGAGCTTAAGGGATATTTATATTGATTTGCATAGTCAAAGAGGCGTAATTCTGGGAGGAGTTGGGGCAGGACAGCAGGCGCATGCACGTGCGTTACTTTTCACGCTGATCGAGATTTATGTAGCGGAAGAACGTGGAAGTTTGCATAGTTCTGCGTACATTCCTGCTTTTGTGCTTACGCCATGTTATAGTGTGAGTTCTACGCATGTCATTATACATGAGGCCCCAGGTGACTCAGAGACATGTTGATAATTATTTTCATTTTTATTTATTTATGTGGCGGCAGATTGTAACATAAATAAAATTAAGGCCAAGTCATCACATACGTGTAACTTGTTAGTGTACATTAGTAATGAGTCGGGGTATTACCCTAGACAGTATTTTTAGCTCATTCGATCAAGCTTTTAGGAGTGCACACTGCTTTTTTATGATTTAGCAATGGCAACTTTTCTTTAAAATCATTAACAATTGAAAAAATTGACTTTGATGTTGCCAAAAGACATCTAGTATTCTATACAATGAGGAGCAATGTCAAGTAAACATGTATGGTGTATGTACGGTGGCAACAATGGGACTTTTCTGAATCTTTTTTGGAGGATACAAGTATACATCATGCTACTAGCTGCAAAGAAAGTTTATTTTCAGTTTGTCTCTTCACTAGGCCCTTGTATATTTTTGCACTTGTTATTCCTTGTTTCCTGTTTGTGTTTACTCAAGAGTACTTCCTGAACTTGATGAAATTTAAGTAGCTATATAGATTTTGTCATGGTCTCTCAAACTGCCAAGGCAACCTTTTTAGTATTAAAAAGTGGACACAATTTAAAATATCCTAGTTTGTGTTTATGCAGTAGTGAAGGAAAATACATATCTTATGCAGTATTATTTTTCAGGCTGGTTTCTCTTCAAATTAGTGTCCTGACAGAACTGGTTTATGTTCCTGTTTTAATAAAAATACAAGAATGCGTCTTTCTGCCTACTTGTTTCACAGCAGAGCTGATGAGAGCCAAGGTCTAGCCTCCCAGTACTGGCATTGAGCAAATCACAAAGGAATTTCAATTCATTACAAGACACACTTACTCAGATCAAGTTGATTTAGTGATAATACCCATGCCACAAAATATAGCTGTAAAAGTAATATGGGAAATAAGTGTTGGGTATTGTTATTACATTTGTGACATAGTCATTTTTATTCTATTAGAAAAATGTATGATATGATTTAAGTCTAAAGCTGATGAAACAGAAGATAAACATTTCTTTGCAAAATACCTCTGATGACTGTGTTAGTAACTCAACTATAAGGTTTATCTCAAGAGGAAAAATACTTTTTTACAGCTTATTTTATAGAAGAGATTAAACCTTATGAGCCATGGAAGTGTTGTGTTGTCTTTGTGGGACTCAGACCTCAGGTGATTTTGAGACATACTAGCCCTGTTAAAAGGAAGAAAATTAGGGTTATGAGTCCCTGAAACAAAACAAACTTGCTAATTTGTCACTGAGCTACTTGACAAAAAATTATTGAACAGCATATGGTGCAAACACTTATCAGGTCCTATTTCTGATCTGAAAAAAGTTAGAGAGTAGTTAATTGCAGAATGTTGTTGTTCTCACAAGCCCTTTTCTAAGTGAGTGTCAATAAACTAAAATGGTAAACTAAAGATTAAAGGGCAACAGCCTAAACTGACAAAGAAATTCAGGAGAAGCAATAATCTGAATGATCTTTTAAGCACTTCCAAAATGACTGCCAAGACCAAGGTGCAAATGAGTGTGGAACAAGCTGTCAAATTATTGCAAGAACCGAGGATCAGAATATTCACATCTTGGTAAATGGCACAAGGGGACATGTTTAAAAGGCGAACTGGTTTTTCTTTGGTTCAAATGCAATCAATTTATGAGAAGGTGGATGCACAAATACATCAAGGATGTTTAAACTATGGGCTTTTGGGACAGAGAGGTGAGAGCATGACCAGAAATATACAAATTAGTGAACTTAATGAAACAATGAAAAATTTTAACAGAATGGAATAAGCAAAAGTGTGTCAAGAAAAAAAACCATGAAAGACATAGGTATGATAGTTGGAGTGTTTTGTTATTATATTAAAAAAAATTCAAATGGGGGACGGGTTATTCTAATAATGTTTATATAAACCGAGAAAAGTCTAATTATTTTTAAAGGTTAACTACTAAACGACTTTCTTTCAAAAAATAATACTAGGGATTGTTAATGTCCTGAGTCAGTTTCCATTACTACTCATTGATGGTGCCTCATTAATGATACGTTACTCCAGCAGGTTCACTTTCATTGTTATTTCCTTTTATTAACACTGTATGATTTACAGGACGTTGTCAGACAATTACAATGTGTATGAGGTGAAAAGACTCTGTTTGGTGTAATCGGGTTTTATTTATTACCTGGAGGAAGTTAAGCTCAAATTTATTGTAATGTATAAACAGTAAAATGAAATTCATGTCTGCATGTCTCCCTCAGAGAAAGATCCAATACACACAACTGGCAAAGAATAAAAGCAGGAAGTGAATACAAAATCAAAGGTTAAAACCAGCATCAGACCACCACCAGTTTTTGGTGCTAGTGACTTCTGACTTGGATTTTGTACTCAGAGTGTGCCAGAGTCTAGTAGAGAGAGTGCTAATGGCTCTGAATTGTTTGCCAAAGCAGAGAAGGAATGAACATGACTATGTAACATGGATGAGGTTGTTAATAATGCCCTTTGCCTTTCTAAGGCAGCAAGCATCTGTGCTTACCTGTAAGCAGCTGGGTACCAATGATGACCTGGGCTGATTTCATCACTCTAGGCAATGGTTTATAGTCCTAAGGTGAGCAGATACCATACAAGAATGTAATGATTTTGGACTCCACTGTTGGTGAGCATACTTGGAGAAACCGTAACGTTGGTAAGACATCTGTAAGTATCCAAGATGTGTTGTGCCTATTTCAGGCCATGACGATTGTAACAAAAGGAAATTTAAAGAAGTCAATCTTTTCTATAGCATGCCTGCAAATAAAGATGGAAGTGTGGTCTGCTCTTGAAATTAGTGACAAATTTCATGGTTTTGCTCAGATTAAGTGAGAAACTTTTGTAATATTAGCATTATTCAGAAGTCAATGGATTGATGAGACAGCATTTAAGAGTTGTCCGTTATGATAGTTTTCATTCAGGGCTGAAAGACTGGAGAGAGATGTATTGTTTCTAGTTAACTTGTGACTAACAGGCATTATAAAGTTGTATCTCTTGTGCTTTATGAGTTGCTTTCAAGCATGCTTGATACATACAGTGATGTGTGGAGTAATCTTCCACTGTCAATGAGGAAAGTTTAACTCCAAAAGGGGTGTGGGAGCCAAGACATATTCATAATGCAGCCTCTGAAGATAGGTTGGGATTTTTGACGATGTGGCAAATTATTTATTTTGTTACTGTAGATCTGGTAGATGCCTTTATCCAAGACAACTTGAAAAAATCAGAATAGAACTTCTCCCATGTATTTGTCACAGTTGGCAGGTTAAGTCACTAGATAGTCCTTAAATGGACAGAGTTTACTCTTATTGAAAAGATGGCAAAATTATGTTTGGGAAAACATTGTGTTCCTATAAAGTTTCTGGGGTTTATGCATTACATTTTTTTACCACAATGTACTAGGAATTTTCTCCATATCTTTCATATGAGGTCTTTTTTGGGATTGTAGTATTTTGGGTCCAATCCAAAACATTTGATAGGCATAACACACTGGACTGTACTAGATTTCTTTCATGTCCAAGACACTTGCAGTAATTGGTCAAAAGAAAAAATAAAATAAAAAACAATATGTAGCAAAAATGGAAAAATAAGAAAAAGACCCTTCTGCCAGGGTTTAGAGTGCCAGTCTTTTTGTAATTTTTTCTATTAACTGGTCTGGCAGTAGTATATTAGAGAGCCCAAATACTGGCATCACAGTTTTCATCATAGAGTGCTTCTCTGAATGAAAAGGAAATGGGTTATCTGAGAACAGCTATGGCACCATCTGATTCTTTTGGCTCTGATTATCTGTATAGCTACTGTTTAACTATGTCCATCACATTTTTGGAATGCAAAAAAAAAAAACTAAAATGCAGGTGCAGCTTAGTGAATAACATTTATTTAGCACAAGTATCCGGACATTCTCTTCAACATTCTCAGGTTTTGCAACTAGATATCAAGAAAAAAAACCACCAACCAACAAATCTCTCCCAAAATAACACAAAAAGCAGCTAAAACCATCTTTTAAGTCATACGTTTCCATTAAAAGCCAAACCATTTGCAGCAACTTAATTTAAAAAAGGGAAAAAATAATACCTTACCTGTGAGCTCCATGAAAAATCAGAATCCTTTTAAAAAAACCAAGGGAATACCATCAAGTCATTGGTCACACCTTGGTCTCATTTAAATCTTTATTTGTTTGGTTCATCCTAAAACCCTAAAATGACAATGTTAACCATGTCCTTGTAGAATGACTTGGATGTACAGAGTCAGGAATGAAACCTTGCAAGACAGATAAATAGACAGAACTCTATTTGTCCCTAAAACGGGAAATTTGGCTTTTTACAGAAGTTCTTTAAATAAATAAATACATCAATATTGTGATCCCTGTGTTGCTGTGTTGCACCCGAAAAACAAGGTTAAGTCCATGGTCTTCAGGAAAACCAGCTTTATTTGAAAAAGTTACAGAAGATAAAATATTTTATATGAACATAATTTTATTACAAATAACTAAATCCGGACACCCTGAGTAGTGGTGGCTTCATAAGTGCCTTCCAATGAAGCTGTATCAGAGTTTAATCCAGAAAGACAGGAGCCTCCATGTAGAAATGAATCCCTACCATCATCCTTCCATTAGAAACAGGTCATTTTCTACAAGACACTGAGAAGCTGAGAGCATTAGGTTCATTGGTTCGCCCTCAAAGAGACATGTGATTGTAGTGTTCCCTGGGCAGGTTATGGGAGGAAAACAGCCTCAATCAGAACTTAGCCATATTATGAGACACTGCAAATGGGAGTTCTGAATGAAAACTGTTAAGATATCTAAAAAGCATATTCCAATTTGTGCATAGTTCTGCTAAACAAAAAAAACTAAACATGTTACACTGTCTTCTATAGCAGCATCACTGTTTTAAAAGCAAACCATTTCCTCAAAAATCAAAAATACATTATAGTGGAAGTTTATGGGGAGTAACATTTCACTTATAAATATTTATACAATATCTAATAGTTGGATTTTGTGTTCACAAAGATTTAGAAGTATAGCCAAGTATCTGTACCTCTCAATTTGCAAAGTAGGTGACATGCTAAACTGCACTGCTGGCATTTTTATGGGGTCCAGAGTAGTGTGTGTTTTCTATTAAAACATTGTGGTTGGCTTAGGCTTGAGTGGTGCTCCGCTTGTTAGTGTGAACGGCTCAGCTGTTACCCATTTAAATTTGTTAGGTGGAGCACCAGTGTCCACAATGTATAAAAGAGAGAGGGGTAGGTGGAAAGAATAATGAAAGATTCAGGAAGGTGAGTGAGATCCAGATGATGATGGGTGAAAGAAAGTGAAGACTGCGGCAGAGCTGGTGCATGACATTGCAGTCGGGAAGAGGGCCAGTGTGAAGCAGTGATGCTCATGGGGAGGGTCACTCTCTGCTGCTCATCAAAGCGAAGCAGGGGCAACTATTTGCTCTGTGAGGTCCCATGGATGCTGAGGGGAGGTGGTGGAAGAAGGAAGCAGGGCTCATGAGCTGCCCACTGATGTCTGTGCCAGTCAAAAGGTTGACCGTGCTTGCCAGAGCGCACCCTCTGCTACTGAGCAAACCACAAAAGGTGAGCTGCAGAGGCTTAATTAAGAGATGTAATTAAGTTTCATCTTGACTGAGTTTTAAACTGTGATTTTTAATCATTTTGGAATATTTATATATTGGCATTTACCCTCCACAGGCTATCTGTTTTTATGGATTAGACTTTCTGCACTGCATGTTGGGCACTTTTATTTGAATAAAAGTCCTATGCACGTTTACAACAACCTTTGCAGGTTTGAGTCCTGCTTGCATTGACTCGTCTCTTTACATGACTATCGAGGACTCAGGTTTGTAAAGATGCCAGTTGCAGGCACCCCCAGGTTTCACAAGAAGAAAATACAGTAGGTGTTCTCTCTTAAATTGTCAAATATAAAGGTTTTTCTGTTTCATTATAATGAATAAATGCTTCTCTAAATACAGTTGATTCTGTTGAAGTGTCTGAACATACAGTAATTTCCATTATGATAAGGAAAAAGATTGAGGTGGTGGGAGTGTTATTAATACTTTCACTTTTCACAGAAGCATTTTTGCAGTTTAATTTTGTCAATATACACTTTTGCACTGGTGTTCTACTCCTACAAACACATTTACTAAATACCTACCTTACAACCATTAATAATGCAAACTGTCCAGCAGTATAACACTTTCAAAGGGGGAGTCTATGTTTGTAGTTTCCAAAGACTATCAAGGATACCACAATGTGGCTCTGAGTGATTAACACTTTCTTCACCTTTCTACAATTTCTTCTGATTGGTTCCAACTTTGAAAGTTGATCTTAAAGAGGAAAAAAAATCCACCCACAATAATCAAGTTCAACCAAGAATGTTCACACACATATAAGCAGTAAAGAGACAAACCTATTTAAACGTCATTTAGTTTTAAAAAGGCCCTCCATTGTTAGCTCTCATCTTGGAATACAGTATGTATATAAATACGATAACACATTTTCTGTATACACACTAAAAATAAACTCTAGTTACAGTGTAAGCAGTACCTATCACCACATGAACTCAATTGCATCTTAGTGTACTGTAAAAGATATTTCTCTTGATAAATGGAATATTTGGTACTGGGAAAATGGTTTTGGGTTTTTCTAGAAGAGTAACTCTGAGGTTACTGAGGCTATGGAACTTCAACTTGATAAGGTACTTCAATAAACTATTTACAATAACCCTAAACTGCACAAGTCATTTACCTTAAACTGACCTTCTCTTTCACAGCACAATTTATGCTGCTATTAAAATATTTCATTAGCGGATAACAGAATCTGTAAAAATCTTCCTTTTTTTAGTTGCATGATCAACATTAAAACAAGTCTTTTTACCGGTGCATGAATGTTTTAATATAAGCCACTGTAATTAACCTTAGACTCTTCTATTTCTGTCTTTGAATTGCTTGGAGTCATACCTTGAAGAGCAACCAGATCTTGCTTCTAGCAGCATGTTGGCAGAATGAATAATATTAAATCTCGTATTTACTTTAACATTAGGAAACTTCTGTTGAACTCAGCAGGCAGCTTTGTAAGATGATATGATTGTTTGCAGCCATGAATATGTAGGAGAAGAAACTGCAAAGCCATACTGACACCACATTTCTGGCAGATAGATTTTGACATCAGGCTAAACTTGGGGGCATCATAGTGAAAAGACACAATGTCATGCTCCTTGTTAAGTTAAATTATATCACTTTTCAACTATGGAAAATGGTCTTCAACATTTTGGCTATAAGGCACTAGTTTCTGGTTATCACTTCTGACTTGAGGTGGCACGATGGCGCAGTGGTAGCACTGCTGCCTTGCAGTTAGGAGATCCGGGTTTGCTTCCTGGGTCCTCCCTGCATGGAGTTTGCAAGTTCTCTCCGTGTCTGCGTGGGTTTCCTCCCACAGTCCAAAGACATGCAGGTTAGGTGCATTGGCGATCCTAAATTGTCCCTAGTGTGTGCTTGGTGTGTGTGTGTGTGTGCGCCCTGCAGTGGGCTGGTGCCCTGCCCGGGGTTTGTTCCTGCCTTGTGCCCTGTGTTGGCTGCGATTGGCTCCAGCAGACCCCCGTGACCCTGTGTTAGGATATAGCAGGTTGGAAAATGACTGACTGACTGACTTCTGACTTGACAAAGTACAAAGTAAAAACACTGTTCAAAGATACTATTTAAATTATTTTTCAAGATTATAATAATGTTATATATTTATTTTTTAAGATTGCATAGGGGCTTGTGAGTCTCATAGCAGACCTTTTTTCTTGATACTGCATTCTGTTTATATTATCTAAAGCCTTGTAAAGAAATCATCTACCAGCCAAATCTTCCACTATTGGGAACTCAGTTTAAAATAAAACTCTTATCTAAGGAAAAAGGAAATAAATAATTTAAATAAGAATTGAAATAAACACAATCCATTATACTAATAGAGCCATTTTGTTTTACATATTTGTCATAGCCATAAGAAATGCATTTAATATTCCTAAATAGATAGATACTTAAATGTGTAAATAGACAGATACCTCATCATGTTCACTGTCCTCTGGCAATGGAAAAGTCTGTTTACCTAACACTGTTGTCAATAGTCTTAATTCCTCTGAACATTTAGGCATTCAGCCCATTGGATTTGGCAGCAAGTAAAACTGAATGTCAAATGATTTAACTGCAACAGTCTTTGTTGGTGCAGAAAATCTTCTTTTCCCTCGGGTTTGTTCCTTTCTAAACAGTAAGGGCTAAAGGCCTGATTTAGAAGAAAATGTTAATTAGAACTTTCAATTATTCTGTAAACTTGAATTATTTCAAGAACAATCACAAGATTTGTCACCTTGTCATCTTTTGTCTATTAACAAATATCTTTCCCAGTGTCTCCTTAGCTCATTTAGGAAAGAGGAAGAGACCAGAATCTCTCTCTCTGAGCCTGCATGTCACGAAGGCTTTAAGGATGAAACAACATTTTCCTTTCAACTTGAATGGAAGACACATCCAGGATGTAGCAAACCTAGAGTCGTTTTTGACTCAAATATTATGATAGCACTGAAAGGAGATTCCTAAAACTTAGCCGAATATCTTAATAATTGATCTAGTTTAAAACATCAGCACAAAAAATTTCCCAGCAAAATGATCTACAATAAGCATAATTAATAATTGAAACAACTATAAATGGTATTATCTTATGTGTTTTCTCATTGGTCACCTTCCTAAAACTTTCCCTCTATATCACAACAACACACATATTAATATTCTGGCTAAATATTAGTTTATTTTTAGTTCCTAAATCACTAATTGCAGACAATGAAGTAAAAGAAACACGATGCATAACTGGTTATCTATCACCATTTTCATTATTAAACAGACGAAGTACTAATTAGTAACACAACTAAATAAATAAATAAAAATCACCCTGCCTGTACCTCGCATTTTTGTTCATGCTCAGACATTTTTCTGTATGTTGCAGTAACAGACATCCTTTGTGATTGACTAGACAGCAATGAAAACTCACATTGGCTATAAGAAGAAAGCCCCATTCATACCTGTTTTTGCATGCAGATTCTGTCATGTACACAAACTTTTCTAAAACACAAGGGAGAAGAAAACATATTTAAAATGTATCACTCGATAATGTGCTATGTGTGCTTGTAAAATATGTTAAGCAACTTTAAAAGTAACGTGTGCTTAGGTTATTTGACTGAGGTCTGGATGGGGTAGTGGGTGGTAAGGATCTTTTACTATAGTGTAACAGTGATCTAGAATGTGAGCAGCCATTGCATGGCAGATGAGTTACTGATATTTTGGGAAAATATTCTTTAAATATACTATGAAGTCCACAGGACCAATAAATACTTCCTGAACCTGGGACAGGTTCTTCATCCATAAACTTATCTAACTGTTCACTGTACTTGTGGTTTCTAAAGACTTTGGCTTACAAATATCACAACCTGTTTCTTGGGTTTGACTTTGGTTTAGAGATTTTTCTAAGATGCACAATAGAACTTATTTCCTGGTTTCAACCTTTGCTTTGTTCTTCAACTACATTTATATCTCCTAATCGATCTTTCCCTCTGCCCACCTCAGTATAACTGTAAAACGTTGTTATGATTGTTATAGTTTAACCACAGAGCTAGGTTTAAATTGTGGTTGAATAAAGACAGCGCACACTTAAACTTTCTCAGATGGTAATACTGATAGCACTTTATTATTGAATACTTCAGATTAGTTAAGCATATGGCCCATGCTACCTCTTCTACATTTACCTAACAATTCAATCCAATCCATAAATTAGTTAGAACAACCACACAGCTATATTACAGGTTTTAGTGTATAAGGTTAGCCATATTTCAAAGAAACAGAAAACACATAATTGTCTAATGTCTCTTAGAGAAGGTTAACGTCTTGGAATATCATATAGTTTTTTATCTACAGAATAAACATTGACCAGATGAAGTCTGGCACAATGTTTTGTCCTCATCTGAAAAACATCCCTACTTCTTAGATGTCTTTACCTGTGTTTACCTGGCTGAGTCATTTCAGTTGTGTTGGCAAAAGATAACTGGAAGCTCCATATTAAAAGGTTGAAAGTGAATACTTTTTTCATGTTCCATATGATTTGATGATTATAAGATTTTATAAAGAAACAAAAAATAAAAACCTTTTGCTTTACACTGACACTACAAGATCAACTTTTCATAATGAAAAGGTTTAGAGAGTTATTATCTGAGACCAAAGAGTTTCTCAAAGCATGCAGAACAGAGATGGAAAATGAAGAAAGACTATTACACTCAACATTTTTTTCCTCTGGCAGGTTATGAAAACTAAATAAAAAGTTGCAACAGAAAAATATGGTTTTCATGATCAGTACTTTAAACAATTTCATTGGAAAATGTCTGCTTTCAAACTTGTATTGTTGATTTTGGAAATCCTCAAAAAGATCACCAGTACATTAAAAAAGGGAAAGGAATCTTCACAACCTGAAAGTGAGCCTTATTTACTGCAAAGTCAACATCACATGCTGTAATAGACACAGATTATCTGTAATTGGTTATTATTTGAGCTGACTTCAAAATGTACTTTCCATGTGGATTTGTTTACTACAAAACTGAAAATCAAAAACTGTCACGAAGAATGTCCATAACCCATTGCACAGCATTAGATCATCACACATACAAGCGCTGCATTGTTATACTGAATAATTACATCCTTACCTAAACAGATAAAAAATATATCAAATTAATGCAGTAGTAAAGCATGGGAAAGGAAAATAAATTTTAACTTGCTACCCAGGGACATTTATAATGTGGGAAGGAAGAGAGATTTAACTCACTTATTCGATTATTTGTCTTGCCTTCTGCAGTGCCTGTAATTAATTATCTAATTTGGTAAGGCTCATACTTTATTTACCTTAACTTTCTCTGTAGTGGGAGCCTTTAGACTTATATCAAAGTAACTGAAACACACTTGTTTTAAGAAGCAGAATAATACAATTTATTGATAAACACAAGGATTATAGAAATACAGCTACATATATATCGATAACACAAACAGACTAAACAGAAAAACATATAGCATGGAAGGCTAGCTGGTTAGTTGCTATTTAGGGTTCTAATTTATCTTGGCACAAATAATTTCTTTATATGGTGCCAGTTCTTTAAAAATTATGTCTGATGTTGTGTGGAGTTGTTGCTTTGTTCAAGTGGAGGATTTTTCTTGCGTTGGAGTGTACTCTTTCTCTTTGCTACATGATTCTTTAATTGTGGTGTTGCTTGCATTCTGCTGTTAGGCCCTTTGCTGTGTCATGTATAGTATCAAAGGGAAGAGCATTACTCTTTCTGGCACAATAGTTTAGATTCTGAAATTCCCTTCTTGAAATAATTCTTTTCAGGCTATTGGCACACAGCTTTGGCATGACATACTGCCTCTCAACTTTCTAGTCCACAAAAAGAAGATACTGACAGTTTCAGCTCCCTAAGGAGAAAGATAGTGGCTTATCAGCTTTTAGTTTCTGAGAGAGATTTTAGGTCATTTCAGAGAGTATGAGGGCATAGTTTCCTCAGAGCGCCCTCAGAATTCTCCTGAGAGATCAGTGAGAGTGTCCAGAATTTTGCAGATGAGATGAGTGCAACTAGCTTATGTAGAAAGATAGAAAGAACCTCTCAAGATTGGATTAAAGTCACTTCCAGATACAAAATCAGGGCCTGCTCATAGGCAAGTTATTCTGTCTATCTCAGTTGTTGTTCCTTGAATGATAGATCTTTGCTCTTGCTTAAGTCTATTTCATACCTTCTGACTCAAGACGGTTGCAGAGGGGCCTCTGGAAAGATGTCAGTTCAACTCTGATTCATACCTTTGTTATCAGATGAGGCACAGGTTAATTCTGGTACAAGCTGGAGTTCAGTGACTTAGTTTGGAATGTAAGTTTGGATGTCTGCTAAATCTGCCGCCTTAATAAGCCTGGTGTGCCTAGCTGAATGGGCAATGCCCACTTTATCCTACAGTATGCATGTATATTGACTTTGTATTGTGAAAAAATATAGCACCAAAGACATATGCAGAAAAAGCATATCCTCCACTTGGAGCTGACCTAACAGATATGAACATCCATATATCAAAAAGACAATAATAAGAAGCATAAATATGCAAAAAAGATGAAAAATAGTAGGAATTTCCAAGACTG
>JANRMT010062854.1:27287127-27328622 GCA_026402145.1 Polypterus bichir lapradei | reverse complement strand
GTGGCGTCATACCATCGAAATAAGTACATACGTCGGTTTTGGTTAGTCCAGGGAATCCGCCTACCAAATTTCGTGAAGATGGGGCCATAAATAAGAAAGTTTAACATGGCGGACGTTGTCGACCATTATCAAACATTATGACCATTACGTGTAGAATTTTGAAATGAAACCTGCTTAACTTTTGTAAGTGAGCTGTAAGGAATAAGCGTGCCAAATTTCAGCCTTCTACCTACACGGGAAGTTGGAGAATTAGTGATGAGTGAGTGAGTGAGTGAGTGAGTCAGTCAGTCAGTCAGTGAGTGAGGGCTTTGCCTTTTATTAGTATAGATTATGTTATTGACCTGCTATGTTTCTCAGTCTACAATTTTGTCTTATGTCCTGTCTTTTATTTAACTTGTTAAATAAAGTTTATGAAACTTGCTATTACTATTACAATCCACCTTTTGACTCCATCTTACTTTAAACTGCTTCCGGCCAGTGCTGTCAGTTCATGAGCTTGTGTGGATGGTTGACAATACTTTACAGTTAATATGTTACACATCTTTGAGGGGTGGACAGGTTATGAAGAAGAGTGAACATGAAATGAAGGTGTACTTCTAAAAAGTTCTTCAATGGCTGCACAACCAGTATACCGAGAGCATACTGTACATACAGAAGCTTGAAGGGCGGAAAAGAATAGGACTACAATTTTCCAACATCAGTTAAGAGAATGTACCACACTAGTTGCGTGAGTCTGTGGAGGAGGCACAGAGAGATGTTCATTACATGTGTAAATTACAGTAATCCCTCCTCGATCGCGGGGGTTGCGTTCCAGACCCCCCCCGCGATAGGTGAAAATCCGCGAAGTAGAAACCATATGTTTGGTTATTTTTATATATTTTAAGCCCTTATAAACTCTCCCACACTGTTTATAAATATTCCCCGCAGAGTTATACAGCATAATCCCTTTGTATTCTCTTAGATATTAGGTAAGATTCATTGAAATTATGTATATAAACACACTGTTTATATACAGTAAAACCTAAATATTATTTTAAAGATATTGAGTGTCTCCGATATCACATATGTTACAGCCATTACGATAGACAGGCCACCAGCAATAAATACGTACAATGCAAGAAAAATACTATACAGTAAATGTGTGTACAGTGACACTAAACGTACATACATGTACTAAGCACTGTAAGAAGAAAATTAATTATGGTTACTCACCAACAATGACACGATGACTTGTCCGATAACAATGAGTTTAATTTTACTGGACAACAAAGGAGAGCGTTACAGCCCTTGTAAAGGAGCCACTTCAGGCGATTGTGTAGCACTGCCGTTGTTCTTCTTCTGGCAGTCTTCAATCCAAATCCCTAAAGCAGATTCCATCCAGACTGCTGCCTTATTACATCCACTTACAACTCGTTTTGCACCCTGGTTAAAAGGACACTGCGGCCGTAGATCTTATATTCCTTTCCTACTTTTTAAATAAAAAGAATCGTAGCCTTAAACAAATCCAAAACGTTTACCTTTTCGGCAATTGTTAACATCTTCTTCTTGCACTTGGGCACGGCCCCTGAAGCAGTAGCAGATTGTTTTGGAGCCATAATGAAGGGCTTGACTATGCACAAAGATAAACACAAAAGAGCACAACTCTTTACACAGCAAAACACGTTGATGCTGAATGAGCGAGACGAGACTTCCTGGTTAACACTGCATTCAGCACGCAGGAACTCAACTGCGTGCTCTGATTGGTTAGCTTCTCAGTCAGGAGAACTTAACTGCGTGCTCTGATTGGTTAGCTTCACAGCCATCCGCCAATAGCGTCCCTTGTATGAAATCAACTGGGCAAACCAACTGAGGAAGCATGTACAGGAAGTAAAAAGACACATTGTCCGCAGAACAATATAGTATATAGTCAGATTTTGTTGCAATTTTTGACAATTAAAGGTCATGTTAATTAAGGTATAATGGCAGAGACCAGGAAGTATTTTCTCCTCAAACTGGAGGACAAAGAATGATGTAATCCCCATATTCATATTTACATAACCAGATTTCTGGCACAATGAAACATATATGCTTTAGGTAGCCTACCTGCAACCTCCATCAAGTTGTTATTTTCATCAGAACAACAGACACGATATGGAAGAGAAGACACAAAAAGTGTTGCATTGGTAAGTACTGAGATGGTATTGCCTATGCTAAAATCCAGACATTCCTGCACACATGTCACGCATGTGTCCTTAGGGAACACCTTCAAGGCTCCTGGGAGGAAAGAGAGTCCACCCCAGAACAGGAGAGGGTGCTGTCACTAACTCTTTTCCACTTGCAGTTCTGTGGCGCAAGGTCCACAAGATACTTGACTTCACTTCTGGCACATTCTAGGGATCCTGTCCCTTCCGGAAGAATTTATATATATTCAGACCACTCACAGGAAGTGGATGTTCTTTCCAGAACCTACAGCCAACAGAGATAGAACTTATGTAAGACAGATGATTTAGGCAAACTTGAATAACAGCTCATTTGTATGTATGTCACGGCTTTTGTTTATCCATTAAACAGGATCATTGAGAAGGTACCCCAACTCTTGAAATTTTGTCACCCTTCTTTATTACACAGTATGTGTGTTTTTGTGACAAAACAGTGCCATACTGTCTGAATAAATCAAGTTAACCAGCATTCCTTCAATCTGTTCTTAGATGCTCTTAACAACCTCAAGGAAATGAATTCTGACATCATTGCATTTAAAATGGGCACTATTTACTTCAGGCTCAAATCTTAAAACACTGTCTGAATTATTTTTTTTACTATAGAAGATAACTTGTCCTTGGAAGTGTTCATTCAACCAAGCATATAAAAACACATTCAAAGTTCAAATTGTGAAATGAAGAGACTTGACACAAGTAAAAAGGTTTGGGGCAGCCAACCGTATAATATTCCTAGCTGCAAAGGTATTGAATTTTTAAGCAACAATGAAGTTGACTGTACAGAGTCCAATACAGAACTGCTGAAGGTTGGAAAAGATGGCGGTTTTAAATGGTCAGACAGGAAGTGAGGTCTGTTAACTGCAAGTGATGTAGGTTGACCGGAAGTGATGTTTCTCTGACATCAGCCTGGGGGCCGGGACCGGAAGTGACAATCTTCTGGGCGCCGGAACTGGAAGTGATGCTCTTCTAGGCGCCGGAACCGGAAGTGATGTTCTTGATTCAGATAGGTTTTTCCGCGGCTGGTCTGTAGAGATAGCAGGAGAAGGTTTAATGCACCCCGCCCTCCCCTGGCCTGGTGTGGAATTACCTTTACTTGGTCCACACAACGTCCCCCTATTCGCACATGCACATTTTAGCTTCTATATTAAGAAACTTAAGTGCAAAGAACTTGTATATTGTCTGCAACCACAGTAAAGTAAAGTCATCTAGCAGAATGGCTGAATAATAAAGGTGTTCAGTGTACTGTTGTGGGTTCAATTCCCACTTCTGGTACATTTTTCATTTATCAACTAGGCTAAGGACATACATGTATGTGCAGTATAACTAATACATAAATACAGTATTGTTATGGGACAAGGAAACAGGAAAAAGGGTTTTGGACACCAAGGTGAACCTGTACATTGTGATGGCAAAACATAATTGATCACAAAAAAGGAAAATGACAAATTACATCTTATTCAGGTGGGAGCCTTGTTCAGACTGGTCCTCAACAGGGTGCATATCAGAAGTGATGTAAGATGTGGTAGGACCGTCTGTCATCTGCAGCCTCCTGTATAAATGGTGCGTACACACAAAAATGTTGCGTATGCCTGTTTCCACACTTACATCGTCAAGTATAAAAAGTAAACTTGCCGTAAATCCACGCACATTCTCACACCAGCTCTGTCCAATGTGTATGCAAGTTTTGCAAACTGGAAGCACAAACTTTTGTTTATGGTTACCTTCTCATAAGGTGTAAAGGTCAGCACCATACATTACCAGGTTGTCCAAGAAGGTGGATGATACAAAACAATACTTGTGGTGTATTAGAACCATGAGAAGAGATTGAAGACGCCTAATGTTAAGTTAATGACACGCCTTCCAATTAACCTAATAATGTGCAAGTAAAGAAGCTTTTGTACCTTATATTCTGGATGACTGTCAATCATAACAGGTGGCTGTGCCCAAGTCCTGAGAGAAAACATATCCAATGCAACTGGATTTAAGTGTGACTCATGGGAGGAAAGGTGGATTCTTAAATTACTGAGCAATGACAACATAAAGATAGCAGGATGCACATATTTAAGGGCATATATAACATGAAGGTAATATCTGCAATGAAAGCCATAATTGCAAATTCTGTGCAGGTTATCAAACTCATTGACAAACTGTATCCTTGGTATATCGGCATAACTTTTGTGTCTGTCTAGGATTTCTTGATTCTTTAGCATGCTCTAGACTACAACCTCTGTAAAATATGAAGTGTGAGGTTAAAATTTGATACCTGTAGAAAACACAAACAATAAAGGTAGGTTACATCTGTATATGCAGACTTGAATGAAGAAGCATCTGTAGAAGTGGACTTACATGTATTCTTGGTGTATTCAACAATGGGTAAATATTCTCTCCGATTAGACTAGAAATAGAAATGCAACAGTGTAGATATTGCTCAGTTTCACCGTTGTTTTGGGGTTAATAACCAAAAGAGGTAAATATTTTAATGCCAATTTTATTTTGAAATTCAAAAGTCCTTTTAGAATCTACAGACAAATTTTGGACCTCTATCTGATAAAACAGATACTGGGAAGCCATGTAAAGTGAAAGAAAATGTTTCAGCCCTAGGGTAAATCAAGAAAATATTTATTAAAAGCATAAAATGAGTAAATGAATTCATAAACTATACATATTAAAATTGTAAAACCTACAGATTTTGGTAAATTTTTGTGATACTCAAAAGAAATAAGCTTCCACAATTTTTTTGTGGTAGGCAAAAGTTGCAGAAAACCTATTGGAAAACAAGATAAAATGGTAGCTATGATATATTGTAAGTAACACTACACTCTTTAAATTATGGCCAATTTTTATAAAATTATTTTTACAGTTTACATAAGGAACAAAATACTGTTGAAGGTCCCATTCCTCCAAAGCTAGCATGATCACTTATGGTTCCCTGTTACCCACATCATAATTGCTTTCTGCTGACAATAACTTTATGGAAAATATTTACATTGGTGGAGTGCCTGAGAAAGGCATGACAAACCACTGTTTGAAGATGTAAACATTAATTTACCACTTAGTATTTTTAGGCATATTTTCCATCTCTTGTAAAATCCTATTCAAATAGAAATAGTCACAAACATGAAGTACAAAGAAAATGATATGCCAACATAAAATGAAAATATATTTATTATCAATTTTTATTGGTAGACAATATTTTAAAAGCTGATAATTTGATATCCTTTGGTAGAACTTCAGATAGAGCAGTGAAGAGATTTAGCTCAATCTGAACTTAGCATCTATGAGAGAGATTCAAGGACTGACTACCTAAGTTAGGTAGCAAAAGTAAACGTAATTGAGAGCGAGGATATGATCAATGCTGTGTGATATAATAAAGTTCAACAACACGTTGGAAAGTTTTGGGGAATTGCCCCGTATAATGTCTGGATCAAGTTTGGTCAAAGCAAATTAAAATAAATCAAACATTCGACGACAAACAGTGCTGACATGATTGTTGTTATAAAGAAAATGGCCACAGGAAATGAGTTGGCAGGAAGTTAGCTGGTAACGGAAATGATGTCTTCTGGGAGGGACGGAAATGACGTCATCTGAACTGGCCAGAAGTGATGTCATTATTGCGGGACCAGAAGTGACATCATCAGGACTGGCCAGAAGTGACATCATCATCAAGGGACCGTAAAGTGACGTCATCTGCGAGAGTTGGTGAGTGTGGATTATTTTTATTTTTCCTCCTTGGTTCTGTAAAGGTAGAGAGAGAGATATCAGTACCACAATTCAACCCTTTGTTGGACAATATATCGCTCATCTCTGGGCTTGTTGTCTGCCTCCTAAGTGCACATGTGTGACAGCTGATAGAAATGTATTGAGGCAAGTATTGGTTTCAGCTTCTAACCAGGAAAGTCAGTGATGCAGTAAATATTGGTGACTATAATATGACATCATATGTGTATTTGTAGCCCAGACATAAATATGAAAATCCAGTTGTGTCCTGTCAGTAGTCTTTATATTTGAATAAAGGATTTGTAAATTTCTGAGCTTGTGCTGTTCCAAATGAAAAATGAGACACAAGTCTAATTTTTTTTTATAGAAATTTAACCATGAATTCAGCTATTAAAATAATGAGAGAATAGTTATATTTCTTACAGTGATCTAATCAGCAAATGACAGTGTAAGTTTAGCCAAAATTTAAGGTTCAGGTCATTGTTTTAGTTGCTCCAGTTACTCCAATTATAAAACAAGATTTAAAAGTGTATTGAAGGATCTAGAAACTATCACACATAAGTAGGTATCTAGGTATGAGTGGAATCGTTCACAGCCCATAATTTTGAAACAGGCAGGATTAACTGAAAATATGTTTATGTCCAAACTGCTCTATGTATACAGGGTGTGAGGAGCTGAATTGATACATTTAACAATTTTATCTAATCAATGAAATTCTGTCAAAGGCAAATTTTTGCTTCTTTTTCCTTAGCCAAAGAATGTCTTGGTATCGAGGCAAATAATAGTTTTATGACAGAACCTTGTATTAAACAAACAAACCAAATTGGCAGAAAATTAACTATTTTTTATTTTACTTTTGATCTGGTATGTTTCCTAATACTTTTCCTTTGAATTAAGAAGTAAAATAAGTCACATGTAAAATAATCAGTTTTCTTTGTAAAAAGGTGATAGAAACCTAATAAAGTGTTGAGGTAGAAAGGTTGGATTGACAGGACTATAAAATAAGAGTCAATAAAAAGAGTGACAGTTGAATTATTTTTTTTCAAAAAATTATTTAGGAATCCAAGGGTTTTGCCATTTAGCACTGATGTAATGCCTTGTAACAGTTCAGAGAAGAACACTTACATACTTTTAAATAATTAAGAATATTATGGAATACAGTTTGTAATTTTAAAGAAGCTCATCATTTTCAAACTTTTCAAATTGGTTGATGCTGTAGACTCTTCACTAATTGCAGAAAGTTCCAGATTAAGATAATGTATTGAGATTTATGTAAGTGATGCGTTATGACAGACCTATCACCACTTTCATATTGAAGGTTACAGGGTCTAATCAAAAGCTTTTTCCACCTTCTGTGAGGTAAGTAATTCATATTCAGCTTTTAGCTTTGTACGCTCCTTGAAAGATCAGAAGAGGCTGAAGTTTCATTACTCTGTTTAGGTTTTTTTTTAATAAGATCCAGCAGTTCCAGGTTTCTAGTTTTATTGCATTTTATATATGACAGCAAAAAGAAATAATCTGCCCTTGGAAATAGGCTGTTAGAGACTCAAGAAGTGGGTGGGATATCTTGGGTGAATCATTCACACTTAGAAAAAACAAATCTGTTCAGAAACTTGATAAAGTTGTTCTATGCTGCAAATGAAGTCCAAAAGCTATGACGGTGTGCAGTAGGGTCCAGGAAATATATGTATTTTCTAATGGCAGGTACATCAAGTTAAATTCAGTGTAATGCAAATCATATCCCTCATTTTAAGTCAGTCATTCCCAAAATGACTAGCAGTCTTCCTTACAGAACTGTTAACCTTGGAATAGGAACAGGAACTGTGCTGCTGGCAACTCTGTTCCTGTGAAACTCAAGTTAATATAAGGGAACTTGTATATAAATGGAAGGAAAACAAAGAAATAAGTTAATTTCAGTCATACACCCCATGAGCTGCGGTTTTAACAAGGTGACAGAGTAAACAGCAAATCCCTACATAAGGATCAAAGCCTCATAACTACATACTAAAGCATTTGTGTTTAATTATTTGCTAGCTGTCCCCCGCGGCTGCACCCACATAGTGTGAAACAGGACAAACTTTGAAAATCAATTGACGTTGGCACTGTATCTGATCGTGTTCAGGTCTTACAGGAGAGCATACACCACGTGGGGAGAAGAGCACATGGCCGTGATATCTCTGGCAATCAGCAGCTAAACTCTAAAACACACGTAGCTCTGATCTAAAATGTCAAACGTTACTCCTTAACAATCTGTAGATGATAATGTGTGATGAACAAACAGGTATCGCCAGCTAAGCAGAGGCGAGGTACGCTCTAACACGTGGCAAGAGGTAGACCGACTCGAACGGATAATAAAGGGAGAGATAAGTGCTATGGCAAAAATTCAGATGTTTCTAAATTTTGTTGTAAATGCAAATCTCACACTTCTCTGATTTTTGAATGCAAAATAAATGAAGAAAAAAAAGTCTAGCTAATTGAATAATGAGATCAGTTCAAGGTTGAATGACTGACTAATTGTGAAAAAGGTTGGGACAAGAAGCTGCAGGCACAGTGGGGACCACTGCCTCAGAGGACCAGAAATTTTGAAACCATTGTGATGGGCGGCCGGGTCCCATGCCCGGCCGGGATGCCCCTTCAACACTGGATCCGGGGGAGCAGCCATGGGATGCACTCTATGTCCCCCGGAATGCTTGGTGGCAGCCCTCCTGGGTTACATCGGGGCCACAGGTGTGGGACTTCAGGACTCAGACCTGTTGGGCTCCATGGCCACCACCTGGAGGAGCTACATGGCTTAACGAGCCTCTGTGGGCTGGAATGCAGCCACACCCGGAAGTGCAGCCTAATTAGGCCAATTACTACCTGGAGCACTTCCGGGAGGGCTACAAAAAGAGCCTGCAGCCACTACTCAGGAGCCAGAATCGGGAGGATGAGGTTGCCTGGGAGGAGTGGTGGTACCAGAGGATTGTGTGGAGTTAAGTGCTTGTGGGACTGTGTATTGCCTGTGGGGTTCACGGAGAAGACGTGCCCCACAGGTGAAGAAAAATAAGAGTCTGTGCTTTTACACGTGCCTCTGGGTCAGTCTGTGCTGGGTCGGGCGCAATATAGCGCCTTCATTTTACACCATATTTGTCTCATATACTAGGAGTAAAAGTTGATCAGCCCAATAAAGAGTTTCAGTCCATTAACTAAAGTAGGACATGACCTTCCAACCCCTTCTTGCGCCTTTGTTGTATTCAAAATCAGTTGTTTATTTTAAATTTTAGAGCAGCTTTATGAAACTCACATTTGTCATTTCTGGAACTTCACAAACTGTTAACCTCACATCTAAATTACCTTCTTCACAACACCAATATGGGTGACAAGATATGACAAAAAGATTAACATGCCTTCAACTCAAACTGACAGAAAACTACCGTGTATCTTGAAAATAACTGAAAAACTGTTCATTCACAGGGCATCACCAGGTATTTGTAAGGTATAGTAGAATAATAAAACGAGTCTTCTAATCATCACTGTTACATACAGAAATTATGTTGTATGCACTACATTTCTTCAGTTCTCAGTAGTCAATGCTAGGTGTAA
The DNA here is from genome assembly GCA_026402145.1 of Polypterus bichir lapradei. Taxonomy (NCBI): domain Eukaryota; kingdom Metazoa; phylum Chordata; class Cladistia; order Polypteriformes; family Polypteridae; genus Polypterus; species Polypterus bichir. The sequence goes on along the minus strand of JANRMT010062854.1, from coordinate 27,319,128 downwards.
AATATTAATTCTTTTAACCATAAAAAATCATCTTACTTTAAAAAGACTATTGGGTGTCTTAATAAAACCACATTCAAACAGCCTTATGTGTAGTCTTGCCTACTTCTTATGGCATGTGCCGAGGTAATATTAAAGCCGTCTTCTTCTTCTTTTGGCTGCTCCCATTAGGGGTCGCCACAGCAGATCATCTTCTTCCATATCTTTCTGTCCTCTGCATCTTCTTCTGTTACACCCATCACCTGCATATCCTCTCTCACCACATCCATGAACTTTTGCTTAGGCCTTCCTCTTTTCCTCTTCCCTGGCAGCTCTATCCTTAGCATTCTTCTCCCAATATACCCAGTATTTCTCCTCTGCACATGTCCAAACCAATGCAATCTCGCCTCTCTGACTTTGTCTCCCAACCATCCAACTTGAGCTGACCCTCTAATGTACTCATTTCTAATCCTATCCATCCTCGTCACACCCAATGCAAATCTTAGCATCTTTAACTCTGCCAGCTCCAGCTATGCCTCCTGCTTTCTTGTCAGTGCCACCTTCCCCAACCCATATAACATAGCTGGTCTCACTACAGTCCTGTAGACCTTCCCTTTCACTCTTGCTGATACCCATCTGTCACAAATTACTCCTGACACTCTTCTCCACCCATTCCACCCTGCCTCTTTTTCACCTCTCTTACACAATCCCCATTACTCTGTACTGTTGATCCCAAGTATTTAAACTCATCCAACTTCGCTCCCTGCATCCTCACCATTCCACTGACCTCCCTCTCATTTACACACATGTATTCTGTCTTGTTCCTAACATCCTCAGGGCAAACATTGGATCTGTGGTGCTCTTTCTTGGCATGAAACCATGCTGCTGCTCACTAATCATCACCTCACTTCTTAACCTAGCTTCCACTACTCTTTCCCATAACTTCATGCTGTGGCTCATCAGTTCCCCTGTAGTTACTGCAGTCCTGCACATCCCCCTTATTCTTAAATATTGGCACCAGTACACATCTTCTTCACTCCTCAGGCATCCTCTCACTTTCCAAGATACCATTAAACAATCTGGTTAAAACGCCACTGCCATCTCTGCTAAACACCTCCATGCTTCCATAGGTATGTCATCTGGACCAACGGCCTTTCCATTTTTCATCCTCTTCATAGCTGTCCTTACTTCCTCCTTGCTAATCCATTGCACTTCCTGATTCACTATCTCCACATCATCCAACCTCTTCTATCTCTCTTTCTCTTCATTCATCAGCCTCTCAAAGTACTCTTTTCATCTGCTCAACACACACTCCTCGCTTGTGAGTACGTTTCCATATTTATCCTTTATCACCCTAACCTGCTGCACGTCTTTCCCAGCTCGATTCCTCTGTCTAGCCAATCGGTACAGGTCCTTTTCTCCCTCCTTAGTGTCCAACCTGTCATACAACTCATCATACGCTTTTTCTTTAGCCTTTGCCACCTCTCTCTTCACCTTGCGCCTTATCTCCTTGTACTCTTGTCTACTTTCTGCATATGTCTGACTCTCCCACATCTTCTTTGCCATCCTCTTCCTCTGTATAATCTCCTGTATTTCCTTATTCCACCACCAGGTTTCCTTTTCCTCCTTCCTCTTTCCAGATATCACACCAAGCATTCTTCTTGCTGTCACCCTTACTACATCTGCTGTAGTTTCCCAACTACCTGGTAACTCTTCACTGCCACCCAGTGCCTGTTTCACCTCCTCCCTAAACTCAACCTTGCAGTCTTCCTTTTTCAACTTCCACCATTTGATCCTTGGCTCTGCCCTCACACTCTTCCTCTTCTTGATTTCCAATGTCATCCTACAGACCACCATCCTATGCTGCTTAACTACACTTTCCCCTGCCACCACTTTGCAGTCTTCAATCTCCTTCAGATCAACTTTTCTGCATAGGATGTAATCTACCTGTGTGCATCTTCCTCCACTCTTGTACGTAACCCTATGTTCCTCCCTCTTCTTAAAATACGTATTCACCATAGCCATGTCCATCCTTTTGGCAAAATCCACTATCCTTTAACCTTCTTCATTCCTCTCCTTGACACCATACCTACCCATCACCTCTTCATCTCCACTGTTCCCTTCACCAACATGCCTATTGAAATCTGCTCCAATCACTTTCTGTCCCTTGGATACACTGTTCATCACTTCATCCAACTCAATCCAAAAATCTTCTTTCTCATCCATTGAATACCTAACTTGCGGTGTACAGTATATGCACTAACAACATTCATCATCACCCCTCCAATTTCCAGCTTCATAATCACTACTCTGTCTGACACTCTTTTCACCTACAAAACACTCTTGACATACTGTTCCTTCAGAATAACCCCTACTCCATTTCTCCTCCCATCCATACCATGATAGAATAATTTGAATCCACCTCCAATCCACCTGGCCTTACTCCCCTTCCATTTAGTCTCTTGCACGCACAATATATCAACCTTCCTTCTCTCCATCATATCTGCTAACTCTCTCCCCTTACCAGTCATACTGCCAACATTTTCAAAGTTCCTACCCTCAGTTCCACTCTCTTTACTTTCCTCTTCTCCTCCTGCCCCAGGACATGTCTCCCCCCTCTTCTCCTTCTTCTTCAGCCAACAGTAGCCCCATTTTTGCCAGCACCTTGTTGGCTAACAGTACTGGTGGCGGTCGTTGTTAACCCAGGGCTCGACTGATCCGGTATGAAAATTTGTATTGTTGTCTGCATATTGATTTGGCAAAATTTTACACCGGATGCCGTTTCTGACATAACTCTCCCCATTTATCCAGGCTTAGGACCATCACGAAGAAACACACTGGTTTGTGCATCCCCAGTGGCTGGGTTAGGTAATATTAAAGTCTTACTCTTGGTAAAAACACATTGACTGTTGTGATTCATAGCACACAAAAATGGCATTGGAGTAAGCCATCCTAACCAGCCTTCCTAGATAAGGTACATTCTAAGGCAGCCTAGGTGCCTACTCCATTGGCTAGCCTTGGCCTACACTAGGCCAAATGGGGCTTTGGCTTCAAAAGTGCAAAAATAATAGCAAGGTCATAAAATAATCAAAATGCCCAACAATGGAAAGGATTACCATTAACTCCAGGGCAAACAAAAGTATCTTTATTTTATTAATAAAAGTTAAATGAACTGCAAGGAACTCTAACTTTATAGGCTCCAAACGGTTCCTTAGTTGTGAGGTAATGGTGGCCCCAACTCTTGGGTGTCTGCCCACAAAACACAAGGAATATGAGAGAACAAGGTTGCCTGTAAAGAAACCAATCAATTGATAAATAAAGTAAAAATACAGAATACATAATTAGATAAATAATAAATATATATAACAATATAAACAGAAATATTTGCCATTACTGTAATTTACAAATAAAAAATTAACATAAAAGACATAAGATAATTAAACATAAGCCAGGAGTGGAACTCTTCCTTAAACATAACATTGCAATTTTAAATAATCTAGAAGTAACCCTTGTGTGACACGTGAGTTGGTGTCTTGCACTCCAAAGACAAGGCTGAGTCTCAGTACTTTAGAAAAATCAGCTCAAAAAGGAACAGCAAGGTTATTTAGGGTCTCAAAAGAGTTCAGAAGTCTGACACCTTGTTAAAACAAATACTATAAGCCAGCATTTCTCAGCCTTTAAGTATTTGTGACCCGGGTTTTCATAACAGTTTTAATCGCGCCACCCCTAACATTTTTTTGAAATGTAAATGCATATTTTATTATACCTACTTAACTTTTATTGACATTTATCTAACTCTATATTTATTGTTCTAGTATTAGAATGTAGCTGAAGTTAATTTGTTTTGGTTTCAACAGATGTTTTTTTCATATTTTTGATTCTTGTTTTCTTTTTTTCACATCTTCGCGCCCCCCTTTTTGTTACTTTGCGCCCCCCTAGGGGGGCTCTCCCCACAGGTTGAGAACCACTGCTATAAGCAATACGTTTGTCTCTGTTTCAGTAGGACTTGAAACAATTGCCTATCCGGGAGGCTAGTTTATGGGCCACTATATGAATGATGTGATTCTGTTGTTTTAGCTAGGAGAATCACAAAACTGTGGTATACAGACTGTATGAATGCAGACATTTCCAGCTATGCAGTTCAGCTATTACTATTTTAATGAGTACAATACAACAGACAGAAAAAACTTAGAGTGAAAACAAGTATAATTTCTTTGTTTTTGTCTTTTTCTTTAGTACTTGGATATCGTGAGATGCATTGGTGTTTCCTCTTCTGTTTTGGGAATTGGCATTCATAAGATTAGAATAGGTGTTTGCATATTAGACCTTTCCGTAATTTTTATACCAGTTGACAGAGTCCTCTTTAACAGAGTCCCCATTCTTAACTACCTGAATCATTTTTTATGGCCTTTGATAATTTTTCATGGAATGCAGTAGTGACTATGGTCTTATTTCTGGATACTTTAGCTATCAGTAAATTAAAGGCAATTATAAACTCGCCATTTGAAAGAATTCATCAAGTAATGGTATACTGGTGTTGTCTGTCTCTGCTGTAGCCTAACTCAGCACCCTTTCTAATAATAATAACTCAATCACAGCTAACCATGAATCTATTAGGAAGGATAAGTGCTGCATATCAAATACCAACTGGTACTACATAATAAATGACCTTGAATACATTATTCTGGATTATCATTAAATCAAGGGGGAAAATCAAATTTAGGTTCAGATGAGACTTCTGGTCACATAAGAAACGCTACTGTTGTACCAGACATTACCAGAGTACAAAAAGTAGAAGACAATTGCTATACAAAATCTATTGTGAATAAATGGAAAATTCACACCCAGAAGACAAAACACTTATTAAATGGACCAAGTAATCAAAGGCACCACTGGGATAAACAAAAGTAGAGTATTAAAATGGACTGAAGTGTAAACCAGAAAGCCACAATACCTAATCATCAGGACAAGATCAGCTAACCAGAACTCATAAAAAAGAGCAGAGAGCCAAAATCCGTACTGCTTTGTGTAACTAGCTCATTGACAAACAAGAAATAATTTGTGTTTCAGTAAATTCCAAACATTGGATGACAGTGACACCATGACATCCTCCTAAAACGTTGCAGCAATTACAGCCTTGCATACAGTGCCTCCAAGGTCATTTGACTGGAAGAGCTCAACAGAAAACATGTGGAACAATGTCCAACACAAAATGGCCCCACTGCAGAGTTTCCAATATTTTAAAATTACATGCTGAATGATTTAAAAATAATTTTTCAAAGCAGTTCTCAGTAATCAATAACCAATAATTGCACCAAAATAATTTAATGATTTCCCTGATTGCATTAAGTAATGCTGTACAGTAAAGCTATTGTTTCATTGTAGTTGGTCAGCTTTATAATGTCAAGACTCAGCTGGCACAAAATGGAGAAAATATTTAAGTATTATTTGGTAGAAGTATGAGACATGTCCCTTGAGTGCTCTCTGAAACATTTTACCCTAGAGCGAGTCACACATAGCTTAGCTTCGACCCAAATTTGTATCCTGTCCACCAAAACAAAGAACATCCACCTTGAAGACAATAAATCTACAGAGAAGCCATTTTGAGTGTAAGTGCTTGTCTTGCATAGGCTCACTATACATGAAAAATGTTATATATTAAATATTGTTGAGTGGAAAACATACTGTGACAAGATTGTGAAACCTTTTTGTAAATAAACCTGCCCCTTTCCATTACATGATTTGCAAAACTCTCGTATTTTGCATGAACCATGAGTTAATGCTGCTTTGTGATGAACTTTACTTAAGAGTTTACTTACTTAAGAGATTCGATTTTTTGATTTAGTTCAGTGAAAACATCCAGTTAATTGCAAAAACTGGTTTGTTCATTTATTTCATCCCAATACCATTACCAACCCCATAGCACCCCCATTTCCTCATAATTGTTGCTATGGAATTAAAAATAAAAGTGGAACCTTAAAATCCTCTAATTTATAAATAACAGGCCTGACTGGGATAAGTGCTTCAAATATGCCATAATAACAAAGCTGATATGACATTACACCTCTAGCTTCTTCAATAGAAAGTAGTACTGGAACCTTTATTACCCACAAAAAGGACATACAGTGCATGCCTATAAAAAGTATTCACCCCTTGGAAGTTTTCACATTTTATTATTATACAAAACTTTTTTGACACTAATCAACAGAAAAAGATTTCAGTGTCAAAGTGAAAACAGATCTGTGCAAAGTGGTTTTTACTTTGACATTTTTTTGTGCAGATTAAAAACAAAATTAAATCCACTGTTTTTCAAATTTGTATAATAATAAAATGTGAAATCTTCCAAGAGGTGAATACATTTTATAGGCACTGTAGTTTTATGACATATTTCAACAGGTTGCTGAGTAAACGCATTTTACCTAACAAGTGTAAAAGAAAGACAAAACGATCATAAAGGTTTGGGGTTTCCAGCCCCGTATACTGTAAAACAGTAGAAAATATGACAAAATTTGTCGTATATGGTCAGTACAGTTATGCAGTACACAATTGACAGTTTAAACATGGCGGAGGAGGAACATTTATGAGGAGGGACCGGAAGTAGAGAGGTATGCTGGGTAGGAGCCGAGATGGATGGTGGGATTGCTGACATCATAAGGAATTGACAGAGGAAGGGCGGAAGTAGCGGTGTGCGGGTACTGATGCAGGCAGATTCATGGCGGCGGTGCGTCTTTCTTTCTGCAGGAAACAAAGAGAGAAAGGTTAGTGCCCCGCCATTCCCTTCTGGCATATGAGTTTATGATACCATTTAGGTCCGTCCACGGCCCCCTACTCACACGTGCGTGACACAAGCCCCACAGATGTTATCTTGGTTTTAATCTTGCAATTTATAGAAACCATAGAAAGATGGTTTTATTTTCCACATCAATGCCTTTGTTAGTCTAGAGGATATTTTTATTGCCAATTATTCTTGATTACTAATTAAGCTTGGATTAACACAATTTTGCCATGAATGCACAAAGATGGAGTTGTAAGTATTTTGGGTTTGATTCAAATCTCTCAAGCTAGGATTTATATCTCAAAAGAAAATAAAGTTCAAAATAAAACCAGTACTAAACTATCTCTTTAGCTTCTTGCATTTTAGGGGGTCAAATGAAATGTTGATTATTTTGTCTGGACTTTAACAGGATCTTAATATCTAGTGTCACACACATGCGCATGGGAGACATCTTAATGACTTTGGGTTGGTAATTACCAGCCAGATCAGGGGTTGGTGTTGTGTGCTAATGCTTTATATTCTGCTCCCTGTGCAGAATGGAAGATTAACAACCACTCCATCTCTGACATCACTTCCATTGTTTGATCACCTGGACCAGCCCCTTCCTGCCTCTTGACCTTTTTACCTGGGAACCGGCCATCTTGGTCCCAGTTCCAAATTGAACTCCATCTGAATAGACAACTCTGTAACTGTTGCATGTTTTTTTTATTATTTTATCCAGTTGTATGCGGGTCACCAAGGTGGTGCCCCAGCTCTTTGGCACATCTTTTAAATTAGCTAAATATTTTAAATCTTAAATGCAGACAAGAAGAGTTGAAAAACCAGAAGAAAAAAACTATATTTTGGAATGGCTTTTATATAATTTGTTGAAGCATGATATTAAAGATGCTCATTTTTTTCTTATTGTATCAGCAGAGTTAAAGACAAACATTATGAAGGGTGGAACCAGAGCAGAGTCAGAGTTTGGCATTACCTCCATTGGTGCAGGGTTTGCATCCATATGTTAAATAAATAAAAATATCATAAAGAGTACATTTAAATATAACAAACATGTGTCTCTTTGGCAGCATGAGGAATCATACCATCCTCAGATGGCTTAGTAGATGAAAAGGCAGGTTCTGGAAATCTCAGAATTCAGCAGTTGTGGAGAAACCATGGAATACCCTGAAGCAGGCTCCCTTAGGGAAACAGCAGTTAACAAAAGGAGAGGATGCAAGGGCAAAGGTAAAATATGGAACCGCAAAGGCATTACGCAAATTCAGATTTATAGTTGATTTCCTTTGCCTTACATTCTGGAAGAAAGTATCCTTTGTTGTATTTTTTAAGTCAAAATAAGATGTTTTGGTATATTATTTTCTTTAAGGCTTCCCATAATATCTAATGTGAACCTTTGCAGATTTAGATGCTAACACAGAAAAATTGTTTTTAATAGCACTGCATACCATAATAACTAACCATACTTTGAAAGCTTGTCTTCTCAGACACATCCACCGCCACAACTACAAGTCTTTGATTCACTTGTTGTCCAAGTCATTTTCCCAGTGTTGTCCAATCCTAGGTACCAAACCAAGATGGAATTTCATTTCATATTAAATTTATGAAAGGTAGTTGACTCACATGACTAAACAGAATAATCACATTAATTAGCCCCAAAGCACACATAGGTAACATTGTTAATCTACATCTTGATTTATAAATTAATAGAAAAACATTGTAAAATGAATATTCACCAGCTGTTTTCACAGCATTTTCAATATATCTTGGACAGTCTTCTTTCAGGATTTAAGTAATTCAAGGAGAGGAAATTTGAGAAGGCCATATCATAAGGCACTTGTTTTAGGTATTTTGGAATCTATCGATAGATGAATGTACTTGGTTTAAACAGTTTTTTATCTGCACAGTGAGATCCAAGATGTGGTGTGCAAGTACAAACTTTGAGCTTCGAATGCACGCAAATGTGGTGGAGGCTGTTGCCACAGAGTTTCCACATAGATGCTGGAGAATGAGCATGTCTACGGAAAGAAAGAGAAAGTGAGTTTTTGAGAGAGGATAAGAAAGAGAGAAGCTTTGAGTGAACTGTGGGTCCAGAGAGTGAATGTAGGAAAAGGATACGTGTATGAGGTTCAAGAAGGTGCCTGGATGGAAGGACTACTTGAGTGCATGGGAGCACATGTGGACGGATCTTCTAAAATAAGAATGTGCCTGCTTGAGGTATGCAGTGTCGCGGTCATGGTAGCCTATACTGTACTCCGATTGGCAGGAGTTGATGTTTGACCTGCTGGGATTGGTGGCAGGCGTCTAATGGATGTTTGAAAAAGTGTAAAATATGCTAAGTGTATATCTCCCATCTAAGCAGCTTGACTAAGATGGGCATTGTGGTTCATCAGACTGTACATAGTGGCCTTATGACTAACACTAAACTTAGAAGTTAATGCTGTGGTAGGAGCCAAGGAGACCTCCAATTAACCAGTGAAGGGGAGATGGAGAGTGGAACGGGTGAATTGACTAAGATAACTGAAGCAGCCTTCTTCTTAACCCTTTAGAAAGGAGGTGGTGCTATGCAAAGAAGGAGACCTCCAATTTAACCCAAGATTAGACATGGACCAGTTTGATCAAGTGATGCCTTTTCAAAGAAAAATCTTTAAGAATAAAGAAGGAAAAAGACATTTATTCTTTTTGTGATTTTTTTTTGTGTATAAGTTTAATATGTCACTGTGCTCTATGTAAGTATATTTTATAAATCTACCTTTTTCTACTCACAATCACAGTTGACATAGAGCCAGATTTAGCACAGGGGTTAACTGCTAGGGAAGCATTATAAGACAAGACAGACAGACACAACTGCGAAACGGGCAGTCAGACTGAGGACCATTGTATACTATTTTTGTGTGTCAAAGTCAGCATGAAACTGTATTCTCTCTTTGCCTTCTTTGGACTGGCATGATTCACCTAAGTGGGGGCCTGCACATGAAGAAAGAGTATAAAGCCTTGGAACATTGCCTGGCACATCTTTGAAGCCGACGGATGGATGGAAGATAACGTTATCCAAACCTAAAAATCCTTCCACTGCACGGCGAAAATGGCAGACTCTACACATTGGGCCCCCACTCCTGAACTGGGTTCTTGCCATTGGCTTCCTTTGTCTGTTATGCAGCGTAAGCCATCATTAAACAAAGCTAAGTTGTTTCTCCTATGTGATTTCTTACCTCTGTATCACTAAGGGAGGGGGGTCGCCTTTTTATATCATATCTATATAGATTTAATAATAATAATAATAATAATAATTCATTACATTTATATAGCACTTTTCTCAGTACTCAAAGGGCTATCCACACAGGGAGGAACTGGGAAGCGAACCCACAATCTTCCACAGTCTCCTTACACGCTGCAATTACAAAAGAACTCATTCTCAGGGAGCTAACGATGTCTGCTGGATACAACTTTAACTGAGTAATCTAATATGTATTGGCATTGACAAGTAAGTGATATTTTCACTATTTTTAATAATTACTGTTTGCATTTTTTCTACTGCTAGTCTATGTGTTCTCCTCTATCTTTATCTTAGGGGCCAGTCATGATTCTCAAAGAAGAATAGATGTCTGGGGACAACCCGTTAACAACAACGTCATAAGCGGTCAACATCATGTGTAGCAAAGGCTATACCCACGGGGCCTCTTCCTAAAACACCCACCCCTGATTTCTCCAGTCATTTTAATGTTATCCATTCAGGAGCTCAGTAGCACAAGGTAACTGAATCTTAATAATTAATTTGCATGTTGTAATGAGTGCTAAAACAGTGGAGAGAGACTGGCAGATACACAGACACATAGACCACTGCAGCAACTGGGCTACACAAATTTGATAAGTGCCACTGTCTACTACAATCTCTTTCTGTCATTTTAACAGTAATGTCTCCATATGACAAAACAAGAGCAAACAGAGTTTAGGTAAGCATTGTGGTCAATACCCTACGTAATAAAACAATGCAGCGCTTTTGTCATGGAATGTTTGCAGTTAGACAGTAACGTTAAATTTCTTTAGTTATTTGTTTAGATGTGCAGTCAGAAGGTGGATGTTGTACAGCCTCGTCTGTGCATCTAGTGGCGGTGGTGTTAGGCAGATTTGTTAATTTTAGTGTTTTGTGTACTGAAATCTGCATCTTCTGTGCCTTTTCATTATCAGCTCACTCATTTGCAGTCCTTTTGACTGAGCATGACAAACTTTATTTCAAATGCATATTTTGCAGTTCCATGAATATGGCTGTCAATTCTTTCAAGCTTACATCGACTCCTACACTGTTGTCTTAATGTTGAACAATAGAGAGCACACATAGCACCTGCGACAACATATCATTCATGTGTACCATTCATTATTTGATGCCGTTGAACGTCAATCTATATAATCTGATGCTACAGAATGGTTTTCCCTTGCATCAGGATGTGTTTTTTTTTAAAACAAGTTATGCTTATTTTTGTAATGTGCAATGTGCTCCTGCACATGCAACACATATTTATATGTTGTGATCAAATTAAAGAAGAACAATTATAAAGGTTTGGGGAGTCCACCCCATATTATGTAGCACCACCAATATTGTGCAACAAGTAATCATAAATGACTGAGTCACCATTGACTAAACAAATGGACTAACAGTCCGGTTATATAGGAAGGAGACAGGAAGACGTGGGATCACGGGCAGAAAAATGAGGTATTGCAGGAGGGCATGGCGTATTATTGGGCGTAGGTGGAGCCTTATGCAGATTTTCCTTCTGATGGTCTGCAGAAGAGGGAGAGAAGCCACTGTGTAATGATTTTCAACCCAATTCTTCGTGTCTTATTCCCAGTTAAGCCCTTAAGACTGCCTCCCATGCGTACAAATATGACAATGTCTTACTGGGATATTCTAGGGGACTTCTCGACTGTAGACGGTTCTGTAGGACCAGGTTAATGATAACAATCACCACTCTTACTTTGAGTGTTGCATTCATGAGGTGTTGGATTGGTTTAAAAATGTATAACTTGAGCCACTTAATTGTTCCCACCCAGTTATAAGCAAAATTCTCTCATGACTGTCTCCAAGTTTTTATATTATACATCTAACAGTGAGACTATCTGTACCCTGCTTATTCTCGGTCTTACAAAGTACAAGAGGCTTGAATTCCATCTATGCTGAAGTCCTGTAGCATAGAGTCATACAAGGAACCTGTGTGTCACTGTAAATAAATGTGAAAGTTACATATTTTTTACATTTATGTGATTAATTGCACACTTGCTACTTTTAAGATGAAACGGGAAGGAAATTTTTTACATATTTGAAAAAATGTAGATTGTAATGTTTCTGTGAAAGTGGCTTGAATGATTGCTCCTGGCATCTCTTGCCTATATTTGTCCAAATTAAGCCAGTGACCACTGTGTTACTTAACTCACGTCATGAGTCTAAACCTGTTACCTGAGCAAGCAAAGAACTCTACACATTCTTGGCATCAACAAAATCCATATATTGTCTTTTTTATTTGCTTTTCAGAGAAAATCCATTAGCACAGAATAAGACATTCATATTTTTTTAATTGAAGGTTATGAGGCTTTTCAGCATGAATAAAATAATTAAATATGGCAACAAATTTCAAAATACAAGCCTTATTATTTTTAATAGTAATTTATTATCATTTAAAGCAGAGTTAAAAATGTTTATAAAATCTTAATAGCTGTTTTATAATGGATGCTTAAACTAAAGTGTGACTAGCATAGCTAACTTGAAATATGTCCCATTTACAAGCACCAGGAACCTCATATATAACTCACTCGGAAACATGCAAAAGTTGGAATTTATAAAACATGAACTTACTGTGGAAATGTGCTTAAAGTTACAGCATGTTTCAACCATCGATTAGTTCTATGCAGACTTTTTTTGTCTGTGCGCTTTGCCTGGAGACATTTTATTGACTCGAGACAGCAGAACAATGAAATGAACAGAAAATCTTGTTTCATTGTGCATTTCAATAACTTATCCGTTACATTTCGACATTCTTAAACTAGTTATATAAGAAGTAATTGACATTTCTTCTCAATATAGCCATTTTCAGCATTGTAGTAATGCATTATGCATATGTTTGTCAGTTGCTTTTAGCTATTTCGTCCGGTAAAAGACTGTGTGTGCTGTGTGTTGTACAACATAACTGGCAATGGCAGCATTGGCTCTTCTAGAGGATATCATCAAATACAGGCTAAAGCAAGTTTTCAGAGATCACAATGATTTTTTTAGCTCATGATGATGACTGGACTGTAAGCCGATTTAGCCCTCCTAGAGCCATTCTCTTGGTATTGTGTGCTGAACTGGAACCTAAAGTACAGAGACCATCATGCAGAAATGACATACTCTCTGTTCCATTACAGGCTTTGACAAGCATGGAATTTGAGTATGGGTGGGTTTCAGGGGTTTTAGCATGAATTGGTTGACTGAGCAGGAATCTAATAGTTACCCTGAGTTGCATCATCCAATCTCTATGAGATGGTATACCTAAAATTCTATACATTAAACTATTTTTTTTTTAAATTAATTTCATTGTAATCATTCCATACAAATCGATCAATTTTTACAAAAAATAGGATTGAGAACAAGCCGACCCCCACCCCTGAGAGAGAGAGCATGGCCAACGGGATAAAGCTTAAGGCTTCTAAGCATGCCTAAATTGATGAGTTTGATAGGCCAATAGAGATGAATGGAGAAGAAAAAGAAATGCGGAAATAATTGCTTCCTCGGTGCTTTGAGAGCTTATTCTAAAATATTATTGATTAGATCCTGCCATGTTTTGAAAAAAATCTGTACAGATCCTCTAACTGAGTATTTGATTTTTTCCAATTTCAAATAGTATTAACACATCGGTTTCCCACTGACTTAAAAGTGGAGAGTTAGGATTCTTCCAGTTTAGCAAAATAAGTCTGCGTGCCAAGAGTGTAGTGAGTGAAATCACAGTTTGTTTGTTCTTCTCCACTTTACACCCATCTGGAAGAACACCGAACACAGCTGTTAATGGGTTAGGAGGTGTTGTGACACCAAGGCTGTCCGAAGGGTAATTAAAAATTTTGGTCCAGAATGATGTTAATTTGGTGTAGGTCCAAAACATGTGACCCAGTGAGGCTGGGACTTGATTGCAGTGTTCGCAGGTTGGATCCTGCCCTGGAAACATTTTGGAGAGTTTTAGGCGAGACAGATGTGCGCGATATATAATTTTGAGTTGAATAATTGTATGCTTTGCGCGTATGGAGCTCAAGTGAATTTTGTGCATTGCTACTTTCCACTCCTTTTCTGATATGTTGAGTGAGAGATCTTTTTCCCAGTGTCCTCTTGGATCTTTGAAAGGGAGGGACTGTAAAATAATTTTATATATTGCAGAGATGGTGTCTAAGTCCTTAAAATTGAGCAATATTTTTTCCAGCATGGACGAGGGTGCAAGATGAGGAAAATCAGGCAGGTTCTGTTTAACAAAGTTCCTAATTTGAAGACAGTGAAAGAAATATGTAGCTGGAATGTTAAATTTGGAATGTAATTGTTCATAGGATGCAAAGATATTGTCTATATAAAGACCTCTAAGCAAGTTAATCCCAAGTTTTTTCCAGATATTAAAAACTGCATATGTTTGCGAAGGTTGAAAGAGGTGGTTCTCTTGCAAAGGTGCCACAGATAAAAGCTTCTCCATCTTAAAATGCTTTCTACATTGGTTCCATATTCTGATTGAGTGAAGCACGATTGGATTATCAGTATATTGCAGATAACTTGCATTTATTGGGTCACAAATCAGGGAATATAAAGAAGTACTGCAGGATTTTACTTCTATTACAGACCAGGCCTGTGTATGTTCATCTATTTGTGTCCAGGTTTTTATAGCTTGTATGTTTGCTGCCCAGTAATAAAACTGAAATTGGGTAGAGCCATGCCACCTTCTGCCTTAGGTCTTTGTAAGGTCGTTCTTTGGATACATGGATGTTTTGAGTTCCAAATAAATGAGGTTATTGTTGAATCTAATTGCTTAAAAAATGATTTATTGATGTATATTGGAATGTTTTGAAATAAAAAGCTTAGGAAGAATATTCATCTTAACAGCATTAATTCTTCCAGCTAGAGTAAGATGAAGGGTTGACCATCTTTGCAAGTCTTGCTTAATTTTTTCCATGCAGACGGCAAAATTTTGTTGATAAAGAGCATTATATTTACTTGTGATGTTTACCCCTAGGTATTTAAACTCTTCTGCAATGATAAAAGGTAGGGTGTCTAATCTAATATTATATGCTTGAGAATTCACTGGAAAGAGTACACTTTTATTCAGATTAATTCTGGGACCAGAGATCTTTTGAAATTCTGTAAGTGCTGTTAAGACTGCAGGCACAGAATTTTGTGGGTCTGATATATACAGTACCATATCATCTGCATATAGAGAAATTTTCTGTTCCAGCCCTTCCCAGATAATCCCCTTTATCTGAACAGCATTTCGACAGTGAACCGGCAGTGGTTCAATGGCGATTGCAAATAGCAGTGGTGATAAGGGGCATCCTTGTCTGGTACCACGTTCTAGTTTAAAGTAGTAATACAAACTGAAGCTTCTGGATTGGTATACTGTAGTTTGATCCATGCACAAATTTCTATAATGTAGTGAAAAGGTATTTCCATTCAATCATGTCAAATGCTTTTTCTGCATCTGATGATAATAGTATTTCTGGTGTGTTTAACTTTGTTGGTGAGTATATTACATTAAACAAGCGTCGAAGATTGGAAGATAAGTGTCGATCCTTGATAAATCCAGTTTGATCTTGTGATATTACTGAAGGCAGCACTTTCTCCATCCTTCTAGCTATGATTTTTTAGAGTATCTTGACGTCATTATTCAGAAGTGAAATTGGTCTGTATGATGCACATTGTAATAAGTCCTTATTTTGTTTAGCAAAGACGGTGATTAATGCTTGCCGAAAAGTTTGAGGTAGAATTTGATTGTCTCTAGCTTCTGTAAATGTTGCTAATAGGAGGGGAGCTAGCTGAGCTGAGAATTTCTTATAAAATTCTGCAGGGAAGCCATCAGGACCTGCTGCTTTCCTACATTGAAGTAACTTTATAGCAACCTATAATTCTGATAGTGCCAGAGGTTTATCCAGTTCCTCCGCACTAAAAATATCTATTTGTGGTATCTGTAATGTATCCAGAAAAGTATTAGATTGTGTGTTGTCTTCTTTAAACTCAGTAGAATATAAGGATTTATAGTAGTCTCTAAATGTGTGCATTATATTTTTATGATGGATGATTTTGCCTCCATTCGTGTTGGTGATTACTGGGATTGCGTTGTGAACTTCTTGCTTGTGGATTTGTTGAGCTAACAGCTTATTAGCTTTCTCTCCGTGTCTGGATTTATAAATTAGTTGTTCAGTTTCTTTAGTTGTCAAGAGGTTGAGTTTTGAATGCAGAGCCTGCCTTTTCCTATGTAGAGCCTCGCATGGAAGCCTGACATGTATTTCTGTGGGAAAGATATGAAATAATCTGTCCTCTTAAGAAGGCCTTTAAAGTTTCCCAGAGTATTCCTGCAGAAACCTCTGAGGATGTATTTGTCTCTAGGAAGAAACTGATTTGTTTGGATATAAATTGTGTACAATTCTCGTCTGCTAATAGAAGCGGGTTTAAATGCCATCTGCGAGGTGAGTGTGTGGGGCATAGTGACTTTAGTTCCAAGATCAGAGGTGCATGGTCAGAAATAACAATAGCATCGTACTTGCAGATACTACATCTGATACCACAAATGAGATTGTTTTATTAATAAGAATTCCCACACCTCTAGTTTTCTTTGTAAAGCTAGAATGGAACATTTGGCCAGTCCAGTCTTTTTGCAGCCGGAACTGATCCTTGCTTAGTAAGTGGGTTTCCTGTAAAAATACTATTTTACCGTTTAAACCTGTTAGGTGAGAGAATACTTTCTTTCTCTTTAATTTGTGATTCAGGCCTTTAACATTCCAGCTCACAAAGTTAACTGTCCCAGTATGGAGACATTGATTCTGAATTTTTGATGTCATTTTATTTTCTTAACTGGAAGTGAGACAGCTTTAACCTTAATTTCCTATTTCCCCAAGAGTTATTGCCATGCAGCCTATTGTTACGTTGATAGTTATAATTATAAGGATTAAAATGATAGATTAGATATAGATATAGCCTGCTCTCTTTCTCTTCCCCCCTTATCCCCTCACCCTCCCATTTTGCCTCCCCACGTGAGACTAGACCCCACTTCACGAAGTCCCGGTCCTCTGACATACCTAGAGACAGAGTACGTCCAAAGCAAAACAAGCCCCCACGCAGCTGCATTTTAGGATTAAAAAGTAGAAATATCTATTCTAATATCTAAGTCTAAATACTATAAGCATAAAATATAATCTTCAATAGTCTTGAAATAGTAAGATAATAAACCCAGGGAATGGCGTTAAAAAGTGGCCCTGGATAAGCATAGTAAACCCTAATGAAATAATAACAATAACAATAAACCAAGGGTGAGATGTTAAACAGTCTCTTTTAGAATAGTAAAAAAAAAAAGAAAAAAAAAACTACTTTAATTTCTTCCACACCTACGCGTAAGATTGTAATTAGAACATAAACAGAAAATGGCCGAGATGAAAAAAGGATGTATAATTATGGTACCCGTATCATTGCAAGCGGATCAGACAGCAGGTAATATCTTCTTGCCATGCCATGACAGGGTGCAACTTACTGTCGTATTTCAAAACAGTGTTGGCATCGGCTTTCTTAACTCCTGTTGTTGTTTTATGGTCCTGTGTCTACATAAACCTGCATATACAGTGTCACACACGCATGACTAAGGGACAGTCAAACAGCCCAGTCGCACGTGAAACTACGAGAAACAGGGATTCGGAATACGGCACAAATACTCTCTTTTCCTTTACACCCACAGGAAAACAGAATAAAAATCCTTACCGCAAGAAACTGCTCCACTCTCCCATGAAGAATATGTCCATATCACTCCATCAATTCATCACACCTCCAGCTTCCTTCTGATGTCATTTCCGACTTGACTCTAACCCCACCATTTCCGTCAGTACATTTCCGGTTGTCATTAAGCATCCTCCATAAAAGCTCAGAGAAACCATACTGTGTTGTCAGATGTGTATGTTTTGTGCTAATTTTGACTGCCATAACTGGAACTGGAACCCACAGCCAGTATATGGAGAGGCTCCCCAACACTTTACCTGTCTTGTGTGATTTGATTTATTACAACAGTATCTATCTTCTGTCATTCTAATGTTATGAATAAACTAGAAACCACCTTATACATACTAGGAAATTGTTGAATTAAACGGCATTCCACAGTGACAGTGTACCAAGATTGTGTACCAAGGCTTATTTTCTTTTTACTTATATGACATAGATTCTATATAGTAATTTACACGCATATAATCGAAGGTTCTTTTATTGTATTTTGCTGTGTGCATAGATAAGTGTTAGACTCCTATGGTTTTCTTTCCCCAGATGTTCAAATTCTGGATGTCAACCTAAGGATTTTACTGAAGGGTAAAATAGGGCTTAGGGATGAGAACTGAATGAAAAGTAGGACTTTAAGGGCTACTATCCAAAAACCTGTTAAAGCCACATCGCCAGGGGCCTCATGTATAAACGGTGCGTACGCAGAGAAATGTTGCATAAGAACGTTTCCACCTTCAAATTGCAATGTATAAAACCTAAACTTGGCATAAAGCCACACACATTTCCACGGTACCTCATACCCTGTTGTACACAAGTTCTGTGCTCGGTTTTGCAGACTGGTAGCACCCAGCATCAAATCAGTGCTACTGTTCCTGTGTGGTTATTCTTTTTTAGATCAACATCCCTGATGTGACTTTATAAATACACTGAAGTTAACTGCATATTGTTTATTAGTTTAATGCATCTGATTGTAAATAACCAGTAACAATATAATGGTCCACGGAATGGTCAAACTATTCTAAATGCAATAGCTGCTTTAGCGTTGTTACTCTCACTGCACCTTCTTCTTCTTTCAGCTGCTCCTGTTAGGGTTTGCCACAGCGGATCATCTTTTTCCATATCACTCTTACTGCACCACTCAGAGTCTTTATATCACTGTATCTGAGTAGGGAATCAAAGATCTACAGAAGCTGAGAAAGAGAATTATCGGTAAACGGCATCAAGCACACGCTGCCTCAGCCATGCTGTCTATTAAACTGCTTTCACACAGCAAATGTTTCAAAGTCTTTCCTGTACAGACCTCGAGGTTCAGAAAGAGTTTCATCCCAAGAAATATTAACGCACTCAATCAAGTGCTCCTTGTAGAACTGTCTGTACTAATAAGTAGAATTACCTCACTGTAAACTTGCGCTACAGTTACAATATTGCACAACCTGAGGCACTTCATAAAGCGCGTATTTACATATGATGACGATATAATTTTTAAGATGAAATGCAGCAAAGCTTTAGATAAAACTTTAACTTTATTTAAATAATCTATATTGTCAATAATTAAACATGCCAGGACACGGTGACGCAGCGCTAGCTTTTAGCTTGCACTCCGTTCATGGATTGTTCCTGCCTCGCGCTGTATTCTTACTGGGACTGGTGTGACACTGGAAGGATAGATGGATAGAATAATTAAACACGTACTATGAAGATATTTCAATATTCCTTAAAAATTCTGAAGAATCTGCGTTCTAAGCATACAGAAGGCTTAACATCTATTACAGAGCTGATTGTGTGGCAATTGGGTATTTGGAGAAAGAAAAGTAAGGACAGGAATTGGAGGTCAGTACGTTTGAAAGAGACAGTACTTCTGTACTAAAGCATTTCATCGAAGGTCACGCTTGGCACAGCAAGCATCTGAGACATGAACAATCACTGCGCCACCATGTTCCCATGTTTAATAACATGATTTAACTCCTATCATCATGAAAATGATATCACTTATACATCTCAGTATTTTAATTATTCAGAGAACTGTAATATCACGAATGTAATGGATTCTGTGTCCTGTTGGAGGAAGAGAAAGCTGGTTTAAGAAGCACGTAGAGATTCACACACATAGAGCACATAGAAGATCAAATACAAAACAAAGCATTTAACTTGCTACTTTAGTTACGATGGGATTTGAGAAACTAATAAATTAAACAATTTTAAGATGAAGTTTATGATGTTCTACTTTAATGACAAAATAAACTACGTGATTAAAGTGGAAATTTTGAGATTAAAGTTGACATTTCATGCCTTTTTTTTTCTGTGTACCCTAATAAGCTTTCATATGACACTCAGCCGGTGGGCTACGACTCACCTTTTGACGGCGACTTTGATATGTGACAACTTCTTTTTTATTTCAGGCACTGTGCGATTGTGGTAAAGTTTGAGTTATGATCATTTTTTCACACTGAGTCAGGAGAACAGTGCAAGACCAGGAACATGTCAAAGCCTGGATGTACCAGCCAAAATGTTGTTAAGTTATCAGATAGGGATCCAGATGTCATGTAGCAGACATGTCATAAAGAAAATTCACACTTTGGCTGAAGGTGGTGTTTGATGTTAAATGTCACTTTTATTGAAATAGTGTTATATCTGTAAAGGAGAAAAAAACTAGACATACTGAACGAACCCTGACTTGGTACTGTGATGATCCTATTTTTCTGGGTTAGTCCACGGGTGCTAACTGGCTTTTTTTCTAAATGGTCAGATATAAATGGTACCCTGCTGCTCTCTGTTGGATCCATACAAAATAATAAAACTAATCCTCAACTAATCTTCAACCTGACTGCCTCTTGCCTGCTCTTTTACTTTTCTTGCTAGTCTCAACTTATTACTAACTTATGTGTATTCCTTCTGATCTATGAGAGAACACCAAGCCATAAAAGCAGCCACAGAAAGGAGCTAATGTCCTTGTAAACTGCATGTGCTGATTGCACACTTCACTACATTAATATTAATACTTTTACATTTTTTTTTTACTATTTTTTACTTGCAGTACTTCTGTAAAACCTGAAACCTTTATGACAGTGTTGCGTGGGTCCTGCTAGTAGCACTCAGCTGGTGTCCTGCATTACAAATATTCTGTGACTTGTCTTGCTGCCACAAAGACAGCTGTGAGGAATGGGAAGCAGGGTTAGAGTGGAGCACATAAGAAAGCACTTTTTGTGAAGGCACAGGAGACCTCCACAGTAAGAACTAAGTGACAGGGGTAACGGATAGTGCTTCTGCTCAAAACAAGCTGAGAAGCTTAAGAGTTAGTCACCAAGCTGTCAGTACTAGACAACTGAAAACAAGACAGTTGTTCAGATGGTAGTTGTTTACCTCTCGTGATTTTGATTGTTCTTATAGCAAATTAAGAGTTGCCCAAGTACCACTCATTTTTTTTTTTTAATTTTGCTGTTGGTGTTTGTTCTTGATGTTTGTTCTTGATGTCACTCTGAATGTTACCATAATAATAAATTATAAAAAAAGTATGTACAAACGTACATGTAACACTCAGAATTCTTAAGTTATTTTTAAATTATGAGTTTAAATACTTGTGCTCAACAGTACAGAGTAATGAGGATTGTGAAAGAGAGGTGAAGAAGAGAGTGCAGGTAGGGTGGAATGGATGGAGAAGAGTGTCAAGAGTAATTTGTGACAGATGGGTATCAGCAAGAGTGAAAGGGAAGATTTACAGGACGGTAGTGAGGCCATCTATGTTATATGGGTTGGAGACGGTGGCACTGACCAGAAAGCAGGAGGCAGAGCTGGAGGTGCAGAGTTAAAGATGCTAAGATTTGCATGGGGTGTGATGAGGATGGATAGGATTAGAAATGAGTACATTAGAGGGTCAGCTCAAGTTGGACAGTTAGGAGACAAAGTCAGAGAGGTGAGATTGCTTTGGTTTGGACATGTGCAGAGGAGAGACGCTGAGTATATGGGGAGAAGGATGTTAAGGATCAAGCTGCCAGGCAAGAGGAAATGAAGAAGGCCTAAGAGGGGGTTTATGGATGTGATGAGAGAGGACATGCAGGTGCTGGGTGTCACAGAACAAGATGCAGAAGACAGAATGATATAGAAGAAGATGATCCGCTGTGGCAACCCCTAACGGGGGCAGCCCAAAGAAGAAGAAGATTTACTTACTTTTAATTTGAATATTCTGCTGTGAATTCATGAAACTTGCTCTTTCGAGTTTAGTCTTTGTATTAAATTTAGGTGGAGAAGCATTACATTACATTTAAATAACACAAACAAGCAAAAATATATATTCTTACACATTCTTTGTCTTTGCCCTAGCTATTAAGTTACATGCTCCGTAAGAGCCATTTGCTAGTTATTTAAGTTACATTAAATGTTTGCCTATAAAAAGGTGCAAAGTTGATTAGAGGTTCTTATAACCCCCACCAGCTGAATTGAATTGGTATATTCTAACTGTTTCTTGTCCCTCTGACTACAGATTAGTCTCTGCCTTGCTGAGTTTAAGGGATGGAGGGCACACAGTTTTAAACCATGCCTTACGTGCCCAATAGTATGAAAGTTAACATGCTCTATTGAACGTGCAGTGCCATACGTTTAGAGCATACTGAAGGCGAAGTAAAGCATCTTTAAGTATAGAAACAACTGAAGTTTGACCCGTGCTTGATCCTGCCTTACTCACCAGCAGCTACAAGTTCTATTAATCTTGGAAGAAAAAGTATAAAGCAGTTATACTCCATTGTGTCCAGTTTCTGTCATCCTCCCAAATGGAAGAGTTGCTTTGTTCTAAAGTCTTTACACTTCATGGCACATAGAGTTGTTTTCACTGGCACTGGCACATGTGAAGGTAGAAGCCTAAGCGTGTTTTTTGTTTCTGCGACTAGATGTTTCTCTCTAAGCTTTTGTTGTACCTTGTGGTAGAAAGCTGCAAATTTCATTTGCAGTCTTGAGGTTTCACACTGCGGACCACTTTTACTAACATAAAATATACCTGCCAAGAGTTGGTGATCAAAATCGCGATGAACTTTTTTCTTCAGTGATATAAACGAAATTGCATTTATGTATGAGGCTGGACTCAACGCAGCACCCTATCTGGTAACTGATTACCTATGGTACCTGCCACATCCTAGGCAATAGGGAGTTCAGTGAACCCAAGACTTCGCTGATGCTAAGAGTGGGGGGTTAGTGCTCAGACTAAGTTATAAAAGAAGCAGTGGGCATTTTGCTGTTGGTTTCTGGGTGAACATAAGCTCAACTTTGTAGTTGATGGAGTGCAGATTTGTCAATCAAGTTTGGTAGAGATTGAGTTATGATCATTTTTTCACACTGAGTCAGGAGAACAGTGCAAGACCAGGAACATGTCAAAGCCTGGATGTACCAGCCAAAATGTTGTTAAGTTATCAGATAGGGATCCAGATGTCATGTAGCAGACATGTCATAAAGAAAACTCACACTTTGGCTGAAGGTGGTGTTTGATGTTAAATGTCACCTGGTGGGGGCTGCAGCTCAGGGTTATGACTGCAGCTGAAGTCTCATGTACCATGCCAAATAGAAGAGGGCAATAATTCTTTCTCCTACATAGTCCTTAGTTAACTTTAGAGTGTTGAAATTGTTTATATATAAAAAGCTGGAGTGTCTCAAAACCATTTGCATGGCCATATTGTGTAAAGCACATTTGTTTAAAGAGTAAATCTAATTTATCTTCACTATTGCTTATTTAGTTAGTGGGAATATACACTGAAAAGTGTTATAGTCTTTGAGTGAAGCTTATTTCCATACACTAATGTAAATGTTACTGAAGTTCAGATGATTTTTTTACATTATCGCCAAGAGCGGTAGCTTATGTTCAACTGAGAACAATCAGGGATTGCTGCAGAAGTCATGATAATGATTTGATGCATGCTTTTTATTTAGCAGATGTTATGCTTAAGGCTGAGTAATTGGTTCATCAGGACTATATACAAATGGTGCATTTAAAGATTAGTTAAGACTCCTACCAAGTCCAAAAATCCTCAGGTAATTGTGATTTATTTATTATTTCACCCGTACACTATTTGCTAATAGCTGCAGTAACTATGCTACTCAATCCAACCATATTTTGAAGCATAAATTAATGTCTTAGTTTCTACTAGAAAGAATTAGAGCACTTTCTCTTAGGGAAGTATGGAAATTTAAGTTGTTAACTTGTACTTTAAATGGTAGTGGTGGTTTGCGAAGCACTTAGTAATGTCGCCCTTTGTGAAAAATGTAATATAAAAAGATTATTTAATTAATCCTTCCTCTGATCCCTGTATTGGATTAATCAGGTTCAGAAAAATCAAGGAATGGATGAATGAATAATCCATAAAAATCAGATCAACAGAAATCTCATTACTTTTATACGATAAGCAGCACACTATCAATTATGATATTTCATATTATCCCATTAAATGTCTGCTTCACCTATTTTAGACTGGATTATAGCTCACAGTTTAGAAAAATCAATATAATTTAAAAATATATATAATACAAAAATACACTGGCAAATGAACATTCTTATTATTTTGCATTATAATTAAACTAATTAAAAAATTACTTTTCAGAAATCAGATTTTTGTTTAATCAACTGTGTATTACACTTTTATCAAAACATAGCACACTGAGCAAATGAAGTAACAGAGTATTTTGTATAAATCATATGGTTAAAGAAATGATAGGCTATGCTTTTTGTTTAAGTGCTATCAAGTGATACCAAAAGTTCAACACATTTTCTTTTTACATTCTGACTTGTTTTAGTTTTTCCACTTACACTATGTTTGATACGTAGATGACATCATTACCCTCCATGATGAAGAGAAATAGACATGTTCAAAAGAAAACAAAACAGAAATGTTTTGCTTTGTAAGTCATGAACTATTGACCTAAAATTTGGTACACATATACTACGTGACCTCTACTGTACGCTTTAGGGGTGATGATTGACCTCTATGGTTATTCCTCTTTTTATTTTAATTTTATTTTATTGTAGCATCAACTCTCGGCAGCGGCCAGCAGGGCGGCCATGCAGCGCAAGCGTACGGGTGCCATTCTCATTCCCTACCACTTTCACTGTCACTTCCCCTACCTCTTCATATCTTAAATCATTCTTGAGGCAGATTGAAGACTTAAGTGCCAGCTTAAGTGAAAAATTTAAGAAAATGTAATAAGTAATTGTAACACAAACACTGACAGTTTTAACATGAAAAGATGCCAATTAAAGAAGAGAAGAAGTGGGCGGAGAAAAGAAGAGCTGCTCAGGAAGCAGCAAGCATATCAACCTCTGAGCAAACGAATGCTAAACATACAGAGAAAGAGCAGGGAAACTATGAATGCTCAAGTCAAGTGTGTTCACTGCGCGTTATTGTGCAGTGCACCATTACTGGTATAATATAATATCCAAATGAGAGTTACCCTGTACACTAGCCAGACTTAGTACCTGGGCCAGTGTTTGTTTATCATGGTTGTATGGGATTAGGATTAGTCAAACTCAATGATTGTACAGCAGTATACAGTGTACTAGTATACTTTCTGATTACTTCATCTGATAAATGGCACACATGGGCAGGCATCCTGGGCAGGATGGGGCATGGTTTCTTAACTGGATGGGAGGCCTGCCCTACAATGGCACAAGAAACCGGGCAAAGATTGTCCTGCCTCAGCCAGAAGACAGGCAGAAGATGCCTGTGTAGCAGTGGGTACACTGGCATCCCAGCAGGCCTGGACCAAGGAACAATACCCGTTTGGGAGGCCGATATAGTGGAAGGACAAGGGGAGACAACATGGCAAGATTGCATGCTCCCCGAACACACTAGGTGACAGCATTACTGGGTGATGATACCTGTTTGGACACCTGCAAGGCATGCTGGCTACAAAAGTGCAGCCAAGGGGTGCTGCAGGGATTTATTCTCTCTACATTTTGGGACTTCCAATTAACCTGGAAGTACTTCCTTCAAGCTATACCCTAGCACCGGATGTACTCCGGGGTCCAAGATAAAAGAGAACACTCGACCTCATCCAGGCGAGCCAGAGTTGATTGGTAGTGGACAAAGCTTGCCTGGAGGAGCAAAAACAGAAAAGAATAAAGAGAGAGAAGATTTGTATTTAGTTTATGTCACTGTTGGTACCTTTTGCACAAGCTATTTGGAAGAACCTTTTACTATACCGGAACTTGTGTCTGTGTGGTTGTGTCTGGGGTTTGGGTGCTGCAATGCTCCCTGGTGGTCACACCTAGCAACATTGTTTATTCCTGATATAGAACATTTATATCTTTTAATCTAATTATTTAACGCATAAAGGTACACTTTTGACACAATCAACAGGTAAAGCATTGTTTGTTTGGTCATGTTCATCAACAGCTAAGAAAGAAAGAAAGAAAATCTTCATCAGACACAATCTGAATTGATTAAGGGGCCAAAATGTAGTTTAAATACATTATTTTGTATATTGCTCAAAGCAGACAATCACATTGCCTTAAATAATGCATGCATTTCTACAACATCGGTTGCAAAAGGTGATGACTTGGGGCTTAGGCATATCATTACATGGCTTAAGTGCAGACATCAAAAATGTTGCTATCATATGCTTTGCAGTACATATCACAAACATCAGGCATGTTAATAACAAAAAAGGAGGAAAACCTAGAGGTGCCACTGAATCTTTTTTTATTTTAACAGTGATGATGCAAATGCAGAAAATAACTGAGTTCTTCTGCAAACTATCACTTTTCTGAGTAAGCAGTTATGTACTTCTAATGGGTATAAACACCACAGTGCTGAAAAAGAAAAACAGTTTACTGCTTTAAATAGGTACACAGGAATATGCTCAGATAATACATAAGAAAACAAATTACAAACACAGATGTGCATTTTGTTTTTAATTTTAAACAAAGGTTCTTCTAAAATAGTAATAGATAGATAGATAGATAGATAGATAGATAGATAGATAGATAGATAAAGCTTTATTTACATTAAGCAGCTTACACTTTATCTGTATAATCAATTACATTTTTGCATATCTGCCTCCACTGTAAGGATTCTTTGGTCAATTTCTCCACTATCGGTCATGATAAATACTCTACAATACTCAAACTCCTTCACATTACTGGCGGGGAGTAATTTCTAGTAGATGGCCATGGCCTCAGAGGTGCTAATTCTAATCCCAGTTGTGCCACATTCAGCTTTGAAGTGCTCCAGTGCACTCCATGAGGACAGCATCATCAACAAGCAGCAGGTCCCCAAACTGTATATACTGTAATCATAGCCACAGTTGAGCCTTGTAGTTCATGAGCATACAACACAAGCAGGAAGACAAGATCCACAATGTTTGTCATGCTGAATGGGTGACTGCCATATTTAGGGCAGATCTGAATTATAAACTCAGTGTTTTAAAGCAGAAATTAAGGAAATCAGATTATTTTCAAAATAACTAGAACTGTATTAATAATTGCTTTGTGTAATTTTTTGTTACACTAATACTGAGCACAAACATAATGAGTGAATGAAATTTAATAGAGCAGGACACCTTCTTTGACCTTTTTCATATTTCTTAAGTATTCAAAAAAACACAAGCAGAATGCAAGTAGAAGTGCATTACATGATGGAAAGTAAATAATACAAAAATATGAAATTAGTAATGAGGTTTTTTCTTTTTTAATATATTTTACTCACACTGTTAGAAATGCAATTTTGACCTGCAGTAATTATCAGTCGAAAAGAGATATGAATATAAGCTTGCCCATAATAATTTTAATAGCTTGATATAAAAAAAGAGAAAACTTGTATTGGAATTACATTATTAACAGTAAGAATAGGGCAAAATTCATACATAATTAAGTGTTTTTTGCCTTGACTACCTTTCGAGACAAAGGAAAAATCCACTTCTCTTACAGCTTAAGGGCAGACAATAATGAAATTATGTCCCATTTCTATTACTCTACAAATGATAGGGTAATACTTTTTTCTGATAAAAAATTGACTTATTTTTGACCTGCTGAAGAATATATTTCAGGGAGAAGTTTAACATACTCTGACCTAATTTTTAATACTCCTCAAATGTCTAGATAAGCTAAATATCATGTTTACCCTGCCTGTATCCTAAGGCCTAATTTCCTCTGTTTCAAAAATAATGATGGCACCACAAGATGACACACGTCTTTCAAGAGAGATGCCTAGAATGATGCTGCAAAATAATAAAACAGAAATAAGGGATCAACAAATATATATATATATATATTATCAGCACCGAGTTGACGGCAGTGCAATTTTACTGAGCATCATGAAATTACATTTGAATTTGGCAGTTGTTCAATTCTGGTATCTTTCAGGTGGATGGTACTTTTAGTAATAAATTCTAATATTATATATATGGATTATATGGTAGTGCAGCAATAGATCAAACTGCAATTAATAAAAGAGAACGACCGGTTGGCAAAGAAATGATTTTAGCAATTCAAAAGGCTTTACTGTATTTCAATAACACAGAAAAGTTAAGTCACTTTAAAAAGCACATACAGAGCAATAAGAATTTCCACAACATGTTATTCCAGTCATCAAAATGAAATGGTATGATTCTAAAAAACTGTGTGCAATAAATTTGTTAAGACTGATTCATTTTCTCTAACATAGTTCTGACATTGACCACTTTTGAATTGGTAGTTTATTCCAAAAAAAAATTCAAGATTTGACTTTCCTAAAGGGTTTACATGAGTAGTATCACTTGACAGGAAATAGTCTTTCTAGGCAAGTGCAAACTTCTGCTGTTTTAATACTGGCTGATTAAGGACTAAAAATCTGATTTCCCAGAGAATGAGCGTACTTATACTAAACATTTGGAAGCACTGAATTGCCTAATTACTTCTCTTTTTACCTTGTTGCTTTGAATTTTATTCTTCTGCTTTGATAAGTATTTTGAAATGGTATACTCTGTAAAAGGTACTGCCTGATGTAAGGTTTGAATGATTGTGTATAAAAAGACAACTTTTAAGCACTTGGAATTTTTGGCTCATGTTCAACCTGGGACAAATTTAAAAAATGTTCAAAGGTCTACTAAAAAAAAAGTGCTCTGAATGTTGTTGAAATGAGGAAATGTTTGTAAATTTTACCCACACACACAGGATTTCTTTCTTACTAGTTAGTTAAGTACCATGCAAGCAACTTTGACATCCAAAAAGAGCCATAAGCTCAGATTAACTTCAACTGTTTGTTCATTTTATTAATTACTGATTTGGTTAAAGCCATATTACTGTCTGCTGTCATTGGAAAGACAAAATGAAGTTTAGATAAATAATTAAATGTAGTTGTTTTTAATATCTAAGTATTCAGGTTTGTTTTGTATGTACTGCATTGAGAAAGTTTATTAAGCACATTCAGTAGTAGGTTTTATTATTATTATTATTATTTGTAGCAGTAGAAGTAGCAGTAGCATTAAAGTTGTTGTTTTTGTATCACATATCATAAGTCACACTGTCGGCTATATCAAGTAACAAAGAGCAACAGCACATTGATACCCTGGACCATTATTATTATTTTTACTAATTAATTAGGCCTTCATATTTAAAGGAAATAAATCAATTGGTCTGTCATTGTCATTAAATACTATTCAAGGAGTCTAAGAAGAAGATTCTACTTAGGAACCCAGTTTGTGGAAGGGTGGCACTGCTTGTGAGTAGCAGAGTTTTAAGGATGATTTGGTTTGGAATAGGATAGCCATGTAGCTGAGTCACCAATGTGACCACTTTGTTGGGTCTCAGTCAGGACCTGTAATCTGTTAATGTTATGAGCATTGAAAAGAAAGTAAACGATAAGAGATACAATAGAGTATGGTAGAGTACGTCTGCACTAGAAGAAGATAAGTCATTTTGGACTAAAAGAAATACGTGACTTATAATGCTAAATCCACTTTGTAAAACAGACTGAAAAGATACTCAGAGAGACAATGGGGATTTAAATATTTTGAAAGTAAGACACAGAGTCAGTTTCATTATTTCTGTGGAAGTCGGTGCCACTTGTTCTTTGCCAGGCTACTTTTACCCAAAATTACCAAAGTTCTGCAACTTTAGTATGCTTCATGGGATTCTGGCAAAAGCTTGATGCATTGAAATGATTCCACTGACAAAATATCTTCGTTTTAAAAACTTTAGTAAAAATATTAAGTAAAACAGTTCATATAAAAATAGAGAAAAGATTGGTATTGCAAAGAAAAGAAAAGTTCTTGCTTAAGAAAAGTACTATCTAACGCTTATATATCTTGCTTCATTCTTTAGATTTGCTTACAGATGAACAATTTCTAAACGTTCAGAAAACTGTATGCCTATCCCATTTTCATTCTGTAAATGGGTCTTTTAGTCCCTGCTAGCACTGGGACATATTCTAAGCAACAACTGATTCAACTAACACACTGTATCTTAGTTATAGCAAGAAAGTTCTATCTCATATTAACTTACTGGGGGTAAAAGACTATACCATATTCTAAAAGCTATTCTTCTATAGGAGGCAAGCAAACACTATATGAATTTAACTTTAAGCATTAACTTTCTAAGATTTGCTCTTCCGCCACTGTTACATGCAATGAGAAATCAGGGTTATTAGTAGTTTTAGGATGCTATAGTTAATAACAACACTCTTGCATTATATATTGCTACAGTTACAGCAGTTATTGACTTAAGTCCCAACTAAAATTTGAATGCCCAGAAAGTAAAATGTGATCATTTATGTAAATCATAAAACCTTTGGCTTTGCTTGTTACAAACTACCATAGGACTCGTGAGGCTTTTTTTTTTCATCAGAAATCATGTTAACTGGAGTTTTTTTTTTCCTCTTCTCCACTCTCAGCTGCCCATGTCTCAGTTCTTATGCTAATGGCGTCATAGTATACATTAAACTTCATAGATTTTGTTATTTGGAATTCTTTAGGGAAGAGTTAGCATTTATGGTGGCATGATGGCGCAATGGTAGCGTTGCTGTCTTGATGTAAGGAGACCTGGGTTCACTTTCCGGGTCCTCCCTGCGTGGAGTTTGCAGGTTAGATGTATTGGCAATCCTGCATTGTCCTTGGTGTGTGTGTGTGTGTGCCCTGCCTGGGGTTTGTTCCTGTGTTGGCTGGGAATGGCTCCAGCAGACTCCTGTGACCCTGTGTTAAGATATAGTGGGTTGGAAAATGATTGACAATTTTTTCTATTTATTATTTTTGACTTGAATAACAGGTCACATCACTACGAACATTGTACCTGTAACATTGCCGGAACCACCAGAATAAATACAGTTGTGGCACAACTTGAGATAATTATTCAGTTGAATAAAAAAAGAGAATCAACACATTTTTAGTGTTAAGCTAGTTTCTCCTCAAAGTAAGCCAAGTAGTAGGTTTGTTTCAGAGTTTATCTATTTTTTTAACTTGACTATGATTTTGTTTCATGTTATTATCTCCTTGCCATAGTCACTCACAATAAATCCTGAGACTTGCATCACTACATGCTGATCCATCCCAAGTGACCTCAAGGTAATTAACATAATAACCGAAGTACTGAAGAGCAGGCAGCAATGACACAACAGATAAAAGGACTTACAGCTACTGTTCAGCATATGCTCGATGAAGTAAAATAATCAATTCAAAATCTGACTTCAAGCACAACAGTATTTGAGCTTCATATGTCTCACCCTAAGTGTTACATGACCTGTCATATGACTGATAAGCCTCTAGTATGGATTTCCATTCTCTATTTAAAACACTTTTTCAAAGTGTTTACCTGAGTTCTAATATTCCGATTGGGTCTGTAACACACGCAGTGTTCTCCTGAAACTAATGCAGGGAAATAAGCCTATAGGAGAATTTATCATTTCTTTTAAAATGCTTGCTGCAAATTTGAGCAGGATAATGCAACACTAATTACTGTTTTTCATAGTACTTTGTCAAATTAAATTAAAAATGTGGGGCTTCATGTAGTAGAATGCATAACAAAACACAGCGTGTTCCATATTTGAATATGAATATCAATATAAATAGCCCTTCTGTTCAGTGTTTTGTTAAATGACAATGGCAAAAGCATGTGGAAAAAAGAAGAATTTCAGCAAATGCGAAGTGGAGGCAAGGAAAAAATACTAATTGTTGGCTTAAGCAGAGGTATAAACAACAAAAGGAAATTAATGGAGTGGTACAGCATGGTGAAGACACTTGAAAGGTCAAGTCAACTGCTGCTGGATTATGTGAATTTCCCCTTGGGATTAATAAAGTATCTATCTATCTATCTATCTATCTATCTATCTATCTATCTATCTAT
>JANRMT010062854.1:27231168-27287117 GCA_026402145.1 Polypterus bichir lapradei | reverse complement strand
CTATCTATCTATCTATCTATCTATCTATCTATCTATCTATCTATCTAAGTTCAGAGAGTCGCACAGTGCAAAAATAAAAAAGGGTGGTCAGATATCAAAGTCGACGTGAAAAGCCGAGTTGCAGCCCACCATCGGTTTATTCTGTTTCAGACAATATTAGAAAGCTGACCCCCATGCCAAGGACGTGACTACAAGTGGTGATTAAACTGTCTCGCCAAGCACACCTTCAGGCACTGGTGGCTCACACACCTCTGCCTCGGAAACTGCTGGGCAACCATCTGGCTGTGCGCTGACAGACACTGTTCTGGAGTAACAAAATCCAATAGTGGATGCTCTAAGAGATGTGGCCAATGAACTAAGGAATATAAAGACTCTACTATGTGATATTGACCACAAATTTAATAAATTGGTTAAAAAATAAATGCTGCATCTGATTACCTGTTTTTACATTCTGCTAATTGCATTCAAAGAAAGTTGTAACACTGTCCAATTTGGCTGATCATTTGTGATCATTTGATGGGTTGGGGTCAGGTTAATATACTGCATCTCTTCAGGTACGGGCAAGACACGATTGTGTGTCACATTATGCAGCTCGCAAAATGCCTGCACAATTTGACACTCTTTCTGTGGACTATAGAGCAGCAAATTAATAGAGTAGAAATGACTGTTTACATAAGCAAATTCATTCTCTAAATATATAGTGTGGTGTCGACACCAAGCACCACAAAGGATCAATTCTCTGCTCTTTACATGGCTCTTTGAGGTGACTTGCTATCCTTAAAAGGACTGCTTGGCTTTTGCTTCACTAGTCAGAAAAAGCACCTGCGACTGTGTGGAGTTGCCATTTTTATAGGCTATCCTGCTATAAATGATGAAATGCCAGCTCATTCTTTTGGTAATTCATCCCTGGCTGATGTAACCTGTCCAGCAATGTTGCAGCAGCAATGTGTGTGCAGTTGACCGCTCTGATTACATTTGGAAAACAGGACATTGCTGGTAATTACACTTTGATGTTTGCCAGTTCAACCACAGTATAAGGAAATCTTATTTATCTGGATAACAAGCATATAATGCAATCCTATACAACTGGCACAGCTCGACTCATTGATGATTGTCAGCAATTTCACGTTGAAAAGCTCCTGTGGCTAAAATCCCAAGGGTGGACAGAACTTGCAAAGGAGCAGGTAGAGCACAAGTACTCAGAGTCTGCCTTTGTAAAGCCGGCACCAGTTCAGCACATAGCTCCCAAACGATATCTCTTGGAAATCAAAATCAACGTGGAGGCCAGTCGTCATCATCTATAAATATGTGCTCTCTTCTAATTTTTCCATTTGCAATGTCTTCTCACAACACTAAAGATTACAATCAAGTGAATTCAATTTCTAAATGATATGCAATTATTTTTGGTGTATTTGAAATATCCCACATCATGAATGCAAATCTAAAAAAAAAAAGGGACTCCACACAGACAGAGTAGCATTGATTTGATGCAAGGTGCCACCTTTTTGAAAAACTGAGCAGAATCTTGCGTATGCACAATATAAGGATGCTGTTAAAATGTGCATGGGTGTATATACACACCATTTACAGTGGGGGAAATAAGTATTGAACACCTCAACATTTATTTCAGGCAATATATTTCCATTGAAGCTTTTCACATGAAATTCTCACCAGACATTGGTTATTAACTCAAGAAATACACACATATAAAGGACTCACAACAATAAAGGCCATAAATACACCTATCTGTAATAAAGTGTAATGACACAGGGAAAAAGCATCGAACACGCTAAGAAAAAGCTGTAGACCATTATCAGCAAGCGGAAAGAATATCACTACACCATCAATTGGGCACACACCAGAGCTGCTTGCTAGATTTCTGACAGGGAGTCAGAAGGATAGTCAGAAAAAATAGCCCAAGAGCCAAGGACCGCTCGGAAAGAGCTCCAGAAAGACTTGGAGGCAGTAGGTACAATTGTTACAGAAAAATAATAGTCAATGCACTCTACCGGCATGGCCTTTTTGCACGCTGACCTTGCAAGAGTCCATCACTAAATAAAAAGCATGTTGAAGCTTGTTTAAAGTTTGCTATACAACATTTGGAAAAAGTTGGAACTTTTTGGCTGTCATACTACACTCCATGTTTGGAGAAGAAATGGCACTGCACATCACTTTGTATACCACGTTGTCAGTTCGGCCCTCCGGTTGTAATATGACCAAGCTGTGCGCTGAGCTTACTCTTGAGCATGCAACGTACAGTTGGCCATGTGAAAAGCAATTTTGCCTCAAATCTCACAGCTTGGATTGCTGCTGTCATAATCGGTTTGAGTTTCATGGTTTGTTTCAATTACGTTAGTATTTGCAGGACTTGTTGTATTGAAGTGACATTCGGCATCTGTCAAGCGTTGTAAGCATACAACCAGTTTCATTGATAACTTCGCATCCAGCTTTTGAGAGTTTAAACATTCATAAACATCAAAGTGTCCACTACTGAAATCGTCACCTGTGAATCTAAGATGTTTAAGTGGCAGTGGCGGTTGTCCAAAGGTGTAAAATATTTGGCCATTTCGGTACACTTGAAAGCGACAACCGAACAATTCAGCGGCAGCCATCAACTCATATGCAGAACCATAGGTAAAGGGCTTAAGCATTTCACTCTTATAGTGCTCCTGTATAGTATAATTATCTCCTGTACCGTCATCAGTCCACACCTTGAACCTGTCCCAGTCATTCAATACATATGACACAATGTTCCTCTGGATATCAAGAGTGAGCCTGATATGGCCGTGCAATATGTAACACAGAGAATGGAAAAGGCAGACACCATCTCTGGGCATGGAAACCACTTGGTAAGTGACTGTTCTTTGATCGATGGTGATCACCTTGATAGACATGTTAATGGGGTTACGGTTGGAACAATAAAGGAAATGGGTACCTGAACAATGTAAAGTAAGTCTAAAATACCTACACAATAACTAAATTCATAATAAACAAACAATAAAACAGCAGAGAAGCCGTGGATTAAATAAAAAGGCTGTAGTTATCAGCAGGGAGATGTGTATCCCATGGCGAAGTAAGGAAGGGAAAGTAGAGACTGGAGCGACGGATGTCCTTATATAGGCAGGCAGCCAACAACGTGGGAGGCGTGGGGATGGGGGACCCAACGCTGCCTCACACGGCAACCGAGCTGCAGGCTATGGACGTATATATGTATGTAAGTAGGATTCAGTTAACATTGGGAACTTGCGTACCAAATGACTTAAAGATGGGCCCATAAGTAACAAAGACCATTGGAAAGTTCAATGTGGTGGCCGACAGTGGCGTCATACCATCAAAATAAGTACGTACATCAGTTTCGGTTAGCGCAGGGAAGCCGCCTATCAAATTTCGTGAAGATGGGGCCATAAATAAGAAAGTTTAACATGGCAGACGTTGTCGACCGTTATGACCGTTACGCGCAGAATTTCGAAATGAAACCTGCTTAACTTTTGTAAGTAAGCTGTAAGGAATGAGCCTGCCAAATTTCAGCCTTCTACCAACACGGGAAGTTGGAGAATTAGTGATGAGTGAGTCAGTGAGGGCTTTGCCTTTTATTAGTATAGACTAGCAAAATACCCGCGCTTCGCAGCGGTGAAGTACTGCCTTAAAATTTTTATTAAGAAGAAAATTAAACCTTTTTAAACTGAGGGAAAATATGCCAATAATTATTTGTTAAGGATCTCTTTGTATGCCACGTTGTCAGTTCGGCCCTACAGTTGTAATATGACCAAGCTGTAGCTGTGCGCTGAGCTTACTCTTGAGCATGCAACGTACAGTTGGCCATGTGAACAGTAATCTTGTTTCAAATCTCACAGCTTGGATTGCTGCTGTCATAATCGGTTTGAGTTTCATGGTTTGTTTCAATTACGACAGTATTTGTAGGACTTGTGTTGAAGAGACATTCGGCATCTGTCAAGCGTTGTAAGTATACAACCAGTTTCATTGATAACTTCACATCCAGCTTTTGAGAGTTTAAATATTTCTAAACATCAAAGTGTCCATTACTGAAATCGTCACCTGTGAATCTAAGATGTTTAAGAGGCATTGGTGGTTGTCCAAAAGTGTAAAATATTTGGCCATTTCGGTACACTTAAGCATTTCACTCTTCTAGTGCTCCTGTGTAGTATAATTATCTCCTGTACTGTCATCAGTCCACACCTTGAACCTGTCCCAGTCATTCAATACATAAGACACAATGTTCCTCCGGATATCAGTAGTGAGCCTGATATGGCCATGCAATATGTAACAAAGAGAATGGAAAAGGCAGGTGCCATCTCTGGGCATGGAAACCACTTGCTAAGTGACAGTTCTTTGATCGATGGTGATCACCTCGGTAGACATGTTAATGGGGGTACGGTTGGAATGATAAAGGAAATGGGTACCTGAACAATGTAAAGTAAGTCTAAAATACCTATACAATATCTATAATCATAATAAATGAACAATAAAACAGCGGAGAAGCCGTGGATTAAATAAAAAGGCTGTAGTTATCAGCAGGGAGACGTGAATACCGTGGCGAAGCAAGGAAGGGAATGTAGAGACTGGAGCGACAGACGGCCTTATATAGGTAGGCCTTATGAGAATTTTTTGGCAAAAGGTGATATAAAAGTATACAATACTAGTAAAATTTTTTAGAGCACTAAAACACAACTCTATCTATCTATCTATCTATCTATCTATCTATCTATCTATCTATCTTCTAGCAGATTAATGAATCAATGTCAAAATGTGTCAAACTGCAAATAAGAATTATATAGCAGTATTTTCCAGTGCCAAAATCGATTACATTTCCCCTTAATAAAAGATGTAAAAAGACAAGAAAGAAGAACAAAAACAAATCCAACAACAGACCATAAAACAGGAAAGTAATGGTTTTCAACTAAAAGGCTCTGTTCACTTTTTCAAGAGTGCTATTCAGAGTCTTCATTTACATAGCATAAAAGGCATTGCTCAAAACAGAGGCGCATTTGTGTGTGTAAGGGAAAGGACTCCTATAGTCAATTTACTATTCATCTTAATAAAAACTCACTGCTCCAGAGAAGTAGAAGCCCAGTTCCTCAGAGCAGTTGAAATTAGTCCACATGCAGAGAAAATATGTTCCACAAAAGATTGGGAAGCAGAAGTATTGACCAGATGCAATGTCACTGGGGCAACTTTGGAACAGGTAGCCTCCCTTGCCCTCCAGTATTCCAACAGTTTCTCACTGAACATCCTCTGCTTGACATCATTCAAGTATTTTTTTTTCATCTCATTTGATAGGCTGTTCACTGCATCACAGTGTTCAGTGGATGCTCGGGTTGGAGGAAAGCAACATATTTAGAGGTACCAGCAGCATCATCTGTGACTGTAGGATGAACAGCATCCTGATGATCAGAGGCTGACTGCCCTGTCAAAGTAAGCACAAAGGATTCAATTGCCTTCCTTCAAGATTTCTTGTCTGCTGAGTGGAGGATTAGTGACAGACTTGGTCCATCACATGGGTTTATTTTGGAGTGGCATCATTGTTGCTGGAGTCAGGATTTAATAATAATAATACATTTTATTTATTTGTAGGCACCTTTCTAAACACTCAAGGACACCAAACAATAGATAAAACACACGTTATAAACAAAGCTAAAATATAAATTCATATAAATTAGCAGGTAACTTACAATTGATTTTAATATGCTTTCATTCGATTGTATTTTTTTTTCAGATTTGTTTTTTTTTTTTCATTTTAAAGCATTGCATGACATCCAATATTGATGGGTAAGTCCAAAAGAAGCACTCATATTTATTATTTACATTGTGCACCAGTCTTCTGCCTTATATGTGCTGCTTTAATTACACATCAGATGTATGTGGGATGTGCTGAAATAAACATATTTGCCATATTTGCCTCAGATTATGTTATCAGATCTTGTCCTTATTCTTAGAGGGTATCAGATGGATCACTGTTGGAGACTGAAAAGCCAAAATAGAGCTTAGCAAGATTAACAAATAAAACAGTATACAACAAAAATACATTTTAAAACATTTTAGGTTTGCTCTTTTCCATTTTCTCCATGGCTCCTCATATTTCTTGCGTTACAGAAAAATGTAATAATGACTGATCTATTGTCAGTCTTCAAAGTTTTGGCTATACATACTGTACATTTTCAGACCTGGTTGATTGGATTTGACGTCATGGGAATACTGGAGACTTGCAGCACTGGGTGCAAGGTGGGAAACAAGCCTAGGTGGGGTATTAGTCCATTACAGAGCCCAATGACATTTGCATCCAGACTGACTCAACCAGTTTATTTTATGCCAGACACAAATACTCTTCACTAGGCCCTCTGACTGTCTTTTAAGTTCCATCTGCCCTCTTTGAGGTAGCTAACAAAATGAGAGAGAGCAACTACTAGATGTTATTAGCAACAGACTAAGAGTTATGCATGGTTTTCAGGACAGAAACTACAACACATA
Source organism: Polypterus bichir lapradei (assembly GCA_026402145.1). Classification (NCBI taxonomy): domain Eukaryota; kingdom Metazoa; phylum Chordata; class Cladistia; order Polypteriformes; family Polypteridae; genus Polypterus; species Polypterus bichir. Next base: position 27,280,631 of record JANRMT010062854.1, on the reverse strand, counting down.
GGTTTCTAACAAAATTTTGCCAGGAGCTGTTAACAAGAGCATATCACTTCAAAAGCATCCAAAACTCTAAGACTAAGAATCAAATAAAGATAAAGAAAGCTATGAGCCATTACCAAAAATTAGAACCTAAAGCATTTGTTTACTGGTACGGTACTGGACTTTACTGTATAAGTAAGTCCTTATTACACAAATTGCGGTGCCACCTGAGAGGTGGTCCCTAGCAAAGCTTTCTAAAGACCTATTAACCCACTGAAATTCAATGCGAAGTCAAAATGACACCTTTTACTGGCTAACTAAAAAGATTACAATATACAAGCTTTTGAGGCAACTCAGGCCCTTAGTCTTACATCTTGCCTGAAGAAGGGGACTGAGCTGCCTCGAAAGCTTTCATAGACTTTCCAAATATTAAAGTCCAACCACCAGACAAAATGTATCTAAGTAGAAAAGAGTTACTAATGAGAAGAGAAGTGAGAACAGAAGCATAATAGTTTAGAAGTCATATTAATCTAGTATGCATGTCTCTGGGAATGTAGAAGGAAAAATCAAACACAAAATATTGGATTCATTAGGCAGCAGAGTTTACCCTTGCACCATGTTTTGCCACTTTGTTTTAGTTATATTGCATCATGATACAGAATAAAGAGTGCAATTTATATGCATTGTCACAGAATGCAGGAGATATTTCAGCATTGCAAGAAGCCATATATTGTGTCTGAGTATTCCCTAGAAGACATTTCAGAAGAGCTGCCCAAAACTAGAAGGCACGTAAACCTTGGTAACCTTGGCTAGACTTGATGATTAGAATATAAAATGGAGGTAAGATTGATAGAAGAGTTAATGTTTCACATGTGATTGTACAACATGGACATGTCGGTTACACTATGTCGGGTTCATCGATGTATGTGGGCAGCCCTGGCCAAATAACAACAGTAGGTATGATCAGTGGAAATCTGTAGAGTGTTCATCTTTGTGGTGTTTAGAAAAAATTTGTGAAGTGCTGTGACTAGAAAACAGTATAGCATGACAGAGAAATTCTTCTGACAACAATGTGCCAGATATCTTTGACTGTGACTTTTAAATAAGGCTTCACAGGCTGGTCGAAAGTATAGGTGAGCAAGACAACTGCTCACGGTTCAGAAATTTGTAGGGATGCCAAAAAACAAGGCAGGGACACCTTTTACAAAAAAACTAATTAAATTAATTTTGCACAATTAATTGCATTCTATCACAGAACATTTTCTGTGCTAACATCTATTTTATATGTTAAACTTTTCTAACATCTAAAAATAAGATAAAATTTGCTGTTGAGTGCCTTTGATGGATTAATAATATTTTCCTTGCTCCCTTAAGAAAATTGTGTTGTTTGGCACTCACAAAGCTTTGGCTACTTCGTAAGTCATAACACATTCATTTGGTAAATGTTTAAAGATCTGCCCAGTTCCACTGTCATTTAAAAATAAATGAAAATATTTTTTTACCTCACTTATTTCATTCAAAACAAAATTATTTCTGTTGATGTTAAACCGTAATGCATTGAGGAAATGAGAGCGCAGAGGGAAAGAACACTATTAAGTGCAGTCTACGTAGAACGGGTGAAAATTTGATGGGTAAAAGGATTTCTGTCATCTCTTATATTTATATTAAAATGCTGGTATACTAGAAGAGAGAAACGATAAGAAACCTAACACGCCACTGCAGCTGTGCAGATCAATGCTCAACAAAACTGGAAACCAACCAGAAAAAAAAGTTAAGCAACAAATATTCTGTTTCATTCCAAGCCTATAACCACAGACATATGACTATAGACATCTTGCTATATCTATCAAGAGCATTTAAATGGCTTGGCAACTCTTTCATTTGAATGCCAATTACCTCAAGAAGAGGATCTCAAAGTGCTGATCAAAAAATTCGCACACCACAAAGTGCAAAAAGTATTTCCTGCCATGATGATAAAAGGAAAAAATGTACATGACACATTATAGGCCTACCTGATAAATAATAAGTGATATTACTGTGTAACTAAAATAAGGCTGTTTTGCACATTTGTAACTGGTTTTTGATCTATGGATAATTGTGAATTAAAAAAAAAACATTTTTTCGATGGGTTTCAAGGGGTCCGTGAGGGTCAGATAGAAATTAACATTTATATTCACAGTAGAGCCCGGTACTGTTGATTTAGATTAGACGTAGTAGTAGTAGTGGTAGTAATGGTAGTAGAACATGTAGTAGTAGATCTGTTTTAATTTGCACAAAAGGATTGTATTTCATAATTATGAGTGGAAATTACATTTTGCATAAAATATGAGTGTTTTTTATTGTTTACTGTAAAGTTTAATGATACTTTGTGTATGTTACATATGTATGAGACAATCAAATCTCGATAAATAATTTACATTATATTAATTGCATGCAAAAGTTGTGTTTATGTGAATGTTTCTGGGGAAGGGAGTCCTTAGCTTTCATCAGATTGTTAAAGGGGTCCATGACTCATAAAAGGTTAAGAATCACTACTCCAAGTGGTCCAAATGCTTTTAGAAAGCTTACTAATCTGTCAAAAAAACAGATGAAGCAACTTGCAGGGGGACCCTTTTGCTATACTCCTTCTTGGCTGTAAGAGCCTCATTAATGCTTTGTCAGTGGCCTGGATGTCTTCCCCATTAAATTATCTTATCATTACCTATGGTGCCAGAAACCCATGGGCCGACCCTGAGTCATCACATTACCAAAGGGTCATTTCAGGAAAAAACATTGACGTCCTAAGCCTAAGACTTTGTTAGACTTTGTTAGAAAGTAAGATTATGTTTTGTTTTATTTATAACAGCTTTTTTTCTGACTAGAGGGACACATAACTGCTTTTATAGTAGAGTTCAGCGAGAGCATAATAAACTACAGTGTGTTTCTTAATTTAGTCATTTTCAACTGAAACACCTTTTGCTTTGCTGTGCTCATGTGACAAAGTTTATATTTCACTCTCTAATGAGCAGATAGCATCACTGCTTACTCCATTTAAGTCTTTTTTCACTCACCTCTTATGCCTTTGCACTTTCTTTCCTCCTGTGAATTAAGGTGTTGCTTCCTAATTCAGTTGCTGCTTTTGCAAATGAATCAGTACTCCAGCATAGCACACAGCTCAATATGCACATGTCACAAATCTCTTTCTCTCTCTTTCATTTTTAAACAATGCTTGCCATTAAAGTGCATTTTAAAAATATCATTTGTAAAACTGATACCATTTGTTTTCGTATTCAAATAATACAAAATACTGAAATCTTTTCCTCACTCCTTGAAAAGAAATATCCTCTCTGCTAAAGAATAGCTTTGTAGCATTCTCAGCATAAAACAAAGTCATCATTTCTGTGCATAACAAAATGAAACAGTACAAAAAATTCTGAAGTGTTATGAATTTCAATGCAGGTGTGATTTATACTGATATAGTTTTCTAACATCAAATTTTTTCACAATCAGTTGAAAAAAAGGTCTTAGGAGAAATTGATTTTCGGCTGAGGAATGGCCCTCATCATAAATGTTGACTTTTGAAAAATGGACTTAAATGAAATCTGTATTTGTGAATTGGCCACTGACCTTTGACCTTCGATCTTGACTGGCATTCCAATCTTATTTTTATTTTTCTAAAGAAAATACTGTTATGTGTCAAAGGTGGATATATTAAATATTGGAAAAGTTGCAAAGATATTGTATAGTATCACACAGTTCCCCTAAGCAACCCATTATACAACTTAAATGTTATCATAACTACAATGTTTCTTTTATTTCTTTAATTTCTTTTTCAATCAAGTGTTGGGCCAATAACAGTTACACACACAAGGGAGATGTAATAAGGAGCATTATGAGAATAATATAATAACTTCTCAACTTGGATCCGTCTTACTAAACTGAATGATTTTTAATTGTCTGATTGGAAAGATAGCCTGCTGCCACACTGTAATATGCTCTCACAATGTATTTTCTTTCATTGTGTGTGTGTGTGTGCTTTTTTTAATTGTACCTACCAATATATCAGTTTTCTAACCATGTTTATGTAGTTCAGGGTCATTGGAAGTCACTGCCTATAAAACCAGAACAAATGAGGCATTAGCCCATCATAGAGCGCACTCATTTACAAATCCACACTCAATCATGCTGGACAAATTCAGACCTGCCATTTAACCTTGATGCATACCTTTGGGCCATTTGTTATTTATAAAAAAGAGAAAATCTCACACATGGTATAAAAATGCAAAGGCAGTGTCCAGGCTGAGGTGCAAACCAAGGACTCAGGAGCTCTGATCCAGCTCTGGTACCATTGCGCAACAGTGGTAAGGTTTTCCAATGCATGCTATATTGTGATAATTATGATAGCTTGAATCCAGCAGTGTAATATGTGTGCCCTTTTAGTAGCAGAGCCCTGTTATTTATACCATGATCAGATTCTTATTTCAAAAGTGCAGATTCTCTCTTATGGAATTTTCATCCTGCTTTCTGTTCTACCTGTATGAACGCCTGTTTACCAGGAGATACTGCTTGGCCTATGATACCTTCTGTCAATGTGAAAAAAAGTTCCTTTACTTGGGCAAAAAACAGTACATCAAAGAAAGCTTTAAGGTCATCACATTGAAAGGAAATACTGGGTGTAGTAACAGGTTTCATCTATATAAATAAATTCAGAGGAAATCAAAACTGAGGTCAGTCTCTCTGAGGTGCAGTCAAAATTGTAGCAACAATCTACAAATTACAGATCTTTCTGCTAGGACTGATGGCAGTGACCTGGTAGATAGTAATTTGGTATGGTGTCTGGCTTAGATGAAGTGGTAAAAGTCTAATGCACACACACCTTTATAGTACAATACCTTTGTTACATGTATCACCGTAAAACCTTTTCAGTTGTTAAACAAACCGCCTCACTATGCTATTGTGGAGTTATCATCACTGTGTTTCAGAACTTTACGTCAACTACTGCCTGCAACAGAAAGAACCTCAATTCTAATATGCAAACGCTATTTCATGTAGCATCTCAAAAATCTTTCAGTTGTTCAAAAATGGCTGCTGAAGCAAAAGCTCATTTTCCTGACTCAGCTATGCTTTGTTGCTCAAAAGGTCATTTTTTTGTATCTGGTTAAGTGTTAAGTGTACATTATTATTTCTGGTATTTATTATCTTGAATTGGATGTTGTTCCACACTAAATGCTGTACATATAGTACGGAAGTAAACAGTTACTGTTATGATTTATTTTTGTGCATGTTTATGAATTATTTTACCTTTCCTTTCTTCATTAACAGAAGTTTTATAGGTCACAGAATTCCATTATGTGGTTACTTGCATTCCATTCTAAATACTTGCAGGCCATTCTAAGATACTAGGCTGACCCGCCTTTTAAGGCGACCGACTTTTAAGTTGACCACTTCTTAGGGCAATTCAATATGTAGATCAATTTGATATTTTATACAAACTCATTAATTTGGTTATATTGCATTTGAGCGGTATTACTTTAATACTCGTAGTTTCTGTTATTTTTTGATGAAATTTAAACTTTTTTTTTATATTGAGGTCACCCTTTTGAACCCCCCTGATATTTACTACGCGGTGAGGCATTTGTACTCCATCAACATTAATTATTTCCAGAGACATAATTTTGTCTATTTTTCCAGCGCGTCGCGCACAAAAGCAAGGGAACGATGGGAGCACCAGAACTCTGTTCACATCATGTCGCTTCGTACCGCAAGCTGCAAGTAGTAAGTCTGTGATAAGCGAAATACCGCTACGCTTTCCACTCACAAGACGGAAGGACAATCCCGACCGCTTTTATATAGTAAGAAAGAAGAAGAAGATATCGCACAGTCTGGAGTAGAAAATCATCTTTTACCTGGAAAAACAAAACTACAAATCCCATCGTGCATTGCAAAATGGACGGGGCGTGTGTGAAACTCCACGCCTGCGTAGCACTCACGGGACGGAAGGACAATCCTGACCGCTTTTATATAGAAGGATTTATTATTATTCTAAGCCTTTTTTAGATACCATTTTGAATTCTGTTCTGCTGCCATTTTGTGGAGTTTTGTGATGGTGCTGTTAGGCAATGAAACAGAAGTGTTTGAACCACTTCTGGTTTTTAAAGGTATAGTTCTTTCCAAGAACTCATGTCAATGTTTGTGGGAAAAAAAAATAGAATAACGTGTTTAGTTAGTGCTACTAGTAAACAACTTCTGATCTACATATTTTGACTATGATTTTGGGTTTTTTGGTTCTGGCTTTAAAATAGTGTTTAAATGACTTTCTACTTACAAATCTTTACTTTTATTTTATGACATCACAGGTGACCTTGTTAGCCCAAGTACATTTTCTGCTGTTTAGTAAACTTTGTTATTTTATTTATTTATTTTTTTCTATTACGTGATCTAGATGGTGAGCATGGATGAGAAAGGATTAAGAATTTGCAAATGGCTCCCCTTTCTGTAGAAACTTTGTCAGCTATAGAAATGTTGACAAAACCAAAACAGGACATTGCAACTCTAGGGGAAAATGGAAGCTTTTTTTTTTTTTTTTAAGAGGACATATGAAGTTTCATGGTGAATGTGTCAGAAGCATCTGGAAGTTACTCAACTTATTTCCATCTTCTAAACCGGATACACAATTACAATTGGGACAAGGAATGTGAGGACAATGTATGAAGCCAGAAAAACAACACAAGTTGTGACATAGATGAACACCTAAATTTCTGAAATATTAGGAATCAGTTAGTCAAGATGGATTGTATCTGGGCAGAGGAGATTAGGCGCAGGGGTAAAACAATGCGCTACATACTCAGGGATTGGCCTTCATATTGTCCAAAGCGATCCAGAGAGAGCTCATCAGAATGGAAGCCCATGGCCCTAGAATCATTGCAGCATCCTTCAAAACAAAGAAAATTAGAATTAACATGAATGTCTTCCAGTGGTATGCTCTGACAAATGACAGGATTGACCTGAACAAGGAAGAGTTTTACAGCAAACTGCAGACCATCATACCAGAAAGAAATGTCACCATAGTCATGGATGATTTAAATGCCAAGATCGGCAAAGACAGCAGGGCAGATGAGGAGGTTATTGGACAGCAGGGGTTGTGAGAGATAAACAACAGTGGAAAGAGATTTTTGGACCTAATCGCCATAAACAGCCTTGTTATTGGTCAAAGCATTTTCCAGCACAGATGGCAACACAATGCTATTTGGTATCACCATATTAATCAACTGAAAACCAGATACACCATGTGTACATTGCCATGAATTTCATATGATCCTTCAAGGCATACGTGTCGAGAGAGGAGATGATTTTGCCTCCGACCAACACTACTGGTTTCTCAGTTGAAGCTGAAACTGAAGAAGAGCTGTGCTGGACAGATAAGTCAGTGTCGGACATACAACATAGCACTTCTGAGAGACAAAACCAACTTGGGGATTACCAACTCTCCCTCATGAACAAGTTCCAAGCTCTGCAAGAGCAGCTAGAATACAATTCTATTGATGAGAGGTGAAAGGTGGTCAAAGAAGCAGTGAAAACACCATTCCAGGAAGTACTGGGACCCTGCAGAGGTTCATCCACAAGGAACAAATCTCAGAAGCAACTCTGAAAAATATGAAGAAGAAAAAGAGAATAAGGTAACTGTCAACAACAGTCATACACAATGTGAAAAAGCTGATGCCCAGGTGAAGTATACAGAAGCCAACAAAAGTTTGAAGGGTGGAGCATTTTGAGGACCTCTTAAATGAATTAGCCCCAAAGCATCCACCAGATATCCCACCAGCTGAAAGAAATTTGCCTATAAACTGCAGAATTCCTACAATGAGGATATTCACAAAGCCATAAACAACTGAAATGCAGTAGAACCTCACATTATGCTGATGGAGGCACTTAAAGCTGACATCAAGATCATGGTGAAGATGCTCTACCCAAATCCGAGATAAGGAACATGTCTCATCCGAATAGAAGAGGGTCATCTCATTAAGATCTCCAGTAAAGGTGACCTTAGCTCCTGTTCAAACTATACAGGGATAACTCTACCATAAACATGGCCACATAAGTTGATTTGTGATCGTAGGGTGTCCATTGTCACACGTGTGGGCTTGGGGAACAACTTATGGGCTTAGATGATGACGATATTACCCCAGGCCACCAAAGGGCACTAATCAATAACAGTATCTCTAATTCTTTCCCCTTTTCGCCTCTTCTTCCCATCTTGGGACAGACTCGACCTATTCACCAGTACCAGTCTCATAATAGCATTACCATGCATTTCTTTTGCACTATTTATAACTTACTCTGTTTGTCTTTGGGCGCCCCAGACTCTTTATCAGTGTCAATATGCTTATTTACACCATCCATAAAACCACACATCCTCACAAAAGGATGGCCATGATTTATAGAATGATTATGTGCTCTGTGCTGTATCAGTGTGTGCGCCTAACCACTCTCTCTTTTTCTCTTAGGTTTTGTATTTAATATTTTTCCTTGAGTTTTTGCTCATGCTGTTGACTCTTTTAATCTGTGCTGTGCTTATTTTTGTTTGTTTCTTCTGTTTCTGTATTTTGTGGATATTTAATGGATTTTTTTAATGTATTTTAGGAGCTGAGTCCCTTGGGTGAGAAATATAATTTTTTTTGTCACAGGTACATACCTGTTCAGTACTTAATCCACCTGTTGTTTTCTTAGTGTTTTCTACCCTTCTTTACAAAAAATCATTATATCTAACTCATTATCTGACCATAAAATAAATGCTCTTACTTTTCATTTCATCCCAAGGTCATTGTGTATCTACTTAACACTTTTTTGTGAGCAGCATGCTCCAAATCAAATAAATGATTTCTATCAAAACAAATGAATTTGCTGTTTGTTTATATGCCAAGTTATTAAAGTCTTTTTAATAAATCATACAACTGAATTTTCATATTGTTTTAGTATAGCTAAATCATATATTTTTAACAGATTAGAATACAATTTTACTTCAGTTGAGCAGACTCATCTCCCATTTTGACCCAAATTATGATGTATTGAACTTGACACTTAAACTTAAAAATTCCAGATTCTTTTATTAAGTATCACTCCTTTATTGATTTACTTAGATTTACTCACATTTTCCTCTCCCTCTACTGTTAAAGTTTTTGTGTAAAAACTGAACATTTCTGATTTTTCAGAATCAGAGATGAATACTTTGGCTCTTCAAATTACTTTGCATGAATATACAAGCATTTTTCCGACAATACCTACTACATCCAAATGGATTATCTGCCTTTTAGGCAGAATTATCTTGAACAACAGTATTATTATAATCCTATTATTGATAAAATTAGAAATTATGAAATAGATACTGTTCTTCTTACACTTGGCTTGAACAAATAAATTAATTCAGCCATACCAAGCAGGTTTCTTGGTAATGTAACTGACAAAATTCAGAACTGAAATTAAATTTGAAAAAGAGAAAAATGCTGTGCTTATCATTTCTTTTATCAATTTAGAGCTATTACTAGGGTCAAGCCATTTTTGTCACATTATCACCTGCAAAGGTTATTCATGCTTTTGTCTCAACACACCTACTGTAGATTATTGCAATTCTCTTTATGCTGGGCTTTCTCAATCATCTTTGTCCTACATCCAGTTGGTTCTGAAAGTGTGTTCACTCACAAAATGCAAGGGAGATCATATCTGACTTATTTTGCTTTCCTTGCATTGGCTTCCAGTAGAGTACTGGGTGAATTTTAAGACTTTATTATTAATGTTACACTGCATGGGTATTCTTCTTCATATATTGTTTCACTTCTTACCCCATATTTAACATACAGGGCTCTCAAGTCGTCAGAACATTTATTGCTATGTTTTCCGTGGACACGTTGGAAGTTCAAGGGTGACCGCACTTTGGCAGCAGTAGCCCAGAAGCTTTAAAATTCTTTGCCATATAAAATAAGAGCTGCTCCCTCGATTAAAAGTTTTAAATCTGAATTAAAAACATATTTTTATTTCCTGCTATTAAATTGCCTTTTTCATATGATTAATGGTTGTCCTTAATAAAATGTACTTTTGTGATTCTTTCTCTTTGGAAACAATCATTCTGTTCATCGTGATTCCCTATGGCTAGAGCTTGTCCAGGTTTTTGCATGTACCGATTGCAGCCATCCTATTCTTGCATGTATTTTGTATGTAGATGACAGTCTCTTAGCAATATACTTTTTGCTTTTTTTTTGGACCTAACTCAGCATTTTGAATAATTATCTGGGTTCAAGTGTAAGCAATACAAATCTAGTCATTTACCTGTTAGTCTTTTATTTATCATATTCACTTTTGTCATGATTGTTGTTACTGATATATCAAAGATTAGGTACTTACCCATCCCTCTGTCTAATTATTGCATGCAACTATTTCAAATACATAGCAAAGTACAGTGGCACAGTCCTTACCTGGTTGATCCCAGAATGTCCTGTCCTTTTCTTCTTGGGGAGCAGATATTGCTCTATGTATTAATTGTCTGATCTCCATAGTTCATCCTGCCTCTTGTTGACCTTTAATCCAATGTGGAATAATTTTGTTTCCTAACTGAAATGGCAAAATCCCATTGAACATGTGTATCTCATCTATTGTAAAGATCATTAAGGTTTACCCCTTCCTGATTTGCATATATACTGCTGAGCATGTAGTCTCAGTGCTATATTCATTTGTTTGACTCTTTATTCTTAGCAGCTTGGTGTATCACAGTATTGCATATGACTACGTCCAAAAACTGCAGTATTCGTAAAAACACTCAAGCTACAATTCACCTTCTCAATTATACTGTATATGTAACACAGTATGGATTTGAATATTTAATGGAAACTGACACTGGGTGCTTTCTAAAATTGTACCTCAAGAACATTATATTTAACCAGTTCAGTTTTCTACAGTATAATAAAACTTTTAGTTAGCCTGCCTTGAAAAAGGGCATCGGTGCAAAATTGTAATAAATTTCGAGGTGGGAATATGTCTGTGCATTTGGCTTAGCTTGTATTATTCTACTTTTTTTCTTCTAGTAGCTAGGGAGTGCCCATCTGTCTTTTTCCTTTTTGGTTTCCCACATCCATTTTTTCCATTTAATGAATGCCTAAAACCCTGCTCTCCTCTTATTCTTTACCTCTCATGATCTCATATTATGGTTCTATTCTTACCAAAACAGAGCAAGATTATTTGGCCCTTACACTGCTAATCAATCTTGGCTTCCCAATGGAAATGCCCCTGTCAATTCAATTTGGCAGCCAGCAGCTCATGACAGCCTATGTTAACTTCCTACAACACCAATGAGTTGATAATAGCAAAATCTTTCAGTAACTGGAAGACTGATTTATGCCGTAAAATCCTCTGTGAAGTTTAGCTGGTGTCTGGAACAACGGTTATATTACAAACATAATTTAAGTCCATTGCACATTATCCCAGAAAGTAACATTCTATTGCAAATATAATTTTATATTCACTGAAAACTATTCAGTCAATTTTAATTCTAAGCTTTCAATATCAAAAGGTACTTTCTACTAAGAAACCAAAATTGTAATAAACAACCATAATAAATATCTTCAATACAATAAATGTAATTTTTATTCTTCAATTTTAATTATTCTATAGGGTGGTCCATATCTAATTATGCAATTTTCATTACGCTATAACTTAGTTTATTGCATAGAAAATCACCTGAAAAACCCCGGACCATCAAAAAGTGTGCAAACATGACTTCACGCCGAACTGGAATCATCCCTGCATAAATCAAAGTCATCCAGACGATCTGGATCTGCATAATTAGATCTGGACCACCCTGTATGTGTGAGTATATGTGTGTGTGTGAATTTGATCTAGATGCTTGTATTTCAATAAGTGAATTTGGAAAACGGGATGAACGTAATTCATTTTTATCTCTCTTCTTCCTGGCTGTTTATAACCTTTATAGATGACAACACAAGATTTTCTCAATTTTTTTGTTAAACCATCAAGTTTCATCACCTTGAACAGCCTAACCTTGCGGATGTTACAAGGTGTGAATCTGCATGAAGGAGAAACAGTTGCAATGTGGTCAGTGAAGGATAGCTCATTAATCAATAACCCAAGGTTTGGTACTAACATGGTAGGTGTTACTGTGAATGAGCAGAACTTTATAGAGGATAGGGTGTTAAATAGGCAGACTAAGATTCAGATGGTGCTCCTTCATCCAAGTTGAGATATCATTGAGAACTACCAAGATTCTAGCTAAGTCTGTGTGATCTTCTGGAGGGAATGACAAGTACAGCTGAATATCATTTGACTTAGCAGTAATGGGACAGGATGATAAGGTCTAGTGGGAGTTTGTAGAACGAAAAGAAGATGGGGCACCCCTGTGCTTGCCTGATACAACTTTGACATCTCTCCAGATGGTTCAAATCGTATCTCTTGGGCACAATATGGGCTTTTGCAGCAAACAGTCAAGGAACAATACGAATGTGCCATGCTCACTGATTAATGTTTTAAAAATAATGCATGGCATTTGTAGTGTTAAAAACCTCAATTGTGTCACCTCAAAATCTCAGTTTGCGTAAATTAAACAAGTTCAACACTTTCAATCTACCTTTAAAATTCATGCCTCGCAGTCTCAGCCTAGCTGTTCTCCATTAGACTTTCTCTATCATTGCTATGTGTTTTTTGTAATATGAAGACCAAAACCACAAAGACTCCAGATGAGGCCTCACTAATGTGTTACTGTAGCTTAAGAATAATTTCCCCTGGCTTGTACTCCACACCTTGTGCTATACCTTATAATCTAACATCCTATCAGCCTTCTTAATAGCATCTGCACACTGCCTACTCTGACTCCTACGTCCTTCTCATAAGTTGTATTCTCAAGTTTCATTCTGCCCCCTCATGCATTTAGATCTAACTAACATACTTACTTCCTATGTGCAACTTCTTACACTTTGCTTACTTTAAATGCAATATGTCACAAATCTGGTTATGCCTGTATTTTATCCAGATTCGTCTCCAATAAATTCTCAGACTGCAGATCATTTGCCAATCCATTTAGTTTAGTACTATCTGCAAACTTAACCACCTTGTTTTTTAATTTTCTTTTCAAGATAATTTATATTAATTCATTTATGAGCATTGTGATGGATGGCCAGCCGTTTATCCCGGCCAATACCCCCAAGCCGCCAGGTGGAGCCCTCCTTGCAGTATGGAGGTCCCCAGAAGACCAGCAGGGTCAAATGGACAATGTAGTTTTTATGTGCAGCCCTGCTGGATGCCATGGGGGCCACTAGGAGACGCTGCAGGGAGGAATAATGGCTATTTTCTCTACGCCCCGGAAGCACACGTGGACAAGAGGAATGACGTGCTTCTTGGGTGAAGAAAAGAACTTGTACCTGACCCAGAAGTGATTGAGAGTCACATGGACTGGGGATTAGGAACACTTCCGGGTCAGGAGATATAAAAGGACTGTGGGAGCTCCCAGACGGAGAGCTGAGCTGGGTGGAAGGGTGGCAACGCGTCTGGGAGTGGAGTATTGTGTATTATTGTGTTTATTAGTAATTTATGAGTATAGTGGAGGAGAGGGTGTTTTGTACACTGTGGAGATTGAATAAAGTCAATATTTGGACTTTTATATGGTGTCTGGAGTCGTGGACAGGGGTTCAAGGGAGCGAGAGCGGCCCCTGTCTATCACAGCATCTAATAAAATGTTAGTATGAGTGGTCTAAAATATGTTACATATAGAAAAGGAATTAATGGATCTCTCTGGGATCAACAACCCTTCTACTAAGATTAGCAACTGGACTACTGGATTTTGCTGTTAAAATTAATGAACATTTTGGCTCATTTTTTAGCATAATTGCTGCACTTACCTAATTAGACATTCTTGTTGTTTTGTATAGCAAAGCAAGGTAATAACTTTGTATATATTGGAGTCAGTAAAAAAGAAATATTTTAAGATGATTTATGATGTGGACACGAGTTGTTATGTGACATTATCTGATTACAATGCTGGCTGAATGTCAAGCACGTAGTTGAAAATTTCATCATTCTAGCATTTCCTGACAACAGTAGTTTACTGCAATGTATTTCTTGTCATTTTTACTGCCTTCTTTGTGTCGCATTGCAACAAATCACATGCTGGCTGAGAGAAAGAATGGGGGACAGAGAGAAATAGCTGGCATGCAGGTTTGAAGTACTAGTTTATCTCTGAGGCAGTGATGAGAAAGCAAGTCTACAACATGTTAAGTATTTCTTTGTTTCTTGAGATAAGATAATTGAATTAAAATATAAGGATGCTTCTTTAGTTTATTAACAGCAATGAAAATAACAATTAATTAAGCAAAAAATGTAAAAAAAAAAGAATATACGCTGAAAAATCACTATAGAAAAGTGAAAATGTTATACTATTTTGTAGAGAAAATACAATTGATATCTTAATATACAAAATATATAGAGTGTGCTATATGCAGCATGTCGTTTGGGAAAAAATAAAAATGTGTAATGTCTCTCTGTATATCTTCATGTGTAATACTGCCTTTGATAAACCTCTGTAATGTGAATTGCCCTTCCTATGCAGTATTTTATCTATTTGCTTTGGCTTCTGAACATATTTTACTAACCTCTCTGGCTAGATTTACAAGAACTTGGCAAGATCTCATTGTCTTGAAAGCACTTATAAGAAGCTTCATAAAATCTGGAAGAAATGGCTTGTGGCCTCATGACATAGTGGAGTGCTTACATTTATTGACTGTTACAAAGCTCATAATTAAATATTAGATGGGCACTCTGGGACCCAGCACATATGACATCATTTTCTTTAGCAAGCTTGGATTCAGGTGCTAGGATAAAAATGAATGTAATAGAAGACAATTTCAGTTATGATATATTCATAAAATATAAATATCTATCCGCTGACTTTTTTTAAAAACAAGTGTTAGAGGACATCACTACAAAACTGACCTTCACAAGTGAACATCTCTAAACCAAATAGAAAAATACAAGACTAGTTACTTATTTACTGGCCAGAAAGAACCAAGTATAAAATCATTATCAATTAGAAACAACATGAGAGTGTTCAAGTGAGGGAGTCAACATCTCCTTCTACCAGGTAGGAGCTACACATGAGAAGAGTGTGGGTTGAGATTTGATGCCACATAGAAATGGTATCACCAGACCTGAGTGGGCAAGAAGGCGCTGAGGACCTCATAAAAGCTTCCATATACATAGTTACTGACCCATTGCCTACTCTGTAGATAAGCATCAAGAAGTGGAGTCACCTGAAAACAAAAGTGACCACCACTGTCTCAGATGGTTAAAAAAAAGAAGTGCTACTGCATTTTTAAATATTTGCATTGCATTGGCAGTGCATGCAGGTACCTACCAGTAGGGAGTTACAGGAGTCAAGACATGAAAGAGCAATGCTTGAACCACACATTCTGCTATGAACAGTCTAACCTTGCGGATGTTACAAGGTGTGAATCTTCATGAAGGGGAAACAGTTGCAATGTGCTCATTAATCATCAACCTAAGGTTAGGTACTAACATGGTAGGTGTTATTGTGAATGAGCGGAGCTTTATAGTTGAATAGGCAGACTAAGATGTAGATGGTGCTCCTTTTTCCAAGTTGAGATATTATTGAGAACTACTAAGATTCTAGCTAAGACTGTGTGATCTTCTGGAGGGAATGACAAGTACAGCTGAATATCATTCGACATAGCAGTAATGTGAAAATCCATGGGACAGGATGACAAGATCTAGTGATTGTAGAAGGAGAAGAACATGGGGCACTCATGTGCTTGCCTGATACAACTTTGACATCACTCCAGATGCTTCAAATCCTATTTCTTGGGCACACAATAGAATCTGCCCAAGTGATTGGATCTGAACGATCTGCAAATGGTCATGGTGATGGCTAGATCAGAGAAGGTAACAAAAAAGATCTGATGGTTAAGTCAAGTTTATTGTTGTGTGTGCTCAGTGCAGCAAAATTCTTACTTGCGTGTCTCCTCAGAACAGTTGAAAATAAATCAATACTAGCAAAAGATATACAAAACATATATACACTGTTAGCTTCCTTGTTCCTTACTAATGATTGTGCAAATTGTTACAGCTTCTAAATTTCATCTCTAGTCACTCCCAAAGTGGTGTTTAGATACTTTCTAATTTCGTGCCTTCTTTTCATGAATGTTGCAATATCACAATTTTGAAGGGCTTTGTTGCATGCCTTCTGTAATTCCCAAGTCTATAGTGATCCATGAGTTCTTATGGGGAAAATTTTCATTAGCACACAATAGACCACATATTTTTTTTATGAATATACACACTCACCTAAATCTGATGAAGAGTATATACCACATTTTACTTTACATAATCAAAGCAATACTGTAGTTTTTCATCTGCCTTTTCCTGCTAGCACCTCACGTTTCAGTCTCTGCTTGTACTGCGGCAGCAGGAATACTGCCAGGAGTTTAAACCATCTAAGGTGGGGGTGCATTAATGAGGTATAAACATCTTTTAGTGAGGTGTAGTGATCCAAAGTACTTGAATCTCTTGTGGGGCAAGTGATATGCTGGTGATATTTAGGATAAACATTCCTTACGTTCATATTGTCGCTAGCAACAATATTCTGCAGTAATATTGTACAGATAGTTCAGTGCATTGTTCATGTTAAATGACTTTATCAATCAATATTCCAGATCAGATGAATACTTTAGAGACAGTTTTAGCATGTGTACAGATCCGTTGATCACCATAACAAAGAGAGTAAAGCCATCTAGTTGTATTGCAGAATCTGGTGTCTCCGAAGGTAGCCACATTTCTGAGTTTACTATCCAATTGTTGCATGTTGGGCAAGAAAAATGCTGGGCACAGGTTTGTTGCCACACTGTTTTGCTCTCAGTTAGATTCCTTCCCTTCATCCCTGTCTCCTAGCTTTCATTGTCTGGTCATTCTTAGTTGAGTCATGTAGGTTGTCTAAATATATCTGATGGCAGCAGTTCTATATTTAATGGGCTAAAAGTTAAATTCTAAATACTTGCTCTGATGTTTTAAAGTGTTTCTCAATTGTAATTAATAATCATTATAGCTAACTGCCCAAAAACAGAAAAATAACAAAATTATTTACAAAAAACACAGACATTTGAAAAGAGAAAAACACTCTCTGGCACCATTAGCTAAAGGTAGAAGATAGACAAAGGAGGACGAGAACAGGTGACGTGTTGTTAAGACTAGTCAGCAGCAGTGTTTCACCAACAGTCATCAGAACTGCGTCAGTGGCCCCTCTAGAAACCAAACTGGTTAGGATTGACCAATCGATTCTAACACTTTGTTAAATACAGCAAATTTGAGAGTTTTGAATAAAAAGGAGACCAGAGAAGCTTGTCTGTAATTTCCAACTTCACATGGGTGGAGCTGTTTGGGCCTGTTTGAACATAATGGTAGAAGTAACTGCGTTATGCGAGAAGCAGATGATGCATG
This sequence comes from Polypterus bichir lapradei, assembly GCA_026402145.1. Lineage (NCBI taxonomy): Eukaryota > Metazoa > Chordata > Cladistia > Polypteriformes > Polypteridae > Polypterus > Polypterus bichir. The sequence goes on along the minus strand of JANRMT010062854.1, from coordinate 27,263,174 downwards.
TGACTGCAGAAGTGAAATATCAGTGGTGTGTAGCAATGAGAAAGTATAGAATATTGTGCTTTGCAGATTAATGGGCAGGGGTGATGAGAATTGGTCAGTAGTGGCAGCCATTTTTTTCATTGTAAAAGGTAGCAAAGTCATCAACAGTCAAGGAGGTTGGAGACGGAGGTGGTGGAGAGTTGAGAAGATCGGGCACCTTTAGAAAAAATATGATGATTTGAGTACAGCTATATTGAAATTCCAGTGCATTTATTGAATGAAATATACTGTACATGCTTATGTGTGTGTACAGCATGTACAATTGATATAACATTCACAGGGGTCTCTAAAATTTTAGTGGCATAGAATTTTTTGGGAGGTATAATGCTTTCTAGTTCTAATGAAGACACTTCATTATGTTTTTTGGTTCCAGCCCAATAGGTAATTACAAATTTGAATAAGCTAAAAAAAATGAACATTTTGTCTGCTGGGCATTTATATGCTTAGTCCCCTTTAGAAACATATGTTATTATGATCAGTGAAGTTAACAGAAGGACACTCACTCTAAGCAATAGTAAAGTCAACTTAATAACTAGAAATTTATACTTTCCTGCATAACTCTTGTTTTTTTTCGGCAGATAATTTTCTCAGGAAAAAGGCAGATGAGTTTTATTTACCAGTATATAGAAAAAACTGAAACAAAATTGAACTAATACCTATTCAATGAGAAGATGAATGTCTGGATGATGCACAATGGGTGCAGAAGTGAACAATACCTTTAATATTTCAAAAGATTGTACAACCTTAGTGTGGATTATTTTTAAATGAGCTACTGTAAATGGGACAATGATTGAGCTAAAATTTTAATGAAGTGACAGTAATAATTAGGAAATCCAGTAAATCCTCCAGTACCATCCAATTCAAAATAATTTAAACCTTGGATTTTAACTTAGTCAATCCAGTCCTAGCGATTCATAAACCACAGACGATTGGTGGAATTTGTATTTCTCTAATTTAATAGAACAATTGTTTGTTCATAAATCTAAAGAGTACCTCCCTAGCAAGAGAAATATGTTCTTCATTAGTTTTAGAAAATATCAACCTGTTAAACCAAATAAAAAGTTCCTGAGATATTCATCAAGATGACATTGACAGTATATTACCAAACTCTCGTAGTGCCTTGTAGCAGTATTAAAAGCTGTTTTCTATTTATAGAAATGGTTGTACCAGTTACCTAATTTAATAATCATGAAATGAGAGGAAGAGGGTAATTATTCTTTGGGATATTTTATTCAATTTCCTGTAGTCTATACAGGTATAAAATGTAAAATCCTTTTAAAAAAATCTTTAAAAAAAATTTAATTCAGCTTATGTTGGGTAACTAGAAGAGCTAATAAACCCATTCTGGAGGTGCTCAGTAATGCTCATTGCCTTTCTTTCCAGTCTTGCATGTGCATATACCCTTAGGTAATTGTACACCAGGCAAAAGCTTAATAGCACATTTAAATTCTGTTTGTGGAGATAACTGTGAAGGTTTCTGTTTACTAAAAATATCCTCTGTTGGGAGATAGTCTGTATATAGTGAGAAAAATAATTTACAGTGAAGTCAATAATCACACTGGAGTGTTTCATTGTTTGGTTATATAATTCATAGAAAACATCCCCAAATTTTAATTTTCCTAGTAAACCAGCTATTATGAGTATTATTAATTTTTAACCAAATATACAGTAACTGAAAATTGCAGGGAATCAGTGACACAGTTTGGTTTCCTCATTGGTCAGCCTAGTTAGTCATCCCAGTAATCCAACAGTATGCAAAATACCCCATGATAATTACAAATGTCTACTTACTGCTCAGTGTTGGCTGAGAACTCAGATCTTACTCTGGTACTCTGGAATATACAATAAATTATCCATGGAGAGTGATATTACTTAGGATATGCATAGTGTATCTTAAGTAGCTGAATTTTATCCTTCATGGATACGCACTCTGAAAACAAAAGCCTTACTACTTTGTATTATATAAGCATCAAATGGGTTGTCCACTTTTCGTGACGCACACACACACGGAGAAGTTGTATGTGAAAAACCGCTACAGCTCTGCCGTAACCTTTGTTTGTGCTAAACACTGACTGCCATAAACTTCAAGCTTCCTCCAGTCAACCCCTGTGTTTTCCAGCTGACTGCTGAGAATTAAAGTGCTCTCTGTAGCTCTGCCACAGGCTCATGGAAATAACAGACTTGTCCTCCAATAGACAGAATGCACTCAAAAAGAAATTCTGCTTTGTGGGAATATCAACTTTATCTGGTCCTAACTACTTAAAATGTAAATTGTTAGCAAGTGTCCTCTTCCTCAGCGTTACCTGTCTGTTGTGTGTACCCTACCCTAATACTTTGCTGCGCTGGTGATTGGCTAATGAAAAGTGCTTTAAGGTCAAATCTGGAGACAATGAAACTGATGGGGTTTGTTAGCAGACGCCCCAGCTGCACAGACAGATAATCTAATAGAGCTTCTGAATGTGTCAGTAATGTATACATTTGGATTCTTTAAAAAACACAACATTAAACATAATGTAAAACATTCAAAAGGTATTTATTTGATAAAATGTAAGTATTTAGTTTTTAAATAAGTCTAAGATTATTATTTTTTTGCTGGTAAAAATAGTTGGGGCTGCACCCATAGTGGAGAAATCACCACTGCAGGGAATGATACATAAGATTGTAGTTTCCACATGTAAGCTGCCAATCTGTAACCTAATGGGTGGAGTAAGGAATTCTAATAATATAATTGATAATATTATTGGCTTATACTTTATTTTTTTGTATTTATTCCAACACTTTTTTACTTTTAGTATTTTCTGCTGCTCCTGAATTGATTAAGGGTGAAACTTATACGTTGCTGATACTTCCAAACAACATAAGTAAATAAATAAATAAATAAATGTAGTTATTATGTGTCACCAATTTACTTTTGCTGTGTTTTAATTTTGTGATTTTTGCATATTGACATGGAATACAAAGGCATTTCTCTTGGGATTAAACCTATTGCTGTGTTGTATTTCTGCTTTCCTCCAAGCATGATATGAAGTGTATCATCAAACAGTAGATGTTTCAAGAGTTGGATATGCTTTTCTAATTTAACATTTCTTCACTTGTTTGTTAATTCAATCAATCAGTTTTTAATATATTTCCATTTACAGGGTAAAGTCTCACAAGGCACTTTACAAATCAAAAAACTTAGCACCTGAAATTTTAACAAGGAAAAAAGTCTTTACAAGTGAGTATAAACTGATAGTAATTTGAGAAATTTGACAATAGGAGTAGAGGGTACAGAAGAAGCAATAGTTGGTATAAAACTGTTAAAATATCCCCAAACACATGTATTTCTATAGCACATTTTCATTCAAAGGATGTAGCTCAACGTACTTTACAAGATGTCAAAGAAGTAGTTACTGTATATGCAAAGAAAAACAAATTAAAGTTAAGAAAAATAATGCATAAATAGTATAGAAAATTTTAAATAAATAATCCAAGTAGGTAAGACAGAAAAACAATTAAGAGAAATAGAGTCCTTATATATATAATTTTTCTTAAGTCTGTAAATGATGGTCCTATGATAAGGTCAGTAGACCAGGGTGGATAGAAAAAGAAAAAACTTCAGTTAAGCTGGTGAAAAAACAACATCGATAGGGGTTCCTGGCCAAAAGACCATTCAGCTCCCATGAGTCCTTTTTAAAGCATTATTTGAATGTGACCACTGATATTTTTTATTGGATAAACTTAGTGTTCAGAAGAGTAGGAATCACAGTGTTACAATTGCACAGTGAAGCTTAAGAATAGTGAGAAGACTGGCATCTGATGATTTCACGTCTCCCTGGGAAGTCACTATTAGGCAGGGATGATGCTGGAAATGTGGTGTTTTGGGTATTAACAGCATAAGTTAGGAGCAAAGGTTTGATGACAATACAATATCAGACAAGATACTCCTATAGAAAGACCAAATGAAAGATCATGAATTCATTAGTTTTAGTTGACAAGTTGGTGGTGCAGTGGTAGTGTTTTTGCTTCACAGCAAGGAGACCAGTAATTGCATTTGGACTCTGAATTGGCCATATTGTGTCTTCACTCTGCGGTGGACTAGCTTTAAGTGTAGGTATTGCTCCTATTGATTTCAAGGATAGCCTTAAGCATGGACATGCAGGTCAGGAAAATGTAACAGCTTAGTCTTGTTTGTGTTCAGCTGTGATAAGCTAGAAAACATCTATACACTGATACATTGATGTCACTGGAGCAGACAGAAAACTTCTTTATGGTTGATGAGCATCCAGAGGTGATCTTCATATAAAATCAGTATAATCAGCATAAAAGTGAAACATAAGGTGACACTGGTGAGTCAAAGCATATGATAATATGAGAGTGGGATTTGCTGCCAAAAGACAATTGACTGTTTACGGCCTGAAATATAAAAGCACATTCAATAGTAGCATGTTTCATTAAGTCCATTTTAGCTCTCAATCAGTTTAAAGATGGTGCCATGGTCAAGAGTGTCATAAGCAAACTGTAAGGACCAGCTTATACTTCATGCGCAGAGCATGCGTTGTGTCGTGTGAAGTATAAACTCGTCCTAAGATGAAGAAGAAGTTAAGCAGGCTTTGAATTATAGCAACAGTTATATGGAAGATAGTTAAGACTAAAACAATTAACAAATTCAAATAAAATGAGAAGAAATTAAGTATTCTAAACATTTACATATAAAAAACAAAAGAAAACTAGGAAAGTCAAGAGCAGGCTTCTTCAGTAAAGGGTAACCCTTCCTAGGTTTAGGGCATCAATCAACTTTATGGTGTGGTGTGTCTGATTATTGGAGTAACTGTGAGGGCAAGACTTAGGAAGGTAAGTGTGTTTAGGATTGAAAGAGGTCTGGAGCAAGTGACAGAGAAAGTCAGAGATATCGGATAAAGATGATGATATACTGGAAGTAAGAGTTACAAAGAACATATTATATGTCTAAAAGAATGAAAGCTCTGCCTTTTCCAGGATGAAGAATGTATTTATTTGGCTTTGTTAACGACTGGTTTTGCCTCTGATTTTACAGGTAGAAAATACTGATGGTGTTAGCTTCAAGATCAGCTTCAAGTTGTGTTTGTGGGAAAGCTGATGCTTTTAATTAACCTGGTAAAGATTTCTGCATTTGCAAGTGAATTATTAAAATCATGTTTTCTTAGGGTAACATAAAGATAAATTATGATCTGTTATGTGAATATTCATCCAGGTTTAAACAAAAGTTGAAATTCTGTCCATCTCAAAATTCACGAAGCTGCCTTCAGCTCAGGTGACAGAGCTCTGTACAGAGCTGCCTGAGCCGCTCTGAAAAGTGGAATTAAAAAAGCCAAGACGGACCATAAGAGGATCATAGATTCCCACCTGTCCAGCCACAATACATGGGAGGTGTGGCAGGGAATACAAAACATCACAAACTACAGAGGCTGTGATGCAACAACAGTGTGTAGCTAACAGAGGAGCTAAACTGCTTCTTTGCTCGCTTTGAATCGTCACAACAGCAGCACTCACCTGCTCCAGCCCTGCTCCCACCCTCACTGGTTTCCTGCACTACTCCACTCACTGTAAAGGGGCACGATGTCAGATGGGTGCTCCTGGCAGTGAACCCCAAGAAGGCTGCCAGCCCAGATGGATTGCCTGGTAGGGTGCTCAGAGTGTGTGCCCACCAGCTCACCTTTATCTTCACCAAAATCTTCAACTTCTCCCTAGCCCAGGTAGTCATTCCGTCCTGCCTAAAATCAGCCACAATCATTCTAGTGCCGAAGAAGTCTCTCATCACCAGCCTAAAGGATTATCGCCCTGTGGCCCTCACTCCGGTAATCATGAAGTGCTTCGAGAGACTGGTTCTCCAGCACATCAAGAACTATCTCCCCCAAGACTTCGATCCCTACCAATTTGCATATTGCATGAACAGATCCACAGAAGACACCATCACCGTAGCTCTCCACTCTGTGCTGAGCCATCTAGAGCAGCAGCAGAGCTACGTCCGGATGCTATTTGTGGATTACAGCTCAGCTTTTAATACAATCATTCCTAACATTCTCATCACCAAACTGGTCACTCTTGACCTCCCCCCTCTCACATGTGTCTGGATAAAAGACTTTCTTACCAACTGGCTCCAGACTGTGAGACTCAGCCCCAATCACTCCTCCATTCGCACACTGAACACCGGTACCCCACAAGGCTGTGTGTTGAGCCCCCTTCTGTACTGTCTCTACACCCACGACTGCAGTCCAGCCCACAACAACGACCTCATCGTCAAGTTTACTAATGACACCACAGTGGTATGAGGCAGCCTACAGACAGGAGGTCCTGAAGTTGGCAGCCTGGTGTTCAAAGAACAATCTGGCTCTGAACACCAGGAAAACCAAGAAGATCATTGTCGACTTCAGGAGGCACAGCACTGACTTAGCCCCCCTTTACATCAACGGCGAGTGTGTGGAGAGGGTCCATACCTTCCGGTTTCTCGGCGTCCTTATCTCCGCTGACATCTCCTGGACAGACAACATCACAGCAGTCATCAAGAAGGCTTAGCAGCAGTTACAATTCCTGAGGGTCCTCAGAAAGTACAACCTGGACTCCAACCTCCGACCTCCAACCTACTGACCTTCTACTGCTCATCCATCGAAAGCCTGCTGATGTACTGTATCACAGTATGGTACGGCAGCTGCACCATGGCAGACAGGGAGAGGCTTCAGAGAGTAGTAAAGGCAGCACAGAAGATCATCAGCTGCCCTCTCCCCTCCCTGATGGACATTTACACCTCCCACTGCCTTAGCAGAGCAAAAAAACATCATCAAGGACAGCTCCCACCCTGGCTCTGATCTCTTTGACCTGTTGCCCTCAGGGATGAGCTACAGGTGCATCACAACAAGGACAAACAGACTCAAGAACAGTTTTTTCCAAAAAGCCATAACCATTCTAAACTCACACATGCACTGACTACACAGTCTAACCCTCCAACCCCTGGACTTCCTTCTATCCATGAAATGTGCAATATCTAATATCTAAATGGTATTGATAATAACTGTGCAATATCTGTATACTGTACAATATCATTACTCTCAGGGTCCAACATCCACTACTCACTGCACATGATCATCATTATTGTGCAATATTTAAATTATGTGCAATAACCCAATAGTGCAATAGTTATTTATTCTTTCCAGTATTTAAATAATGTGCAATAATCCAATAGTGCAATAGTTATTATTCTTTCCATATGTATATAGCGTCACAGAACTTTTTTGCAACTTCTTTGCAACTTTTTGCACCATTGTTTATTTATTTATTTACTTGTTGTGTTCTACATATATGTCTGCACTGAAGGAGCTGCTTTTAGTCTCATTGTACGTGTCTATAGTGACAATAAAAGGCATTCTATTCTATTCTACCATTCTTTTGTTGAAAATGTAAATATCAGCTCAACAAGGCATTTTCATATCTAGAGGACAATGAAATTATGGGAAATACTCTAGGTAATTCTGAAACAATAGTGTATTCTTTGAAATAGTGTAAATTTATATAGTCATTTAAAATAAATTTCTCTGAATAACAGAGCTGTGTTGTCTAAGATAAACCAAATATTGTCTTTTCATAAGAAAGGTTAATGCTGTTTTCCTTCTGCCTTAGTCAGATGCTTTTTTAAAGCAAGCAAACATTTGATTTTCTGCCTGCATACACATTTTTAGAGATTAGTTCTTTTGATAAAATGCCAAAACCCTGCAGATGATTAAACTTTATAGGCTGTTACAAAGGTAAATAATTTATATGAAATGAAATGAGCAATATCAGAAGTGACAAATACAACATGTTAATTACAGCACTAATATACATTACTGTACTGCAGCTTGAAATCCTGATTTACTGTACATTATCTACCAAAAAATGTATCACACACTATTTAAGAACTAAGGATGGCATTCTTTGATTATGTAACAAACAATTTACTTTCAAACAAAGAGATTTATTACATTTTAGTCTTGGGGATTTAAATATTGTTCATTAAAAAAAAAAAAAAATACTTCCATCCACTTATATATTAACAAACCTACGTAAGGTGGGCGTAGGATGACACCTCATCAGCAATGGTAGCTGAATGCTTGAACTCCATCTGTCCCTTGCTTTTCAGCCTGTCCAGTTATATACCTCTGACTGATAACTACTTTGTTTGAGTGTTTATTTAAGCTTCACTTAACCAGTTAAAGTACAGGATATATAGTCAGTCTGAATAACCCATTCAGGTTGTTTTTACCCTCATCCACCATGCTCTATGAATCACCCTTCATCTAGGTATTGTTCTAGCAGATATCTTAACAGATAGTGACACTTTGTGCAATACACTATGCTAATGCCTGACATCCTGTACTGTGAAACTGTAACGGAGAAGTATAGTATGTGCAATTCTAATCACTTTACATTTAGTAAATACCTTCCCTTTGTTATTCTATCTATCTATCTATCTATCTATCTATCTATCTATCTATCTATCTATCTATCTATCTATCTATCTATCTATCCACATAATGCTCTCCATTATGGTCTGAAGCAGACAATAATTTTTCCTTGAAACTACAAGAGAGATTTTACCATCCAGTGTTTCTTTAAAAAAAGAAATTTAAACTACAATTAGTCGCAAGGTAATTCACAACCTACAGCTATCAACAAAACATCAATCAATGTCCTTTTTACATCACTTGAACTAGAATTTCCGGTCCAAGAAAGCTATTGAGTCACTACAAGCCTATTTGGGCTACATTTTTAACTACATCACATTGTGAGGTGCTATTAAAAAGGATGCATTTCATGTAATCTATTAACACATTCAGTTGCATTCTGTATTTTCTGTTATTTTTGAATATGACTCACTGTTACAAAAATGCCTAATAAAGTAAAATGTGATAAAGGAGTAACAAAGAAATTTTAAAATGCTCCAATGCTCTTTCAGATCAGTTAAGTAAGTCACCGTATGCACCTGAATGTTTTGCCATGCAAGCATTTTCTAATTTGTTACAAATGGTATATGGCTGTATGTGTGCTAATTACTTAGTTATTTTTGGGTAATTTGTGATTTCCTTCCTAAGACAACTTTCAAACAGTTTTTTTAGAGTTCCTCAAGTTTATTTTTACTCACATGGAAACTCCACACACCAATTATTAAGATCCTGTATTTTTATACTGAGAAAAGACAATAAAATTGCATTATTTACAACTTCCAGAAAGTAGAAGACTTTTTATGTAAAACTGGGTACTTTAAAGTGAACTTATTCAGTAAGGTGCAAGGCTTTTGTTTGATGTTTGATATTTAAGACTTTCTAGAATATTATCTGTGCCAAAATTAAATGTAGTCCAATGTGTTAACTACTTTGAAATGCAATACATATGCAAGTGGGCTATTTAATTTCGGTACAGTTTTATCGTTACATAATTTAAAAAATATCAACCAAACGATCGATTGCTTTTCACTAAGGCACAAAATTTTCTTGTCAGTTTCGAATGCAATACAAAAGTGTATCACATTTTCATTCACATCCGTAGATCATGTGTCATAAGCAAAGCAGAGGTATTGTATTTCATTTAGTGGCAGCTCTCAATGTGTTGTATTTTAATTTGCAACCCTGCTTTAATTGTGCCAAAATTAAATGTAATCAAATGACCATTCAATGACAAAATGTGGGGCAAGGGACGTCAACTGTTGGGGAAAGAGGTGATCTAAATGCCGATTTCATTCTCTTGCATGTTGAAAGAAAGGAAAAACTGTTGATCACAGTGGGTATGCATAAAAAGTTACCAAGAAACCAAGCTCACTGATGCTAAACAAATGTTTCAATATATTCAGTATTTAATTAAAATCGCTATCAACCCACACCTCGAAAGTTTAACCACACTGCTTAATTTAATATGTATAAAAAGAAAACAGCTTAACATAAGAGTATACTTTTTAGTAAGATTTTAAACATACTGACTAAACCTATGCTTGTTGCCAGAATGCAGAAACGTTCAGAAGTCAAACAGTTCTTTTCCCAACTGTTGACGTCTCTTGTCCCACCTTTTAACACTGATTGGTCATTTGATTACTTTTAGTTTTGGCACATTTAAAGTGTGATCTTGAATTGAACAAGGAGCTAGCACTAAGCGTAATGCAATACGTCTGCTTTTAGTTATGACATGCTATCTATGAAAATGAATTAAAATGTAATGTTTTTATTTTACATTTTAAATTGACACAAAAATTGTGTGCCATAGTCAAAAGCAATCGATAGTTTGGTTGATAAAACCATGCCAAAATTAAATAGCCCACTTGCCTATGGATTGCATTTCAATGTAATTAATATGTTGATTTTGCATTTAATTTTGATATAAATAATCTTCCATGCTCTATTGGCAACAGTTGCAAATGGTTATAAGGTGTTAAGGAAAGATGCTATATAAATACAATGTTTTAATTATTAATATTAAATCAACAGGAAAATGACAGCATTCAACTATTGTATAAAACATAACCTTAATTACAAATATCAAGTAAGGAAGACAGAAATTTCTAGGCAAGGTAATAATACTCACTCATTATGGCAATGGAGTGTGGTGTTGTGTTGCATGTTGATTAGCACATGCACGTAAGAATTTCACTGTACACTGCACTTATGACAATAATGATTCTATAAACCTATAAATACTGCGGTGGGCTGGTGCCCTGCCCGGGGTTTGTTTCCTGCCTTGCGCCCTGTCTTGGCTGGGATTGGCACCAGCAGATCCCCATGACCCTGTAGTTAGGATATAATGGGTTGGATAATGGATGGATAAACCTATAAATATACTGTAGTATATCTATCAAACTTTCTTTAATTTGATATTGAAAAGAACTAAGTATGCAGCAGGATGTAAAGCTAAATCCAAATTCAAATAATGCATTCAACATTTACATCACCAATGGGCCAATTTAGAGCTTCCAATTCACACGACATGTATGTTTAAGGAATACCCGAGTGCCTGTGTGAAATGTGCAAACCCCACACAGTCAGTGTCTATATGGGTCTTTTCCAGGTGCTTCAGTTCCCTCTGACAGCTCTGACATATACAAGTGAGATTAATTGGGAATTCCAAACTGGTTTTGTAAGAGTGACCATGTGTGTGTGAACCTGGCCTGGCAGTGGTTCCTACCTTGCACCTGTGCTCGACCTGTGATTTAGCCTCAGCTCTATTTGCCATTGTATTTGAAAATGTGGTTTTGTAAAATGAATGGAATTATATTATGTGAAGCAGAGTGGCAGTCTAATGCTAGAGTAACAATCATGCACCAGCATCATCCTTCAAAAGTACACCAAAATTGAACTGGCATTTTATCATTCCCTTTCTTACATGAAAAAGGAAATTTAAACTCACTGAATAAATAGCACAGCTATATGTAAGTCACCTTCATTATAGTATATACCAAGCAATTCAAAAATACTTTGATCTTCAAGCTACTTTTGTTGCAGCTGCATTTCAGCATATTGTGCTAAAACAGTGAAGTACCTAAAAGGATCAGTGTCGACGTCCTTCAGTATAAGCTCAGAAAATATAAGGTTGTTAAAAGAGAAAAGCATGTGTGAAATGGACAGTTGAAAATAAGATGTCTAATAATTATATAAAGAGAAGAAAGAATGCCATGTACATCTTATTTTACTCTACTAGGTCATGTCATAATGAATTTTATTATTTCACAAACCTGCTAATTTTGTTTTTTGCTTTTTTGTGAATTTAATGTTAATGAGGTTTTAAAAGAATAACATCATTCCTCTTCCTTTCTAAGTCTGAGAAATGTGTCCATGCTTTTCTTCTGTAACTCTGTAATTCTGAAAGCAAGAGTCCTTGCACAGACTCCCAAGAGTAAGCACATAACACCCATCCTGTTCTGCCTTCACTGGCTACCTGTGCCTTACAGGACTGAGTATAAAATTCTATCAATAACTTGCAAACCTTAAAAAGGCCTTGCACAGGACCATCAGTAACCTCCTCCATATGCTTGCAGAGCTAAACAGTGTCTCTGAAGACTTTGAGGTGATAGGCAAGCTTGAAGAGACGTAATGGGCCACATTAAAGCCAGTCACCAGAAAGAGACAGGATGTAATAGTTGAGGACTCAACCATTAGGGGGACTGAAACACAGGTTTGCTCCAGAGACAGAAAATCTGACACAGTGTGTTGCCTTCCGGGTGCACAGATGGGAGATCTCTCTGGAATGGCCAGAGCTGGGATGGATCCAATTTGCCATTGTTCATGTTGGATGAAATGACATACCATATATACTCGTGTTTAAGTTCTCCCGTGGAAAGGTCGGGGCTTGACTTTACTGTATAATTTCCAGTATTTTATAATGTCGGTCACATAAGTCGAATGTGAAAACTCACGCTATTGATCCAAGAGATTACGATATGCTAACGCTCACTTGAGAGAGTAACCACGGAGCACACAGCCTTTTTTTTCTATGTATTGTGCCTACGTGACCACACAGTAATACCCGAACTATTCCAAAGTGACATTTGCATCATTTTGTGTTTTTTGTATCTCAAACCCTTATACAGCCTTATCTACGTTGGAGCATTTGATCAGAAGAAAATATTAAGCTGGTTTTAAACTAAAAGTTATTGAAGTGGCGAAATAAATTGGAAAATGCACTGCTGCAACAAAATTCAATGTGTCTGTGAAACTGGTGTGAGAATGAAGGAAGCAAGAAGTTGTTAAAAAAAAAAAAAAAAAAATGAAGTGTTGTATTTTTGAACGGGCATATAAGTCGGGGTCTGATTTTATGATCGATTTTTCGGGTTTCAAGACCCGACTTGTACATGAGTGTATACAGTACATAAGGGCAGGCTGTCAGTTCTACAACACAAATTTAAAGAGTTAGGTGCCAAGATGAGAAGCAGAACTGACAAGGTAATCTTCTCCAAAGTTCTACCTGTGCCATGTGCCAGTCCAGGTAAGACTGAGGAGAGTAGAAGGCTTAACATGTGGTTCAAATCCTGATGCAGGTTGAGGGGTATAGGTTTATGGGGCATTGGGAATCCTTTTGGCACAAATGGGATTGTTCCCCACAACAGGATACATTTGGACCAATGTGTTGGCAAGGCATATGAGTAGGTTAGTTGAGGACTGTTTAAAATAAATGGGGAGTCAGGGAGTTTAGGACAGGCCAGATTTAGAACTGTACATGAAGGGATGAACAATAGCATAAAAATACAGTAGTATCACAGTAGCATAGTAACATAAATTACTGCTAGAAGTTTGAAAGATAAAAACAAGTCAGTTGGAGCTGTATGTAGCTGAGCATAATTATGATATTATAGCAATGACAGAACAAAGATTAAAATGAGTATATAGCAGCCAGACTTTAGGAATGAACTCCCGAAATTAATTACTTCAGCTGACTCAATTCATTCTTTCACAAAACAACCTGAAACTCATTTGTTCAGGATAACATTTAACATACCCTGGCATTCTGACCTTTCTTTCAGTTTACCATCTTTATCCTGATACTCAGGGTAATTTGTGCTTGTATCACAAATTATGTTATTTGTTCAGGGTTTTCTTGTAGTATTTTGCATTTTTGTATCTTATTCTAGATTATTGTCTCTTATTCTTTTTTAATGTTTTGTAAGTCCTGTATTTATTCTTATTTAGTTTTTATGTGTATATTATTTTTATTCAATGTTATATATGCCCTGTTGTTAGTTCTGAATTTCTGTGAAGCATTTTGACCATTGAAAAGGTTCTACAGGTGCTGGTCATAAAATTAGAATATCATGACAAAGTTGATTTATTTCAGTAATTCCATTCAAAAAGTGAAACTTGAATATTAGATTCATTCATTACACACAGACTGATGTATTTCAAATGTTTATTTCTTTTAATTTTGATGATTATAACTGACAACTAATGAAAGTCCCAAATTCAGTATCTCGGAAAAATAAAATATTGTGAAAAGGTTCAATATTGAAGACACCTGGTGCCACACTCTAATCAGCTAATTAACTCAAAACACCTGCAAATGCCTTTAAATGGTCTCTCAGTCTAGTTCTGTAGGCTACACAATCATGGGGAAGACTGCTGACTTGACAGTTGTCCAACAGACGACCATTGACACCTTGCACAAGGAGGGCAAGACACAAAAGGTCATTGCTAAAGAGGCTGGCTGTTCACAGAGCTCTGTGTCCAAGCTCATTAATAGAGAGGCGAAGGGAAGGACAAGATGTGGTACAAAAAAGTGTACAAGCAATAGGGATAACCGCACCCTGGAGAGGATTGTGAAACAAAACCCATTCAAAACTGTGGAGGAGATTCACAAAGAGTGGACTGCAGCTGGAGTCAGTGCTTCAAGAACCACCACACACAGACGTATGCAAGACATGGGTTTCAGCTGTCGCATTCCTTGTGTCAAGCCACTCTTGAACAAGAGACAGTGTCAGAAGCGTCTCGCCTGGGCTAAAGACAAAAGGGACTGGACTGCTGCTGAGTGGTCCAAAGTTATATTCTCTGATGAAAGTCAATTTTGCATTTCCTTTGGAAATCAAGGTCGCAGAGTCTGGAGGAAGAGAGGAGAGGCACAGAATCCACGTTGCTTGAGGTCCAGTGTAAAGTTTCCACAGTCAGTGATGGTTTGGGGTGCCATGTCATCTGCTGGTGTTGGTCCATTGTGTTTTCTGAGGTCCAAGGTCAACACAGCCGTCTACCAGGAAGTTTTAGAGCAATTCATGCTTCCTGCTGCTGATGAACTTCATGGAGATGCAGATTTCATTTTCCAACAGGACCTGGCACCTGCACACAGTGCCAAAGCTACCAGTACCTGGTTTAAGGACCATGGTATCCCTGTTCTTGATTGGCCAGCAAACTCGCCTGACCTTAACCCCATAGAAAATCTATGGGGTATTGTGAAGAGGAAGATGCAATACGCCAGACCCAACAATTCAGAAGAGCTGAAGGCCACTATCAGAGCAACATGGGCTCTCACGACACCTGAGCAGTGCCACAGACTGATCGACTCCATGCCACGCTGCATTGCTGCAGTAATCCAGGCCAAAGGAGCCACAACTAAATATTGAGTGCTGTACATGCTCATACTTTTCATTTTCATACCTTTTAGTTGGCCAACACTTCTAAAAATCCTTTTTTTGCATTGGTCTTAATTGATATTCTAATTTTCCGAGATACTGAATTTGGGACTTTCATTAGTTGTCAGTTATAATCATCAAAATTAAAAGAAATAAACATTTGAAATACATCAGTCTGTGTGTAATGAATGAATCTAATATACAAGTTTCACTTTTTGAATGGAATTACTGAAATAAAACAACTTTGTCAAGATATTCTAATTTTATGACCAGCACCTGTATATAAATAAATATTATTATATTTTACTGCTATTATTAACATGACCTAGTAATTTTGTCTTTGAAGTAGTTGTTTTAAAGCTCAAGATAAAGCTTGTGGATAATTATGAAGGAATACCTGTTAAAGAGTGTAAGCTCTTCTATTTTAGTGTCTATAACTAGCATTTTTAAAACAGCATCTGAATGGGCTTGAAGGTGTAGGGGAAGCAGATAAATCATCCTAAATAAATGAACAAGTTTGCAACCAAGTGCCATAAATCAAGTAATAAGCATTACAACATGGCCAATTACTGTGGACAAAAGGTAATGAAAAATGGGAGCACATTACAACCCAGAATGCTCAAATTATCACATCATTACTGGGAATATTTGTGCATTAAAAGCAAGCATGCTGCTGCTAATTGCAAGCTGTATAATAATATAAATGCACTTAGTTGTACAGTCTGTAGCTCTCTTTCATCTTACGCCCACCCAGCTCACTTTCTGTGTTATGCAGTCTACAGATAAAGTAATCAAAGTTAAGACACAGAACTGAATCAATTTGGGCAAACACATCAAGCTACTTCACAGGGTAATACTTTAAAATAACCTGGAATGCTTTCTAATGAGAAAGATTAGTCCAACTTATATAATTAATTGTTAATAGAATTAAGAAGAGATGACTCTGTTTTTCAATCTGTCTCTCTTTTTATTTGAGTAGTTCTTATTGTGCTCTTCACTGTAGTGGATGTTGTTAAATCCCGAAAACAGACTGTTTCGTGAGATACCTGATCATACTTAAGAATACTTAAGAATTTCATAAAGTATATACAGAAATGAGGGTCACTTATCAAACCCGACTAATTTATCAATTAGTCTTTCATATTCATTGTGTAGGTACATTCAAACGTGTTGTTATCACCTACAGGCATCATGGTGGCATTATAATTATTGCTGCTTATTCACAGCACTAAGTAAAAGGTTTGAAATATCTGTCCAGTCATTTCTGTATAGAATTTCTCCCTGTGTTTGTGTACATTTTTTTTTAAACTGAAAGGTTAATTATCTGTACTGCATTGATCCAGCGTGAGTGAGAATGTATGTATGTATTAAGTAAAACCACTGCAAGACATGGGAATAACCATTGTGGAGCCTACCCAGTCAACTACATTTTATCCACCAAAGAAAAATAAAGGAAAAATTGCAACTATGGGAGTAAAGATAACAGAAAATTCCAAAACGAAAAGAAAAGCAATCAGGCTTGGTATTTTGTTCTTTTTGGATCACCAGATAGGAGTTCCATCCTGTGGTGTATTTTGTTCAAGAAGGAACACCTCCTTCTGTTGGCTATGGGATTTATAAGCAGGGGACCAGATGGGGCGGAGTCAATTGCCCTCACTGGGCATCTTCTCTTTACTGCGGAGGAAACAAAAAAAGAGAAGGTTAGCGCCGGCACCTTCTCTTGACCTGGGATGGAGGTGAATACCTCAGATCAGCCCAGAGAGTGATCCACAGATGCATATGCGTTACAGCAAGTATGACAGTGCCCAGTGCAAGACAGATGCTCCATTCACAGTTAGCCCTTACTTTGCTCTTGATACTGATAAAGAATAACTTTTTTCTGTGTCAGGATAGACTCTTTAAATGAAAGTAAAGACTGAAAGACAAACCATAAAATAAACAAGAGCAGCATTACAAAAAAAAGAATTTTGTTTTCAGTTCATATTAGCCACTAACATCATGGAACTCTATGTACCAAGGCACAGTGTTTTGCTTCCTTTATTAATTCTTTTAAAAAATCTGGAAATCTTAGAAGTATAAATGATGACAGATTTTTTTTCTCTTTTTTTCAAATAAGAGATTTTTATACACTCTTGTGTGCAGTCTCTGCCCCGTGATGTTAGAGGCTCACATTAAAGCTTGTTGTTTGAATATATGAGGTGTGATCAAAAAATATGGTGAATGTTTAAAAAAAAAAAAAATTAAAGTAAAAGACACATTGCCATCAATCCTCCTCAAAATAGTCCCCCTCGCTTCGAACACGCTTATCCCATTGTTTTGCCACTTTCTGAAGCAGTTCTAGATGTCCTCTTTTATGAGTCTTTAGTTCCGCTGTCGTGGCTGCCTTGATGTCCCGCACATCAATCAAGATCCAACATCAAGGTGATGATGATGGTGTTTTTTGATCTTGATGGAATTGTACAAGCTGAGTTTGTACCCAGGAACACTAAGGTGAATTCTAAATATTATAAAGGCTTATTAGAATGTTCAGGAAATGATGTGAGAAATGGGTGAACGGTTTCATTCTCCATCATGACAATGCTCCGTTTCAAACATTGCTTCTGGTACAGCAATTTCTGACATTCACAAAAGAGGACATCTAGAACTGCTTCAGAAAGTGGCAAGAACGATGGGATAAGTGTGTTCAAAGTGAGGGGGAGTATTTTGAGGGGGATTAATGGCAATGTGTCTTTTACTGTAATAATTGTTTTTATTTAAACATTCACTGTATTTTTTGATCACACCTCGTAATGACTGTACAGGAATGACAAATTTGATGTCACACTTGAGAAACCTGAGGCAATTGGATCATCACATTGTACACTAGCCCAGTGCGATTAAGAGAGCCCTTAGATGAGCTGGCGCTCAGTCAGTGCAGCCAGGGTAGGAACCATCAAGTTAATATAAGAGATGGATGTTCAAATAGACTTATTTTGGCTAATGATGTAACAACAGTATCTAAACAATACACTTTCGATGAGATTGGCGAAATGTCGGTATTCATATTTGTTGGACACTGACATCATTTCAGTCCTGTGGATTAAGTGTAAACTCCTTGGTGTAAAACATCACTAGAATACTGGTTTGATTACCTCCACTGATTCATTGCATAACCCTGAATGCTTGTCCTCTATCTCCAAAAAATATATAAGCTAATAAATATTGTGACAGATTGGGGGCGCTGTCGTCCCCTTGAACCCTCAGACCAGACGCCAGACACCAGATAAAAGTCCCAATAATTTTATTTTTACAATAATACAGTGCACAAAGCACCTACACCTCCACTGTACTCAATAAACAGTCAATAATAATAACAATAATCAAATCCTCCACTCTCAGACGCGTTGTCACCCTTCCTCCCAACTCAGCTCAACTCACTGGGGTTTCCCATAGTCCTTTATACTCCTTGACCCGGAAGTGCTTCTGATCCCCCAGTCCATGTGATTTCCCAGCACTTCTGGTTCAGGTGAAAACTCCTCTTTTTCTTCAGGGCTGTATGCAAAATAAAAGTCTCTTTGTCTCCCTGCAACGTCCCATGGTGGTCCCGACGTTATCCAGCAGGGCTGTGCATTAAAACTCCAAATACCATGATGCCCTGCTGGAATTGGGGGCATCTCCACATCGCAGGGAGGGCTCCATCTAACGGCTTGGGGGTATTGGCCGGGATAAGTTGCTGGCCATAGTCCGCAATATATAAACTAATTAACATTATAAAGTATTTAGAGTGGTTAGAGTGCTACAAGGTTTGAATCCCTGTACTGGGCATTTCCTGTGTGGAGTTTGCACATTCATCTCATGTTCTGCATAGTTTTTCTCTTGTTTTCATCACACATCCCAGAGTTATGTTAGACTAATGGTCACTATAGATTGGCCCAATGAGTTTGTGTGTGTGTGTGTATTTTCTCCCACAAGCCAAATACATGTATGTTGTTTGATGACTCTAAATCTACACAAATTATTGGATCCTAATGTATATACAGTATGTTAACATACTGTGTGTTCCATAGTTGTCACTTCTGGAGATTATGCATTTGTTGGGCCAAATGCTGTTGTAAAGCCAGGCTACAGTTCCTCATGGTCTTACAAAATGGAAATACTGGGAAAAGAAATTGGGCAAAAAGATAAATATGTATACTCAACACAGACAAGGACTTGACCAGAATAAAAGCTGGTCCCTGGAGTTTTAAAGGACTGGCAGTGGGCTCCCACGACACAAAATAAATGGCTTATTCCTCGAATGTCTATACAAAGCTCCCTAGAATATTTTATTGTAAGGCTTACTGAAAGGCTTGAAGACTGAAATTAGAGTTATATTTCCTATTTAATTTTATCCATATGCTGTTGAGAACTGACAAGTAGTCAGCAAGTATAGCACATGCCTTCTTTAGAAAGTACAGTATTTTAAGACATATTTCATCACATGGACACATTAGGAGCTACATTGCTGTAGGCACCATACTGGTCTGTGGTGCTGAAATGGAAACTGTGTTTTCAGTAGATACCTTTGTTTTACCTGTGAATCTGTTTCCACTTTTTCCTCATTTATTGCAAACAATTTCATAGTCATTAATTGTGCCCAGAGTCTGAAATAATACAATTAAGTGTACAGACTGAAGTATAGTGGGCTTACAGTCTATGACAGGGTGAAATGCTTGACAGTCCTGGGGGTCTTGGAGTAAATCTCCAGATCCACCAAATTGTCCAGAGAGGGATGACATGTTTTGGACATCTGTTGTACCACGCATACCGGTGGTGCACTGGAGGGGATAATATCTTACAGCTGGATTCGGACCGATCAAGCTATAATTTGTTTTTGGGAAAATGGAGGTCAGATGATTTACTCTACTCTACTTACGAGTAGATTAAAAAAAGCATTGATAGGTGGAGGGTAAATCAGCTTCAGTTAACTTAAAAAAATAAAACTGCTACACAGTGGTTTTGATTCCTGTAGTATCTGGAAGTGTTTTTTTTTCCTAAGGAAGCTGCACATCAGGCAATTTACTCACTCAGGCCATATAATTAGCACTAATAAGGGTCTTTTACTTGGATGATGGAAAGCATTAGCAATGATTCTTTAACAAGCAATTCCTCTGACTGCACTAGCTGTACCATGCATACTGGAGATACAACTGAACAAGAAACATTATGTTTCATACTTATTGACACTTTAGGCAACCATAAACATTCTGTGACACTGCCTAACAAACACATTCCTTTGATTTCCAGTTCAGATGGTCAGAGAATATCCATTATAAGTCATTCTTGCAAATCACTGTTTGTTATCATCATCTTATGTGTTTTTCTTTGTCTCACTAACCTCTTTATTTTATAGTGCTCCTATGTTTAAACAGAATCTCAATTAACAGAGATGAATACTGAAACATAAACCATGCTTTTAGATTGTGAACCACAGGGCAACCCCAAACACAACCTCACAGGCACAAGTCCTGCTAAAATAAAGGTGTTTTTTGCCAGTAGTACCTTTCAAAATCCAGAAGTACAAATAACACAGATCTCTTCATGCTTTCTCATTTCTTTCTCCTCCTCTCCACCTTCCAGACACGCTTCGTCCACTTCTACTCAACTCTGAATCCTTTTATCTTGGACCCAGGAGTATTTCCGGTGCTAGACATAGCCCGATGGAAATACTTCCAGGTCATTCGGAAGTCCCACATAGCAGGAAATATTAATCCCCTCAACTCCCCTGCGGACCCAACATGGAACCCAAAAGGACTGTGTCCTGGGACTACAAGTTCCAGCATGCCCTGCAGGCTTCTATGTGGGAATTCTAATCCAGGGGGACTGCCACCCAGAGTATGGGGGAAGAGGATATTCAATAGTGTTCATCTTCCCCAGTCCTTTCATTATGCTGGGTAATGTTCCTAAATCCAATCCAGCTGCGATGCCATTGTTCCCACTCTGGCATAGGCATCTTCTGCCTGTCTTCTGGGCGAGATAGGATGAACTTTGACCTGTTACTTGTGGTGACATAGGGATGGACTCCTTTTTGCTTAAGGAACCATTCTCCTTCCTGACCAGGACATTCGCCCATGTGTGCTGTCCATCACAACATCATTGTTTCATTTGCAGCTTTACTCATATTATACTTTAATTCTTGCATGGAGGCTGCCTTTAATTTCATAACCAGCTCTGTATTTTTCAAAAAGTTGCCAGTAGAGACCAGTACTTACTTTTTCTACAATTTTAAAAATGTGGGGTTTTTTTGTTATCAAATTTTTATTTATTTTTTAACTAATCAAAATAAAGAGTTCCAAATAGTAAAACCACTGTAATAAAGTCTCATCCCAACCAGTAAACATAATTCACCCTCCCCCCAACCCTAACATGAAATTCACACCAGAAAACAAAAAGTAAAACCCATGACCCCCAACGCCTCCATGCTCTCGAGTTTCAACAAGAGACAGATAAGACAACAAAAAAGACTGTCAAGAATATAAAGGTGGCTAAAAAAATAAAAATAAAAAAGGAGACTAATAATAATAATAGAATAGGAGCTACGTTATATAAGATTTTAGTTCCAGCTACTTTGTTAATTACCAGACAATTACTGTTATTAATGAAACACACTTTCTTACCCATAGGTGGTATGGTGGTGCAGTGGTAGCGCTGATGCCTCTCAGTAAGGAGACCAGAGTTTGCGTCCCGGGTCCTCCCTACATGGAGTGTGCATATTCTCCCCATGTCTGTGGGGGTTTCCTCTGA
The DNA here is from genome assembly GCA_026402145.1 of Polypterus bichir lapradei. Classification (NCBI taxonomy): domain Eukaryota; kingdom Metazoa; phylum Chordata; class Cladistia; order Polypteriformes; family Polypteridae; genus Polypterus; species Polypterus bichir. Next base: position 27,241,288 of record JANRMT010062854.1, on the reverse strand, counting down.
TTGCTCTGGTTTCCCACAGTCCAAAGACATGCAGGTTAGGTGAATTGGCAATGATACATTTCCCAGTGTGTGTGTTTGCCCTGTGATGTACTGGTGCCCTGTCCAGGCTTTGTTTCTGCCTTGCATGTGGGATAGGCTCCAGCACCCCCCTACACTTTCTTACCATAGCTTTAATTGATTAGATTTGTAAGACTCTGACTTTTTAATTTTTTTCTTAATCTTAATCAGCAGTCAAAAAATAATGATATTGCTCAGCCAACATGACAAGCCAGCCTGACCTGATTTGCATCTGTGTGTCCAACGGGTGAAAGCCTGTGATATATCAATCTGTTCTGGTCTATAAAACATTTTGATGGTGTCTTCAGGAAAAAAAAAAAATTTGTAAATGTCTGGTGTGGCAGAATATGAACACCAACAAGCCATTGAATTCAAAAACTAATTTCACAAACAACAAGAATTAGCTTCTAATTATGAAATTGGTTGGATACTGAGGTTTCAGTCTTAGCTGGTCATACAGTCAGGTCCATAAGTATGTGGAAAGTGACACGAGTTTCATAATTTTGACTCTGTATGCCACTGAGGTTTAATTCAAGGGGATTAACACAAAAAAAACATGAACTGTAGAAAAGACAGCCATTTTTATACATAGTCCCTTATTTTCAGGGGTTCAAAAGTATTTGGACAAGCTAACATAATTATAAATATAATGATCATTTTAAATATTTGTTTGAAAATCCTTTGCAGTAAATGCCTGCCTGAAGTCAAGAACCCTTGGCCATCTCCAAGTGCTGGGTTTCCACCCTAGTGATGTTTTGTTAGGCCTTTACTGCAGCTGTCTTCAAGTGCTGCTTGTTCTTTGGACTTTCGTAACTCACCGGCAACTGCAGGTGTGCTACTGGTAGTTGGGACCGACCGGGACCATAGTTGAAAAAGAAAAAAAAAAAAACATACTAAGATGTCAAGATGTTAAAACTAAAAAAGTTGCAGTTTATTGTATACAATCCTTTTCAATCTGTCTTAGGGTGCAACCATATATACAGTGAAAAAAAAGAATAAACAAAATAAATAAATAAATAAATCTAAAGTTCCAAAAACAAATAAAATAAAGGCTCTGTTGCAGCCCAACTTCTTTTTTTTTTTTTTTATTTATTTTTTATTAATTTTATTACAATCCATACAAAGCAATCAAGTTTTTACAACGAGAAAAATTAAGAACAGATCGATCCCCACCCCTGAGAGAGAGAGCAAGCCAAACGGCGTTAAATTTAAGGCTTGTAAACATACCTAAATTAATAAATTCTCTGTGCCTTATGAACTTATTTTAAAATATTACTGATTAGATCCTGCCATGTTTTGAAAAAAGTCTCTAACTGAGTATTTGATTTTTTCCAACTTCAAATAATATAACACATCGGTTTCCCACTGACTTAAAAGAGGAGAGTTTGGGTTCTTCCAGTTTATGAGAATAAGTCTACGTGCCAAAAGTGTAGTGAATGCAATCACAATTTGTTTGTCTTCCTCCGCTTTAAACCCATCTGGAAGAACACCAAACACAGCTGTTAATGGGTTTGAAGGGATTGTGAGTCCAAGGCTGTCTGAAAGGTAATTAAAAATGTTTGTCCAGAATAATGTTAATTTGGTGCAGGACCAGAACATGTGACCTAGTGAGGCTGGGACTTGGTTGCAACGTTCGCAGGTTGGATCATGTCCTGGGAACATTTTGGAGAGTAGATGAGACAGATGTGCTCGATATATAATTTTGAGTTGTATAATTGTATGCTTTGTGCATACGGAGCTCGAGTGAATTCTCTGCATTGCTACTTTCCACTCCTTTTCTGATATATTAATTGAAAGATCTTTTTCCCAGTGTCTTCTTGGATCTTTGAAAGGGAGGGATTGTAAAATGATTTTATATATTGTAGAGATGGAGTCTAAGTCCTTGAGATTGAGCAATATTTTTTCCAGCATGGATGAGGGTGCAAGATGAGGAAAATCTGGAAGGTTTTGTTTAACAAAGTTTCTGATTTGAAGATAGTGAAAGAAATGTGTAGCTGGAATGTTAAATTTGGAATGTAATTGTTCATAGGATGCAAAGACGTTGTCTATATAAAGATCTCTAAGCAAGTTAATTCCAAATTTTTTCCAAATATTAAAAACTGCATATGTTTGTGAAGGTTGAAAGAGGTGGTTCTCTAGCTGGGGTGCCACAGATAGAAGCTTCTCCGTCTTAAAATGCTTTCTACATTGGTTCCAGATTCTAAGTGAGTGGAGCACAATTGGGTTATTAGTGTATTGCCGATAACGTGTGTTTATTGGAGCACAGAGCAAGGAATACAAAGAAGTATTGCAGGATTTTACTTCTATTGCGGACAAAGCCTGTGTATGTTCTTCTATTTGTGTCCAGGTTCTTATCGCCTGTATATTTGCTGCCCAGTAATAAAACTGGAAGTTAGGTAGAGCCATGCCGCCTTCTGCCTTTTGTCTTTGCAAGGTCGCTCTTTTGATGCGTGGATGTTTTGAATTCCAAATAAATGAGGTTATTGTCGAATCTAATTGCCTAAAAATGATTTATTAATGTATATTGGGATGTTTTGAAATAAAAAAAGGAGTTTAGGAAGAATATTCATCTTAACAGTGTTAATTCTTCCAGCTAGTGTGAGATGAAGAGTTGACCATCTATGCAAGTCTTGTTTAATTTTTTTCCATGCACACGGCGAAATTTTGTTGATATAGAGCTTTATGTTTACTTGTGATGTTTACCCCTAGGTATTTAAACTGTTCTGCAATGATAAAAGGTAGGGTATCTAATCTAATATTATATGCTTGAGAGTTCACTGGAAAGAGTACACTTTTATTCAGATTAATTCTGAGACCAGAGATCTTTTGAAATTCTGTGAGTGCTGCTAAGACTGCAGGCACAGAATTTTCTGGGTCTGATATATACAGTACCATGTCATCTGCATATAATGAGATTTTCTGTTCCAGTCCTTCTCTGCTAATCCCCTTTATCTGATCAGTATTTCGACAATGTATTGCCAGTGGTTCAATGGCAGTCGCAAACAGCAGCGGTGACAAGGGGCATCCTTGTCTAGTGCCACGTTCTAGTTTAAAGTAGTCTGAGCAAATGTTGTTGATGCAAACTGAAGCTTCTGGGTTAGTATACAGTAATTTAATCCATGCACAGATGTTTGGGCCAAACCCAAACTTCTCCAATATAGTAAAAAGGTATTTCCATTCAATCATGTCAAATGCTTTTTCTGCATCCAATGATAATAATATTTCTGAGGTGTTTGATTTAGTTGGTGAGTATATTACATTAAACAGGCGTCGAAGATTGGAAGATAAGTGCCGGCCCCTAATAAATCCAGTTTGGTCTTGTGATATTACCGAGGGGAGCACTTTCTCCATCCTTCTGCTAAGATTTTAGAGAGTATTTTAACGTTGTTATTCAGAAGTGAAATTGGTCTGTATGATGCACATTGTAATAAGTCCTTATTTTGTTTTGGAAAGACAGTGATTAGTGCTTGGCGAAAGGTTTGTGGAAGAGATTGGTTATCTCTGGCTTCTGTAAATGTTGCTAATAAGAGGGGAGCTAGCTGAGCGGAGAATTTCTTGTAAAATTCTGCAGGGTAACCATCAGGGCCTGCTGCTTTCCCGCCTTGGAGTGATTTTATAGCATCTAGTAATTCTGATAACGTCAGAGGTTTATCAAGTTCCTCCGCACTAAAAGCGTCTATTTGTGGTATCTGTAATGTATCCAGAAATGCATTAGATTGTGTATTGTCTTCCTTAAACTCAGTAGTATATAGGGATTTATAGTAGTCTCTGAAAGTGTGCATTATATTTTGGTGTTCGACGATTTTATCTACATTTTGAACTAGTGATTACCGAGATTGCGTTGTGCACTTCTTACTTGTGAATTTGTTGAGCTAAACGCTTATTAGCTTTCTCCCCATGTTCATAGTAATGATGTCTGGATTTGTAAATTAGTTGTTCAGTTTCTTTAGTTGTCAAGAGGTTTAATTCCGAATGTAGAGCCTGCCTTCTCCTATGTAGAGTCTAGCTTGGTAGTCTGGCATGTTCTTCATCTATTTTAGTAATTTTGCTTTTTATCTCTGCTATTTTCTTGGCCTCGGATTTATTTCTGTGGGAAAGATATGAGATAATCTGTCCTCTTAAGAAGGCCTTAAGAGTTTCCCAGAGTATCCCTGCAGAGATCTCGGGGGATGTATTTGTCTCTAGAAAAAATTTGATTTGTTTGGATATAAATTCAGTACAATTCTCATCAGCTAATAGAAGCGGGTTGAGGCGCCATCTGTGGGGTGAGTGCATGGGGCTTAGTAATTTTAGCTCCAAGATCATGGGTGCATGGTCAGAAATAACAATAGCATCGTATTTACAAGATTTAATCTTAGGCAAGAAGTTATTGTCTATAAAGAAGTAATCAATCCTTGAGTAACAATGATATACTGGTGAGTAGAAAGAATATGTTCTTGAATTTGGGTTTAAAAACCTCCAGGGGTCTGATAAGTTGTGATCAGTTATAAACTTTGTAATTATTTTTGCAGTGTTAGATGCCGTTCCCCCTGTGGAGGAAGTCCTATCTAAAAGTGGATTTAGAACACAATTAAAGTCCCCAGCCATTATAACTTTATGAGTGTTCAGATTGGGAATGGATGCCAATAAATTTTGTATAAATTCCTTATCATCAACATTAGGTGCATAAACATTTATCAAGATCATTTTACAGTTAGATAAGTCTCCCATAACCATTACATATCTCCCTTCAGGATCCAATACTACATCTGATGCTACAAATGGAACAGTTCTATGTATGAGAATTCCCACACCTCTAGTTTTCTTCGAAAAGCTAGAATGGAACATTTGGCCAGTCCAGTCTTTTTGCAGCCGGAACTGATCCTTGCTTATTAAGTGAGTTTCCTGTAAAAATACTATTTTAGCATTTAGACCTGTTAGGTGAGAGAGTACTTTCTTTCCCTTTAATTCGTGATTCAGGCCTTTAACATTCCAGCTTACGAAGTTAACTGTCCCATCATGGAGACACTGATTCTGAGTTTTTGATGTCATTTTATAGTCTTATTATAATTATAAAGACTGAGAGGATAGATTAGGTATAGATCAGGCCTGCTCTCTTTCTCTCCCCCCCTTAACCCCCCACCTTCCCTTTTTGCCTCCCCAAGTGAGGCTAAAACCCACTTCACACAGTCCCAGTCCTCTGACATACCCAGAGACAGAGTACGTCCAAAGCAAAACAAGCTCCAATGCAGCGGCGCTTTAGGGTTAAAAGATAGAGATATCTCTAAAAAAAAAAGGGTGTTTTGCACTTAAAATATATATATATAGTCTTCAGCAATTTTAGTGCATTAAGATGATACACCCAGGTAATAAACCCGGGGGATGGTATTAAAAATGTGTCCAGAAGAAGCATAACCAGTCTTAATGCAGTAATAGCAATAACAGTAAACCTAGGGTATGATATTGAACAGTCTATTTTAGGGTAGAGATGAGATAATTAGAAAAGAAAAAGAGAAAAAAAAAAAAATAAAAATAAATAATTAAGCACAATAAAACATAAACAGATAGCGCCCTAGTAATACTAAGTAATAATGAGAATATATGCTGATAAAAACCCGTATTTTAAAACGAATAGATCAGACAAAAGATTATTAATCTTTGCTTTATCATTTTAACTGCCATGACTCACTATTATGTATCAGAATAGTCCCTGGATCAGCTTTCTTAATTCTTTTTCTGCTTCTTCCTTGCTAGCGAAGACATAGAATTGACCCTGCCATTCCACTTTCAGTTTTGCCGGATACAGGAGGCTGTATTTCACACTGGCTTGCCGTAGCAGCTGTTTAATATTATAGAAAGTCAGGGAAGATAAGAATGTGGTTATTTTCATATATAATATCTTCCTTGTTTCTGAGGAGTGCCATCACCTCTAGCTTAAATGATAATCGTTCAAAACGAACTATAAAAGATCTTGGTCGGGGTCTGACGGTGTTTGATCCGCGTACGCGGTAAGCCGCTGCTATCTCAGATTCTGCTTTAAAGTCGTCCCCGATTATTTTAGAAAAAAGTTCAGCTGCGAATTTCACAGGGTTTGAACTTTCTCGATTCTCCGGCAGACCTTCAGTTCTGACATTATACCTTCTACTCCCATCTTCTAAAGCAGCCAGTCTGTCTCCAAGTTTTTCTCCGAGTTTTTTGCATTCAGAACTGACATTTATTGCTCTTTCTTTGGCACTGGCAGCTGAATGTTCGACCATTTCAATCCGATTCGTGAATGTCTCCTTGAGATGCTCCAATTGATCAGTAAGCGTGCTCAGTTTAACCGAGTTTTCCTGAATGCGCTCTTCAATTTTACCCAGCACCTGTCGAAGCTCAAGTTGCACCTCTTGACGCAGCCTTTCATCTGCCTGTTGGATTTCCTGTTTCAATTCCTGTTTCAGTCTCTCATGTGCCTTTGCCCTTGCTATCTCATTAGCCTTCTCGCTTTTCTTTATATCTTGCGTGAGCTCAACGAGCAACACCTTCAGTTCAGAAAGTTCAATTGTGCTTTCTTGTACCGTAGATGAAGCAGCAGACTTTGCTGTAGCCGGTGTCCCCGCTGCTCTAGGCTCGCGTAATTGCGTAATTGAAGCCGCGGACTTCAAGGCCCTTTCCAGCCCAACTTCTAAACAGAACCAATAAGACAAATCAGGGGTCATCACTGGCTTACTGGGGTTGTCATTTTTTTACGTATACCCAGAACTCACCAGACACTGAGCCACACAATCTCTGTCTACTGTGCTCTCAGTTTTTCAACACTCTCATCTACCACTTCTCTGCACTGTGGTATCCCCTCCCCGCCCCGTCTATTCAGCCTTAAATAACCTAAAACCAGCCCATCTAATGATTCGCTTCACCAAGGTATCTCCATTCTTATCCTTGGGAAGGGGATACAATCACTTTATCCAACTCCCAACAGTGACAAAAACTGAATCAAAACTGACGTTAGCACCCTTTACAGATACTTTTATTATATTAACAACCCTCAAATCACAAAACATCCACAATAAACCCACACTTTCCCATCAAAACAAACCTGACACTCATGGCACCCTGCTAATACTCAATCTTCTACCTACCCACGTGGTCTCGAGGGACAGTATGGACAGTGCGCCGCATTTAAAACTGGCGATGGCTTTGCGCGGGCATGTTCACCCACCCCCCCTGCGCAGAGCAAATCCCAGCGAACACAATGGGGAAAAAAAAAACAAAACCGAAAGAGCACGATGTGCACAAAGCCCTCCGAGACGGTACGTTTAATAAATCACTTTGTTGTTTTTTTTTCCCTTGCTTTTTCCTATAACCCTCTCCTAGTGAAACAGGTAAATGCATGTCCCCAAAGCTTACACTGGCTTCTGTAACCACCATATCCACAGCACCGGGAGGCTCGTTACCCGTGTCTCCATGAGACTCACGGTCTCACACTTTCTGCCATCAATTTTGTGTTCACCAAGTGAAATGCATGTCCAATTGGGTTGAGATCAGTTGATTGACTTGCCAATGAAGAATATTCCACTTCTTTACATTGAAAAGCACTTGGTTTATTTTCTCAGTATGTTTTGGCTCTTTGTCCATCAGTACTGTGAAGTATTCTCCTTTCAGTTTTGCAGCATTTGGCTGAATTGGAGCAGACAGTATAACACTGTATACTTCAGAAATCATTCTGCTATTTTTGCCAGCAGTCATATCATCAATAATCACTAGTGACTGACTTCTATTCGCAGTTATGCATGATCATGCTAGAAAACTGCCTCCACCATGTTTCACAGATGAAGTGGTATTCATCGGATCATCGGCCATTTCTTCTCTTCTTCATACTCTGCTCTTTCCGACATTCTGGTATATGTTGAACTTAGTTTCCTTTGTGCAAAGAAAATTGTTCCACAACTGGACAAGCTTTTAAGAATGTTTTCTGGCAGAATCTTATATGTCCTTCCTATGCTTGAGATTTACCAGTGGTTTGCACCTTGTGGTAAACCCCCCGTCTTCACTTTAATAAACTCTTCTCTAGATTGTAGACTTTGGCAATGATAGGTCTACCTCCTTGGAGAGTGTTATTGGATTGGCTAAATGTTACAAAGGGGTTCTTCTTTGCCAAGGACAGAATTGTGTTATCACTGAGCACACTTGTCTTCTGTGGTTTCCCAGAACTTCTGGTGTTGCTAATTTCACCAGTATGTTCCCTCTTTTTAAGAATGTACCAAATGGTTTATCTGACCATTCCTCCTGTTTCTGCTATCTCTCTAAAGGGTTTGCTTTGTTTTCTCAACCTAATGATGGACTGTTTTCACTTGCATAGACAGCTTTTTGGACCTCATATTGAGAGTTCACAGTGATAGCCTCCAAATGCAAATTCTACACTTGGAATCAACTCCAGATATTTTACCTGATCAAGAATTAATGAAATAGTGGGGGTACTTCACCCTCCTGTCTATGTCAGTCAAATTTCCATATACTGTACTTCTGAACCCCTGGAAAATGATTGGGGGGTGTTCTGGGCTATGCAGAAAAATAGCGGTAACTTCTAAAAGGCTCATAGAATATTTTTGGTAAACCCCTTAAATTAAAGCTGAAAGTCTACACTTTATTTCAAATCCATTGTGGTGGCGTACAGAGCCAAAACTATGAAAACTGAGTCACTGTCCAAATACCTAGGGACCTGACGGTAGGTGGGCTCACTTTGCATGTCATTTTTGTTTATCTGCTAAATGATCAAAGAAAGTACAATTAAAAGGTAAGAGTCATAACAAGCAAGTCAATAAAAATTAAACAAAAGAAGGCTGTAAAATTAGCAACAGTAACTGGTTACAAGTGGAGATATTGGCCGGAACAAATCACTGCAGCCACTGAGTTTGACACCTCTGATTGAGAAGAAAAATTATTTTCTTCTATAAAATTAAGAAGGCAACTATGGTGAATTAAAGTCTAGCAGTGGACATTTCTAAATACATTAAATTAAAAACTGAAACAAGCCAGTGTTGAATGGCCTTAAATTCTGAGTATTTCCAACTAAACACACCAATAATTTTAGTATCTATAGTAGCCAATAAAAACAATCTCTTTGGAAAAAGAAGCAGAAGAATCACCAGCAATGAGGAATTTTGAACAAAAAAAGGAAATTTTACAATTTATTATAGAAGAAAGCAAATGGGCATCTGCAGACCAGAAAAATGAGAGGCTTGGGCACTCCCAGAATACATCAAAAAAAGTACCAAAAAAATCTAGTGAACTGATCAGATACTGAGCAAATTTTGTGTCACCTTCTAGGAGCAAGGAATGTTCTATTAATGATCTGTGGTTGTGAGAACTGATAGTTTGGGTTTTTGGAAGATAAACATATATTCTTAAAGATAGTGTCGAAGCATGTTTCTTTTATCCTGAGAAAAGTCCTTCATTCAACAGAGATGACAGAAACAGATTTATAAAAGTATTTAGATACAGATAGATACTGGTCATTTGCTAGAAGGGATAGTAGTTAGAGAGATATATAGAGGTTGTGGAGGAGGATTAGACTGTAAATAGACACCACTGGTCTTAAGAACTGACCTGAGCTGGAGATGAAAGAAAAAAGAGGCGAAAGGCAGATTGACACATGCAAGTAATTCCTGAAATAAGCACACTCCAGACTGAAGAGACCAAGGAGGGTACATGCATAGGCGCCCTCCAAAAATTGTTAAATATAGGGGTTTGTTTGTGCCACCTCACTTCAGCACCAAGTCTTCATCCAACCTAGTACCAGGGCAATTTTAAAAACAGGTTAACAAATAGCATTATTTTTTTCATTCTCATGCTGGCTGCCTTTGATTTAAAATTGAATTCAAGCAGGTGGAGCTGTAGTACAGTACTTAAAATGTTGACAAGTCAACAAAAGGGATACACAATGAAGTTAATTAAAAATTAATACAAATTTTCAGTGCAGTGTTTCTCCATACAATCAAAATTAAGAATGTAACTATGGTGAATTAAATGCAAAAATAAATTTACTTGTAGTGATTCATTAAAGAATGTTCTACCTAGCAAAGTGGGAATGAAAATTTTTCCAAAG
>JANRMT010062854.1:27187896-27231158 GCA_026402145.1 Polypterus bichir lapradei | reverse complement strand
AGTATTAAATACATCAATGTTTTTCTCTGTAAATATATTTCTAATGGGGCTATTGACATGAAATTTACATCAGATTTCAGTAACAACTCAATTAATCCACACATACAATAAAAACAAATAAGTCCATACATTATGTGTAATAAAGTGGAATGACACAGGGAAAAAGCTTTGAACACATGTAGAACTGGAGGTGCAAAAAGGCTTGGAAAGCCAAGAAACCAGCTGAAATCTTTCAGTATTTAGAAAGCAATCCTGACAGCCCCGTATCAGTGCAAATTAATATCACCTGCTTTAGTTCTATTGATGGCATATAAAAAGGTTTCTCATTACCAAGGTGGCATACAAGAAGCATCTCGTGATGGGTAAAAGCAAAGAGCTCTGTCAAGACCTTCACAACCTTATTGTTGCAAAACATACTGATGGCATTGGTTATAGACAAACTTCTGAATGTTCCAGTGGGCACCATTGAGGTCATAATCCAGAAGTGGAAAGAACATCATTTAACCATAAACCGGCCATGACCAGGTATTCCTCGCAAGATTTCTAACAGAAGAGTCATCAAAAGAATGATCAGAAGAGTTGTCTAAGAGCCAAGGACCACTCGCGGACAGCTTCAGAATGGTCTGGAATTAGTAAGTGCATTTGTTTCATAGAAAACAATAAGTAATGCACTCAACCGCCATGGCCTCTATTCACGCTCACCACTCAAGACTCCACTGCTGAAGAAAAAGCACATTGAAGCTCATTTGAAGTTTTCTGCACAACATTTGGACGAGCCACTGAAATACTGGAAAAATGTAGTCTGGTGAGATGAGATCAAAACTGAACTCTTTGGATGTCATTAAACACACCATGAATCTGCTGCCATTTACCACGTTCCTGATGATAATATGAGAGGGGACATTTCAGCAAGGCAATGAACCCAAACACACACAGCCATAATCACAGTAATCAATCTTCCACACTCCCAGACGCGTTGCCACCCTTCCACCCAGCTCAGCTCGTCGTCTGGAGTACCCAGAGTCCTTTTATATTTCCTGACCCGAAATTGTTTCCCATCCTTCAGTCCATGATTCCTTATCACTTCCGGGTCAGATAAAAAGTCCTTTTCTTCACCCCGAAAGTACGTCCTCTCTCCTGTCGCTGTGACTAAGACGCACTTCCGGGTTATAGGGCACAAATGACTCTCTGGGCCTCCCTGGAGCGTCCTCTGTTGGCCCCTGGGGTATCCAGCAGGTTTGTAGGGGAAAACTTCATAGTCCATGATTCCCTGCTGGTATCCGGGGCACTTCCATGCTGCAGGGAGAGCTCCATCTGGCGGCTTGGGGGTATTGGCCGGGATGACAAGCCGGCCATAGTCCACAACAGTTTGTGTGGAAGAATGGGCCTAAATCTCACATAAGCAATGCATGCAACTAGTTTGTCCTTGCAGAAAGCATCTTGAAGCTGACATTACCAGCAAATGCTTTTCTACTAAATATTAAATAAATTTCAGTAAGTGTGTTCAATACTTATTCCCTGTGTCATTCCACTTTATTACACATAACCAAATTTATGGACTTACCGTAGATCCCGGAATATAAGCCGAGAATTTCGTCCTAGATTTTTAGCTTGGAGTTTGGGGTTCGGTTTATACAATGAGCATCATTTCAGATTCAAGATTTCCAGCGCAATGCCGGTTTTGCCGATCAATACGGAAGTAAATAATGACGAAACCACAGAGCCATCTTTCAGATGAAGTAGTAACTTTGCATGCCGGTACTTTAAATTAAATAAAGAATTTATTCAAAAAAGTGTTTTAGTTGTTGATTTTATTAATAAAATTTATAATAAATTATCGGGAAGTTTAAAATAAAAATTTTTCTTTTTATTTACGACCAACATCTTGCATTACGACCCGAATGCGGTCACGTGTATCCGCTTGCGCGATTGTAAACAAACAACCGAGAGCGTTAGTAGCGTCAGTTGGAGCCCAGATACATGTGTTTGTGGATGTAATTTCGGTCATTGCAGTGATTTCCCTATATATATAATTCACTAAGACCATGCAAGCAAGACACATAATTGCTAAGGAAGGAAGAGAAGGTAAAGAAAGCGATCAAAATTGAAACGAAGATGGAAATTGTGTGGAAATATGAGAGTGCTGTTCGTGTGACCGATCTCGCTAATATGTACAGCATGTCGAAATCCACCATCTCGACAATTTTACAAAGAAAAGATTTGCATTCTCCTCCTCCTCTCTTCCTGCAGCCCAAAGATGTCAAATTAAATGGTGAGTACAGTATGAAATTGTTGTTTCTAGAATAGAATAGAATGCCTTTTATTGTCACTATATACATCTACAATGAGATTAAAAGCAGCTCCTTCAGTACAGAAAAAAAGTTCTGTATAGGGCTTGTATGGTTGTTTTTTAAACCTTAGCATAACACCGGATTTGTGGCCCTGCTTCTGTTTTCTTTCCCTCCTCCGTCTACGTCATCTCCTAGACCCGACAACAATCCACGGAGAGCGCGCTGGTCTCGCTATGTTGTCTGGGATGTTGTGTGTGTGATGAAAAACACTCGAAACAGATGTCTGGCTCTGGACACCGATGTCTATAAGGTTCTGACGGGTGCAGCGGATGTTCGCCGAACTGATCGTGCACAAACAAGGAAAAAAAAAGTACAAAAACAACAAAAAAGTGCACTGAAAAGGAAAGCCCTGAGCCGCTGCGCACCGCCATGCTCCTAGCTTAATCTAGCCTACTTCTGGTAGGCTAGGCACTTTTTATAACTTTTTGGTTAGTAGATTAGAAAAATTATTGGTGTTTTGGTAAATTATGCACATTATACAACCCTTTTTTATTATGAAAAGGTTAAGTAAGTGTTGCAGTGGGAGGTTCGGAACGAATTAAGTTCCGTACCGTATTTGCGTATATAGTTTCAACACAAAGGCTTTATTTTACCAAACTTCTCCGCAATCACTTCCTGGTTTCCATCAAAAATGCCGGCAGTCTCAAATTCTCGGCGATAAACATGATAAATATAGCTGAAGAGAAACTTTTAAGGAAATTTAGAAACTTTTGCTTGTAGAAGGGTGCCAGTCATCGGCAAATACATGTAATTTAGTAGGTAGAGAAGGAGGTCGGCTAATATACCGAGTCGGCTTGTATTCCGGGATCTACGGTAATTATTTTGATTTCTTTGTGTGTGTGGATTACTTGGGTTGTTAATGACATCTGGTCAAAATTTCATGTCAATAGCCCCATTAGAAATATTATTACTGAGAAAAATGTAGATGCGTTCAATCATTATTTTCCTCGCTGTATATGACTATAGGGATCCTGCATGACTAACTGAAGAGGTTAATGCTCCACAGCCAGACTTAAAAAATAAAATATTAAACAAGGACACAAGGCCAGTTCCTGATGTTGAGGCTAGATGATCCAGTGATTCTCTGAGCTAAAGAAGAATCATGAAAGAAAAATTCCAAGAATCAGTAAAGAGAAAAAGTTTGACAGGAGGAGCAACCTATTCTGTACTGGAATGCTGGTGTGCATAGAAATTTACAGCAGAAGAAAAATGTGGTGTGAGAGAGAAACTGAGACAGAGTGGATTAATGAGTTTTGGATAAAATACTCCAGTAGAGAGTGAGAGGAGGACAGTCTCAAAACATGTGGAGGATAGTTTCAGTAGTATTTAGGTTGCAGAAGTGGCAAAAGATACCAGTGTTTAAACTCACTGCAAAAAGTTCACAAGGGTTAAAACAGAAGTGATGGGCAAAATTAAACTGTTCCTTATCGGGATTCCTGTATGACAGGGTGATATTCTTTAAGCTGGTATTCCAGGAAAAGGTGATGTAGAATGGAAAATCATGTTGGCACATTGATGCTTTGCACAATGCAGCACAGAGAGTGGCAATTGTTTTTATGTGATAAGAATGAATGAGAAAAGACAAAAACAAAGCAGATGTGGAGGAAGGAGGAAAAATATCACACCTTAAGATCTGATCTCAGTTGGGCCTTAGTGTCTGGAGCATTTAGAGCTCCAAATTATTTAGAAGATTTCAAAAAAGCTCTAAAAACCTATGAATGTCTTACAATGGTCCCCAGAATTAGAATTATCACTGAGAGTGCTCTGCACATTGAATTTCCCTTTTTTAAACACCCCATATTATAACAACATTTATGAAACATAAGCAAAAGGCCAACAGTGACTCTCCATCTTATATGCATGTTATAAGCCTCCCGTACATAACAGCTGGATTACTGCAACTATTATCAAAGGCTGGCCTGCAAAAAATATTAAGTCTTACACTTCTTTAAGCCCAAAAAATAAAACCATAAGCCTAATTCATTTTATGAGAAGTGTTATACAGTATACTGTGTATATGCAAGCGTAAGCCTATAATATGGCAAATTAACTGGTAAACTGTTCATCCATCCATTATCCAACCCGCTGAATCCTAACTAGAGGGTCACAGGGGTCTGCTGGAGCCAATCCCAGCCATCACAGGGCTCAAGGCAAGAACAAACCCCGGGCACGGTGCCAGCCCACCGCAGAGGTAAACTGTTTAGTATAACCAAAATATATTTTTCTGTTAATTGTTTAACAGTTAACTGCACTGTTAATAATTTGAAATACATGTAACCTGTGTAATAGCAATCAGTATATCTAAAGCAAATCTTATAGGTCTCAAATGATGATGAATACTTTATAAAAGGGTTCAATGGCCGTTTTTCTTTGATGTCTCAAAAATTGTGCAACTGTTGGAAAGGTTCAAACATTAAGTATGACACGTACACAAAACATTCCATAGTCTTTGTTTTAAAGGTTTTAGAGAAATTCAAAGCTAAAACAGTTCACTGAAAAATTGAAAAAAAAAGGATAATACACACAAAAAATAATATCTTGTCTCTGGTGCTTTAGTTTCACTGCTTTTATTAGTATTTACATCAATACATATTCTATGTACATCAGGACTGTATATACAGCCAGAAAACTGTCTGCATCTATAACTTTCCAATTGCAGACAATCTGTCTTACTACCAGAGCTTATTCTATTGTTACATCAAAGTGTTAGGAACCCTTAGTTAACATGTTAACTTATAGGGGTGAAACAGAAACGTTCATTATCTCTGTAGCTACCATATGTAAAATTAACATTCTGTTCTAGTTAAGAAAATACTTATGTGAATTATGCAAATTTAAGCATTACCTTTCTAGGATTGGCTCTTAGAGTTTGTCTGCCCCAATATTTCATCCATTAAAATCTGAAAACGGTTAATTTCAGTGTATATGATAAAGCCGAGTCAAGGATGTGGATCTAAAAAAGAAAGGGAAACCACACTGGAACAAAAGCACTGCTTTGATGCTGGGTGCCACTAGTTTGTAAAAACCGAGTGTGTATGCCAAACATTTAGCTAGCGCAAAAATGTGAATGGCTTTATGCCAAGTTTAGGTTTTATACGAGGGATATCCAGAAAAAAAGGTTACAAGTGCCCTGGAGGGTGCAGGGAATTTTGTTTTTCGAAGGTTGGCATACCAGCGTGTAGGGGGGTTCTAACGGTCAAAATAAGCCCGGGACCGCGTCAGTCAGTTGTGAAATGTCATCACAGCAAGCGAGTTTGTCAACTTCTGCTGAGGCCGTTTGCTCCACCTACCGCCGATGCGAGATTCGTTCGGTTATCAAGTTCCTCACTTTGCGTCACGAATCCGCAGCCGAGATCCATCGTCAGCTTGTGGAAGAATTGTGAAAGAATTCTTGGGTGGGAAACGTTTTTCCAATGATGAGGAGGTGAAGGAGACGGTGGAGAAGTGGCTTTCGGAGGTGGAGCGGAGCGTATTCGACGAGGGTATAAAAAAGCTGGTGCCCAGGCTGAAGAAGTGCATCGAAGTTGACGGCGATTATGTTGAGAAATAAACACATATTTTGGAACATACCCTGTAAATTTGGTTGAAATATATTCATTTTTCGATTTTTAACAGCTGTTGTAACCTTTTTTTCTGGATATCCCTCGTACATCGCGATATGAGCGTGGAAACAGGATTACGCAACATTTTTGTGCGTACGCACCGTTTATACATGAGGCCCCTGCTCTTTTCTGTGGCCAACAAACTTCATGGTGGCCCTCACCAACGGGCTGTCCTTCAGCAACCTACTCCTAATGGAAGGTACAGATGTTTGTTTACAAACTACTCAGGAAACTCCAACTGTGGCAGTTTGGTCATAAAAGACAATACAAATTGATTTTTTGTAAAAATCTTGCCATTCATTTTATGTAAAGAGAACAACATCATAAAGAAATTTACTATGGCAAAATGTACCACAATGTTTTGAAAGCAAAATCTATTTTTTCTTTTGAAGGATGGCTTTTGTCACTCTAAGCACATAGTTGTGTGTCAGACTTTTTTGACCTCAGGTTCATTACAACAAGCCAGGCTACATATATATTTATGCAGCTGAGATGAGCAGGCCAGCTTTCTGCCGAGGCATATTGTGCTCAAGCAGTATGATGCAGCTTGGCTCACATTAAAAAAAGGTAGCTGGGCTTTGATTCATAATACTGTTAGGGCATAAAAATGTTCTGAGCCAACTTCCATTTACAAGAGCTGGAAGACTGGATTAAATTTTCTTTAAACTACATATCAGTATCAAAGGTCGTAGCATTTGCAGAGATTGATGCCCATAAATTGGCTTTCTGCAGCACTGTAGTATCTACTCCTGAGTGGCTACAGAATCAAATAGGATGGACATCTGTTTCCCAACTTCAGGCTGTGAGTTTTCTACGAAAATAGACTGAAGATTAAAGGATGAGGAGAAGAACATGTTTTCAAAGAGGCCAGTGTAAAACAGAGACGAAGGAAAAGTAAAATAAGTTTAGAAAATTAATGAAAAATAAGGACTGCAGAAGCAGATATTAACCCGCATCCATCTTTAAACAGCAATGTCTGACTTCAGAAAAATCAGTTTGTTATTGTTATTGTATAGCTCACAAGGTTATAAAATATATATAATATTCTTTTAATCTATATTATTTTCAGATTGAAGAACTACCCCGTAATGATTTTTTAAAATTATGATTGCAATGAATGTTTCATGGAACAGTTAGAAAAGTTATGTTTTAAATGTACAATTAAAGAAATATAACCTAAGATACTCCTAAAATACACCTGCCTGAAAAATAGCATACAATTTTGTGTTATATTTTCTGGGAAATAATCCTGTAAACATTTGATCACATTGGCATGAAAATATTTTTAGGACTCAGTGACCTATAAGCAATTATTTGGTTTAGAAAATGAAGTACATAAAAATGGCTTGCTATTTATATCTCATTTAAAATAAAAAAGAGTACAAATTGAAAAATAGGTACTACAAAAATCTCTTAGTCCAGCCTCTTGTTGGTATTTTAAATTGGCACTGCATTCCACTAAATAATAACATTCTTACATGTAATGAACTGATCAACGCAATTGTGCTTTCTAAGCAATAACATTAATGTGGATTTTATTAAGGATGGTCAGTGGCACTGCCCCACACATCTATCACCCCTGCTTCAAATCCCATGCCTGATCACTGTCTGTCTGCACATTCTCTTTTTGGGGTTTTTATTGATTTATTCAGATTTTCCTCCCATATCCCCAAAGCTATGCAAGTCAATATAAGTGTCTCTTTGTGAGTATGTGGCTAAGGTAGACCAACCATGGACTGTTGCCCTGCCTAAGGCTGCTTTCTGCCTTGCACACCACACTCTTAGGAACCCCACAACCATTAAGCAAGTTTGAGAATTGAATGTTATGTTACACTTTATTGAAGAATGTCCACCTAGATGATTGTTGAATACGTTTTTTTATCAAGTCGTGGAAGGAGTATTCTCTTAATGTGGTAGTACTAGGCTGTTGTACAGTGTTAGCCATTATGAATGTAGAGAAAAGCCAAGCAAAATGACATCTTTTATTGGCTAACTAAAAAGATTACAATATGCAAGATTTGCGGCAACTCAGGCCCCATCTTGCCTGAAGAAGGGGCCTGAGTTGCCTCGAAAGCTTGCATATTGTAATCTTTTTAGTTAGCCAATAAAAGGTGTCATTTTGCTTGGCTTTTCTCTTAATGTGTTAGAAACCTATGATGTCACACCTTGATTAACAAAGCTCTTACCACATGAAGAATTTTAACATGAGGGAAATATATAAAATTTTGAATAATATGCAGTTAATTTAATTGTATGATTAACTGTGGTAACTTTTTAATTGAACAACAATCCTTATATAAATAAATTGTCATGTACTGAGAGAACACAATGTCCATAAAAGAAAGGTTGGAGCACCAATTGGGTCACCTCTTTTAATAAATGCAGAATCTCAAAATAAACAGGTGCTATATGGCACAAATGATTACAAATAAACAAAAGCAAATTAGTTAAGCAAGGCTCAGGGTGTTCCAAGGCTCTGTAGAGCAGCTTTCCCTTCTGTTTTAACTATGTTTCCTAGATTTTCTCTTTTGTTATAAATAAACTACTATACATTGTTATGACAGATAAGCATATGCGTTCAGTGTTGGAATTGTCATAAAAAACTGAAATTATTAAACGTTTTAAAAATGGCAAAAGTGCTTCAAGTATTGCTTCAATTCACAGAATAGTAAGAACAACAGTGAATGATGTAAAGCGTGATGCTGACAAACCTTAAAAATGTGTTGAAAATGGAAACCACTGACGATAATGTTATTCTGTATTAATAGTAAATGTTAATGTTCTTGTGCATTGTAATTTTATTTTTAAATTCTGTTATATTATGGTTTGTTAATATATTGTGACGTGCAGGCAGCTTATGATCCGCTGTGTGGAAGCAGAAAGGGTGAAATGAATGCTGTAAGTTAAGGGACTGTGCAAAGCAGCATGGCACCGTCAGATCTAAACACTAGTATGGAGAGTCGCTTGCATACTGACGAGTCTATTGCTGCAGGTGGAAGCTGCTGCCGCACTTTTAGCGGCATTACACATACAGATATACTTTGGCAGCATGCCCGTGTCGATCAAACACAGGAAGCTCTGCAGTATATTTGTGACTTTACGCTGCAGGATCATGGTTAATAGGTAAATAACATTCGAAGTGGCTTTCATATAAGTAACATATAAATGTTTTTTATATAAAGACCATCACAAAACATAATCACAAACAGAACTTTGTATGATACCTTGGCAAGCTCAGCATGCCTTGCTCACCTCTGCTATAGCATGTCTTTATGTGAAAACAGCAGTGTCAGATCGGGGGGAGCGTGAACACAACTGAGAGAATAAAACTGAATTTAAAACAAAAACGCTAACCTTTACAAATGCCATAACTTTACACCGGCATTTTTTTTATTGTATAATAGTAACAATAAGAACAGCTCACTACTCAAAATGTTAATTCTGGGAAGCAGCTAGGATCAAACCTGTGACCTCTTGATTGTGAGTCAGCAGTTCTTACCGCTGTACCACCAAATGTCATGTCAAGGATCTGCCCTAACCTGCTTTCTTTTTCTTTGGTTATATTCTTGAATAAAAGTGCACTTGTTTTATAATACGTGTACCTTTTGTTAAAGTGTTTATTTGATATTTGGACTTAATTAGTACTAAAACATGAAAGAAAGTTTGTGTTTTAGGTATGTGTTTAACATTTCTTGCATTTTTTGTCACATTTCCTGTCATCGAAACACTTGCATAGATTGTTGTAGACACGGAACACACATGAAATGCATGTGTTCCAAATAATGATATATTATTTACCCTATACAACTCCAGGCACATCACACCAAGATAAACAAGGCTTGAGCTAGGAGCTTGAGCTTTTTGCTCTAGATGAGCTCCAGCGGTTGGTATGGGGTTAGGGATGGGATGGCACTCTGCTTGCTAATTGTGCTGATAGACACTTTTACAAAACGAAAGACACTGATAGTAGAGGTGTGAAGGGATTTAAGGTACGCTGGGATTTCGACTTTTTTCGTAGGCTTCAAGGATTCTAGTGTTAAGAACTTTGTTCCAGGATCCTTTTGGCAGTAATGGGATTTGAACCAGAAACCTTCTGGATACCAAAACAGATCTCTAGCCTTAGAGCCACCACTATGCCTCTACTTAATTGTTTGCTGACATCAACATAACCATAATGTCTCCTAAGTAGTCCTTATTTGCCCGCTGACAAATATGAGACAGAAGAAAATGTGTTCTTATCGAATTGCTTAAAAAAGAGAAGAAGAAAAAAGGAACTGTCCTAAATGTATAACATATCTGACATACTGTAGGCCTGTGGGGCATGAAATTCACTTTGTCGATGGACATTGTTATCAGTTACGGTATACATTGCAGATATAAGCATGCAGATTTTTCTCAGGCACTTGGAAAACTCCAAGAAATGAGTATTTCTTAGTTGGCTCTCAGTGCAGTGAAAGTTTTTTTTTTCAAATTAGACATATTCTAGACATCCATTGAGAATGAATCAGAGATGAATTTGAAGAAAATTTGATCCTTCCTGAACTATGCAATTCTGCTAGAAAACTTATCTTTTAGGTTTTTTTCCCTTGACATACATGTCAACCTTAGCTTTGCATCTTATCATGAAAGGCATCTGTACATTTAGGAAAATGTGTTTAGTCCTAGGCTCCCTGATGAGTTGCAAAAAACTGAGCTTCATTTAAAATTCATTCACTGCCTTAAAACAGGTTGCAGAATAGTTTCACCCTTCAGAGCAATTTGAAGTAGAAATTGTTTAAACACATATAAACATCTGCCACAAAACCCAGACAGAGAGTCCAGTTGGAATAACTTGCTTTTCTCCCCTTCTCTGTTAAAAAGGGCTTGATTTCTGCTGGCAAAACAAACTAATCACTAAAGACACTACCACAGCTCAGTTACATTACCTCTGTAAAACAGAATACATGTCCTCTGGAAAAACACTAAATTTCCCATTGGTTAATTGAAAGACGTTAATTGTGAATACAAGAAAGTCCAAAATCTCTCTAGATTTAAGATCTGTTTGAGTTTTACAGATTTCCCAAACAGTGCCTTTTGATCCGTGCAATGGCAGTGCTTTATTTGCGCAGTGCAAATATTTGACTCTCCAACTATGTCAGGGTGCACAGTGTGTCATCACACTAACCAACTTATCCAATAAAAAGTTTGTAGTTTTAAAATGTAAATGTATGCTCCAAATGCCCAGACATTTAAAGAAACAAGAGATGTGAGCTACAGATAGACTTGACTCACTTCAGCTGATGCTTAAGATGAAAGTTAAAAGTGGAACTGTGTCTGCAGCATCTGTTCTTTCATTTAACAGTGTAGACTCTGCAAAACAGTTGCATGTAGCTCAGTAAGGCTTTTTGATGCAACATCCGCACATTTAAACCTCCCTTTATGTCTGGGACTCCTCTTTCAGCTCTGGCTTATTAGATCTCACTTGTCACTGGTCTTGAAAAGAATTTGCTTCAATAGAAATGATTGACATAAATATTAATATGTGAGAAAGCTATTAGCACCTTAAAAACACCAATCTATGTATACGTATAAAATGTAGAGTTGACTGATTCATTCACTCACAGCCAGTCAACCCTTTAGCTGATATAGGCAGCCGCCTAGGGCACAGTCATCTGAGGAGTGCCGTTTAGGGACGTGTACTCTGGTCACTGAGGGGCACTGTTAAGGTAAGGTAAATGTAGTGCAGCTCCATTCCTGTCCTTGAACTCTCATAGTACTGATTAGTAGCTCTTAGGTTGAACAGGGGTCATTTAGGTAAGTTGAGGGGGGGCTCGCTCCAGACACCAAGGGGGAACCCCATCTAAGGCTCTATATGGGCTTCATCCATCACTGCATTCACTCTACTTACTCACTCACTCACCAACAAAAAAACTGAGTTGCCATCTACTTTAAAAAGATTACATTTGGCCAGTGGATATCTGCTAAGAAAGGACATTTTGATGTATCAATATTTATGTCTCCCACAATGTAAAAACTTAAATACCCCAAAATCTCAAAAAATGCTTTGGCTGATTTGATTGAAATTTGGTGACATTTAAAAAAATGTAAATTAGCCGACAAGTTTTTATTATTAGTTGATCAATTTTTTTTTTTATTTGTCATTATATATGCTAAATTATGTGCTCTGTGCATGCTTTATGCAAACAAAGGACACAGATGCAGAAATGATTGATGGGCCACACGAATAGGAAAGGGAATGTTTGTGCATACTTTATGTAAATCTGGAAGATTCCACCAGGTGGCAGTGCGAGATATCACAGTGAGAACAGGTTCGGCTTTACTGTGTTGTGAATTGCCTGAAATACTCATTAAGTTCCGATGACACCTTGCCGCAATATCTCTGAAAAGGATGTTTCATGATTAAATACATGAATCCAGGGATGTGCCCATTCCAGTTAGCATTGGGCACGAGACTTTAGCTCATCACAAGGTGAACACAAGCACTCCCATACACTAGCATCATTTTAGCACCACCAAATCCCTAAATCTGCATATCTTTGGAAAGAAACCACAGCACACTGTGGGAACCCACCAGGGAAACATGTAAACTGCAGGCAGGAAACACCAGTGACGTTACTCCCTGGAAGACAGCAGCCCTACTGCTCCGCCACCGTGTCACCCCCATGTGTGTAATTATTAACAGTATTTATTATTTAAAAGAAATTAACTATTTATGTGTAAAATGTAACATACAAACTTTAATGCATTTCATCATGAAAGTGACATCAAGTATAAATCAAAAGATTCTGAATGTGCAGAGAATTGGAATATCATACATTTAATGTGTCCTATGTGGTGATCTATTGCTGCTTGCCACTGCTGTCAGTTCAGCAGGAAGCCCCAGAAGCTCGTGAAAATTACCAACTGGGTTGGTTTTAAGATGACATTTACGATGGTATACATTGATGATAAAGTAAACTAAGAGGTTAAAGTGGAGATTTCGAGATTAAAGCCGAAATTTCAATTTTAATCACAAAATACACCTTTTCACTGTGTCCTTAGTTTTTTTTTCTCTGTGGCTCAAATAAAGCACTGTACATTCTGTTGCTGTTGTGAAGGTGCAAAAAAAAGACAGCACAGAAGATGGTACGTGAGACCTTTAAAATGTATCATGTCATTATGATGGGGAATATGCAATGCTTGAATATAAAAGCACCACAAATGCATTTGTATGTCTGCATTTTGCTTCACCACATCAAACCATTCATCAAACATCAGAGCACTTACATCGATCCAGTAGGATCCTCAAAGTGGCTTTCTGTCACATGTAGATAGTAAACAGAGACTCTGACGTCACACTCCAGCTTTCATCACACTGTGCCCACTGACTTTTTGCTGGTACTGCAACTTGCGCATGCGTTGCATTAATTTCTGAGGACGTGCTCACTGGGAACGCATGGCAGCCATGATGTGTACCCGTTCTGAGTGTGAAGTATAAAGAACCCTTAGGCACAGAGCCTCTATGCTAAATCTCACTTGTTATCCAAACTGTATGACTTCATTTAAGTTACAATACCAATATTTTTGTCTACTATACATTCATCTCTCTCTATTTTCTTAAAAAGCCTATTTTGCAGTCCAGATCTTTGGATGAATATCACTGTGCTGAACTGAATTATTTTTCTTTAAAATAGGGATATATTTTGTAGTAAAAACAAAAATTACTTCACATGGTAAATACAGAGATTTGTTACTAAGAATATGTGTCATTTTTTTACAAATGTGTGATGCTAAGGAACTTGAGTGTGCTTGGCTGACAGGGTTAAACGTACAGCTGGCACTCACTTAACTGCTGGCCAAAGACTCCGGCTGAAGAGTGTATGGTTTACCTACAGGTGGGCTTGCTCTCCCACTGTGACGCAGGGTATTAAGAAAATAATTGTGAACATGTGCTGGGGCGTGCCAAGGCAGCCTGCCTGCATTTATTGATAACCAAAACAATATGCAAGGAGCCAGCAGTTTGCCTCTAAAGTGGATTTTACGTCTCCTTGGGATCAAAAAGTATAATTAAGATATTTCTTGAAGATTTCCTCACTAATCTGTCAATTCTCAGTGAGGCAGGCTGTGACCATGCATAAGAATGTGCTGGAATGTGCTTTATTGACAGCAGCGTGAGTGTTTGTGAAGGATTCTGCTAAATTCAGCTTTTGCCAACTAGTCTCTTCTTCTCTCTCTCTCTCTCCCTCTCTGATCCTTTCTCTGAGTATCTGTATGCACTGCATGCTTTCTATATATTTAAATTTCTCTTTCATTTCTAACTAAAAGACAATATAATCGCACAGTTTAATGTAATTCAGATTTGTAAGACAGCCACATTTAATGAAATGGCCAGGGTGGGTATTGACTGCCTGGCAACTAGCCACGGTAAAACATATTATTACTGTGTGCTTGGTTTTAAATAGAAAAACCTGGAAATAAATCTAATTCCCTTGTTTGGTGCAGCTGGAACGCCTCTTCTCACAGCTTCTGAGACTCTATATGAGAGAGCAAATGCTGGCAAGCTGATTTCCTGGAACTGCTCCATTTTCTGTCTCAATTTTGATATCTCGTTTTCTATTTCAAAAGGATTTCAACTTGAAAACTGAAGAAAAATAAAGATTCTAAAAACTACTAATAATGGTGTTATGCTCTGTATTCATAAAATCATTGAACTATTCCCTGTACATATCCTACAAGATTAACTTTGCACTGTAATTACATTTTTAATGTGGATAGTCAATGTAAGACAACACAGCCCTGGGATTTTGTAGGATTCGAGTTCAGTTCACATTCAGTCACTGCCAGTGTGGAGTTTTCTTTTTCTCCAAATCCCAAGGGTGTACAGCATATTTTCAGTTACCTGGCAAAGAGTGAATGTATTTAATGTGAAATAAGTGTTCCTACGATCGAGTATTCACTTGTATCTGAAACTTCTGGGATATGACAGATATGACCCTATAACAGAGGAAGTGAGAGTTCAGTCAAAGCAGCATTAGCATGTTTTAAGGAACTGCCAATGCTTGTATTTTCTGTGAGATCATTTGGTCAAAACTGAGAACACTGTTACTTCTTTCTGCGGTAGGCTGGCGCCCTGCCCGGGGTTTGTTTCCTGCTTTGCGCCCTGTGTTGGCTGGGGTTGGCTCCAGCAGACCCTGTGACCCTGTAGTTAGGATATAGCGGGTTGGATAATGGATGAATAGATGTTACTTCTTTACAGCCTATTACAAATTCCCTTTGCTGGAATTAATGTCACTTGTTTTGTAGTTGTCATAAAATGTGTTTACTTGAGAGATTTTAAAGTTTACTGATGTTAACATCAGTGAAATCCAGATGGTTTACTGAGCACAGCAAAAATGAGTTTGTATAGTTTTCTTTTTTTTTGCCCTGCCCATGATCTCTCTCTCTCTGAAGACATTGTTATAGACTGTGAGAACTTGTACTTGAAAAAACAAAATGAACAATTCAACTTACCCATTAGAACACATTTGTTTTTACATTTTCTAAAAAATCCCTACTCTACTTCATCTGATAAAAAAATAATCAAAGCACATCCTGTGCAGAGAAGCTGGTTATTGTAAAAGTGGTAAGCATTCTGAATTTTAACATTGTAGTCATGCACTTCCCTCAGGGTATTAACAAGTTAAATGATTGGTCATGTTTCCAATAAATTCCTGTCAGTCCTGCCTTCTCAGCTTTCTGCAACATTTGTCCTTCACTCCAGGTTAATGTCTGACAGTGCCTAAGGTACCTTTTCTTATGTGTATTATATTTATTACTTGTATTTTATTCCTTTACATCTGATTTTGCTTTTGGTCTATTCCTTTCATATTTGTTGGTGTGCTAAGATGCTACATTTATATTTTAATTATACTATAATTTTCTCTTTTCTCTTTCCTTTTTTAATTCTTGCCTTCAATTATAATAATGAAAAAATGTTACAATTATTTGATGGCTATTTTCTGTACTCAGATAGATAGATAGATAGATAACTTTATTTTTCCCCAGAGGAAATTTGGCATTTTACAGAAGCTCTTCAAATAAATACATAAATAGGTAGATAAATAAATAAACATACTGTAATGCCCCATGGGACAGTGGTAACAACAAACATACATCAATCTGAGGAGTTTTATTTCAAATCAACAAAACAACACTCCAGACATTCCTTTTGTTTTTTTTTTTGGTTTTTTTTTGGCCACCGGGAACGCCTGATAAATGCCTTATTGTCTTAACACTAGAATTACCAAAGCCTACGAAAAAACTCGTAGATCCGTCCCACCTTAAATTGCTTCGCACCTCTCCATCAGCGTCTTTTGTTCTGTAAATGTGTCAATAAGCAGCAAGCAGCCTACTTTCCTTGAATAGAAGGGCACTTATTGTGTTATATTTGTACGTTTTGTGAAAGTGTTTATTTGATTTTTGGACTTCAGGCTTCACACATTATACACTTCATGTCTACATTTTGTCAATTATTACTAAAACATGAAAAACGTTTCTGTTTTAACAATGTGTTTACATAGATTGTTGTTGACAAGGAACACACATGAAATGCATGTGTTCCAAATAACAATTTAGTATTTATAAAAGGTGTCATTTTGCTTGACTTCTCACTCTATACAACTCTAAGCAGCTAAAACACAGGTAAACAGACTTGAGCTGAGAAAACTGTGCGGTGGTGGGGGGATGTGATAGTAGGCTGCTTGCTGCTTATCGACACATTTACAGGACAAAAGACGCTGACAGAGAGGTGCGAAGCGATTTAAGGTGGGATGGATCTACAAGTTTTTTTGTAGGCTTTGGTAATTCTAGTGTTAACTGATCTCATCTTCTCCAGAAGACGAGCCTCCTTACTTGCACCGGCTCCTAACTCCCGCTGCACAAAGACTCCACCCACCTTCTTTTATTTTCTTGAAGTGTCCCCAAGGAGCCCTCCTTAAGCTTGCACATCTCAATGTTCTCAGTCTTGTCCCTGGATCCGCCTACCTACATCAGCGGCCAACTTGCCGCTACAATATTTACAAACATCATGTTCTGCAAAGACACTGGAATGACTAAAAATCAAGAAAGTTAAAAAGTAGGAAAACTTCTAACTTGGCTGTGCACACATGCCCTAATATTTGCATCAATGTATTGTATTTTATAAAAAGAAAGATATTTTTAAAATGGTATATGGAAGCCACATTGTGATGAGGCAGTCTTGTCGTCTTTTTCCGTATTACAGAGGATTCCTTTTCCTGAGCAGTAGCTCCTCCATTGGTTGATGGACTTCACTTCTCACCAATCATATGTCTCCTTTCTGGTATGGGTAGTTTTCTTTTGCATATTATATTAAAATCATTATTAATTATACATTTTGGTTTATACATTAAATGGTGTTATTGTAGTTAAATCCCTTACAGTATATGTGTTTTGCTATAATTTCTGATGTAGTATTCATCAGGCACTTACAGTACTATAATAACTTCACCTTATGATGTTTTATTTTTATGTTTTTCTAATACAAAGTGGTGAGTGGGTATGATGAAAAGTGAACAGTCTTACCAAAAGGCAAATATATTTCTAACACAATATGGTTTCTTTCTAATTCACAAGAGATCAGAATTGATTTTAAAAACCCATGTATTTTTTTTTTTACAAAATGGAGATTGCATGGGTTATTTTCCTGTTATCAAATTCTAGATATTATTATTCCCCAACATCCCCATTGATGCAATACATCTTACACTTGTACAGTGAACCTAGCTCTATCATCTGTGAAATTTTAATATTAAAACATGATAATAAAACCTACGAGGAATCAAAGCTTGAACATAGCTAAAAAATCAGCTGCTAAAATTCAGCTAGGCATAACATTTGTTTTTTTTTTTTTAACAGATACATTATTATTTTTATATCACAATTTGATTCTCTATACATGTGTGTGCATCAACATCAGGTATAACAGAAAGTGGTTATAATTAATGAAAACAGAGGACCCTCTGTTGCAATGGAACATAAACTAGTGATGCTCATTAAAAATGAGGTAATGCTGTGTGGTCATTGAAGGGAATGACTGGCTGATAAAAGGATAAATTTTGGGGCGTCAACCTGTTGTCCCTGTTTACTCAGTAAGTCAAACAAAAAATGTCTGATGGTGTAAAACAAGAAACATACATTTTTTGCCAGAGGTATAACTCAGCTATTACTATAAACAGTTTCATCTGGCATCAGGTGTGAGAGGAGAACCTTTGCTCTGGTATTTTGGGTAAGAAGTGATATCTCCTTCCAGGCAGTCACGCTTTTAAGGCCCAGGAACTGAAAGGGGTGTAGTCAGTTGCCCTCACTGGGTGGTTTCTCCGCACTATAGAAGAAGAAAAAGACAAAACCAGCAATAGCGCCCTTGCTCAGTCCAGTGTCTTATCACATACCTGAGAGAAACTCAGAGGGTGACCCTCTGATGCACATGAGTGATAGCTGTTTTAAAGTGTCTCATTTTACACAATCGTGCCAGAAATGCAGTGCATCCATCAAGTGCCAACCGAAGTGGACTACTAACTAAAGGCAGCTAGACTATGTTTTTTTAAAGAGGGTTGAATGGATAGTCAGACTAACTCCTTTTAAAATAATACTGAGATTGTTCTTTGTATACTCCAGAAATGTGCAGCCATTTTCTGTTGTTTAATTCTTTTGCTTACTTTAGATTAATAAGTTTCTCCCTTTATATATGCAATATATTTGTGTGTTAGCTGGAAAAATATATGGCTTTATTTAGATTTAAATATCCTTTATAATTTAAGAGAAGACTTCTCATTAGTTTTTATATACTTTTATCTTGAAAGATCTTAATAGAATCTTAAAGTATTCTAATCTGCCTCCATGACATTCAGAGGAAAACAAGCACATGAAATGCCAAATGGCTACATGAAATGAATCTGATAACAGCATGAAGTACAAAAGAACTGTGTGCAGCAAGTGCACTGCTGTGTTTCACCACATCTGTATTGGCTGAATAAAAAAAAAACAAAAAAATAAGGAGAAAGAATTAATACCATGGTACAAGGGAAAGTGATGAAAGCATTTTTCTCTTTTACTTATTTGCTTGCTTTTAAATTATGTAGCAATTTTTTACAGTCAAAATCTGCTTTTTTTTGTTTTCTTCATCAAGTAATTATCAGGTTGTCAAGATTAATTTGAGTAGTTTTCATCTTCTGAAATCTCAGTACAGTCCCGAGAACATGACAAATTATAAAACTATTGACAAATTATCGAGTAACTTGTTATTTACACTTGAATTCTTAAATAGATTCCTTAGCAAAAAATAAACATTAGAACAAACTGAACTGCACTGTGACTCAGATCATTACAAATTAAGATCTATGAAGCTAAACAGTATGCTTTATTAAAACAACTTAGGAACCTATGTAGAATC
The DNA here is from genome assembly GCA_026402145.1 of Polypterus bichir lapradei. Taxonomy (NCBI): domain Eukaryota; kingdom Metazoa; phylum Chordata; class Cladistia; order Polypteriformes; family Polypteridae; genus Polypterus; species Polypterus bichir. The sequence continues at coordinate 27,211,779 of JANRMT010062854.1, read as the reverse complement.
TGCACATAATACTTGTGACTGAATGGAATTTCATGGGTAAATGGGAGTTTCCTCCCACATTACAAATACATTGTTCAGGTTGCACTGTAACTCTAATATGGCTAAGTGCGAGTGTGCCATATGATCATAAAACATAAAAGTAATTCTGACCTCATAATGATGTTCCCACAACAAGGTCTATTTACACTCAACCAATAAAGACAGCATGGCTTCAAAAAATGGATGGATGGATGATATACCATACTGTACATCTTTGAAATTATGTATGGAGATAGTTTAAGTAATTATCTCAGTGTGTGTGTACATTTTTATCCAGATACTTTAGTATTTACATGTTACATGTTAGATTAGTTGGTGTTTATAAATTGGACCCAAATAAGTGTAAGAGTAGGTCAAATGCCATAGATAAGTACCTTATTTTGTTTTTTTCCTGCCTCATGTGTGATTCTGCTGGATTAGACGCTACTGGCATGAGCCTGATTTGGGGTATATTTGATGAAATAATGCTATATAGTATATACAAGCTTTCATTTAAAATGATAAGTTTGACATTTTTAAGCCAAATGTATTTTTACACTTGGCCGTGATATACATTATTTCAGAATTTTTATAAATCATAATATACAAAATAAAAAATGGACCTAATATAATACAATTCACTGTATACTTTCTGTCATTAATAATACCATACACTTTAATGAAAAGAGCATATAAAACAATAAAGCACCCCACTTCTTGGGGTACCCATTCAATAAAAAATCCATGCAACAATCACAACAAAGTATAATCTGTAATAAGCAAACTCTCTACTGACCATCCCAGTGCTTTCATCACAGTTTCTGGGGACTTTAACCATGTTTCATTTTCCCCCGACTCTCATCAGTTTTTACCAGTTTGTGGACTGTACAAGAGAAAGCAGGACTCTGGAGTTGTTATATGCTAATGTTAAAGATGCATATAACTATTACTTTGCCACCTTTAGGCTGATGAGACCATAATTTGATAATTTCACACCTGCATTTAAACCCATTCTGCAGAGACTGCCAACCACCACCAAGACGTGCAGGAATGGAAAACGGAAGTAGAGGAGGCGCTGAAGGATGCCTTTGAGATAACTGACTGGGATATGCTTTGTGAGTCACACAGCCAGCACATTGAGGGTCTCTGCCATTGTATCACAGTCTATATCAAGGTTGGTGTGGCTAACACAGTACCCACAAAGACTGTTTTTCCAACAAGCCTTTGGATCACAAAAAAACTGAAGTCCTACTGAGTATGAAGAAGAGAGTCTTCAGGTCTCGAGGTAAGGATGAAATCAAGTGGGTGTAATCAGAACTGAAGAAGCAGCTCCAAGAGGAGAAAGCCCACTACAGCGACAAACTGGAGAACATGTTACAACAAAAAAACATGAAGGAAGTGTGGAACAGGAATGAGGTCTATCACTGGCTATAGGCAGACTGTGACCATGAGCCGAGCTAATGAAATGAGCCAGTTCTTCAACAGGTTTGACTCATTCTTGTAACTCCAGCTCTCCCCCAACACTGCTAGCCTCTGTGTGCAAGCTGTGCAAGCCATCTGCACCCTCCACAGCCTACAGTTACATCATGTCTGTGATCTCCAACTCCCACCCACTCCCTGAATTGTGTGTATCTTCTGATCAAATAAGGACAGAGCTGGGAAAATTCTGCATTGACAAGGCTTCAGGGTCATATGGGATCAGCCCCAGGGAACCCTTTGGAAAACATCCTGAATGGTCCCAGTGCCAAAGAAAGGGCATTCCAGTGATCCCAATGACTTCAGACAATTTGCACTTACTTCATACATCATGAAGACCTTTGAGAGGCTGGTCCTAAAACCACCACCTAAGCTATGATCCTTAGTTTCAGAACATCTGGATCCTCTGCAGTTTGCCTAAGAGACAAATAGAGGTGTAGAGGATGCTCTCATCAACATGTTCCAGAGTGCCTTCTCGCACTTGGACAAAGATGGCACCATAGTCAGGATCATGTTCTTTGAATTTTCCAGTGCTTTTAACACCATTCTGCAACACTGACTGGGAAAAAATTCAGGTCTTTGAATCTTGATGCTCCTACAATCTCCTAGATCATGGATTACCTGACCAACAGACAGCGACTTGTGAGGCTAAAAAACTGTGTGTTAGAAGTGGTGCTGTGTAATACTGGAGCAATTCAGAGAACTCTCCTGTCTCCCTTCCTGTTTATTTGCAAATCAAACTTCCAGTACAATACCAGCGCTTGCCATCTACAGAAATTTTCAAATGACTCATCCATTATCGGCTGCATTATTAATGAAGGTGAGTCAGAGATGAGTCAGAGTACAGAAACATTGCGGAGGACTTTGTCTTGTGGTTCTAGGGAGAACCACCTGCTACTCAACATCAGCAAGACAAAAAAACCTGGTGGTGGAATTCTGACATGCCACTGAGATTGTCGATTGATTGATTGGCTGTATTATCTATCCTATGAGTCTGTATTCTTCTTTTTTATGATTCTGCTACTGCATGCATTTGAATTTCCACAATGGATTAAAAAAGTTAATCTAATCTAATTTAATCTAATTTAATGAAGCTATATTTTTTAATTACTTTGCAGTAAATGCTCATTCTGATAAATAAATAAATACATTTTGTACCTAGTATTTTACAGTGTCATCCTCTAACACAAAATTTAAATATTTGACATTCAAAAACTTTCAAAGAAATTTGATATTCCAATAAATATACCTACATTTTTTCTTAAAGTCTTTATATTTCTTCTCCTTTATATTACATTGGGGCTCCCTCAATTTTTTTTCCCACAGGCCCCACAGGTACTTAGCTACGCCAGTGTAGTAAAGTCACACATAATGGTGATGTGCGGTCAAAACACTAGCAATAAATGTTCTTGGAATAAACTGTATGTGATCATGATTAATGCAAACAACAAGACAGCACCATAGTGACATCAATGTCGTAATGATAAAATATATTGAGGGGTACATAAACATTCCATAAATCCACAGAAAGTTTAAAAATGAGATATAGGGATTACAAAATTCAGATTACAAAAATACAGTTCAGCAATGAGGCTAAATATATGTTCATAGTCAGAACACGTACATTTACCTGCAGGTAATGCCATCTATATTTGTTTAATCATTTTTTCAAATCATATCTTTATTAAAAAAAAAACCAAAAACACACAAAAAAGCACCAATGATGAAGAACACTGAACAAAGAGAAATAGAACACTTTTTTATAATTGGTACAAACAAAACCTTCCCTTACTTTGTTTGTTTAATTAATAATTTACAATATTTTGTAAAATGTACTTGAATAGCTTTCTAAATTAAATTAACTTTTCATAAATAACAAATGATTACATGGCTGCAATTTCTGATGCTATCTAGAGGAAATTCATTTTTTATAGTCAGGACTCACGTGAGTGATAGCCCAATGCACTTGTGATTGCAAATTATTGTCCTAATTCGACACATAGCCGAGAAAGCTGCTAGCACAATGATTGACAGTGCTAGTATCAACAAATAAAATGAGTGGAAGCAATCTGAATTGCCAACTTCATACTGTTCACATTTTCATTTTTGTACTCCCAGAGTTAGAATGTAGCACCTCGTTATTGCTGTCTTCCGTCCTCTTTTGCATTCCCCACCACCTACTGTAATTGTCTAATAATTTCATCTCTAGGTGCCGGCATGCCTATGTAAGGGAAGAATACACAAGCAGAAGCACTGCTGCGGCATTGTAGGATGTTCTAATAAACTGACTTGACAGACACGCAGATTACAAAAGGATTACAGTGTCAAACATCTGCTAAACATGAGTGTGTAGATGAATGACCAATGCATATTATTTGTGTGTCGATAACATCCAGGGGTCTGTCTGGGTTGCATGCTCAAGTGAGGTGGGCTGCATGCTAACACCTCCTGGCTTTAGGATTACTGAGATTCACAAGGATCCTCCCCACCATGCCAAAGTCACAGCAAAATTTTGCAACATTCACATACATACAGGATGGTTTCAAATTCCGACTGTTCTAGGCAGCATAATTTGGGCAGAAGAGGTTTATTAATATTTTTTGTTACTTCAGTAAGCACGGAAGCTAAATGTTCAAAAGTTGAATTGTACAATTTAATTACAATAAATTGAATCTTAAATGTATGTGTATAATTTATTAAATATAACAGATACATGACAGTGCCATTTGTTTTGTTTTTTTTATCATTTTCTTTAAAAAAGAATTTTTGTTTGTTTTGTTTTGTGGGCAGCCTGAGTCAAATAATACAGATAATTTAATCTCAGTTTGGTAAATGGCAAGCAACTCAAATGTTCAAATATGCAATTGATCTTTAATCTAGGACCTCAGTGCTTATGGTCTTATTCTCATTTTCCCTGAGGTCGTTTTATAGAATCACATTATCTGGTATATGTTTGGCATTTTACTAAGGCCCTTTTTAATGTCATTGATAAGTTAATTAAGCATGGCTGACTTATTGGTGAATTTGTCTGAACGTGATCAGACTTAACATCTCTCATAAATGTTCACCACATCATGACTTTTTGAGAACCCACAAAATTGATATGACCTTAATTTTAAAAATGAATCTTCTTAAAAATAATGCACCTTTTTGTCAAATATGAATTATTATGTGAGGTTATCTTTATCTAATTGGAAAGTCAGATCAGTGTCTTTTATAGAGCAGTTCAATTTTTAGTCAGAAAAATTCTGTTTCTTTCTCAACAAAGTGCTTATAAAAAATGTGATAGTTTAGTCCTTACAAAATCGGATTTATTTCAGTATACTTTATGCTTATATTGTTGTCAATACAATAATACTTAATAGATTTTACATTTAAGACATCAAGTATGTAGCTCTTTTCACTTTAAAGCTCCATTGATCTTCTCTGGTATGAGTCAGGTATGAGTCTCCTTAATTTCCTTTCATTTTTATGATTGTAAAATAATAGTCGTGTGTGTGTGGTCTTAGCAGGTATATAACATGACATGACATCAATTAAAGGCTTTAAAAAGACTATACTCCTATACTTACCATCAGCTGGACATGATAATTGTGTCACGTGGCCAGCAACGGGTACAGCGATATGTAAAGACTGGGGTTCATGTAAAGATTTTCCCAAAATGAAGACAACAATAAAAAAAAAACACAATCCAAGAAAAAGGAGAATCAGATGGAATTTGATAGATCTGAATAAAGTGTGACTCAAGGATTTGTTCTTTTTTTACTGTTGTTGATTACCTCTGACATAAGGCAGTGGATGATGGTGAGAAACTTCTGATCACAGGAACTTCTCTAATAAAGTACACAAAGTTTGTAGATGCTAAAGTTGGTTACTATGAAGAAGGATTGAACGCCTGTGATGGCCGTCAACATCATAGAAGCATACTGACTGACCACTGAAATACTCAAGAGCCTCTTTTCAGCACTAAGAAAGTCATCCACATGTTTACAGGCAACAGCACATGAGGCAATTCTGAAAGTCTAGGATGTACATTATAAGCAGCCTTGGAGTAGTAATTTGTATATAAGCAAAAATGGGAACTTTAACAGAAATACTTTATTATCACAGAAGCAAGTCAGACACAGACTAGTGTTTAAAATACAGCATGGGAAAGGTCTAAAATACTAAAATTAATGTAAAGGAGTGTCACAAAAACTACGATGAGACATTAAAAAGGTTCAGGGCAGCCACCTGTATAATATGTCTTGGTTGCAAAAGTGGATTTAAGAGTTGATATACAGATCTTTCCAGATCGGAGTCCACAACTGAACCGCCAATACAGAGACAAGATGGCCGCTTTAAAGGCCAGTGTAACAGTTACATCATCATAGGCTGGACCGGAAGTCACGTCATTGAATACGCCGGACCTGGAAGTGATGTTATCACAGGCACCAGAACGCTGTGGGATTTCCAGAGAGTGGTCTGCAAGGGATCCAGAAAGGCAGGTAGCACAACCTGCCACCTCCTGGTCGGACGTGGAATTACCATTATTCAGGCCCTTTAGTTGCCTCCTACTCACACATGTGTGACAGGAGCTAACAAACCAAAATAACATAAAATTAAAAACCATAACAAGAAGACAAAGCACAGGGACTGTAACATGGGCTCTTTTATTTATTTTTAAACATTTTATTGTTTTTTTAAAGTTTATTACAATAAATTAAAAGTTTACAATGCTATATCCTATTCAAATAAAATCCATCTACTCTGAATATTTTCTAACAGATGACTCATAGATATTGAGGCAGGGTGGCATGGTGGCGCAGTGGGTAGCTCTTGCGTGGAGTTTGCATGTTCTCCCTGTGTCTGTGTGGGTTTCCTCCGGGTACTCCGGTTTCCTCCCACAGTCCAAAGACATGCAGGTTAGGTGCATTGGTGATTCTAAATTGTCCCTAGTGTGTGTGTGTGTGTGCCCTGTGGTGGTCTGGCACCCTGCCCGGGGTTTGTTTCCTGCCTTGTGCCCTGTGTTGGCTGGGATTGGCTCCAGCAGACCCCTGTGACCCTCTGGTTAGGATATAGCAAGTTGGATAATGGATGGATGGGTGGGTACTGAGGCATTAGCAGCAATCACTATACTTAATTAAGGACAACAGTGATACATGTATACCCTGATATCAAATTTTAGAATGTTAGGAATAAATGTGAATCCATCCATCCATCCATCCATTATCCAACCCGCTATATCCTAATTACAGGGTCACGGGGGTCTAGAGCCAATCCCAGCCAACACAGGCCGCAAGGCAGGAAACAAACCCCGGGCAGGGCGCCAGCCCACCACAGGGGTAAATGTGAATCCAAAACTGAAAATTTTTACATCTATTGTGTACAATTATGTAGACTTTTTAAAACTGTTTGATGCAGAATTTAAAGCCTTAGGCCAATTTCTTGTGCCGGTGCAGGCCTAATGCCTGCCTTCCGAGTTTGGCACTAGGTTACCTAGGGTGAAGTCTATCCAGTGGCCTGACATTCGTATAGAGGGCAGGTCTAGCTTTTGTGCAATAGATTTTTAAGGACTGCATCCCCCTTTTGCTATAATTGTAACTGATGAAATGTGTTTTTTTTATATCACTAGCAGACTTTGGTCATCATTTAAAGTTTTCATTGAATTTTTCTTTTCTCAATGCTCCCTCATTTTATACAGAATGGTCACATTTGGCGATACCACCTATACTTTCATCGCCACTAGATTGTATATTTTTCCACATTAGATTTTGTGAGAAAATTAATAAAACTGATCTGTTTTCTTTCAGAAAAGTATCTAACTTGCATGTAGAAAATAAATGTGTAGGTTAAGTTTAGATTTAGTCAGAGTTGTTCAAAGAATAAAATACTGCATGAATAAAACTGCCAAAGGTCCTAATAATCAGCACATTACATTTGATAAAAATGATGTAGTTCAGGGAGGGTGGAAATATACCCTGTTGTCATTTTAGTTCTCCTGTACTCCTCATAGATGACTTACGAATTACAGTATTATCGAAGTCATGCAGTATATATTAATCATATTATTGTCTTAGTATTTAAGGTATTTGCACTTTGAAGTGTATTACTCATTAAATAAAAAATTAATAGGTAGATAGAACTTTATTTGTCCTTCAAAGTAGTAGTAACAGTTTCTACAAAAATTTATTTTGAATAATTTTGTTTAGGATTTTCAGGACATCAAGTTTTATATAAGGAATATTATTAGCAAAAGCCATTAAATCTACATGGTTAGGATGAACTTAATTATTTACAGTTTACACATGATTTTTTACTACTGTCCATTTGCATTAAATGTTAATATGGACTGATTTCCATTTTATAAGTACTGCATATAAATTCATATAAACATGTGTGTACATAGATAAATGAAAAAATAAAGAACTTAATAAATAAATAGATAAAAGGTCTCTGCAGTATGTTAACAGCTGGAGTTCTTTCCAGATAAAGTGTCAAACTACAAAAGCCATGAGGCTGAAATTGCTGATTATTTTCATGCTGTTAACTCCTAGATTTGTGAATCACTTAATTTGTGCACAGTGGTGGTGAGGTGCTTTTTATTCTTTCTACTGCGTTTTCTCTTTCTGCCTTCCAATTGCTTTCACACGGAAGTAGCACTTATGTGATTCACAAACTAAAGAGCAAAAATCAAGCTGCTCAGTGTTTTCTACAGATAATTTAAGGATAACATCTGGTAATGTGAAGAAATAAAGAAGGTTAGAAAGTTGGTACTGAATGAATCATTGATTTAACAACTAAAGACTATTTCAAAACTATTACTTATTATAGAATATTATGTAGAGGTCAACCTGACTGGGGACAGTAATTAGGGTTCTCTTTTGGAAATTTTTAACAACCATGTCATACATGATAAAAACACCTTTACTTTCAGTGACTTCATTTGTTTAGCAACACTTTTTTGAATATGTACCTGTGATTAAGATGAATTAAATTAATTTTAAATTTAGTTTTGTTAGCATTGGTTTGCTTTTCTTTTGTTTTTTTATTATTTGATTTCTTGTATTTTGGATTTTTTTTTACTTTTGTCTATTTTAACATTTTGTTTTTGTTTGGACTGTTTTTCTAAAATAAATATTACTTTGCCTTTGAGTGTGTTATAATTGGGCTTCATTTTAAACCTTTCTTATGTCTCTCATTTTTTTATTCACAGTTAAGAGTTCTGTTTGACACAGAGTTCAGTTCTGTAATTTAGCTTTAGTTTTGTTTCATCTTGCATTTGTTGCCATACAATGCCTTTATTATTTTATGTGTGTCATTGTTTTGTGATCCATTTGTTTGTGGTTGCTAACATATTGCTATACGGAGACAGCCAGAAGTGAGCAATGAGCAGTGTTATTGTTGTAATGTGTTAGGGACAGTGGCACACGTTTTCTGTTGGTCCAAGATTTCAGGTACTTTTGACGAAATTCCTGTCTGCTATAGTGATTAGGTTTCTGTGTTTTGAAACTTTTTTGCTAAAGATTTCTTGACAATGAGTTAGCATGATTTGAATGACTTGGTTGAGTGATCGCCTGGTATTAACTTTTAGGCCCTTTTTTAATCATGGACTAGGACAAAATTCAGGCTTGAGCAGATAGGTAGCAAATTAAATTTAAATAAATGTACATAAATTTAAAATGTTAAATGTGTTAAGTAAAAATGTAAGATCTGAAAAAACAATGGGAGTTACGAAACTTGAAAATACACCTTATGGGGAATAATTTAGGAATCATAGGATGGATAGGATTAGAAATTAGTAGATTAGAGGGTCAGCGCAGGTTGGACGGTTGGGAGACAAACTCAGAGAGGCAAGATTGCGTTGATTTGGACATGTGCTGAGGAGAGATGCTGAGTATATTGGGAAAAGGATGTTAAGGATAGAGCTGCCAGATAAGGGGAAAAGAGGAAGGCCTAAGAGGAGGTTTATGGATGTGGTGAGAGAGGACATGCAGGTGATAGGTGTCACAGAACAAGATGCAGAGGACAGAAAGATATGGAAGAAGATGATCCGCTGTGGCAACCCCTAACGTGAGCAGCCAAAGGAAGAAGAAGAAGCAGACATGTCCAGGGTGTGTACATAAGTGGCTAGGACGGTTAATAGGATATTAGGTTACATAGCATGGCATTTCAAGTACAAATCAAGGGAGTTTGTTCCTAAGCTTTAGTAATGCAGTTCTAGTCTCCATATTATGTAAAGTATAGCAGTAGTAGAGAGTGTTAGTTTGGAGGACCTGCAAAATGTTAGTGGATGATGTTTTGCAAGCATTAAGTGCATAAGCTGTAACAGGCTGAAATATCTATTTTTGTCAAAACTGTTTTTATATTCTTACTCTGTATTTTTTCTGTATTTATATGAACAGCAAGCTGTTATTTACCTTGATGTTTTTTAGACACATGGAAACAAAAGCATAAAATGATCGATAATGATGATTAAGTACATAATGTGCTGCACTATGCCTCAGCTGTTTTCATTGCTCCTACATATTCATCCAGGTCAAAACAGTTTACTTTGTTCTCAAGTAAAAATGAAAGTCTCTAGTTGAAAATTAATTAAAATTTAGTTAAAAAGAGAAAAATAACAAGTTTTAGGTGCTTGTCTGTAGCTAAATGAAATCAAGATTGCCATAATCTGAGACGTGCCTGTAATTCACAAGAAAATTTTCGTTTGACTGTCTTAATAATTAAAATTTCAATTGCAAATATTTTCCACCATTTTTGTAGAGGAGATGGTCTACATGTATATGTTTCTCTTGTGCTGCAAGTGCAGCTGTTACGTATAATGGGGCATATCAGTGATATGCAGAAGAGCAAGCAAAGAGTCTACATTCTTCAACAAATTCATTTTTAAAGCATTTGTTGAGTGAATGAGATGCTTATTCATTTTCCAATTCTTCATTCCAAACTCAAAAACTTGATGGAACAGCGTCTGTTTGATATAGTTACAAAACTGCAATAACCCATCTATTCTGAATGAGAACTATAATGGACGGAAGGATGACTAGAGTCCCAAAAGTAAAGTTGGGGTCCCAATCAGGCCACCCAGTTTAATGCAATTGTTCAAAAAGCAGTACAGAAAAAGATGCTTGGTGCCTTCTTAACCAGCGAGGCTCTACTCTGTAAAAGGCTCGTTTGGGGTTCTGACATTCAAAGGTTTCTTTCTCCCTGAAATAAAATGACCTCCTCTGAATACATCTTGGCTTTACAGCATCCGAGTCTAAAGGGGTGGGGCTTTTCAGATGCTGTGGGCGGAGTTCAGTTGCCCTCATTGTTTGGTTTCTTGATACAATAGAAATGAAAAGAGTCAGCTCAGTTAATTGCAGCATCCCCTCTTGTCCAGTGGTGTTATTGCGTACCTTAGTACAGTCCGGAAGATGACCCTCAGACACCCATGCATGACAGAATATTTAAAGATTTTTTTTAATAATGAATAATGACCATGCTTTGATTTAACTTCTCTCTTGTGTTCCCATATCAACAATGATTCAAATCTGTCGATAACTGCATTGATACGTACAGTGGAGTTAAAATGAAGAAAGAGTGCAACTTCTATCTTACTTCTCAAATATTAAGAGCATCAAAGACTCATTTAGAAAAAGCTACTGGCAATTTTTTTCCTTTTATATAGTTTGGGTGATATGTTTAACTTTCCTATCACTCTTCTCTGTTATTACAGTATTTGCATAAATTATACTTTTAGTAAGGAAAATTGCTTGCCTTTCTGATTCATTGTTGGTTTTCAGGGCCAGCATATGGCTGCACTGTTTGATAAAGATTTGCATACAGTCTCACTGACTCAAGTCACTTAACCTGCTAGTACCTCAAGTTTAGGAAAATGGAATTAAACAAACTATGCACTTGCAATTTGCAAATCACTAAAGGTCAATAGTAGTGTCAGCAGAATATAAAAATGCAAAAACATTAAAGCCATTCACAAATTAAGTAAAAAAAATCACTTTTAAACTCTGGGCAAATGAGAACGCCTACTTTGTAGGTTCTGACTTGCCTGGAAAAGTAGGTATGAAAGTGTAAGCATTGATAGAATGTAATGTCAATTTTTTTTGCTTTATTTTTATTTATCTTGATTTATTTTCAATGATACTGCAATGCAAATATGCTTTAAGGTCTATCATAATCAGATAATTGCCTTGTTTTTATAAACACTCTTTATAAAATGGAGCAACACAGTGACATACCTAAGGCCTAAGAGGAGGTTTATGGATGTGGTGAGAGAGGACATGCAGGTGACTACCTCACAGCTCCAGAGTGATGGGATCAAATTCTGGCACAAAGACTTCCAGTTTTTTGTTTTTTTTAAATTAAGATGTTCAGGCTTTTTCAATTTTGAATTCTAGCTTGGCTCTGAGTGAATGTGGTTGTGTACACGAGTGTACCCTGCGATGTTCAGTTCAGGGTTGGTTCCTGCTTTTAACTCAGTGCTGAAAAGACAAGCTGTCTGGTAGGCTTAAAATAAGTGATTTCATAAAACGGATTGCATAGATGGATAATTATAAAATTAAGACGTAAGATATTACTAAATAATATACTATTTTAGAAAATGTCATTTGGACACAGAAAAAAGGACTGATTGGCATCACAACTGGGCAAGGGAATTGTGCATTGATTTTTGTAAATGGAGTAGACTTACATGTCAATTAAAGTCATGACTTACTATAGGGCTGCATGCTGTCTGAATAGGGCCGTATTACAGTGCATTTGCAGCACTTATAATGTTAATACGCCCAGAGTTCTTAGATGAAACTTTTGTTACATTGTCTATATCAACATTTTCTGTCTTTAGATTATAAACAGTTTAAATGGCCATGAACTGGTGTCAGGTGCAGATCAGCAGTTTTCCCGTTAATAGATTATCTCACTCTTTGCATAGCCTTATGTGACAGACAAGCATTGTGTTGTTTTTCAGTAGGACAATGCATGACTATACTCACCCACCACCGTCTCAGCAATACCAATATGACCTCAGTGTCCTTCTCTGCTTTTGATGGATTATGTATGGAACATTATAGGACATGAACAACTGACCTGGCTGGCATGGTGGTGCAGTGGTAGCGCTGCTGCCCTACAGTTAGGAGACCCAGGTTCGCTTCCCGGGTCCTCTCTGCGTGGAGTTTGCATGTTCTCCCCGTGTCTGCGTGAGTTTCCTCTGGGTACTCCGGTTTAATCCCACAGTCCAAAGACATGCAGGTTAGGTGCATTGGCGATTCTAAATTGTCCCTAGTGTGTGTGTGTGTGCCCTGCGGTGTGCTGGCACCCTGCCCGGGGATTTTCCTGCCTTGTGCCCTGTGTTGGTTGGGATTGGCTCCAGCAGGCCCCCGTGACCCTGGGTTGGATAATGACTGACTGACAACTTATCTCACGGGTCACTTTCTGCTTACAGTGGTACAGCCTCTAAATGATTAATTAAAAATTAATAGTAGAACAAGAAGAAGAAGATTAACACAACTGTCAAATTCAAACCAGTTTAAAAACAAACAAAAAATTAAAACAAGGCATCCAATAATGCACAAAACTCTACCAAAACCAGAAATTCATACAACTGTGCAAACAACCAAAGTTTCTCTCCCAAATCTTAGTAGAATACCCTTGTTAATGCAAAGAAGTTGGACGGTAAATGGTGTGTATCACCTGCATTTGTGCAAAATCCTTTCACACATTGCCTGATTCCGGTATGAAATTTTGATACACCTAAATGTAATATAGCAAAAGAGGACCAAACTAAATTAAAAAACAAATTTGCAATACAGTACTGCAAAAAGTGTGGCAGTTTAAGCAATGGTCAAAACTGAAACTCTACACTAAATTTGGGCTACATAAAACAAGGGAAGAATTCTGTACCTGAAATGCCTTGCTGAATTAAATATTTAATATTATTTGTGGACAGCCATCTGAACAGGGCAACAAGCAGCAGAGACCAGCAGCTGCTATGTGTGAAGAGTATGTGACACATGAGTTTTTGTGGGTCAGTAGACTGTACAAATATGAGAGAGGTTAAAACACCTGCTGCTTCATGGTTGAGCAGGGAGCAACACAGGCAAGACAGACAGAAGCAGCAGATGATGAGGGGATGCAACAACAAACTGAAGCACAGCCACCTGAAGTACTTGATGGATGAGTGACAAAACAGAACAAATGCAGCTGCTATTTGGCAGGAAACAGAGAGCTTAAAAACCTGATTAGTTACTGCCCTTCAAGTTGGTGATAGATTCCCTGAAAAAAAGTAACTGCTCAGGGTAACCACAACCAGCCAAGCAGACAGACAGTTGGACAAAAACAAAAAGAGCCAACAGAGCCACCAAATTGTAATTTACTGATTTTCCTGCTTAGTTCAGAGTACCAGGCCCCTCTCACTAAAACAAATTAAACAAAAAAAAAGGTTTTTTTTCTATTCCTTCAACCGAAAACAATCATAAAAATTACTCTTGCTTTTAGCAAACAGGATATCTACAAGATTGATTTTTTGCCCAATGAATTCACAACAGTGTTACATCACCCAATATGTGTAGCTAAAATACCTATGGCAGGCCATTATACACCCGCAGAAGAAGAAACACTTCATTTATGAAACAGTAAAACGATATAAAAAAAATTGAGTGTTCAAAAACCAACTAACGAAATTGTTAAACTGACACAAATTGTGCTTTAACACATTTAAAACTTTCAAAATCTTGACAAGGAACTGTTGCACAATCCCAGGGTGTTCGACATTATTAATACCTGCATCATTCTAATCCACAATATTCAGTCAGATATACTGAAAACCTACAGATGTTTACATGACAACCCTATATTTAGAAATATTTTGTACCATTGGCTGTGTTTTGGGTGTCATATCTTGGACACGTGCACATTCTGTACTCTATTTTTGATGCAACTATTTTTGTAGAAGAATACATGTTTGTCTCATAATTTTAACAAAACTCTTATCTGCTTCTTTTTTTCTTTCAGGAACCGTCAACCAGGTTGACATTCTACTTGTTGTTTCCATAGCAGTTATGGTTTACGAGGACAGGTTGCTTGTCATTCAAATGAAGAACCATTGGATCCCAAAGACATCAATAACATGGTACCTCCCAACACCAAACAACCAAAAGGCCTCTCGCGGAACACTTGGAGAAGAACGTTGGTAGGGGACATGAAGATGCTAAACATCAGCTGGGACAAAGCCGAAACCTTTAACAAAGACCAGAAATTTGGTAAACACTTTTTGCCCGATATGCTATGTAGCATAGGAGGATTTAAGTCCAAGTAAGTAAATCAACTATGTGGCACTGTAGGCCAGACTACCGGTTTCACCTTCTATTTCCAGCCACCTTCTGCTTAGTGTTTTGCTTTCTTTTCCCATTTTGCAGCCATGCCTAAAATAGATGTCTGAATTCATAGACAAATATAATAAGTAAATGTGCTTACTGCTGTAAGAATGAATGCTAGCTGCATATCCTTAAAGCCAGAAGAAGCTCCTTTATACATAGATGCAGTTTTAATGTCTTTTACTGAATGAGTCATATAAATTATTGCCTCAGAGATATCTTTAGTTTTTGTTTTGTATAACAGCAAAATGATCTGGTTTCCAACTCTAATTTGCAGGATTTGTCATTACAATTGATTTCATCAGTGCAGAAAGAAGTAAAATACAATAAGTCCTAATATGCAATGTAATAGACAGCTTAGCAAACTTCTCAAGGATCACAAAACTGACCTTTTGTGAAGAGATGAATGTAAGTTATAAAGACCAAAACTGCATCTGTAAATTGAGTGATACTGAACGAAAACTAGAAGATAACAGATATGCTGGTTCATGTAAGACTTTACGCTATATGATTAATATACTATATTTATTATAGAAAGGTTAAACGTGAATAAGTTTTCAATCAATTAATTGAAGTATAAATAAAGGATAAAGCAGAATGGCATAAAGTGTTTACTGCACATAGTCCCCTCATTAAATGTTCAGGTAGCTTCAAGAATAAATGTGTAATAGAAAGTGCTATTTATGAAAGTACATTTCATAGTATGAAGTTATTGATTTTACAAAAATCACAGCTTATTTTTTGTTACTTTGCAATGCAGTCATTAATTATCTTTCTTGAGCAACCAAAATGTGCCCCTTCTCCCTTCCCTGCTAATGTACTTGTAATATGTGTCATTAACTTATAAGCACCATATGGCTCAAGAAAAAATTCATAAAAAACCTGTGGCAGGTTGCAGAAAAGAGAAATATTACCATTGCCATTAGCTATTTAAAAAGTATTTCAGTAGTGTACTTTTAAAACAACTATAAAAAACCTACACTTTTTGCTTTTAGAAATATATTTGCCAATAAGCTCTCTAGAAGGTCCAATTTGTAATTCAGCATGATGCAGGAAGTGACTCAGTATAATGCACTGTACTGCAGTATTATTTGGAAAAATATGGAAAATGAATGGTAATTAATTTCAGCCTTGGTAATCAATCAGGAGATTCAAGGCTTGCAACTTTTAGATTGTGACCTGTACTGGGTGTTGCAGCACCCCAAACTCCAGACACAAACTCACAGACACAAGCTCCAGTTTTTAAATAATAGGTTTTAGTACAAATAGTTATCTTTACAAAGGTTTCTTTATCATACTTCCACAAGCACAATACAAAACACCAGTTACTCTCTTCTTTTCCTTTCCTCCACTCCTCCCAGGCAAGCTTAGTCCTCTTCCCCCCGACTCCAACTTGTTTGGATGAGGCAGAGCGGCCCCTTTTATCTAAGACCTGTAGAAAGCATTTCCGGGTCACGTGGAAGCCTCACAACGTAGGGATCTCAGATCCCTGCAGCACCCCCTGATGTCACCCTCAGAACCCAACAAGGCTGCCCCATGGGGTTACAGTTCCCAGCCTGCCTTGTAGATATCTGTACTGGTAGCTCCACCCAGGGATGTTGCTATCTAACGTGTCAGGGATGCATGTAGCCCTGACAGGTTGTTTCCCCCTGTCTTTCTATCACTTGGCCCACCCAACTGGGTATTTTTCTGGGTACCAAAGCTGTTCTGGGTAAATTTAGCCATAAACCAAGTATTGAACACTACCTTTCAATTAAAGGCATCAAAGTGTCTCTGTTCTTTAACAATACTGCCTCACAGTTCTATCACTTTAAATTTAGATCCCAGCCTCATAACTGTATGTGTAAAGTTTGAACGTTTTGCTTGTCAGTGTCAAAGTAAAGGATGTTGACATTAAGTTGTATGACCACTGAGGTGCAACAGTTGTATTTATAACAAATGTGTGGAAAGATTTTTTTAAGAATTAATTGAAACAATTTGAGTTCATAATCGTATGTGAAACAGTCCAGGTCTTTCTTAGTTATCATATCTCTTTTATTGTTTCTTTTTGAAACAGGCTTTTATATTAGTTGGTGCAGTAGTTAACATGGTGGGAGCTTTTTTACATATTCAGTCCTTATGTCTCACGGGTTGAGTTCTTTCCTCATAGATGCTGGAGGTAGGACTGAACTTCTCTGTTCCTGATTCTCTTTTATAGCAGCTGATATTCATGTGTCCAGAAAAGGGCATATTCTAATTCTTAATGTTGACCTCATTGGCCATGACAGACTACTATTGTCCCACAGTATCTGCAGCACCACCCGTGGATACCAAAAATTGGGGATGCTCAAGTACCTAATATATTTGCATATAACCAATGGACAATGGCATGCCACTTTTCAAAAGACCTAGGATTTTATTTACTGGCTGAGACATATTCAGTGACCTGAGACAAAGACTGGACTCCTTTGGTACTGTGTCTCTTGAGAGAAACATTGGGTACCGCTGGTTTGACATTGTCGAATGAATGGTTGCTCATGGAGTCCCAAATGAGGCACATTACCTGCATTATGAGGGAGCATCAGTTATGGCACTACGCCCATGTGGCCCAATTCCCCAAGGGTGAGCCGGCTCACAGGAACCTTCATTGTTGAGCACCCGAGTGGCTGGACCAGGCCAAGGAGACACCCACGTAACACCTGGCTGTGGCAGATAGAGGGCCATTTTCAGAGGGTGGGACAGTGTGTCTGCCTGGGGATTGCCAACCTGGATCCCGAACAGTTTTGTCTTGTGGTGGGTCCGGCAACATGCTGTATCGGTGTATGCTCCCTGACCTGACCTACTGAGAGACAGCAATTTTTAGAGGCCATTTTTTCACAGAAACAAAGGGTGAACTCAACAAGTGAACAAACAAGACATGAGGTGAACAATGCTCAAAAAATGAGTGCTTCGGATTTGTGAAATGGTTGGAGGCTACACTAGAGTATTCCTATATATCACTTCATTCATGACAATTCAATGTAGTGCTCAGTGTACAGCAAATTCAAGTTTTGCTTTTTGGTGCTTTCTAAAATTTTTTTTCCACATTGTTTGGATCCATGGTTAGTTGAAGCCACAGATGCAGAAGCCGTGGATAAGCAGAGCCAACTTCATCTGAAACGTCTGGTTAACTTCTAAGATGTGCTCCTTTTCAGACAGTTCTGATCTTCTCTTGGAAAGAGAGAAGAGCATGCTCTGAGACAAATGAAGCCTTGCCCTTTCCCATAGTTTTCCCTGTGCTTATGAATTGGCCCTTACAAGGATGTGGAGTAAACTGTGAGTAGTTGTGACAGCTCTGAAAATAGGCTGACAGCAGTGAGCATTTAAATGTATGTGAGTATGTCCTGTTACAGACTGGTGCCCTATCCAAGTTTAGTTGTACATTTCCACCTATATAATTCAAAAACAGTTTCAGGAGATGAATATATCAATTGTTTGATAAAATGATTAAAAATCAAGAGTATGCACGCAGACGAGAATAGGAAAATTGTATTTAAAACATATATCAGGTGGTTTTCCTTCTTGTAAAGAAGGCGTCACAACACATTCCTGGCATGAGGGTAAAAATGTGCAACCCATTTTATTTGGCCATTCCAGAGTGACCCTGTGCAACTGCAAGAGAGTGTAACTAAAATGAATTGGTGCTGTGCTCAAGAATGGCCTCCTGAGCCCCATGCTGTCGAGTAAGGCTTTGGGCCCCCAAAATCCTGCATGTAATGTTATGTACATATACTCTATTAGAAAAAATGTGCTCATACTCGTTTTTCTGTCTGTAGACTTTAAGTCAAATCAAAACAAACATAAGTAAAGCAAATGGAAAATGGCATTAAATAAAAATAAGATAAAGCCTGTAAATGTCCTTTTAACCTTTTTTTATTTGGCTTGACGATCGAATGCAATCAGTCACTTTACTTACATCTAACAGGAAATATTATTGAGCTGTCAGCAAGAACGGATTTGGCATTGTTTGTTAGTCTTGATTGAAACGTGCTGACTGTTGAAATAACGGCAGTGCAAAGTGTTTAGAGGTTATCAGAAATTTAGAAAACAGCTTTTAAGAGGTGAATATGTCATTGCTGACCAAATAGGTTTATTCATTCTTAATAAGTTTTTTTTCAGCTAATTTTGAATATTTCAAATAATAGTTAACAGGAAAAAAGCATCATGAAACATACTATCCAAATAATATTTTAATGCAAACATGATACTGAAATGAGACACTTAGACTTTAAAGTTGTAATATCATGTTTTAAAAGCTTACACAGAATTACAGGCAGATTTTTTTTTTGCTTTTACTCTCTGTGTTTATATTATTGAGTACATTTCATAGCTTTTAATAGAGTAATCAATAATACTTGCCTGCTGTCCTAATAAGGATAGAGTGAACTTCATTTGTTCACATTTCCTGTATCTGTTTATGAGACCTCTTCATCAATAATGTAGAATTTAAATCCATCATCCTTAGAAAAAGAGCTCCTCAAAGTCTAACTGTCCTAATTTACACTAAAAGCATATTGAATAAGCAAAGAAATTAACCAGAAAATGCACAATCAAACTAAATAAAAAAATAAGGTGAATTAAAAAAGATAATATCAAGATATGCTAACAACAATATCTTACTTAATAAATACATAAATAATGTGTAATGAAAAAAACTTTACAATAGTCAAAACAAAAAAATACGTGCAAAAATATATATTGTTTAAAGCAGAATAATATAACAAACAAAAAAATTAACCAAAAAGTCTAACAGAATATTAAAAATAAACTAAACAACCAATAGAATTCATCAAGGAAGCAGAATACACAAATAGAAGTTTAAAAGAAAAACTTGACAGTCACCATAGACATTTACTTCTATAAACTTAGTAGACGCATTTGTCCAAAGTGACTTGTAAAACTGAATAAACATCCATCGGGGGGCCAGTTTGGGACAAGTATAGACAGTAATTAAACTTGTAACATAGAGGCAAAAAGCAAAGCTGAAAAAATAGAGAAAATAAAAATATGATAATTATTAATAACACAGTAATATAAAAAATAGCATACCAAGTAATATAAAGTCTATGAATGGATAACATAAATATATTCTGAACATGACAATGGCAGTAATTAAATAATTTTTATAAAAAAAGAAATAAATAAGGTAAAATATGTGATATCTTATAATGCACTTGCATAACTATATAGAGGAAAGATACACACATACAAATAATGAAAAAAGAAAAAAATCTCAGTTGCTCATTCTATTCTAATTTATCCCTCTCCATCTCTCCCTTATTTAGTCAAAATTTAAAGCTCATTTAATATTGTTTTAGTCTACGTAGATTGCTTGTCAGCATTACAAGTATCTCTCTGACGAGAAGTAGAAAACGGTATTGTAAAACATACAGTTAAAGATGGTGTTCTCTCTTTAAATTGTATAATATTAACATGAGAACGCATTTTTCAGTATTGTAGCCTTCAAGGTTATGCCAAGTTTCATCTGAATCTTTTTATTTCTTGTATCTTAATAGTTCAACCCAATTATCCTGCTCCCAAGAGCCACAGATACTCTAATACATGTACAGTATAGCTTGAATGAACATAAAAATAAATACTTCCTTGGAACACAGCATATATTGCTTGCACATATTTTCACTTTAAATGTCAACATACATTATCAATCAAAACATCCATCCATCCATTATCCATCCATCCATTATCCAACCTGCTATATCCTAACTATAGGGTCACGCGGGTCTGCTGGAGCCAATCCCAGCCAACACAGGGTGCAAAGCAGGAAAGAAATCCTGGGCAGAGCGCCAGCCCACTGCAGGGAGCACACACACGCACATAACAGACAATTTAGAATCGCCAATACACCTAACCTGCATGTCTTTGGACTGTGGGAGGAAACCGGAGTACCCGGAGGAAATCTATGCAGACACGGAGAGAACATGCAAACTCCACACAAGGAGGACCCTGGAAGCAAACCCAGGTCTCCTTACTGCAAGGCAGCAGCGCTACCACTGCGCCACTGTCCCACCCTTAATCAAAACATACATACATACATACATATACTGTATTATCCAACCCGCTATATCCCAACTACAGGGTCACGGGGGTCTGCTGGAGCCAATCCCAGCCAACACAGGGCGCAAGGCAAAAACAAATCCCGGGCAGGGCGCCAGCCCACGCACACACACACACACCAAGCACAATTTAGAATCGCCAATCCACCAAACCTGCATGTCTTTGGACTGTGGGAGGAAACCCACGCAGACAGCATGCAAACTCCACACAGGGAGGACCTGGGAAACAAACCCAGGTCTCCTAACTGCGAGGCAGCAGCGCTACCCACTGCGCCACCGTGCCGCCACATACATACATACATACATACATACATACATACATACATACATACATACATACATAAATTAATTAAATAATAATAAAAAAAAAACTGTAGGATCATGCATTGCAGGAAACTGCAACTGTTTCTATATGTATTAATGAAAAGCAAAAGATCACATTCTAATGAGATGGACACATAAAATAACACATGAAAAGAAATAATTTTTTTATGGTGACATTTTACAGAGTTTTCTTTTTGTTTCATTGTGTGTGCATTCTCCAGTTTGGCACTGCTTTGTTCTACCATCAATGAGAAAAGCCCAAACAGATGCAATGACACAAGCGACTTTCCAAAGTGGCTATCCAACTTGGTATAGAACCATTTCAACCTTTATTTGTGAAAATCAACTGGAAGCCTACAATATATTAAGTGAATATGATATTTTCTATATGCAGTAGTTTATAAAATGATAGCATTATTACATAGGTAAATGATAGGTAGCATGATGGACTGTGCATAATATTGTCCACATCACCAGTCTGCTATCATTTTTGCAGTCTGAGTGACTCGAGCACCAAAATAAAATGCATAGCTATAACTTTGTTCAATTCTTTTCATTTGATTGCATGATATGCATGTATTTAACCTCTTCCTTACTATTAGTTGCCAGAGAACCTGTTTGCACAATGTTGCAGCCCCAGCAGGCAAGGATATAGGGGAAAAAAGGCATTACTTCAGTGAAACAACATAATAATAAAAATATCCATCCATCCATCCTCTTCCTCTTATCCGAGGTCGGGTCACGGGGGCAGCAGCTTAAGCAGAGAGGCCCAGACTTCCTTCTCCCCGGCCACTTCTTCCAGCTCTTCCGGGAGAATCCCAAGGCATTCCCAGGCCAGCCGGGAGACATAGTCCCTCCAGCATGTCCTGGGTCTTCCCCGGGGTCTCCTCCCGGTTGGACGTGCCCGGAACACCTCACCAGGGAGGCGTCCAGGAGGCATCCTGATCAGATGCCCGAGCCACCTCATCTGACTCCTCTCGATGCGGAGGAGCAGCGGCTCTACTCTGAGCCCCTCCCGGATGACTGAGCTTCTCACCCTATCTTTAAGGGAAAGCCCAGACACCCGGCGGAGGAAACTCATTTCAGCCACTTGTATTCGCGATCTCGTTCTTTCGGTCACTACCCATAACTCATGACCATAGGTGAGGGTAGGAGCGTAGATCGACTGGTAAATTGAGAGCTTTGCCTTACGGCTCAGCTCCTTTTTCACCACGACAGACCGATGCAGAGCCCGCATCACTGCGGATGCCGCACCGATCTGCCTGTCAATCTCACGCTCCATTCTTCCCTCACTTGTGAACAAGACCCCGAGATACTTGAACTCCTCCACTTGGGGCAGGATCTCTCCCCCAACCCTGAGAGGGCACTCCACCCTTTTCCGGCTAAGGACCATGGTCTCGGATTTGGAGGTGCTGATTCTCATCCCAGCCGCTTCACACTCAGCTGCGAACCGATCCAGAGAGAGCTGAAGATCACGGCCTGATGAAGCAAACAGGACAACATCATCTGCAAAAAGCAGTGACCCATCCTGAGTCCACCAAACCGGACCCCTTCAACACCCTGGCTGCGCCTAGAAATTCTGTCCATAAAAGTTATGAACAGAATCGGTGACAAAGGGCAGCCCTGGCGGAGTCCAACTCTCACTGGAAATGGGCTCGACTTACTGCGGACCAGGCTCTGACACTGGTTGTACAGGGACCGAACAGCCCTTATCAGGGGGTCCGGTACCCCATACTCCCACAGCACCCCCCACAGGATTCCCCGAGGGACACGGTCGAACACCTTTTCCAAATCCACAAAACACATGAAGACTGGTTGGGCAAACTCCTATGCACCCTCCAGGACTCTGCTAAGGGTGAAGAGCTGGTCCACTGTTCCGCGACCAGGACGAAAACCACACTGTTCCTCCTGAATCCGAGGTTCGACTATCCGACGGACCCTCCTCTCCAGAACCCCCGAATAGACTTTTCCAGGGAGGCTGAGGAGTGTGATCCATCTGTAGTTGGAACACACCCTCCGGTCCCCATTTTTAAAGAGGGGGACCACCACCCCGGTCTGCCAATCCAGAGGCACTATTCCCAATGTCCATGCGATGTTGCAGAGACGTGTCAACCAAGACAGTCCTACAACATCCAGAGCCTTAAGAAACTCCGGGCGTATCTCATCCACCCCCGGGGCCCTGCCACCAAGGAGTTTTTTGACTTCAGTCCCAGAGCTGTTAGTGGGATTGAGGAGGTCTTCGAAGTACTCCCCCCACCGACCCACAACGTCCCGAGTCGAGGTCAGCAGCACACCATCCCCACCATATACGGTGTTGACACTGCACTGCTTCCCCCTCCTGAGACGCCGGACAGTGGACCAGAATCTCCTCGAAGCCGTCCGAAAGTCGTTCTCCATGGCCTCTCCAAACTCCTCCCACGCCTGAGTTTTTGCCTCAGCAACAACCGAAGCCGCATTCCGCTTGGCCTGCCGGTACCTATCAGCTGCCTCCAGAGACCCACAGGACAAAAAAGTCCTATAGGACTCCTTCTTCAGCTTGACGGCATCCCTCACCGCCGGTGTCCACCAACGGGTTAGGGGATTGCCGCCACGACAGGCACCGACCACCTTGCGGCCACAGCTCC
>JANRMT010062854.1:27167179-27180353 GCA_026402145.1 Polypterus bichir lapradei | reverse complement strand
ATATCCCAAAATGTTTGAAAATACAGACATTCAGGAATTTTATTCTAAAATATAACTGAGGACAAAACTGAAATATCATAATACTGCTTTTCTATATAGTCTCAGTGAACTGCAATGCATGTATTCCAAAGTTCTGGAAGTTTCATAATTTCTGTGTCAAAAAAAGTTTTTCACTGCTGGCCACTCCATCTTTCCAGGACTGATGTGACCTCCTCATCATCTTCTTGTCCTCTAGAAACTCCTTCATTGGGCCAAGCAAATGACAGGGAAATTGAGCAAAGTCAGGAGTAATGGGTGGTTAAGCCCATACACTCCACTTCTTTTTACGTAGACTTTTTATTGTTAAAGTGACGCTGTGAGAAAGAGCATTGTATTGTGGAACACAAACTATATCCTTCAGTTTTCTTCATTTTCAGTTGACTGCTCATTTCACTTTTTCATTCAGGTGAGTAGAATAATTCAATATTTTGATGTTTTTTTGACCAGTGAAGAATTCAGTGTAAACGATGCCCTTTGAATCCCTAAAAACCCCAGCTTGCTATAATGTTTTCTGATGAAAAATCTGTTTTTGTTTTTCTTGGAGATGAAGAATCAATTATCTCTACATTCTTGCTCTTTTTAACTTGGTTGTTAAGTAATACAGCCAAGTCTCATCACAGGAAACAAGAGAATCTATAAATTCTATTCCTTCTTTCATTTATTGTCTTTCTTGTAAATGTCTCTCCCTATGCTCCATTGTCAGAAGTCTTAAGGCCCACCTCGCACACACTTCAATGAATTTCAACTAATTCACGTACAATTTCCTCAACACTTTCTATACTAATTCCAATCTCTTCTGACTATACAGTACATAAATACATATCCAGTGAATATATTTCATGAGTTCATTTGTTCTGCAAACATTTGTAGCAGACATTCTTGATTTCCAAGGTTAGTTTTGCTGCAGTTGTGTTCTAAAAATTATGTGGTACACCCTAAAATGGGCTTGAAGACTGATAATGATTTATGAAGGGCTCACACCTTACTCTATATGTAATTATATCATACGCTGCACAGCACTGTTAGGTACTTTATGCTCTGACACCTTTTTAATAAGCTGATTGTAGAGGTCAGAAAGAGACCCCATTATTTCTGGCTGCACGTTTGAACTTGTCTTTGCTCACCTCTGAAAGGATGTTCATAGATGCTGAAAGCTGCATGGAATATGAATTAGCCAGTTTGCTCTTTGTTTCACATTGCCATTTGCCTTCTGTAATTACAAATTGCCTACTACCACCTGTTGAAACAAAATATGAGTAAGTCTTTGGAAGATTTTATATTTCCTGAGGCAAGATCATGAAGAGCCTTTTTTCCAGCTGAGGCAGTCATTTTCAAAACTGCAACTCAGCATCAAAGCAAGACTCCTGAAAATCACTGTATGCATATCGATTGTAAGGAGTTTCTGTGAGATCCAGCATGCATGCTATAGGGCAGTACAGTATGTTTAGTGTATAAAGACATTTTCTTATTTTGCATGGCAGGATTTTATTTCTAAAGTTTGGGATTTGAAGGTAACATCTGCTTAAGCCATGAATACTTGCAAACATACTGCTTAGCTATAAATAAGACTGAAATGAATTTTTAAAAAATAATGTCCTAATTCATTTTTCATTCTTTTGTCCTGTTATTTACTTTGAAGACAGGAAAAAATGAATTACCTATAATTGCAAATAATAGATGCTTGCGTCTGCATTAGTGAGCAACTAAATGGAATAACAAATGTGCAGCTTTCAAGAGAAATCTTGGAGACAAAAAATCACACCTTGAAACAACTGTAAATGAGTTCCAAAGCCTCTCAAAACACCCACAGAGTCCTCTGGGTGCCAGAAACATGCATTTTTTTTAGCTAATTATTAAACATATTTATCCGAAATGAAGAGAAATGTTTGAATATTAAAAAGATCTGCTCTTTGGTCACTTTTTCTAGCATGAAAAAAAATCATGGTGTGTTTGTTAGTTAATCTAGGGAACAAATGTTTTTTTGTAAGTTTGATACAGTTATATATTAAAAATGAAAAATTACCATCCTATTGGTATTGCCTCATAAAGTTGGCCGTATGAAAAAAGTACATGAATGCCCATCATACATCAAACTCTGTCCCTGCCACCTCAGATTTTCTAATGAGCTTCTGTTATTTATTCTCCTCTGGGACTGAATACATGGCTCGAAGAAGTGGCTTGGTAGCCTTAGAGAACATATTTGAAAGATTTGTGCTCCTAGTGGGGTTAAACATGGAAACTCTAACCATAACTGAACAAATATGACTCTTGTCATGGTTTACTGGGACTTTATACTGTTTTTAGGATGTTTGCTGATTCTTACCAATGAACACATGGCAGCCAGGACAGGGGCTAAAGTGTAAAGCCAGTCAGGTGACAGGTATGGATGCAAACAATGCAAATGTATAAGACCATTACAATGGGAAGTCACTCCTGGGAGTAGAAGTTATCTTCGCTGTTGGGAAAGGAATGAAAGACCACGCAAAACTTATTAGTATCCACTAGATGTTTGTATTGGGCTGTCAAGTGAAAAATGACTAGACATCTGTTTCAGTGGTTTTGTTCAAGTAGATAATTCCAGGGACATGACACTCCATAAAAAACAAGTAATGTTTCCATACATGTACACTCATTGTAGATTGTGTGATCTACAGTATGTACTACATATGGCAGGGATATAGAAAATTCTTGGAAAAAATAATTTGAAAATTAGCTAATCCACTATAGAATTTTAAAGAAATATTTTGATTAATGCATGGTAATTTTTACAATTTATTACAAGTTTATACTTAAGTGAAGTTGTTAAAATGGATTATTAAATGCATCAGGAAACGATCTGAAGGTAACTAAAGGGTTAACTAAACATGGCTTAAAGCTTGGGCATGTGAGGCTTTTGTCTAATCTTAGAGGAGCCACCAAGATAGTTGCTAAGGTTAAAATGAAGAAAATGTGTAATGAACACCACCTTAAAAAGCAAGGACAAACTAGTAAGAAAGCCCAAACACCCCTATTATGAAGCAATAATAAAATCAATGGGAAAACCAATAGGACACCCCTATTAACAAAGCAATATTTCGAATAATGTAAGAATCGACATACATACAAAGTTTCTGGTGGCTATAGTTAATTGTCTAAAATGATCAAATTCTACACAGTCAGATGACATGATGCATTAGATAAAGTAACGGTAATAGAAAAGTATTAAAGGGAATGAATTCCTTTATTATTGTTCACCCCATATACTTAGATGTTTGTACATATCTATGTGCAAATAAAGAATCATTCTGCATTTTCACCTGGACTCCATGAATGACTTCTTTGAAAACAGAGGAAAGATTTTTACACTATACTACCCATACTACAGATACTTTATAAAGAGATACTGTATCTTTGATAAAAATTTCAGGTTTAAAATAAGACTATGGTTTAAGCTATTAGCTCATCATTGTGGTAAATCATTTTGTTTTTTTTTAAATAGACCTCTCCAAAAATAAATGGATAAAGTAGGTGTGGTAATAAAGAAAATGAGTCGGTTTTAGCACCGTAAAGCTTGAAGTGCTTATAACTCAGATACTGATGAATAAAAGCAACATGAAAACTGCAGCTTTCAAATAATTGTGATGCATAAAAATACACCCCTTCACAAAGGCAGGATTCTCTGCGTTCACAAAATGACTTAATCAAGGAGAAAGTAGAACAGAGCACGCTTCACATTCTTACTTAACAAAGTTAGACAATATCACTTGTGTATGTTTATTGCTAGTTATTGTTTTATTGTTCTTTTTTATATTGTAACCAGCAGGGTGCGTTGTTGAGCCTGAAATCCCCAGCACAGTGATGTCCAGGACAGTCCTGGGTTATAATAGAGGAATTTTTATTACACACTGTATCTTACAGCCAATAACTACACAATCCCAAGACAAGTTGGATCTCTTTTCGGTCCTTCTGCCTTACTGGTGAGTGTTGCCTGGTGCCTCACAAAGTGAGGCTGTGGGCCCCATTTTAAACAGAACAAGGGGATGCTTCCGATACCATGGTTTGTCCTGTTGGAAGCACTTAATGGTCCTGTGGGAACCAGGGAAGTCTTCTTCTGACAGTGTCCTCTAATGGCACCTAAGGACCTCTACACGATTGCACTTCTGATCTCCAGCTTTCATGAACCCCTGCAGGTATCCAAAATGAGACATCTCGATAGGACCACTGCCACCTGTCATATGGGTGATGGAACTGCTCCTGGCCTCCGGCTTCTGCTGGTCCATCCCTTATATCCTTCCAGCAGGGTAAGAAGTCTTTCTCTTGTCCAGCCTGGATGCCCATCTTTCCTCCAGTGTACTTACAGTATACATGTAAATTTGCATTTTCCTTTGATATAGTGCTGCTGCTTTTAGAGATTTTATAGTACACAAGTATAATAATAAATAAAAATTTATATTCTGTTCCATTTGATTGATCAAAGGTATGAAAAGTAATCATTAGTCATATTTGTGTTCTTCATGCTTTGCTTCCTTTTGCTTTCAGGAGCCAGAATTGTAGTGTCCCTGCTTATCTCTTTTTATATAAACCAAAACACTGAGAGAATATATGCTTTAAAGATGAAGCAACTGAAAGTATTTAATGTTGTATTATAATGATAGGTGAGAATTTCCTCCTCCTTATTATTTATTTATCTATTTATTTAACAGATGCCATTAATAAAAACAACTTACAAGAAAAAAACAATGTACAGTACATAAAATGTGTGTGTTTTCAGGAAGCTACAAAACTATGAATGATACAGAGCAAATTTAAAAGTTAGTTCCATGTCCAGAAGAAAACTACCAGTCTAAATATTGCTGTTAGGTTTTGATAGGCCCATCTTAATACTTTGCAGCAATGGATTTATATGGTGTCACAGAAGCCTGGGGGTCAGACCCAGCCGGGACACCTGGAAGGACCGGGAGGTGGTGTATAAGTCCCCTGGGCCATGAGGGGGCAATCGCCCTGAATGAAGAGGGGACCACAGGAATGGAGCAAGGAGGCTCAAACCCACTGGGGCCCGTGGCCATCGCCAGGGGGTACCTTGACCATCGTGGAGCCCGGAAGATCGACACTTCCACCACACCTGTGAAGGTGGAGGAAGGACCTTCCAGGGACGCCTGGAGTGCTTCCGGGTGCAAGGGCAGCACTTCCGCCACACCAGGAAGTGCTGCAGGAAGAATATCATCAAGCACCTGGAGCACATCTGGGTGGAACTAAAAGGGGCCGCCTTCCTACAGTCAGGGAGCTAGAGTCGGGAGCGGGAGCAGGACGAAGTTCCTGTGAGGAGAGGAAAGGCGGCCCACAAACAGTGAGAGAAAGGCCAGTGTGGAGGGTGATTGGTGCTGGGGCACTGTGTGTTGGGCAGACTTTATTATTGTAAATAGACGTGTGTTGTATAAAGAAGTGGTGTTTGTCTGATGGTGTTCAAACCTGTGCTCACAATGGTTAAGGAACAGAGACATTCATGAGTCAGTGGAACAAATTAGCTATTAGGTAACCAAACCAGCTTGATGGACTGAATGATCTACTCTCATTTGCCAACAACCATTCTTTTACATTTGCTTTTAACCCCTTATACCTTAAGGCAGGGGTTCTCAATGTCGGTCCTGGGTACCCCCTGTCGCTGCAGGTTTTTGTTCCAACAAGCTTCTGTTTTTAATTGAACTCCTGGGCTAATTAAGTGAACTGATATTTCCCAAGTTCTGTGTTTAAGGAACAATATATTAAATAGAAAACTAAGTTTGCTAAAAAATATATACATTAAAATGTACCAAGCAGTTATATAGGAATAATGTATTTTTTTTTCTTTTTAACAGTATTTTCATCTTGATTTTCATTCTACTTTTCTAGGTGTTCTAATTGTTTAATTAATCCATTATTTACTAATTAGTGGGTCTGACTCTAAAGTAGCTGCAGCCTTTGATTATTCAGTGTTGTTTGCCTGGGTGTCTGCTCTGCTCGTTTTAAGTTGTCATTATTAAGATACAATGAAGGGGGAAAAACTGCACAGAGAAAGGGCAAAGTATAATGAAATCAACAAAAGAGAGTTAAGCATTTAAATCTAGAGCAAAAGCAGAAATATTTATAAATGTCTTATAAATGTAAAAATCATCCTGCTATGCTTTTCTGAATGTCGAATAAAAGAAAAAAAATACCAGCTAATGAAATGAGATCAGAGTTATCAGGTGTTGTCACTGATTAGGAATCTGGTTGGAACAAAAACCTGCAGCCACAGGGGGTCCCCAGGACCGACATTGAGAACCCCTGCCCTAAGATGTTTTTTTCATTATTGTGCCTATACATGAACAGTCATTAGTTTGCTTATGTAATAAAGGAGCATCACATTTTTAAAAGAAACTCTTGATATGAATACAAACCTTTGATTCATACCAATATCAGCTACATAAAACACAAAAATTAAGCATTTTAGGAATATCTCTTTAAAACACTGAGTTTTGCAGTACATAACCAAGACATTTTATAATGCACAACGCTGGAATCAGTCTTCCTTTGTGCCTCAATCTTTTAGCTATCACTGCACCAAGTTTAGATTTCATATCGAAAAGCACTGCAAAGTTAAATGGTTTGGCACATTTACTCTCTTGCACCTAATCTCAAAACAAGTATTTCAGTTGCAGTTATATTTTTATTTTGTAGACAAAAAATACACATCATTTACACATCACTCTAAAGCAACAAGTACAAAATTTGTATCAATGAGCGGATAATTATGTATTCATCCAAACCTTATTTTTCATGCCAGACCTTAAAACAATTTCTGTTTACTACCTGACACAGAGAAAACCTTACATTCTGTACAATGGATTGGGGGGATTTGTGCTGCAATTCACACATTTTCTCCTAGCTTTTGTTGCAGTTGCCCCACAAAGATCTAGTGTATTTTTGTTTATTTATTTACTTTAATTTTGTTACTATTACTTTTTTCTTGAATTTCACATTTACAATAATCTAAGAACATACATCCATTTTCATTCCAGCTTGTTCCAGTGCTGGGGGCAATATTTTTCCATACAGCCCTGGGCATCACACACCCATTCACCTTCACACAGTGTCCAATAAACCTAAACAGTACATTTATGTCATGCAAGTTGAAAACTGGCATACTCACAAAGAATGGAGCGGAACAATGGCATTCAATCAAAGTGCTTGGGGGGGATTACCTCACTGAAAGTCTGCATGGTGTGATTCAGTGACGATTGGTCATGAAGGGTGAGAGACCAGGGGTCCCCACATAAAACTGTGAGTGGCGATAAGTTGTGGTGTGGCATGGCACAATACAAATACATTTGATCAAATAGCGGTCCACTATGAAAATTCACACAGCTACTAACTTTCTATGAAGAGGTGAAGGGCCTCACATCAATCTTCAAGCAGGTACAATGTAGAAACTGAAAATTAATACAGTATAGGGAGAACATCCAGCAGACCAGATCTGGATATAGTAACTGAATCCATTACGCTTGAACTGTAGAACTACACACCATGTTGCTTCAAAGTTATACTATAAGCAGTACTCACAAATCAAGCACAGCTGTTCAACAAACACAGTAGACTTAGGTTCTTCACATTCCGTATCACTAGCATTCTATAACTTTTTTTTTGAAGAAGATATTTCCAGTGTAGAAACTTCAAATCCTATTGCACATCAACGAAACAATCCATCAAGATGCATGAAGATTAGCTGTCACATACTCAGTAAATATTCTGCCTTTTACATACAGCCTTGACGTGTAGCACATACAACCAATTATAGACAACTATACAGTACATCAAAAGGTGTGAAACTATCCAGTGGTAATGAGTCTTTCACTCATATATGTGAGATCTTTGATTAAAGCAGATTCAGTCAGGTGTGATGTGCTGCTCACCTCGACATATACATGTGCATATTTTTTACGAATGAAAGAAGGCAGACAACATGGAAACTTGTGATTTGTTTGAACAAAGACACCCCTGGTTATGTAAAAATACCATACTGCTTTTGATTGACTTGTGGGTTTATTGGAACATACTGTATACAAACATGCATATGTAAATAAGTGAAAAAAGAAGATTTTTAAAAATATATATTTAAGTTATATTTTATAATGAAGTAAAATCTGACAGCTGATGATGAGGGAAAATCTGAAGTTAAAGCAAGAAGCCCTTTAAGCAAAGTTTGCAGGAGGTTTCCCAAATTATACTGAGCTATAATGACTGGTTAGTGCCACTGCTTCACAGCTCCAGTAGACTGAGTTTGAATCCCAACCTAGTCACTGCCTGCTTGAAGTTGGAACATTTTCCCCTATGTCTGATTCCAAATTTCCTCCAAGTATTCTGGCTTTCATCCCACATCTGAAAGACATTCGCTAAGCCAACTGAAACTAGATAGTTGGACTGTACCAAAAACATAAGTATCAGAATGTGCATTAGTGGTTCAAGCAAAGATCTGTGTATGGAAGCTGTTTGGTGAGGCCAGAGAGAAAAACGTTTAGGCCATCTCAGAAATGTTCTGGTTAACCATTTGATGTCTCAAGAGTAGTAAGAAGGAAATTGCCCAGAATTTTCCACAGTAAGGGTGCAGAAGCACTGACCTGAGAAAGTGAAAAGATCATTTTGAAATGCTACTTAACTTGTTGAATATAGGAGCAGGACGAATCTGTGGTTGGCATAGAGTACATTTCTGTGACTGAGGTCACAGCAGTGGTTAAAATAAAAATCAGAATGGATAAAATGGGAAATAAGATGCAACAAGAGATTCACTGAATATTGTGGGAATATTTTGGTAACATACTGTACAACATAGCATTAGAGAGTTCCTCGATAATAGGCTAGTATCTCCCATTGTTAAAAAGGGTGACCTGAAAGTTTTTTCTGGTTACAGAAGGATTACTCATCTAAGGCACCTTGAGAGAGCTCATTTCAGGCTGATTGCTAAACCTGAAATCCAGGAAAAGCAGCACAAATTCTTATCTAGTCATGGAACTGTAAATCAGCTGTCCCAGCAAAGATATCTGAAGAGATGCAAAGATAATTGTTATATAGACTTAGAAGATGCTTATTACCATATGCCCATAAATTAGCTGTTCAATCTTAGAGTAGGGCCACTGTTCCTGTTGAGTTTTGATCAGCCAATTTAAGTGCTTTTTTCATATTTTTACTTTCTGACAATGAACTTTTGGTGACTCCTGCAGGAGATGTTTCAAGCACAGCCAACTAGGACAAAATCTAGGACACACTACAGGCATACATTTTTTTTACTTCAGAAAACAAAACCTGATAAATCTCCGGAAAGAACAGTATCCTACTTTCAGGATTTTGAAAATCTGTGCTGCCTTGCCCAGTGTGTTGCCACTGTGACTTTACGAAAAAGAAGACCTGGATTGAAAGTGAGTAATGAATCTCCAAAACTAAGCCTCTGTTTGAATTACTAGAGAGGATTAACTTGCCCTGAATGAGGTCAGATCCAGCTATGTACTGTATCTTCTGTTACAGTATATACAGTATGTTCTGTTTTGAATGAGTGCATGTTAGCCATGTGGATAGTGAATGTTCATGAGAGCTTAGTTTTCCTTGGAACTCATTCCTAGGGTTTTGTGGATCGTATAAATCTTGCCTAACAAATATTAATTAAGTCTCTTGCATTTTATATTGTCTTTGACTACTTAAATTGTAAGATACTTGTACCTTATTAATGTGGACTGAGCTATAATATTTACCTACTTGTGTATGCTATAATTTAAATTTTCTTTTGTCAACATTTAATTTGATTTATTTTTTATTTATATATCCATTTACTGAACCCAGCCTAATTTAAGTATCATAGAAAAACAGAGAGAGAGAGACATAACCTATTCCAACAAGCATCAGATGTAAAGCAGGAGCCAACTCAAGTACACCTGTCCGTCACAGTATTTGAGATATTCAAAATTATACTTTGTCATCTTGTAGATTTGAATTGTTTTCTAGCGTTGATTTTCCAGCTCCTTGTGATGGTATTTTCTGTAAAAGAGCATAAAATATAAAATGCATAACATAAACAATATTATATTAACAGGTTACTAAACAAATATCTAAGAAACTTAAAGTCCATATTTACCGTAAAATCAAAAAGCACACTTTGTTCTTTTCAGCAAACAGGTTTGTTGCTGCTATAGAAATGAAAGAATACTCTCAAGATTTATTATCTTTTTTCAAATGCATTAGCTATAGTAGCCTGAAATGTACTGGTGAGGTTCAAAGTCAAAACAAAAACTAAACTTTTAAAGAATATATTTAACTTTCTTTGATGATACATAAAAACAAAACTAGACTTTTTTCATAATCTGTGGTTAAGGTTTATAAAATAAGAATTTAAAGATCTAGCTGATTATTTCTTTATTCTGAAGAGGCTTACATTTCTCATTTGTATTAAAATGTTCCATTATTTTCAATTACAATGCAGGTCTGTATAAATTTCCTTTTGTTAACAGTTAGAAATGCTTTTGTTATGTCCCAAGAAATTTGTTTTGCTTGTTAAATCTCTCTCTTTGTTCTATATATACACAATATGTAAGTTTTCGTCTTCACATCAAATGGCTACCCCAAGACATTTATTAAACAATGCCTATATAAGAGATGCCACAGACCTCAGCAAACAGTTGACTCCAATGGTCCCCCGCCTCACTTACCACACCCTCCCTTATCATTGTGGCGTGTCAGAAAGTACAGCACGTGTCCTGTCCAGATCTAGGATCAAGATATCAAACAAATTGACAGAGACTTTATGGACTGTCTTTTTCAATCTGAAAAGCAAAAAGTTGACCATGGAAACAAGAAATGCAGTTTACAGCATTCTCATGCCAAGCGATATACATGGAATAAACACCTAAAACACTCTCAACATGTATACAGGAACAGCACAATGCCATCGGAAGGAAAGACCCACTGTCTCTGATTTACACACGTACAAGTTCCACTGGAAATACGTTTAACTGGGACACTATGAAAGTAAATTTCAGGGCCAATACTAAGAGTGCCAGAGAGCTGGCTGAATTGTGTCTCTCTAATGAAAATGCCATTAACAGACACTTGGACTTGAACCCAGCATATGCAGGCTTAAAAAGAAGAACATCCAAATAATAAAAAGACTTTATGACCGACACCTTCCAAACACCACCAGCAGAGTGACGGGCACTAAGCAAACTCCCGTCAATCATGGAGAATTCACTGCATCCACTGAACAGTGTCATCTCCAGGCAGAGTAGTAGCTTCAGTGACAGACTTTTGTCACTGTCTTGCTCCACTGACAGACTGAGGAGATCGTTCCTCCCCCACACTATGCAACTCTTCAGTTCCACCCGGGGGAGTAAATGCTAACATTATTCAAAGTTATTGCCTGCTTTTACATGCATTTTTATTACTCTTTAATTTAATATTGTTTTTTGTATCAGTATACTGCTGCTGGATTATGTGAATTTCCCCTTGGGATTAATAAAGTATCTATCTATCTATCTATCTATCTATCTAATCCACCCCAACCCACCTTACAACCATCTTACAATATATACAGTATATACCAGTAATGGTGCACGGCACAGTGAATAAACTTTACTTGAGCTTTCATAGTTTTCATACTCTTTCTCTGCAAGTTAAGCATTCGTTTGCTCAGAGGTTGATGCGCTTGCTGCTTCCTGAGCAGCTCTTCTTTTCTCCACCCTAGCAATCCGCTTTTTCGCTTCTTTCATTGGCATCTTTTCTCATTAAAACCGATTACGTCAGTGTTTGTGTTGCAATTACTTTTTCCTACGTTTTCCTTAATTTTTCACTTAAGCTGGCACTTAAGTCTTCAATCTGCCTCAAGAATGATTTAAGATATGAAGAAGTAGGGATGAGAATGACGCCTGTACGCATGCACGACAAAGCCGAGAGCTGATTCTACAATAAAATAAAATAAAAAGAGGAATAACCTTGGAGGTCAATTATCACCATGAAAGCGGATCGTAGACGTCACGTAGTATATGTGTACCAAATTTCAGGTCAATAGTTCAAACGGTTTGCAAGCTTGTTATGGTGTATAAAATATATACTGTATCTTATTCTGTATTATATTTTGCTCAAACCCAACAAGATGAATTCAGATGTAGGAGGCATTATAATGAAAAAGACATATCCTCTTCCTTATACCTCACTTTTATAACAGTTGTTCATACCTTAGTGCTAATTTGGTTTACAGCCTGGGAAAGAAAGCATGACCTAATACCTCAGGCTATTGATTACTTTATGGATGGACATCTGGGACATCAATTGGGTTTATGGCCTGGGAAAGGAAAAACTGAGGCAATATCAAAGAACTTTATTACCTGGGGAGAAAAATTCATCCATCATATTGATAGCCAGCCAATCAGGTGCATTCATGTGTTGTGAAACCAAGGCATGAAACTTTATAGTAAATCTGCCTCATTGTCTTAACCACTATACTATACTGGCTCACAATAACATTAACCCTTGGTTAAAAAGGAAAAAAAACTACAAATATTGTAGTTTGCTAACATAGTACAGTGGTACCTCTGGTCACGACTGTAATTCATTCCAAAACTCTGGATGCGACGTAATTTCCCCATAAGATTGTAAGTAAATACAATTAATCCGTTCCAGACCATACAAACTATATGTAAATATATATTTTTTAAGTACAAAAATAGTTAATTATACCATAGAATGCACAGTTTAATAGTAAACTAAATGTAAAAACATTGCATAACACTGAGAAACCCTTGAACAATAGAGAACACTAACATTGAAAAGTTCGTGCTAGCCTCTTACGAACCGCTCACTATAAACACTTTTTTTTATGAGTTTTAAGCACAGGAAAAAAAAATGAAATGCCACTTCTCTTGCGAAACTTTTCAAACCATTCTCTACTGGCTTTAAATGCCTCACCTTTGCCACTCGAAGAAGGATTTTTTTTTTCAGCAAATCGCCATAAGTCTTCCTGGCTTTCTCGCATATGATCGCCTTGCTTACACTATCCCCTGCAAGGTGCTTCTTGTTCAACCACACTAGCAACAGTTTTTCCACCTCTTCCAGCCTTGAGGCCTATGCTTGGTTAATATTGCAACTCCTTTTGCAGCATCAG
>JANRMT010062854.1:27135233-27167169 GCA_026402145.1 Polypterus bichir lapradei | reverse complement strand
TTATTGTATATACTTTTTTGATTCATTTTAACATTTGATAAATATGTTTAGACCCTAAGGCTTATAAATATAAGTGTAACATATAAAACAAACTTTAATGTAAGCTAATTTTAACAAGTTCCAGTTCTTATTGAGAATGAAGCAGTTAAGCACATGCACTTTACAATGAAAGTGATTTGCAGTTACACTATTAGTTTATAGTGATGAATGAAACTGCAGCTTCATTATTTCCAGCCACAATGTAAAACCTTAGACACCACAGTTCATTAGAACACAAGTATACTTTTGAAATATCTAGAGTTTGCTTTGATTTCCCTTCAATGTGAGCTATACATTGAGTCAACAAATAGGTTTAATGTATCTCTGTAAATGAATATTTAGTACAAACTGTCTTCCATAGAACATTGATTTTCAGCTTTGTTTACAGCAGAATAGAAATTAAGGGAATTTTAAATCCCCAGTTTCATGGAATCCCTGAGGCAGTTCTTAATTTGTTGGAGGAGGAGGAGGATAAGGAAAAATAGTTTCACATATATTCATTAACATGTAGCAGTGACTCAAACATTTGCCACAAAATAGATGGAAAAGATTTACAGGCAGATGTTGTACATAGAAGTTAACTTTCCTCAGGCACAGGATAACCCTGAACTAGATCTTTATGATTTTGTTAAGCTCTTTTATAATTGTGCTTATGTGAAAGTTACTATATAAAATTAAAACACTGGTATACCTGTATTTTCTTTACCTTTTATTGGATCTAATATTATGTTAACTTTCATGTACTATATATGCTCATCACATTTACAGTACTTTATATATTTGTTAATGTTAAATAAATCAAAATGTATCACTGGTGCCAGAATTAATTCTGGAAGGCTTCATTTTTTTTTTACATTTTATGCAACTGTCATAGTCCATAAATATATAAGCGAGGAGATAGACTGTGTGACAAAACTGATTTCTGGTAGACACTGTTTCTGAGGTGGGGTGTAATTTTAAATTTAAATGTGTGGGGAGCATGTGTTAATATTGCTAAAGCTGATATGTGCACTATCCCTTATGCATGATTTCCACGGTGGAAAGCCCTTGGGGCTTTAAACAGAAGATGAGCATGATGCTATGCTAATTAGATTTGAGCCATGTTTTTACCCACGGGTCAGTTTTAACAAATGCAAATGCCATAAATGGTCTTAAAAATGAAAGGATCTCCCCTTTGAGAAACAGGCAGGGTTTTGAGCTAATTGGTGGTTTTGAAATAAAGAATTTTCAAAATGCACATAAGTTGGGCTTATGTCTTGAAACATAAATATTGTCACATGCTAAAGAGTGGTTATTCATGGATCAGTAGTTTTTGAAAAAAAAGTTTTTTTGGTTTCCTTCCAGGACTCCTTCTGTATGTAGATAAGGATGCAGGTGTGCTGATGTCCAAACCATTACAATCTCACTGCTCTGGCTTTGTTTCCCAACCATCCAACCTGAGCTGACCCTCTAATGTCCTCATTTCTAATCCTGTCCATCCTCGTCATACCCAGTGCCACCTCCAGCTCTGCCTCCTGCTTTCTGGTCAGTGTCACCATCTCCAACCCATATAACAAAGCTGGTCTCACTACTGTCCTGTAGACCTTCCCTTTCATTCATACTGATGTCACAAATCACTCCTGACACTCTTCTCCACCCATTCCACCCTGCCTGAACTCTCTTTTTCACCTCTCTTCCACAATCCCCGTTACTCTGTACTGTTGATCCCAAGTATTAAAAATCATCCACCTTCACTAAGCCTATTCCCTGCATCCTCACCATTCCCCTGACCTTCCTCTCATGTATTCTGTCTTGTTCCTACTGACCTTCATTCCCCTGCTCTCTAGAGCATATTTCCTCTTCTCCAGGGTCTCCTCAACCGGCTCCCTACTCGTGCTACAGCTGACAATGTCATCAGCAAACATCATAGTCCAAGGGGACTCCTGTCCAATCTCATCTGTCAACCTGTCACCACCGCAAATAAGAAAGGGCTCAGAGCCAATCCCTGATGCAATCCCACCTCTACATTGAATGCATCCGTCACTCCTACTGCAGACCTCAGTACTGTCACACTTCCCTCATATATATCCTGTACAACTCTTACATACTTCTCTGCCACTCCCAACATCTTCATACAATACCACAACTCTTCTCAAGGTACCCTGTCATATGTTTTCTCCAGTTCCACAAAGACACAATGCAACTCCTTCTGGCCTTCCCTATACTTCTTCATCAAAACCCTCAAAGCAAACATTGCATCTGTGGTGCTTTTTCTTCACATGAAACTATATTGCTGCTCACTAATCATCACCTCCCTTCTTAACCTTGCTTCCACTACTCTTTCCCATAACTTCATGCTGTGGCTCATCAGTTTTAACCCCATCTTATATAAAGTACTCATCAAAGGCATACTGTAAAGGACAGAATTTTAGAGAGAGAGAAGACAACTCTGTTTGTTATCTACCATCCCTACACTCGCAAGCATCACAGCTGGCTTAAAAAGACAAATCTAACAACAACTAAAACTGTATTCACCAGGGGCCTCATGTATAAACGGTGCGTATGCACAAAAATGTTGCGTACTCCTGCTTCCACGATCAAATCGCAATGTATAAAACCTAAACTTAGTTGTAAAGCCACGTACATTTTCATGGTAGCTCAAACCCTGGCGTACGCAAGTTCACCGCTAGGTTTTGCAAACTGGCATCACCCAGCATCAAAGCAGTGCTTTTGTTCCAGTGTGGTTTCCCTTTATTTTTTAGATCCACATCCCTGATGTGGCTTTATCATATACACTGAAATCAACCACATATTGTTTATTAGTTTAAGGCAAGAGTTCCCAAACTTTTTTCGGCCGCCGACCCCTTTACCAAAAACTTTAAAAACCGTTGACCCCCTAGTGATTTACTTTACTTACTCAAATTAATACATTTGTACAGTACTCAATATTAAATATTTCACTAGATATCAGATTTTAATCACTTGTAATTATGATTTAAAAAGATAAAATGGCTACGGAATATGGCATTATCTTGTGCAACATTTAATATCGAAACCTGCACTAATGAAAATTTAAGCAAAACAATACAAGCAGAGTTTTTTTTTTTTTACATTTTTGACATTTATGAAATAAATATGTAAATTCAAAATAAGTACAAATAGTCCAAGCTGTTCTGTCTGCATTTCTTTTTTGGTTCAGTCATATTATTATTTGAAGAAATACAAACTTTTATTAACAAACAATTTCGACAGCCCCTGTGATTAAAAAAAAACAAAAAAACAATAAAGTATGTATTTACTTGAAACAGAAGATTTTTGTTCTTACTCGAATAAATAAACTGTGTCCTCCAATTTTCTTTTTCGTAGTACTGCTCCTCAATAAATAATTATATTCATAGTTCAAATCACAAATAAGTACATGTCACATCAAACGAACCAATTTATAGTGTTTTATGAAAGCATGACCGTACAAGACTGATAGATTCTGCTAATATAGAATATCCGTCGTCTCATCCCACCGCAAGCAAGAGCGGACATGCAACGGTTTTTCATGTCCGCACTTGCTTTGATACGTTCGATAAGACAATGCACAGATACTGTATGTTTGTGTTACATGTATTTTCATGCATTTTTACGTGTGACTCTTTTAATGACACATTTTACCTTTTTGTTCACAAGTTTGGTATGTAATGTGTTTTTATCGAAAAAGTGTTTTTTTGAATTATTTTACTTCTTAATTAGGTACCTATTGGAATCATAGATATTTTGAAGTAACAAACAAATAGCAGTAGTAAGGGGGTCTATTTTTGCTGTCGTTGACCCCCCAATTTTTTTATTGAAACTATCGACCCCTAGAAAGTTCAAATCGACCCCAGGGGGTCGATATCGACCACTTTGGGAACCCTTGGTTTAAGGCATCTGATTCTAATTAACCTGTAACAATATAATGGTCCACAAGATAGCCAAACTATTCCAAATACCATAGCTGCTTTAGTGTTGTTACTCTCACCTCGCACCGTCTTCTTCTTTCAGCTGCTCTTTTAGGGGTTGCCACAGCAGATCATCTTTTTCCATATTACTCTCATTGCACCACTAGGAGTATTTATATCACTGTATCTGAGTGTGGAATCACAGCTCTACAGCAGCTGATTGGAAAGAGAATTATGGGTATACAGCATCAAGCACACGCTGCCTCAGCCATGCTGTATATTGAACTGCTCTCATATGGCAAGCGCTTCAGAGCTTTTCCTGTAGTGACATCGTGGTTCAGAAACAGTTTCATCCCAAGAACTATAAACGCAATCAATCAGTCCATCAAGTGCTCCTTGTAGAACTGTTTGTACTTATTAGTTCAATCGCTTCACTGTAAACTTCCGATACAGTTATAATATTACACAACCTTAGCCACTTTATAAAGCACATATTTACATATGATGACGATGTCATTTTTAAGATGAAATGCAGCAAAATATGTTTATTACATTATACAGATAAAATGTTAACATCATTTAAATAATCTATATTGTTAATAATTAAACAAGTGAGGACATGATGGCGCAGCGCTAGCTAGTTCAGGGATTGTTCCTTCCTCACGCTGTATTCTTGTTGAAGCTGGCGTGACATTAGAAGGATAGATGGATAGAATAATTAAACATGTACTATGAAGATATTTCAATGTTCCTTAAAAGTTTTGAAGAATCCGCATTCTAAGCCTACAGATGGCTTGACATCTATTACAGAGCTGACTGTGTGACGATTGGTTTCTTGGAGAAAGAAAAGGAAGGACAGGATTTGGAGGACAGTTCGTTTGAAAGAGACAGTACTGCTGCAATAAACTATTTCATCGAAGGTTGCGCATGGCGCAGCAAGCATCTTGCAGGAGGCATGAACAATCATGGATAGGGCACCAGCTCGTCACTGTCAGAGGAAGAGAAAGCCCATTTAATAAGCACGTAGTGATTCACACACATAGAGTACATTGAAGAACATATATAAAACAAAGCATTTAACGTGTTACTTTAGTTACGATGGTATTTAAGAAACTAGTAAATGAAATGATTTAAAGATGAAGTTTATGATATTCTACTTTAATGACAAAATAAACTACGTGATTAAAGTGGAAATTTCGAGATTAAAGTTGATATTTGAGCTTTTTTCTCACTGTGTCCCTATTTTTTTTTCTTTTCTCTGTACCC
The DNA here is from genome assembly GCA_026402145.1 of Polypterus bichir lapradei. Classification (NCBI taxonomy): domain Eukaryota; kingdom Metazoa; phylum Chordata; class Cladistia; order Polypteriformes; family Polypteridae; genus Polypterus; species Polypterus bichir. Next base: position 27,161,956 of record JANRMT010062854.1, on the reverse strand, counting down.
TAATAAGCTTTCATATGACACTCCGAAGGTGGGCTACAACTCGCCTTTTCACGGCGACTTTGATATCTGATAACTTCTTTTTTATTTCAGGCACTGTGCAACTTTGAACTTGAGCTTTCGAGTTTCTCCAACACTCTATGTTACTCGATCAACTTTCTTTTGTTGTTTATAACACTGTTTAAACCAAAAAATAGTATGTTTTTCCTTGTCTCCACTTGATATTCGCTGAAAGTCTTCTATTTTCCCTTGTGCTTTTGCCATTGCCTTTTTACAGAATGTTGAGCTTAAGGGCTATTTATATTGATTTGCATATCCAAAAGGGCATAATTCTGGGATGAGTTGGGGTGGGGCAGCAGGCACGGGCACATGCATTACTTTTCATGCCGACTGGTATTTATGGAGTTGAAGAAAGTGGAATTTGGCGAATGTACAGATTTATGTATCTGGATTTTTTTTTGCATACGCACATTTACGCTTTTGTCCTTACACCATGTTTTAGTGTGAATTCTATGCACAGTGTTATGCATGAGGCCCTTGATCTGAAGTTGCTGTGTTGAATCATTCAGGTTGTATGTTTTCATATGTAACATTTATACCCTGTTTTTCTGGAAGCAATGATTAAAATAAAATTACCTTCTGAAGTTGCCTGAAATTGGTTTGTTGACATTTAATAATGAATGATGAGTGTTAACCTTAACAAACAGCTCGTTATGTTAACTTCTTTTAGGGGTAGCAATTTGAGTATGGAGCACTGGCATGCCAGTGGCTCAGCAAGGGAATGGTTTCAGGAAAGCTTTTGGCTTCTGTTAGAGTATTTGTGTAGCCCTTTATAAAGGTAGCTGCCTGGGTACGGTGTACCACACCCATGAATCCCAGCAGAAGCACAGCTCTTGAAACAGTTTTTGGCTTTTGCTAAAGTATTCTGAAGTGTAGCCCTTTCAGGGGAAGCAATCCAAAAGCAGACCAACACATCATCAGGAGCACTTTCTAGCTCCTGTTAAGGTTTTTCAAGCTGTGGTTGTTTTGCGGACATCTTTGTAAATATAAAGTGCTATCAAGTATGATGTGCAGTGTGTTAGGTTAAGTGCACCGAGTCTGTTATGACTAAATGTTAAATTGGTAAGTATTACCAATATTTATGTGAATAAAGGCTAATAGTTTAGGCATTTCCAGCAATACAGAAGGAACCTTAAAGTTTAAAGTGCCTTTTATGAACACGTTTTCACAATAAAACAGGCATCAGATCATCCTCAAGGATTAATCTAATTTTCTTTTGGATGTGACTAAATTACTTGCAGATATTAATACTGCAGGCAATATGCAAACCAAACAGAAATAAAAATAATGTTGGGTATCATCTCCAGTTATCGCTGCTATCTATTAACATTTGATTACTGTACAATTATAATTTTGAGAAAAACCTAGCAGGCCTGCATAGAGTCTTTTTATTTATTAGAATAATGTCTGACAAAAACAAGCCTGCTGTCTACCAGGTTTGTACTGTTTTGTTTCTGCTTTACCTGTAACATGTGATTCTGAGCAATTACTTAACAGGCTCCAATTGTAAAAAAGAAAAATAAAATCTAAATGATTGAAATATGTTATTATACTGCCACCCTGTTATTGCACATCAACCAAATAATAAGTATAGTGTGCTTTGCACAGTCTTTGGACCAATGCCGCCATAGAGGATCAGTTGTACAATGTATATGTGAAAGGGCACAACTGCTGCATGTACGAGACTGTGAGCTTTAAAAAAGCACTATGAACTTTCATTTTTCTTTGCTATGGTCTTGGAATAATTTTTAACCATTGCTTTACACTGATCTTTATGCAAATTAGACCACTATTTCAATGGGCACATTTTTGTTTTGTTTATTTCCACCACTGAAGATAACCTGTAGCCAATAGACTAAAAGCACTGTTAAAAACAGATTATGCAATAAACACTTAAAAATGCTGAATGTTGACAGAAGCAGAGATTACTTGTGAACAGACTTATAATGTTATCATGTTAGAGAGATTCTAACAAATCAAAATTTTATAGAGTAACTGACATTATGTTCATTCTTAGCTAAGCCTGTACCTCATCTGGGATCAAGGACTGTCATACCACCTTCTGTAACCATAGTAACAGTGTAAACAACTGCAAGTACAGTTACCTACATTGTACTGAGAGGTGTAAAGCTGACCAACAGAGATCAACATTTAATTTACTTTTTTGAATTGTGTTGAACATTTTTATTGAAGTTCAAAAAACTACTCTGCACTTCAAGTAATTCAATAAAAACTTGTTTTTTTATTAAATCTTACTTTATATTATAATTCATCACAGATCTAAATTAGTCTAATAATATATGTTTGGCCTAAACTTCATAGAATTCCTGCAAAATAAACTGCAGATGATTAATTCAGTGATCTCAGTGGTTGTTTGTACAAAAATATTATATCCACTTCTTCTTTTAAAATAAATTGAAATTAGACTCTTAATAATAGCAGAGCATGCAATGAGTCAGATGGCACAATCAAAAATGTTCCCACTTAATAAAAGTACATCAGGTTGTAGGCCATGTTTGTTAATTGAAGAGCCCATACTTTAGGATAAAAGAGTGAACAAACAATAAATGAAACAAAACAACTTTACGAGAAAATTTGCTTTAATGAACCATACTAAAATAAATTTTTTGTACTATATTCAGTGCTAGAGATTTGTTTCTATTCCACTTCATACAGTCTCAAGAATGCATTTCCTCTAGGTTGCCAGTAATGAGATGGTGCTTGGCATATCTTTCCACAATTCTCTAAATTAACCAAGAACAAAGAAAAACAGTAAAGAAGACAAGTATCTCATGCAGTGACCAAATACAAGCTCTAAATCCATGTTTTCAAATAGGAGATAACCCCAGAGCCTAGAAAATAGGCAGGATTTCATTACTGCCACAATAAGCTATTTAAAATCTTTAAAGCACCTAACATTTAGATCATTTATGTTAGGTAGAACGCCCAGTGGGGGCTGTGCAGTTTTGTGGCCTTGGAACCCCTGCAGATTTTTTTCTCTTCAGCCCTTAGTAGTGTTTTTTTTTTTTTTTCTATCCTAGTGGTCATCGGACCTTACTTTATTCTTTGTTACTTAGTATTGCCTAATCTTATTTTTTTATTTTTATAAACTTTTCTTCATCTTGTAAAGCACTTTGAGCTACATCATTTGTATGAAAACATGCTATATAAATAAATGTTGTTGTTGTTGTAGCATAAGAAGAAAAGAAATGACTATTGAATTAGTGAACCATTATAAAGAGGGATACATGCCCGTCTGTATTTTAGATACTGTAACAAAATCACTACATAAAAGTCTCAGAGCTACCAGCGGAATAGCAAATGAAGGTCTTCTGCAAAACATTAACTCTCCCTCAAAGCCAGTGTGTGTATGTTTTGTGTCTAAAGTTATGACTTCCTGTTCTGTTACTAAATTAAAAATTTACTAAAGTGGAGAATACAAGATGAGACAGAGTTTGCTAATCTAGTATTAAATTTGCGAGGTGATTCTGAAACCTGGGGTCTTATACTGTAAATTTCCTCATTAAAGAACTTCATAAACTCTGTGCTACTAATGTCTGTAGGTATTTTGCATTGTAGTTTACAACTTTTTTTTTGTTAAATTAGCCACTGTTCTAAACAGTACGTAATTATTACTGTTGTTATCTATTAATCTAGAATAGTAGTCTGGGCGGGCTATAAAGGGAGCTCGTTTATGCTTTTTAAAACTCACTGTCTATGCAGTTTGAAAGACCTCCAGGTTTGTTGCTCTCCATCTGTGCTCCAGTTTTCGACATTCTAATGTATGATCTCAAGTATTCTCATTCAATAAAGGCGAGTTTCTATTTGTTCTAATCACTTGTGTTTTGTTGGGAGCTATTGTATCCAAAGCCTCTTTCCAGATCTCATTATAATGTTTTATTAGTTGATCCAAATTGTTTTCAAAAATTATGCTTGAGTTTTTCAAAATATCTGCAAACTTTGATACAGAGTTATAATCTAGATATTGCACTGTCATTGTTTTAATCTGCAAGGGATACTGGTATGGGCAGAGCCAGTTCAAATGTAATTAAGTAGTGATCAGAAATAACTTTGTTTAAAGGTATAATCTTTCAACTCTGTAAGTAATTGTTAGATCTTATGTGTGGTTAAGACTATTAATTGGGCCATTTAAAATCTGGCAAAACTTTACTGAACTTAACAAATAAGTAAAAAATTTGCTGAAAGTGTCAGTTTCCACATCAATATGTATATTAAACTCCTCCATTAACACTATATGACCATAATTACATCTAAATTGGATAAAAGCCTTTCAGATTCATCCATGAATATTGATAATATTTATAATTGTGCTGGAATCTGTTTCAAAGTACAAATACATAACTCCAGTCCATGCACTACTTACAAATTAACCTCATAGCCGATCTCAAAATCCTTTTACCATTTTTCAGCCTATAAATGGCCAAGGCCCTGCTTACTTATCTGAACTTTTCATTACTTACAAATAAGAGAGCATATTAAAATCTCAAGATGCCGGCCTACTAAAGATTAATAAAACAAGTTTTCATTAATATTTCATTTTATTAATTAAAAGGTTAATAACATAACAGTGGGATATTGAGCTTTTACTTGAAGGGCCCCAATGCTGTGGAATGAGCTGCCTGCTAATATAAGAGAAGCACCTTCAGTCTCAGCTTTTAAATCCAGGTTGAAGACTCACTACTTTAGTCTAGCATACCCTGATTAGAGCTGCTGATTAGCTGTGCATACTGCATCTCTTTTTGTTAGCTATTTGCACAAAAATATAAGTAATAAAATATTTATGAACTGTTACTAATCCTCCTCTATTCTGTTATCTTGATGTAGCACTTGGTGTCATTGCTGTACTGACAAAATGTTCTTCTGACCATAGAAAAGCCATCTCAGATATAGAAGCTTTGGAATCATCAGATGTTAAGATACTCTTATCAGATTAGATGACCCAGCATAGGCTCTACCATGGAATGCCTGGAAGAGGGTAGGTGACTAGTTGTCTGGGGTCTCCAGGACTATGACTATATCTGATTTTTATTTGACTTTCCCTTTTACTGATTTTCTACTCTTACTTTTTCAAGTTGTCATAATTACAGTCAATTGCTGGACAGATATTGTTGGATTACCTTTATGTTAATCAGTTTCTACTTTGTTTTAACAAATCTGTCTTTATATATTGTAATTCTGTATGCAGTAATTAGTATAACTTATATGTGCATTTTATCTGAGAATTTTTCACAGCACTCCGTGAAGAATACAATACAAAAACAAATTGTAATGTAATGAATATGGAACTGTGCATTTCATTTTTTTAATGCCAGGGCAGCATTTTGCTCTTGCATGTGTAATGTTTTTAAATTCTTTGTGATTTTTTTGTATCACGTTACACATTCATTTTAAATTTCTTTAAGTAGATGGCTTGTTGAGTAGCACTAAACTGTTGTTGAGAAAAAAAGACATCACTTTGTGAACAAGTAAAATTCTTAACTGCAATCCTTTATTCACAGGCCATTTATATCTTTCGTTTTTCATCTTCAAGTAGTTTGAAAATTCTGCTGTGTAGCTAAGTGTATATTATTTTTAAGTATGCATTTGGTAAACATTTTCAAAATCAGCCCAGAATGTCTTTGAGCAATTGTAAGCGTAAATGTACTGGAAACTACCTGCCTATTTAACTAGGACATTGTGACACCATTTGTAGCAGCACATTAGAAGATGAGGTAATACATAACATTTAACTTTATATTTTGTTCTCTTACAACAGTTTACATATAAATAGTTTTATTTTTTCAAACCAGATATTTACCCAAGACTTTTAATGACAATTTATTTTGGGATCATTAGAGGGTACTTGATGACATGGGGATGTTTAAGGAATGTACAATTTTTCTGTGTGCTCACTAGTGTAACTGAAATGCTTTTTAGCTGTTTTATGTAAATGAACCTAAATGAAAAAGTGATCTGTTTTCTTAAGAGTAACCAGTCTTGCTGTGGAGGGTCTTGCTGCTCACATAGTGAGGCTCTACCAATTAATGTAATAAAAAGACGTCCATTTTGGATTTTATCTATAATCATAATTCAAGACTCTTCTTTATCTACTAAGCATTTTGTCCAACATTAATTTATAATATTCATACCCCTATTGTTGTGGTGCTTTATTTCAATATTGCACCCTGTGACTATACGGGTTCTCTTCCATGCTCCCCTTGTTCGTCTGGGAGCCCTGAGCCCAACACCATCAATAATGTCACCGAGATGAGCTGACAAATGGGGACAAATCTCACATGAAACCAGGGGATCTATTCAAAAAAGTGCTTAAGTGCTTTTATTAAAACAATCTTCCAAACAGTGCAGTGCTTCAAATTCCAATAAATAAATAAATCCGTAAAACAAGCGTCCAGTGGGGTTAAAACCATCAATAAATAAATCCTTTAAAACACAAGGTTAATATGTGCAGCAGTTAAAACGCAGTCTCTTTGTCCCTCTTTACTCTCCAGTCCACCTCCGTCTCTTCCTCCTCGGCTCACCCATTATTCGCAGCCGGCGGAGACCAACAACCACGTGCTCCTCCTGCTAACCTCCGTCTTGGCCTCCATCCGGATGTCACTGCCAGACCATCAAGGTCAGCTCTCCTCCCTTGATCCTTCGCGCACCCACAGTTGCTCCTCAGATCCCTCGGGAAGGTATCTCTCCTGCTCATCCCACTCACACTTACATCAGTGGGGCGAACTAGCCCGCAGAGCGCATCAACATAACGCTCCTTTGCGGGGCCCCAGCTCATGGTGTCTCCACCCTCCAGGTGGCCAGATTGTAACCTCTTGACTGCTGTTTTCCATCCTTTTACCGCATTCCCTCTCAATCAACCTTTCTCCTTCCCTTTCATCCTCCACGATTTATCTGCCCCCTCGGTGTACCTCCGTCTATCTATATATACATACACATACACGGGTGCCTTCGTGGGTGTAGCGTCTTAATTACACACTGAAGGAAGCCAATGAGGCAAAGAAGAATGACCGCACCCACACGTGCAGATGCGACTCGCTTCAATCACCTCACTCACTCCTCGCGGTCGTGCAATCGTGCCCACGGAGAACGGCACGGCTATAGGGATTTAAAACCCCGATCCTTTTTTTCAGAAGCTGTGGACCCGCTATACCACACACCCTAGGAATGCATGTGTATACTCCTTCTGTTAAGGCGCTGGATATAGTGTGAATGCTGAAGTGGTAAGATGTGATTCTTAAAGTCTCTCCGTAATTCTATATACTTTTTTTTAATTTGAGTATTATTTTTTTTTATTAAAAATTGACCTGAAATGTAAAACTCATTCAATCATAATTTTGATTCTTACAATGTATTCTTTTAAGCAAGAATATGGCAAGAAACTCCACAGCCACTTTCAGGACACCAGAGACATACAGTGCATGTGGCAGAGAATTCAAACCATTACAGCCGTCACTGCCTGCAGTAGTGTTGTCTCCCTTCTAGATGTTTGAAATAACTTCTATGCGTGGTTTGATACTCTGTATGACATTCCTATAAGGAAGTCAATTCCTCTTCAGGAGCAACCTATATTGTGTTCGTCTACTATTGACATGAGAAGAATTGTGTTGAATGTAAACCCACACAAAGCTGCTCGACCAGACAGCATACCTAGTTGAATGCTCATTAAAAATGCAAACCAGCTGATGAATATCCTACAGACATTTTCAACATTTCCTTATGGCAGACAGACATCCCCAAGAGCTTCAAAACCATAACCATCATATCTATGCTGAAGAAGTCCTCTGTCTGTTGCCTCAATGACTGTTGCACCATAGCATTCACACTTGTCATAATGAAGTGGTTCAAAGGGCCAGTCTTGGGCCACCTGAAAGCCTGTCATCCCACATCACATGACTCTCTCCATTTGCCTATCACCTGAACCGTTTCACTGAAGATACCATATCATTTAGTCTTCATCTGGACTTGTCCCATATGTACAAAAGAGACACTTATGCTAGAGTGCTTTTCAATGACTTCTATAGTCAACAAAATCATCCCTCAGACATTCATAAGGAAGTTGAATTTGCTAGGCTATATCGCGTCCTTATGCAGTTTGATCCAGGGCAGAGATACCCCATACAATTCTGGTCAGAAATGCCATCTCTGTCTCTTTTTCCCACTTCCATCTGGCAGAAGGTACTGCAGCAACTGAACCAGTACTATTTTAAGTTATTACCATTTCTTCACTTATCTATTATTTATTCATGTATTGATTTATAGTATAGTATACTTCTTTATCTATCATGCACTTGACCTGTGTTTATGTATATGGGGATCATTCTTTCATGCCACTGTATGCTGCAATAGTGTATATGAGTGATATGGCAATAAATCCACTAAACTTGACATTACTTGACTTTACTTATTCATTGAAATATCTGCAGTCATCTTTGCACAAATGCTATTATTGAACATACTCCATTACAGTACTGACTGCACAGAGTAGCAGTTGTTTTGAACAGAGTCGATTTAGAACATGGTTGCTAAAGATACCTATCCAAGGACAAAACCAGAAAGACAAATTGTAATAAATACAGCGCAGGAAGAGAGGCAAGAATTGTAAGTATAGAATCTTAGCAAGAAAGTCAGCAATCAAATAGTGAAAAAAAAAAAACATTAGACATACAGTATATCTTAGTGAAGAAGCAGAGAAGAATTTCAAAATCAGATTTTTTTTTAAAATGTTCAAACAATAACACTAGGAATTAGGCTGGAATCCACAAGCTTGAAAGATGAGTGCTCCATGCTGCTGGATTATAAGTTGTCACGCGGAGGATGCCATCATGCTACACCGATCCCTCTCCCACTTGGACAGAGGCAGTGGTGCAGTAAGAATTATGTTTCTGGACTTCTCTAGCGCCTTCAGCACCATCCAACCTTGGCTCCTTAGTGACAAGCTGACAGAGATAGGAGTAGATTCATACCTGGTGACATGGATCGTGGATTGTCTTAAAGACAGACCTCAGTATGTGTGTCTCGGGAACTGCAGGTCTGACATTGTGGTCAGCAACACAGGAGCACCGCAGGGGACTGTACTTTCTCCGGTCCTGGTCAGCCTGTATACATCGGACTTCCAATACAACTCGGAGTCCTGCCACGTGCAAAAGTTTGCAGATGACACTGCTATCTTGGGCTGCATCAGGAGTGGGCAGGAGGAGGAGTATAGGAAACTAATCAAAGACTTTGTTAAATGGTGCGACTCAAACCACATACAACTGAACACCAGCAAAACCAAGGAGCTGGTGGTGGATTTTAGGAGGCCTAGGCCCCTTATGGACCCTGTGATCATCAGAGGTGACTGTGTGCAGAGATTGCAGATATATAAATACCTGGGAGTGAAGGTGGATGATAAACTGGACTGGACTGCCAACATTGATGCTCTGTACAAGAGAAGACAGAGCCTACTATACTTCCTTAGAAGGCTGGCCTCCTTCAATATCTGTAATAAGATGATGCTGATGTTCTATCAGATGGTTGTGGCGAGTGCCCTCTTCTATGCAGTGGTGTGCTGGGGAGGCAGCATAAAGAAGAAGGACGCCTCATGCCTGGATAAACTGGTGAGGAAGGCAGGCTCTATTGTAGACACGGAGCTCGACAGTTTGACATCCATGGCAGAGCAACGGGCACTGAGCAGGCTCATGGAGAATCCACTGCATCCACTGAACAGGATCATCTCCAGACAGAGGAGCAGCTTCAGCGACAGACTGCTGTCACTGTCCTGCTCCACTGACAGACTGAGGAAATCATTCCTCCCCCACACTATGCGACTCTTCAATTCCACCCAGGGTTTGTCCAGGCGTGAGGCATCCCTCTTCTTTATGCTGCCTCCCCAGCACACCACTGCGTAGAAGAGGGCACTCGCCACAACTGTCTGATAGAACATCAGCAGTCCTTGATTAGTTTCCTATCCTCCTCCTCCTGCCCACTCCTGATGCAGCCCACGATAGTAGTGTCGTCTGCAAAATTTTGCACATGGCAGGACTCCGAGTTGTATTGGAAGTCCGATGTATACAGACTGACAAGGACCAGAGAAAGTACAGTCCCCCTGCGGCGCTCCTGTATTGCTGACCACAATGTCAGACCTGCAGTTCCCGAGACGCATATACTGAGGTCTGTCTTTAAGACAATCCACGATCCATGCTACCAGGTATGAATATACTCCCATCTCTGTCAGTTTGTCCCTAAGGAGCAAAGGTTGGATGGTGTTGAAGGCGTTAGAGAAGTCCAGAAACATAATTCTTACAGCACCACTGCCACTGTCCAAGTGGGAGAGGGATCTGTATCAGTAGCACATAGATGATGGCATCCTCTGCTCCCACCTTGTCCTGGTATGCGAACTGCAGAGGGTCGAGGGTGTGGCAGACCTGTGGCCTCAGGTGGTGAAGCAGCAGCGGCTCCATGGTCTTCATCACATGTGACATCAGAGCGACAGGCCGGAAGTCGTTCAGCTCACTAAGACGTGATACCTTTGGGACTGGGGTGATGGAAGATGTTTTCCAAAGCCTCAGGACTCTCCCCTGTTAAAGGCTCAGGTTGAAGATGCGCTGTAGAGGACTCCCTAGCTCCAACGCACAGGCCTTCAGCAGTCATTGCGATACTCCATCTGGACCCACTGGTTTGCTGGCACAAAGTCTCCTCAGCTCTCTGCTTACCTGGGCTGCTGTAATTGTGGGTTGGGAGAAACTCTCTCCTATGCTGGTATCAGCAGAAGGATGGGTGGAGGGTGCAGTACAGAAGTTGTTCATTTTGTTTGCTCTCTCCATGTCTCTCTCGATGGTGGCAACCTGCTTCGAGCTGCAGCCAGTGATGATCTTCATCCCATCCCACACTTCCTTCATGCTGTTATTCTGCAACTTCTGCTCCAGCTTTCTCCTGTACTGCTCCTTCGTCGACCTGATCTGGACTCGGAGTTCCTTCTGCATGTGCTTGAGCTCATGCTGATCACCGCCTTTAAAAGCCCTTTTCTTCTGGTTCAAAAGGCCCTTGATGTCACTTGTAATCCATGGCTTGTTGTTAGCATAGCAGCGTACTGTTCTTACTGGAACTACAATGTCCATACAGAACTTGATGTAGTCATTAGTGCAGTCAACAACCTCTTCAATGTTCTCACTATGTGACCCCTACATGATATCCCAGTCCATAGTTCCAAAGCAGTCTCTCAGAGCCTGCTCTGCCTCAGGGGACCACTTCCTGAATGAGCGTGTGGTTGTAGGTAGCTCCCTCACTCTTGGTTTGTAGTGAGGCTGAAGCAGAACCAGGTTATGATCTGCTTTCCCAAGCGTAGGCAGCAGGGTGGAGCTGTATGCGTCTTTAATGTTTGCATACAATAGGTCGATAGTCCTATTTCCCCGGGTGTTACAATCCACATACTGGGAGAAGGCAGGTAATGTTTTTTCCAGCATCACATGGTTCATGTCTCCAGCGATTAGCACAAGCGCCTCGGGGTGCTGTGTTTGTAACTTAGCAACTGTGGAATGGATGATGTCATCTGCTAGCTCTACGTCCGCCCGAGGAGGGATGTAAGCAGTAACAGCAATGACGTGTCCAAACTCTCTGGGCAAGTAATAGGGATGCAAACTTACGGCCAACAGTTCGATGTCCCTGCAGCAAGTGGAGATTTTAACATTTACATGTCCAAAGTTGCACCACCTTGTATTGACATAGAGAGCGACACCCCCTCCTTTCTGCTTCCCGCAGGTACTTGCATCTCTGTCCGCTCTAACTGTGCTAAACCCGGGTAGCTCCACGTTAGCATCTGGGATGTTAGTTGTTGGCCACGTTTCACTAAAACACAGCAAACTGCATTCTCTGTAGGTCCTGACATTTTTCACCAGCGCAGCCAGTTTGTCGATCTTATTTGGTAGTGAGTTCACATTTCCCAGGATCACAAAAGGCACTGGAGGTTTGTAGCACCACTTTCTATTGATCACTTAGATATGCACACATTTTATGATCCAAACTAAAATTAGGAAACTAAACTCTCACTCTAATGCTCCCATTGATTTTTACGCAGGATTTTATTTATCTTTATTTGGTATAGGATTCAACTTTAGCAGCCTGTAATTGTGGATGTTCATGTTGATCTCTTGATATACAACAGGGTAAGGAGCACATTGGGTATGCTGGTTTATGTTTTCTGTTAAATAAAGTTATGTATTTCAAGGTATTTTTGTTTATTATGGTTCAGGATAGTAGAAATACTTTCCATGTTGGACAGATGTGCAAGTTAACATTTCACTGTACTTTGCATGTGTGACAAATACTAATACTACTAGTAGTAGTGTGTAGATTTTAGCATATGCTTAAAAAATTATGACATGCCTAGAATGGGGTGAGAAGTTAGTCTGACATAGCAAAACATTGACTGTGTCTGCTTTGCTGGACTGTAGGCCCCCCAGAGATTTGATTTCTGTACAGTAAATTTATGCTTTTAAACCAGAATTATTTTTCTTTTCCACCAATGAAAACAAGCCATATCACAGCTAATATTTGACAGGTATTTACTGTATGTTGGCATGTTAGCATGAACTTGTTTAAAAAGTATTTAACAATTAAATATTTTACTTTACTGTTATACCATTATTGCTGTAAATGTGTTGTCAAATTCTGAGGCTCTTTGTTTGACAAATGACTTGGAGACACAGCACTTTGCAAATCACACTTTATTTCACATTCTGCAGAAAAATAACAGAGTTTCCAGAAGAGCTTAAAACCATAAGTGATTGCTTGATAATTCTTCTGGAACAAGCTGACCCTGTTCATGATTTGTCACATTCATTAAAATTCAAAGGCGGTGCCGTCAGAGCTTCTGTCCTGCAGTGGAGCAGGTAGACTTCATCTGCCCTCCTCTACAATCAACAAGACAGGAAGAACCGCCAGCCGGGGAATGACAAGCACTTTTAAAGACTTAGATTAACATGGAAGAATCAGTTGACTCCACATTAAAGTGATTTAAATTCATGAGGAAATGTGTTTACTTACATCAAATGCAACTGAAAGCCATGCTTCCTCCATCACAATGTGTAAGTACTCTGAGCTTGTACTCAGTGAAGAATGCTATAGAAGAAAAGAGACAATTCATTTTGTTAAGTGCTGTTGTAAACTCTGTAAAACACTGTGTTATAGTAAGTGTTGCTCATGTCACTGTAGAAAATAAAGATTGATCTCCTAATTCCAAAAGACTGTGGTCACTCCACATACAAAATTTTAGTTTCTGTAGAAATGTTCCTGATTTTTTCATCCTCCATTTCCAATTACCCAATTGTTCTGTTCACATTTTTTCTGTCCATTTGTAGACTGTCCTTCTTAATTGCCCCTTTAATTATTGATGATGTTTATTGATTTCACTCTTATTGTTACTTTTAACTAATATTAATAAATGTGTACTTATGTAAATGATGCCCTTTGTTTTGCAATGCCATTGTGTTGTCCTAGGCTGTGGCTGCATAACATGGTGTGTGAATTAGAGGCAGCACACTCATAAAGATTTGGGGTGAAAGCCCCGTATAGTGTAAGGTCCAGAGCAGCCTTTCCAGAATGAAACATTCAAATTAATGAATCGAACAGGACAATATTTCGGGAAGTGAATGGATTTTTATAGTGAACTAGCAGGAAATTATATACAGAAAGAATGCTGGGAAACAACGGAAGGGCAGAAATGACATGGAAAACTTGAAGCCAGATGTGAAGTCATCACGTGGGGCCGGAAAGAATGCCATTGTTATTGTGAGTGTGAAAGTGAGATCGTCTGCCAGTCTTCCAGAAGGTACATTTACTCATCTGATTTTCTGTTGAATAAGAGAGAGAGATATTATTGCCTTGTACCAAACCCTCTTTCTTTGTGTTATCACGCCCATGTGTGTGACAGGTGATAGTGGTTCGTGATGTCATAGTGGCCATTTTCCCCTATGAAAGGAGACCTGGAGGCATTTTTTTAGCACTTTGATGATTTTTACAAAAGATCTTTGTCTTTCCTTTTTAATTTATTTTGTACTAGATGAGGTATAGCAGCTGGTATTAGCTATTTTGACTAAAAAGCTTCAATCAGATCGGAGTTGAGGTATAAGTCAGCAATGGAGCAACCTCTTCATGAGATGAAGATTCAACAAAACAAAGGAAATGGATGCCATCTGAATGAGTTCAGTGATGGAGAATAGACTGAAGATCATCTCACCCTTTTGCTCTGTACTAAGAATCATTCTCATTTGCCTTAATGTGCTGCATGTGCTTTCTTTTACTTGTTTAATCTTTATGTTGCATGTTTGCTCATCTCAATTTCTCATATGTTAATGGGTGTTAATGGGTGTCACAGTTGAATATTGCTACATTGTGCATGAGCAGAAATTGAAAGAGGAAAAAAAAACACCAGACACTCATTATTTCTAGTTAAGGTCATTCATTTCTGAAAAAGTGTATTGCATTTTTTTTACTTTATTTAATTTTTATTATATGTATGCCTTCTTGCTCACTCAGTTGTTAATCTTAATTATTTGTGAGCATTAATAGGTCAGGTCACACTAAGTAGTGTTCTGCCACTTACTTGTCAAAATTAATTGAATACATTTTTTGTGTATTAGAGTGATAATTTTGTATGACAGTTCAGTGTATGTGTTATTTCCATTTCCTTTTATATTTATGTATTAATGTACTCTGGTTGTAAATATTAATAATATTATTATCATATTATATTATATCAGGTAGACAACACTTTGTGAGACTCCAGGACTGTGTTTCAGATACTGATGTGAGCAACACTGGAGCACCACAAGGACTGACTACAAGCATAACACCAGGTCATTTCACTTGAAGAAATTCTCAGATGATTCTGCACTTATGGGGTGCTTGGATAAGGAGAGATGACACAGAGTATAGAAGTCATTTAGAGAACATTGTTTCTTGGTGCAAAGAAAATTGTCTGCATCTTAACATTACCAAAACTGAGGAACTGGTTATTATATTTTGCTGCACCAAACAGCCTTTATTTTTCATGTCACGATTAGGGAGTGGATGTAGAGGTGGTCCACTCCTACAAGTATGTGGGGGTCCACCTTAGTGACACGTTGGACTAGTCTCAGAACACAGAGGAAATATATAAGAAAGGGCAGAACAGGCGGTTCTTCCTTAGGAGACTGCATTTTTTTAATGTGGGAAGTGACATCTTTCACATCTTCTACAGCTCAGTGAAGGTCAATGCAGTTGTATATGCTGTGGTGTGCTGGGCTGGTAACATCACTTCAAGAAAGGCCCACCAAATCAACAAGCTAATTAAAAGGGCAGGGTATGTTATAGGATGCATTCTGGCTGCCCTGGAGGTAGAAGCAAGAGTGAAAATTAATACAAAACTGAGTGCTATTATGAACAATGCTACACATCCTCTCTCTGACATACTAACACTGAGGACTTTCACCTAATTAATTTTTCAGCCATAGTGTGTCAAGAAACACTACTGGGGCTTTTATACCAACAACAATACACTTGCATCATGTCTTACTGTGACTGAGACTGTCAAGTCAGAAATTTTCTTACTTTTTATTCATTCTGTTGAGTGTTCTGACCATAATGTATGTGTATATATTGTTCATTGAGATCATCTACTTACTAAAGACTTCAAGCACAGGTCTATGTAAATATTTCAAGGCTTCTTACACTTGTGGTGACTGCAATAACAAAATAAGGGAAAACCAAAAATAATACACAAGTGTTTTTCCTATTTTATTACAGAAGATTAATCAATATATTTGTTATACTATGCTATTAAAAAAAAACTTTAAAACTGTAGCACATTTGCATGAAAATCCTTCCTATAGACCAGTGGTTCACAAACTTTCGTATTTCGTGCCCCCCCCCCCCCCCCCCTTTCTACCTGGAATAATTCTGCACCCCCTGCATAATATAAAATAGATGAGAATAACCCATGATACAACTAACAAAGGTATGATACTTGTGCGGTGTCGCGGTATCCTATCATTTTTACTTCTGTAAAATTTGCATGTGTTCAACTAGCTTCGATGAAATATTTGCATTTTTTTTTTTTAAAGTGCTTTAATAACTGTTAAAATGCCTTGTGTGGTTTTTGGTAGTAATTCTAATCCCAAAAACAAAGAATAAATTATTTATTCTTATTTAATTATTTTTTTATGTAAAGAAATGATTAAATATGTTTTAATTTTTAAAAATCTCGTAAATGAGGACACCGATGAAGTCAATCTGCATGAGACAAATGTATTTTTGTCCGACAAATATTATACCGCTGTTATTTGTATCATGAAAATTACCCAATACACAGTAAATTATTTAACTCAATTTGCAATATTGGCTACGCTGCCAATGTGGTGCAGTCACGCCGCATTATCACCTGATCTACTGTTACCCGAATGTTCGCAACAGATACCGATACGTCTCGAACTTTCTGGATTGAAAATACATGACTATAAAAGCAGCAGCAGTGGCGCCGCTCATCAGTTAGTTCATAGCTGTGTCGTTGTGACTGTGTTACATAAGAGATTTTGTCAGTTGAAGTTCAAAGTCTGAAAAAATTATTTTTATTTAAATTATATTTACTTAAACATTCAGTAAATGTGGATAGATTTTTAATTGGAGGCAAACATAAGCTTAAGCTGAAGAAGCTTCTACTTCGTCAGAAATGCCTAGTACCAGTACTAATCCTGTTATAAAATCAAAAACACGAAAATATGACCAAGCATACTTAAACTTCGGTTTTACAAGCATTGAAATAAGTGGTGAAGAAAAACCTCAATGTGTTATTTGCCTCAAAATTTTGGCTGGAGATAGCATGTAACCCAATAAATTAAAGAGACATTTAGAAACTCTGCACAAAGAATATGTCGATAAGCCCCGTGAATTTTTTGCAGAGAAATTTAGATGTTTCGGGAAACAGAAGTCAAATTTCCACAAAATTCTCAGAGTAAATAGCCAAATGCAAGAAGCCACATACGATTGCTGAGCAACTTATTTTACCAGCTGCCATAGACATGGTAGAAACAATGTTTGGTGAAAGCTATGCTAAACAACTCAAGAATATTCCTCTGTCAAACGATACAGTTTGCCAAAGAATTAACGATATGTATGTGGATATTCAGCAACAGCTTGAATCTGAGTTAGTTCGAAAATTATTTGCCATACAACTTGATGAAGCAACAGACAGCAGTAATGATTCTCATGTGATTTGCTATATGGGTGCAGAAATAGTTGAAGACTTACTATTTTGCAAGCCTATACAAGGAAGAGCAACTGCTGTCGAGTTGTTCAGAATTACAAATGATATTATCAGCGCAAACTTGCAGTGGAAGGATTGTGTTGGCATTTGCACTGATGGAGCTCAAGCCATTTCTGGTAGATGTAACAGTTTACAAGCACTTGTGAAGAAGTAATCTCCAGGAGTAGTCTGGACACACTGCATGATTCATTGAGAAGCCTTAACATCAAAATTGCTAAGTCCTGGGCTAAATATTGTTTTGATAGTAGTTATTGTTGTAGTTAATTATATAAAAACCAGACCTCTATAATCAAGGATTTTCACTGCTCTTTGTGAAGATATGGGAGCTGAACATATATCATTGTTGTTTTATTCTTCTTCCAGATTGTTGTCACACAGTAAGGTGTTCAAGCGTGTCTACGAACTGAGAAATGAAATAGTGATATTTTTGAGCGAGGAGGGTCATAAGCATGCGGAAGAATTCTACGACAATTTATTTTTAATGAAGCTCTCCTACTTAGTAGACATATTTGAAAAACTTAATTCACTTAATCTTCAACTTCAGGGAAATACTACAAATACTGTATATTTGATTTAAGTGAAAGGGTCAGCGCTTTTTGTAAGAAAATACAGTTATGGAATAACAAATTAAAAGAAAATTTCTTTGAGATCTTTCCCACAATGTGTGAATTTATCCACAGTTACCAGCTGGAAGAGAATCACAAAAAGGTATTGCTAAAGACAGTGGAGGGTCATTTAGAAAACTTCAGCTCTACTTTCAGCAAATACTTTTTCGCAGAAGAACACATTAAATTGGGCGACTGGAATTGGGTAATAAATCCATTTGAAAGTACACCTACCGGCCTATCACTGCAAGAAGAAGAACAACTGATAGATGTTTCTTTAAGTACCGCAGAAAAATCTAATTTTGCTATTAAGGCATTAACAAATTTTTGGAGTGAACTGTCTTGTAACTATTCTCTTATTAAAGCAAAAGCGTTTCGGATACTGTTACCTTTTCCTACTTCTTACCTTTGCGAAATTGGTTTTTCCTATGTAGCTGCTTTAAAGTCTAAATATAGAAACCAACTTCAAATAGAAAAGGAGCTCAGAGTGTCTACCTCGAATATCAAACCAAACCTGGACAGGCTGTGTACTTTAAAGCAGGCACATATTAGTCATTAGATCTATGCCTTAGAAAAGTTTTATTTTAATTTTAGTTATAATGCATTTGTTGTGATTATATGCTTGCAAATTTAAATTTGAAATAAAAAAGAAAAAAATTATTTTTGATGTCTTGTTCATTTATTCAACGCCCCCACCCCCCCCCATACAGCTTCAGCCCCACAGTTTGAGAACCGCTGCTACAGACTGAATTTTTTTGTAAAATAGACACATATTTTCCTTTTTTTAAATATTGTATCATAGTAGGCATTGCAGTTTTCATGGCATTATAAACTCCAGATTTTGTCACACTTGGGTTTAGCACATGAGAGGCACGGGGACAAAATACAACATGTTTATAGAATATGTACACATAATTCTACATATGGGAAGCTTTTTCATTCTCAAAGGGGTTGCAAAGAAAAAAGCTGGTACAGAGCAAATGTAGGACAGGACACAGGTCCATGTAGGTCCTAACAAAGGGAATATCCAACTCTGGCAACCCTTCTAAATGTTCTCAGTTTTAGCAAAGGAGCTACCATGGAGCAGGAACAGGAAGGAAAGAGCAATCACAGTGACCTACAAGGAAGCCTTTAACATTTCACCAGGACATTAGATGGCAGGCAACATATTACACCTTTGACACTCTTACTGAAGGGTCACCTAGTACCTAACATAATTACTCTTAAGTTGGCAGGGAACAGTAAAATATATCTCACCTAGGATTGGAGAGACTCTACTTACTCCAAGATTAAGAATACCTAGTAGAGGGACTCCCTGGGCTGTTTGAGGGCAGGGTAAAGCCTATGTGGCATAATCTTCTCATGATCATTTGTGAGCACTCTGAGTTGACGGTCACATAAGGTTTCATAGAGCTATGTCTGACTCAAAAAAAGATTTCAGTGCCAGTATAGTTTAAAGGCCACTCCATACCATTAACCCATGGGGTTTTAGAAGGTAGGATTTTTTATGATAAATTTTTATTGATAAAAAGCAATCAACATGCCAGAAAATAGGCAATCATTATGTGAAATAAACCCGAAAAGCTCCCCTCTTACTGTCACCCCACTCCATCCCATGTCTACACCACCAGAAACTGTTGCCGTGGAACATCAGTATATCTGAGTAAGGGAACAACTGCAACTGTTTGTGCTCATAAATGCTTGGAATCAATGAATGTTCCAGCAATTTGTGATGTATACATTTCCAAAAGAATTACAGTATAAAAGTTGAACAGCTAGTCCTTCAGTGATATCAGGTATGGGGACTTTCATCTAGAAGCAGGGAGAAGTTTAGCAGCTACTGTGCCCAAACATTGCAATTTTCTGTTGGACTACAAAGAGAAGATGAGTCTAAGCCTGAAAAGTCTAGGAGTATAAGAATATGTGGCAAGGGGAATAGTAATTGATAGTATTAAAAAACATGAGCAGGAGATTAGAGAACAAAAAAGTCAGAAAAGTAGGACAAAATCAATATACAGTATGTGTATAAATGTCCCTGGGACAGAAGTAACAGACTACATTTAATGTAGATTACAAGGAGTAAGATATAACCTATGCACAAATTTAAACTGTGTATACTGATGGTTGAGTTCTCTTAATGAAACTTTGTCATTTTTGAAAATGAAATACCACTCAAGATGAGGGGTTCACATGAAATCCTGGGATCACTAAGAGGGTTGAGGTTTATAGGAGGCCTTACATAACTAATGTATAGAGAACTGAGACAGGCTTTCTGAGTGGGTGAAAGGAGCTACCAAGAGAGAAGCGGATGATATGATGAAGGAGATGTAAGTAAAACACCATAGGACCTAAGCAATGAACAAAGCTGCAGGTGGTAAATAAAGATGGAATGAATCCCAAAATAAGACTGTAGATTTCTAAATGATCTGAGGCCAAAATTCAAAAGCATCACCCAAAGTGCTTCCAGGCAGACAAAAAACTTAAGAGACCACCTAATAGCAATGCATGGTTATCAAAGATGGGCAGGTATATATGCTATTTAAGTACATAGCCAACCTTCCTTATAGTTTTACACCAAATGTGAGAAGCATATGTCATAATGGGCCCCAAGTGAAGTATCTGAAGTCCTAATGTTTAAATATAATTAAATTTAATTTATAAGGGAATGCAATTGCAGATTCAAGTGGAAACCAAGCTGGGAGGATTGAAGGGCTTACCCAACACCAAACCGGATGTGACACATCAATGTCAAGGTCCACTATTTATCGTTGCCTTCTGTTGGGGTATTTTATGCCCTAAGGCAGGGCTATTCAGTTCCAAATTCAGTTGGGCCACATATTCAAATCAAGACATTTAGCTTGGCTAGACATTTTCAGCAGCCAGTAATGACAAATTTTAAACCAACACAAATGAATATATTAAAAAACAAGTAATGTTTATTTGTTATTCCCCTTTTAAATTTGATCACATCTGACACAGGCACATCAAAAAGTGCATTAAAAAACAATAAAAAAATCGTAACTGAGCAGAATCTGAGGCAATACTTTTTTCCACTTTTAAAATAAAATTAAATACTTTGGTCATATCTGACCTTGGCACATCTCAAAGTGCATAAAAAAAAATAGTGCACAGTATTAACAATAATATTTGTTTATCTTTTGAAGTAATATAAATATTTTGGTCATACATGACCCAGGCATATATATATATATATATATATACAGAGCACAAATTGCAACTTTTTTAATGTTAGGGAACTGATATACCTTGACAACAGTCTAAAACTTTGCAGGCCCATTAGTGCGAAGCTCCTGTGCCATGGTTATGGATGACTGCATGTCAAAAAGTTCAAGTATGAATCAATGGAAGGGACCACTTCTTTTGCTCTGGCGGATAAGTCCCCTTCTGTTGCAGCAGTGAATGGGTCTCTGGCAAAACCCATCACCTTTGTGGGCAGAGCAAATCCATCCAATTGACTAGAAAAGTTCTCTTTTAACCTTGCAATTAAATCTGTCATCACATGCATGATTTTTGCCAGGGATGAGATGTATCTGCCAAGTGCTAAAAAATGCCTGTGTGCAAGACAGTCAAGAAAATGTCCAGTTTGACTTGGAATTCACTCATCTGTTCCACAAGTTCAATGACAGTTTTGTCTCTACCTTGTAGTCCCACATTTAAGTCATTCAGAAAGCAGTCATCAGCCATGAAGCTGTTGTCCAGAATGCAATTCAACTGTGTTTCTGCCGTTTTTTGCTTGCTGCTGTGGAGGAAAGTTGTGATATCTTCTCCACTCCAGTGTCCTGACATCATTGTGCAAAAGCGGGTTGTGGTGCTCAGCAGATGTTTATGACAACAGCATGCAGAATAAGCGGTATTGGAGGCTTGATGTGGAGTGGATAAAATTATCCCTTTGATAAAAAATTATCATTTTGAGCTTCCCGGTTAGTTTTGTGCACAGCACAGTCTGATGCACAAGGATTGCATCTAAGGTGCAACATCAGAGCAACATGCTGACAAATCACTCACTTTTCCTGCCATGAATGAGGCCCCATCCATCACAAGCATGTACACATATTTTCTCAAAGACCGTCTTGCCAGTTTTGTGTCCATCTTAACAGCAGCAAGCGAAGCAGTTCCTCTTGGAAGCATTTGCAGTCTAAAAAACAGACATGCACAATTGTGCGGTGTTAGTTTTGTCTGTGGACTCATCTGCTGCTATAGACATGACATCAGCTTTCTTCATGTCTTCTAACAGTGTTTCAAACACATATGTAGGAAGAATTTCAACCCTGCAAATGTTTGAAGTGTCTGACAGAGGTATGTTTTTAATAGCAGATGTTATGCTTGTTTACATTTTGTCATCATTGATCACCTCATCCACGATGGACAGCATTCAGTCTTTCACAGTTTCAAAGTCTATGAATGGCATTTTTTTCCTTTGCCAAGATCCAGCAAACACAAAGAAAAGCTGTTGTAGCTCTCTCTTGGACTGTGAATGACTGCAACATGGTAGTACAGCTCTGGTTGTAAGAAGCAATTAGTCTCTGCACTTTTGCAGCCCTTTCCTGAGATCCCTCGGGAATGTTTGTGAGAAAAGTCTGGTGTTTCTCAATGTGGTTCTACTGCAAATTGTAATTTTTAGTACCGCAAATTAAACACATTGGATTGGGGGGTAAAATAAATAAGTATTTGCCAGTCAAAGCAGGGTTGAACCAGTTTTAATTGTCAATTTTATGTTTCTGGGTTCAGAAAGACATATTGTTGGATTCTATTATGACATGCCTCGCTACTACTTGGGCTGTGGAGAATGGAAGCAGGGTAGGGGATGCAGTCTTGGGGGAAAGCACTGTGAGAGTTCCTTAGAGAGAGGTGCAAGGTGTTCCCATGACCCAGACAAGGAGCGGTAGGGCACCATTTATATCATCACACACCACATAAAAAACCATTTGGCTTTTTGAATATTACCCTGCTGAAGTGTCTGCTGTGTGTCTCAATCGAAAGGTCGTCACAGTATCATAGACATCTACCACTACTTCTAGATGCACAATGATGCGCTGAATTGTAATAAATAATAAGAATTAACCTTTACATTTATATAGCACTTTTCTCGCTACTCAAAGTATTTCCCACCCTGGGAAGACCCGGGACACGAAACCCTGATCTTCTTACTGCCAGACAGCAGCTCAACAGCTGTGTTACCCATGAAATTTAGAATCGACTTTAAAATTCTGCTTATGGTTTACAAAGCCTTAAATAATCTCGCTCCATCCTATATCTCAGAATGCCTCTCATCTTACTCTCCAAATCATAACCTTAGAACTTCAAATGAGTGTCTGCTTATAATTCCAAGAGCTAAACTTAAAAGAAGTGGTGAGGCAGCCTTCTGCTGTTATGCACCTAAAATCTGGAATAGTTTACCAATAGAAATTCGGCAGGCTAATACGGTGGAGCACTTTAAAAAACTGCTAAAAACTCATTATTTTAGAATAGCTTTCTCTTAGCTTTATATTAGTTTAACCCTGATATTCTGTTTATGCATTTAATTATCTTTTTTTTTTCGTGACTTAGAAATCCGTACTAACCCCTACTTTCTCTGCTGTTCTTTTTCCGGTTTTCTGTGGTGGCACCATCACCACCTGATCAAAGACCCGTGCTGTCCCTACATTGATGGATTAAAGGCCAGAGGTCCACATGACCATCACCATCAAATTCTTCCCTGTAAAGCCTGAAAACCATGAGGACTGATTGAGATTATTCATGTTAGGTAGAATGCCTGGAGGGGGTATAGAAGAGAAAAATTTCTATATTAGCATAAATAGCATATTAACATAAATAACCATAAAAAGTAATTAAAAGCTTCTAAAACATTACATTAAGCATAAATTAGAACGTTAAGCAAATAAGATAGGTCAAGCAAATAGTTAACTAAAAAATCGGGCATATTGCATTTTCTAGTAAAAAAGGAAAATTACCAGTAAGGATAGAATAGGACAAGAATGACGCACAGAAACTACCCGAGGACAGGATAAGGAGGAATGAGAACACCTGTGTTCAAGGCTGGGAAGCTGAGGAACAATACCACATAAAAAATGGCTCTGGTAGGCACGTAAGAAACCAGCTGGATTGGTGAATCGGCAAAAAGTCAGCAAAAGGCTTTTACTATAAGCAAGGTCACAATGATGTACTGCATGAAAGAAAAAATTGTATATTCAGGCACTAGCAATAAATATAGAAGAATATATTAGAAATTAACTTTAGCATAGAAATTAAGGCAAATCAAGCATGCCAAGCAAATGATTAAATAAAAGCATATACCATATTTCTTTTTAATTAAAGCTTAGCTTCAGGCCACCATTATAACATAGTTTGAAAGGCTTAGAAAAGGAAATGACACCATAAAAGCCCAAAGATGGAAAAAGGAAAACATCTGCCCAGCCAAAGACCAATTCGAAAAAAGCAAAACAGAAACTAGAGATGAATAATGGGCAGTAAGAACAAGTGCAGAATGAGCTAATTGAATGAGGTCAAAGTGATAAGACATGATATATAAGTTTTGGGTTTTGAACTGTTCCGGGCTCAGCTCAATTTGGCCATATTGGGTTGAGTCCGTGTTATTATTTGTGATGTTTTATTGCAATAAAGCTTTAAAATTCTGTTTGCCTATCTCGAGTCCTAAAAGCCTTCATTTTCAGGTAAAAAGCCTTCTAGTGACAATTTATCGCCACGACAGGGGCTAGGTGGTCTTGTGGCCTGGAAAACCCCTGCAGATTTAGATTTTTTTTCTCCAGCCGTCTGGAGTTTTTTTTTTTTGTTTTTTTCTGTCCTCGCTAGCCATCGGACCTTGCTTTTATTTTAGGTTAATTAGTATTGCCTAATTTTATTCTTATATTTTGTCATTTTTTTCTCTTTCTTCATTCTGCAAAGCACTTTGAGCTACATCATTTGTATGAAAATGTGCTATATAAATAAATATTGTTGCTGTTGTTGTTGCCACCTGTGGGCTGAATGTAGCTCAACTACATGGAGTGTTGAATTCATGGTCTGTACAATTGTAGGAATTTATCTAGGAATTTTGAAGACTTGTGAAATATGTTTTTCTCTGTTTATCTCTGTGTTTCTGGTGGGACCACAGGCTGGGCCACTCGGAGATTGCTTGTGGCCTGAGGGCTGCCATTTCAATAGGCCATCCTCAAGGTATCTATTTGGGTTCATTTGTTTCTGAAATACAATTAAAGCTTTAGTTTTGATTTGTGGTTTTGGCCGTTATATCATCACCATTCTGATGGCGCTGTTGTTGATTCCCATTTTCAGAACCATTCCAGAGTGGGTGTGTCTTTAAAGGTTGTGGCCTTTCAGTCATGACACAATGGGATGAAAGGTCATCAAGGGGTATGTCTCCCCATCTGACTACATGGATTTCAAAACCCTTCAAACATTTTTGAAATATTATCTCTGTTTTGTTTATTTTGTTTTTGAACTCTGTCCTCCTTCTGATTTTGATTTTGTCTTGTGATTCCTGGTTGAAGTTACTTATTGTTGTTCTCTTGGTTTTGACCCCTGGTATGACTGATTTTTGACTACATCCTTGTCTTGCAGTCTTGTGCCTGCTAGGCATACCAATGAGCCTAATTATGTTAATTTTAAATCTGGAAGTGAGACACCTACATCATACCTATCCCGGATACCATTACAAATAATACTGGAAAGTAGGGAATCATGAAGGGTATAACAGAGCTTATGAAGTTAAGTCTGGGAAAATTCATCACCACAGTGGACTGAACGGGACTGGAAAGACATTACTTGAATTAAAAGTAATGCACTACATATTAGCTTCTCTAATCTCATATTAGCAACTGAGGAATTAAGTCTGGGTCTCATTCCTTTCAAGCAGCAGTCTTAGCTATTGCTTCATTATGCTTCCTGTTGTGACAATACTCCTACACGATGCTAGCATTAAAAGGAGAGAACAATAAACTCTGGGCTTCCATTCATTTAAGAACACACTCACCGAAACACCTATATATATATATATTAGGTTAAAGTTACCAGTCAACTTTATCATGCACTGATGTGAAGGATAACAAAGCATCCAGAGAAAATCAACACAGATGTAACCTTCACTTTAATAGTTATATATACAGTATATATATAAAAAATAGTGACTATTTTGAATATTACATATCTTCATCTTCATATAGTTAGATGCCTGATTTGGTGCAGAGGAGGATGACCTCTCTAAACTTATAATTTTCAATCTTCTAATTACATTTACAAGGTGCCATAGATGTGATCTGCTTTATGTTTCACTTAAAACCTGTTTTTGATATAAATAGACTGTAGGTTTATGCATACTGTATCTCCTTTCTCCACCACAGACATATTCAGTGATAAACATTCCCCACCGTAGACATAAACCCTGTCTTTCTTGTCTGTGACCTGTTTGTGGTGTCTAAGAGTGCATCAACATCCACTGCTGAGCTCTAAAGAACAGCTATCTTTAGTGATATAACAAATGGCTTTTAGTGTTTAAACTTATGAAAATGTTATTCGAATTCCAATATTCTTCCATGTCATTTGTGCAATTAATTCATTTTCAACATAACTTTAAAGCAGCCACATGTTTTGTGCAAGACTCTTTAGTAGCACACATCACCAGCTGTTTGTATGTGGAAAGTTTAGATAACACAGTGAAATTAGATAGATAGATAGATAGATAGATAGATAGATAGATAGATAGATAGATAGATAGATAGATAGATAGATAGATA
>JANRMT010062854.1:27116597-27129799 GCA_026402145.1 Polypterus bichir lapradei | reverse complement strand
CATATAAAGTACACTTCAATATTTACTTTACACTGTGTATATATATACACTGTATATATACGTATTACTTTAATTTTTTTCAGCAGTATATATATATAGATATATTTGTGTTTTTTTTTTATTGTGTTTACTGTTACTCTCTCTCTCTCTCTCTCTCTATATATATATATATATATATATATATATATATATATATACATATATATATCAATGTAAGATTTTACTTCAGTAAAAATTTGTCAAACAAAGTCACATAGCATTTAATAGAGGTGAAACATAAACTCTAGTCATAATGCCGAATGCACATTCTCTTTGCACATAAAACAGTTTGCAATTAATTATCAGATATTCCAGATTAATTGGCACTTTAACATCTGTGCATCACAGATCCCTAATAAAGAAGCACACTCTGCCACCTTTACATTTGTTGCAGAGATCATAACTTTGGATGACTGTAAAAAGATACTATACAGAAATACTGATAGCCTTGTTATGGATTAAATCAGTCAGTCAAGTCTTGGTAAAGCAAAACACTGAAGTAAGAGTGTTCAGTCCTAGAGTTCAGAAGATCACAATTTTTATTACACAGAGATCAGATGTTTGAAAGAGATATATCTAGTAGAGGTGGGCAAAAGCCACAACTCCTGAAAGGTAAAAGATTCCCAGTTCTTTTTATGTTAGTATTAGAGGCACTCTGGCTACACCACCCTCATCTTCCTTCAGCTCACCTGTTGCTCTAAGGGATAACTGCTTACACCTTTCACTTGGTGTCCTGCCGTGGGAAAACCATAAGAGTAACTTAAAACTGTTTGTTACTTAATATCTTATTTACAACAAATTGGCACACGTATGACTTAAATAACAAGCTGCATTTATGAAGAAAACTAACATTGACATTAGGGAGTTGTTTACTATATCTGTTGGTTACAATTTTGTTTTGAAAATCTCTTAATCAGTAAACAATTTTTTTTAACAGCCTATTATGAGTGAGGACCCCAGCCTTCCTGGAATTGGTCAGTTGCATGGGAATTATCGATTATGCCACTAGGGATCGTATTCCTGCAGTCTTGTTAATCAGTTTGCAGAGTGACATCTTTCTGATTTGATATGAGGTGTCTATGGGAAAGTTACAGCAGAAATATGTCTAGAGAAGTGGCACACTCAAAACTACACTTTGCACCATGACGGCACTCCTCAGTTTTGCCAGATCTTGCTTTCTGTGACTCTTTTTGTTCCTGAAATTAAAATTGAGACTGAAGAGAAGACACTTAATATCGTGAAAGAAATCAAGGAGAAAAGGCTCTAGACATAGCAACAAATGATGAGTGAATGATTCCAGAAATGGAATAAACGTTGGAATAAATGCATTGCACTTCAAGGGGAGTATTTTAATGGTGACTAAAGTTGCTCATAGGTCAGTCCTGTTACTTGACAGATGTATACAGGCACACCTTGATGTAGATCTACTTAGCTCAGGGTGTTCTTTTGGTTTACCAACCCTTGCCATGTCAAGACAGATAATATAGTTTTGGGGCATATACAGTATTTTGAAAGTAATGTTTCAATTGTTTGAGGCCTTAACACACAAAAAGACATGGCTTGTGTTCTACAATCAATAGAAACGGAGAGAAAATACTAAACAAAAACACCACCGCATATTACATAAGCTCAAAGCAAAGGATAAGGAACTTTAAAAGTCTTGTCCCTTTGTTATTATGAAAGTAGTCTTGTGGCGGCAGATGTGGTACATGTCTGGGGACAACTCGTTAAAAAGTTTAAAGAGAAAAGTGGCAAAATCAGCTACTAAAAAGGCTCCACACCCACAGTGCACTTTAAACTGCAAGGGTTTCAGGGAGAGAATAAAAAACTGAACAAAAAAACGAGATGCTGAGAGAAAATAAAAAACTGAAATTGCTGTTATGGTTTCAGGAGCTCAATGGAACAAGGTAATTGAAGCTTAAAGATTAATTTGTACATTTTAATGAGCGCTGCAATAGAAGAGACAGACAGACAGACACACACACACACATAGACCAGTGCAGCTATAAAGATGACGTATATTAAGGATATGGTGAAAGTGTGACTTTGCAGCTGCATTTCTGGGACCACTGAGAGATGGGTGGTAGAGGTTTATGGGACGTCTAACAGGGGAGTAAAGAACTGAGAACAGGCTTTCTGAGAGGAGAAAAGGAACTAGCAAGAGAGAAAAGACGATGCCATGGTAAAGGAGATGTAAGGGAGACACCATGTGCCCAAAGCAATAAACGAAGCTCTTGGATGTAGATAAAAGAATGTCTAAGTGAGACTGAAGACTTTTGAATGATACAAGGCCAAAATCTCCAGTTTACCCATCACACTGTGCTGCTTTCAAGCAGGCAGGAAACTCGGGCAATTCATGATTATTAAACACAGACAATAACATTTCCTGGTTGCAAATATTTTCCACGAAGTTTGTAGAGCATAAGTTACAGATGACCCCATTTGTAGTTTGGAGGTCCTGAGTTTAAAACTGACACATTAACTTTAATTTAATTTGTAAAAGAGTACAATTATAGATTAAGGAAAGTGAAGCTGGAGGGATTGAAGAGTTTATCAGGCTTCATGAGGCGTTCGATTGTTTTAGAAATGTGACACTCAGTGAGCTGTCTACTTGTTCCCACTCAGTTTTAAGCAAAATTCACTCATGGCTGTATGGAGACATATATACACATATGTCCGTCACTGCAAGACTATTATGAAAGTGGAAATGAGATTGGCAATTTATTTTCTAAAAGAAAAAAAGTCACTTGACTTCTTGTCTATTCTTAGAAATCTATAGAAAAGAGTTTACGAGTGACATTCAAAAAGTTTCTGCACTTTTATTTCACTTTATTTATTAACACTTTCAAAAACAAATTACACCACTTTTCTACATATTCACCTTTGTTTGCGATAAAATTTTCCTAGCATCATACCAACTTTTTAATGCCCAATTACTACTCCTCCTGGCTTCACCGTTTCCAACGAGAATATAAAAGTGCGGAAACTTTTCTTCTACAGCAATGGCACAATAATGTCATACATCAGAGTGTCTTTCACATGAATGACAATTCTTACCTACAACAACATGGTTGCTACCATCAAAATGATGATAACAATGATGACAACAGCAAGAAAAGCACAAAAAAAAAGCTTCCAACATGATGTCAAAAATACAATTCTGAAAAATTATAACAATAAAAAAGTATTATGACTGGAATGGAATTAATATGTGCTCAAATATATTATGATAGCGACACCCCTCTTAAGTAATTGGCTTTGAATGCCCCTGTAAATTATAAAGTAGGCTACCACCAATTAAAGCAGCCCAATGGAATGGGTGCATGAACATCAAAAGCAGAATCTTAAAACTGCTCCTTAGGTCCATAACTCCACTAATGAGCTGGACAGTAGACTGTCTAACTTCTTCTCCTATAATCTAAAATATCTAGAACTTCGCATTTAAGTTCTCTCTCAAATTCAGCTGGATGAGGAAGCTTGACCTTTTCCTGCTAATGTACAAGAAAGTATGGTATTCAAATGTGAAACGTGGAATGTCAGATGAATCTTAAAATGGCTTGGGAGCACCAATTGGGTGCAAGTTTTCAGTACTGAACCCTCAGGAGGATATCTCACAACAGAGCACCATACCTGTGCCTGACTTCAAAATCTGATGTCACTTCTTCTGTCAGATGCTACTTTGGAAGATGTTCTAGCCATCAGTGCATTTTCCTTCAAGCATTGTTTGGTAAGGCTGGATACAAATGAAAAGGTAGAAACAGTTAAAATAAACAAATTATGAAATGTTAATATTGTGTGTGATTTTCTCTTACGTAAATAAGAAATTCAAAGCATAACTATGAATCACTCTCATTTCTAGTTTCAGATTTGTTAAGGGTTTTCTTCTGAATTTCACTTTTCAGCAATAGTGTTTGTTTAAGGTCCACAGAAAGCACAAAGGGGCTTTTATTCAGTCACTAGTAATGATATGCTCAAAAAGCTTCAAACTTCTTTTTCTTGGAGAGTTGGACTGAAGTGGTCACTTTATTCTCACCAACAGTTTCTAGTTTGCCTGCAGTTTCATGTTATTCTTTTCAAGTGTTACATTAAAAAGTGTTTTGAAAGTCTTAATGGCAAATGATGGCATGTTTCCCTAATAAATGAGTTTGAAAAGATTCAGGTTTGCATAAGTTTGACAGTGAAATTATGAATTTAGAATCCAGTATCTAGCCATTTATTGACACTGTATTGTACACTTTCAACGCAGTTTAATGCAGCTGATTTGCACACATCTTCCCAGATGGATCATTGCAGCCACAGGATTGGTTGAAAGTGTGACTTTGCTGCTGCATTTCTGCATTGCTGTGAAGGTATGGTGTGTTATCCTGGCTCATACATGGAATCCACTTGTTACTTCTCTGACAGGACCTGAGTTAATTTGGCACACAAGGAGAATATGTGGTAAAGAAAATAGAGAAATAAGTAGCTTTACTTCTGTATTATATCTAAGAAAGTTAACTTCTGGTTTTCAAACAGGAAATTTACAAAAAATGTGTTTAAAATAACCAGAACTTGAAAGACTGACATATTTTATAAAAACTGCACTCCTGCTGACTTTTTCAAGTGTGAAAAACATCATAAAACATTAACATTTTCAAAATACTGTAATTTTCAAAATCTATTATCCCATTCAGGCTGTATTCCTGCTTGGGGCAGATTCTTTAAGGATAGACTTGGAATAAATTTGACAGGTGGGTATGAAAATGAATGGATAATTTCCAGATTTTTTTTGCAAAATATTGAAAGTTGAGATCATTAAAATGTAATGCAAAGCACCAGCTGCTGGCATTGAAAGCAAACCTTGAAGAAATCTCACATAGCATTATGCTAAATAGAAATAATATAGAATGATTGGCAAAGACAACTTAACACCCAGTGTTCGGCAGCTGATTTAGTGACAGGCAAAGGACAGTGCCAAAGTCAAAGCATAAAGAAAGGCAAGAATCAAGTTAAAGGAAACTATAACTAGTCCTAGATAATTATATTTTTATTATTATCCGTAAATCCATCCATTTTCAAATCGCCAGAGAAAAACTCACATTTAAAATATGGAAGATCATGTACAGTAAATTCCAGTAAGTGAGAATCAAATAAGATACCAGAAGTAGTCAGGCAGCAGTGATAACTACTGTGTTCAGCTCACTATTACTAATGTTGCATTGCTGGCATTGTCGTGCATTGTTAAACACCACTGCCTGAGTGAGACCTTAAGGGACCAGCCTCAGTTTAATATCAAGGGGGTTACTGAAAGTTTGGAGTCTGCACATTTTCCACACATTAATCAGGATTATCTCAAGGTACTCCAGTATCCTCATACAGTATATCTTAATCTTATTGAGAACTGTAACTTATGTTTTTATGAGTGTGTCAGAAGCAGAATAGACTTGTGTTCTATCCGGAGTTGGTTCTGGCAGGTACCTAAGAAAGCTGGGGTATGTTCCTTCTATCTGCAATCCAATAATACAATAAGCAGGATCATAAACTACATACCTGAATTGATAAATTCATTACTTCTATTAAAATTAGTTTTTGACATTTCAAATAAAACATTCACTTTCCTTTTCTCTCAATTGTGGCCTGCTGCTCAGAACTGATAATTCCAAGCATAATTTTTATCAAGGCACTGTGTTGAACTGCTGTCTCATGGGACTTGTATTTTGGGTTTGTATATTGTCTTCCTCAAATAACTCCAATTGTCTTCAAATAAATCCTAAAAACAAACGTGTTAACTGGCATACAACAGGACCCCATTCAAGGTGGATTCTAAACTTGCAACAGTGTTGTCATGGGAGACTCTGGTCCCTGACAACCCTGAATGGCCTAATGGAATAATAGAAATAATATATTTTTATATGTTACTTTCCCCATGTGGTTTGTAGTGATGGCTGAGAAACATTTTTAATGTAATATTTTCATTTAGAATGGAGATAACAAAGTTTGGAAGAGGAAGAGGTGTCTATAGTGACCAACACTGAACAACAGTAAACACTATCAAAATGTCCTTGATAGCTCATGTTACTCATATTATAGAATCCATGTTATCCAGTTAGATGTATTTTACTAAAATTTTGTTAAATAAACCACTTCCATGAACTCAAACGGAAAGTCAAATGCAACCAAGCAATTTAATTGAAGACTTGCCTCCCTCCTCATTTAGTTGTTATGAGTCCAGTCCAGTAGCAGCATATAAATTGGCTAACATTACACTTCATATCATAGGAGATGGTGTAATATACACTGAGAGTCATGTACAAATAAAAATCAAAAGTTAAACAACAACAACAACATTTATTTATATAGCATATTTTCATACAAACAATGTAGCTCAAAGTGCTTTAGATAGATAGATAGATAGATAGATAGATACTTTATTAATCCCAATGGGTGTCAGGGATGCCAGGGGCAACGACCCGGCCGGGACGCCATGAGGGACCGGATGTGGGTCTGCGCCCACCCTGGATCATGTGGGGGCCGCGCCCTGGTTGCTTTGGGGGCCACGGGTTGAGGGCATGGAAGCCCCACCCTGCAGGGGCCCGTGGTCACCGCCAGGAGGCGCCCCAATGCCTTGGGGACCTGTTTCCTCAGCACTTCCGCCACACCCGGAAAAGCTGGGGGGAAGATTAAAGAGGACACCCGGTGAGCTGCCGGGAGAACATCCGGCACTTCCGCCACGCTGGGGCGTGGCCAACGGGGGAAATGTTGGAAACACCTGGAGTTCATCCGGGACATGGATAAAAGGGGCTGTCTCCCTTCATTCAGGGCTGGAGTCGGGTGGAAGAAGGACGAGGTACGAGAGGAGTGTGGAGGCGGCCCGGAGAAGAAGGCATTGAGTGGCCAGGACTGTGTGTTGGGGATTTGTGTTGTGCACGGACTGAGTCTGAGTGACATTTGTAAATAGTTGTGAAAATAAACACGTGTGGTGGTGGAAATCAACATGTCCGCCTGTCTGTGTCCGGGCCGGGTTCACAGGGGAAATTCACATAATCCAGCAGCAGTATACTGATACAAAAAACAATATTAAATTAAAGAGTAATAAAAATGCATGTAAAAGCAGACAATAACTTTGAATAATGTTAGCATTTACTCCCCCAGGTGGAATTGAAGAGTCGCATAGTGTGGGGGAGGAACGATCTCCTCAGTCTGTCAGAGAAGCAGGACAGTGACAGCAGTCTGTCGCTGAAGCTGCTCCTCTGCTTGGAGATGACACTGTTCAGTGGATGCAGTTAATTCTCCATGATTGACAGGAGTTTGCTTAGTGCCCGTCGCTGTGCTACAGATGTTAAACTGTCCAGCTTTATTCCTACAATAGAGCCTGCCTTCCTAACAAGTTTGTCCAGGAGTGAGACGTCTTTCTTCTTTATGCTGCCTCCCCAACATACCACCGCATAGAAGAGGGCACTCGCCAGACACATGATGAAGAAAGAGAAAAAAGACAAAATAATTAAAATTAGGGAACACTAATTAACATAGAATAAAAGTAAGGTTCGATGGCCAGTTAGGACAGAAAAAAAAAAAAACTCCAGACGGTTGGAGAAAAAAATAAAATCTGCAGGGGTTCTGAGGCCACGAGACCACCCAGTCCCCTCTAGGCATTCTACCTAACATAAATGACCTCAATCAGTCCTCATTGTATTCAGGTTTCTCATGGAAAAATTTGATGATAACGGTGATGTGGACTTCTGGCCTTTAATCCATCAATGTAGGGACATCACAATGCTTTGATTAGGCGGTGGTGACGTAGATCGCCATCACAGAAAACCGGAAAAAGAACAGAAGAGAAAGTAGGGGTTAGTACGGATTTTGGAGAAATGACTGAAAACATTATCTGTAAGAGAATATGCCTCTGTCTTATACATATTCAAGATGCTTCAGCAAGCAGAAGGTCAATTCACCCATGCAGTTTCACAGACTGACACTAAATAATCGTGAGGCACTTGAACTGTGGATATAAATATAAAGATAACCACAGGATGCCGGTCCACAATTCACTTGCTTATTCCTGTCTAATGCATTTCAAGTAAAAATTCATGCACTTGGGGTGTTGTGTGCATATGACTGGATAAAGTGACACATGCATTATGCAGCACGAGTGATGTGAGATTTTTTTCATGGATGATTTTTGATATTGTTTGCTGTTGTTCAGTGTTGGGTACCATAAGCACCAAATACTATCATAACCTTTGTTATCTCCATTCTGCATGAAACCATGAGATTGAATATTTTTCTCAACCATTACTCCAAAGATCATGGAGTAAGTATAAAAAAATAATTTTTGTGTTTAATACTTCCAGAAAGTCACCTACTGCTTTTAAAGACTTTTGGCAGTGATACTTTTTTTTAACAGAAAGCTTTGATCCCATATTAATAGCAACAGAAATATTGAGAAGGGAAAAAGCACCTTAGCTATTCCTTGTCACTTTGCCTCCTTGATCTTATGCAATTGCTCCATCACTTCTGGCTATTAAAGTCATTCTGGAGTCAGAAGCAGCAAACTAAAATATCACAGCAAAACCACCTATTTGGTGACATACATATAAATATATATAAATAAAGCAATTTTTATATAAATAAAGCTATTTTTCTATCATATGCTTACCTTTAACAATGAGCACATTTTAGGGTAAGAAAAATGGCCCTAACCAAGCCAGAAATACAATTGACAAGGTATTTAAAATAGTCTAATTTAATTTAACATGGCAATTCCATTAGTTTTTGCTCCCCTGTGGACATCTCTTAATGACATTATCAATATTGCTTGGCAGTACCAAATGACCTGTCTTTCATATCTATCATACTGTAAATGGTTTAGGTTTATGGGATTAATATGAAATCACACATTTTTTTCTTTCTGGGCACAACAGTAACATATTATGGTTTGTTGTAGGCATATGCATGGGCAGGGTGTAGAACAAGCTTTAAATCTAAAGAGTGGGCTGAGGGCTAGTGAAGCCAAAATAAATGCATATACACACTAATCTTAGGAATGTACAGTCAGTCATTTTCTAAGCAGGGTCATGGGGGCTGCTGGAGTCTATCTCAGCTACCACAGGATACAAGGCATGAACAAACCCTGGACAGGGTACCAGTCCATCACAGGGCGAACACAGACACCCACACACCATGGCCAATTTAGCATTGCCAATTCACCTAACATGCATGCCGTTGGATAGTGGGTGGAAGCTGGAGCACCCAGAGGAAACCCATGCTGATACAGGTAGAATATGCAAACTCCTGATCTCCTTACTGTGAGGCAGCAGCATTACCACTGCAACACTATGCTAACCAGGAATATAAATTCATAAAACTAAGTTCATCCATCCTTATTCTAAGTCATATTGTGTTAAATTATTTGTGTATGGGTTGTTGGAGAATGATGATTACTGCCGACCTTAATATACATGTTTGGATTGATAGTTTTATTATACAAGCTTCACTAAATCATGTACCATGCTCTTGGTGTTGCTATCTTTTTACTGCAAGTCAGGGGTGTTGTTATTAATTTTTAGTAAATCAAGTAAAACAACCACTTAATACATAATGATCATTACACATGGAACAATACATTATTAACTTAATGTGTCACTTCTGAATTTCCTCTTGGGATTAATACAGTTTATCTAATCTAATCTAATCTTGTTTCTTCTCATCCTGACGTTTGGACTTGGAGCAAAGAAAAAAGCCATGGTTTAGATCAGAGAGCTGTAGATGCGTCAGTGTTTTCTCTTTTTTTTATTATCAATATTGAAATACTTGTATGTTTCCATACTGTATATAAACAAGATGCAGTATACATAGTTAATTCGCAGCTTTAGGCAGGGTATGTTAGACTAAAGTAGTGTGTCTGATGGGGCAGCTCTTATATTAGTAGGCATATCACTCCACGCTTTTGGGACTCATTAACTAAAAGCTCAACCTTCCACTGTTATTTCATTAATCCGTGTAATCTTAAGTAGGTCTCGTTTCTTAAGATCTTAATATGCACTTTGGTTTGTAAGTAATGATAAATTCAGTAGGGCTTTGACCATTAAAGGGTTTATATGTTAAATGGATGCCTTTGATATGAGCCCTAAACTTAATTGGGAGTCAGTGTAAGGAGTTATGAGTTCATACTATTTAGTTCTTGTAATTATTCTTGTATCAGCATTTTGGATTAACTGCCAGTGAGTAACGCATTTCAGTAGTTGATCCTAAAAGAAATTAATTAATTAATTAATTAATTAATTAATTAATTAATTAATTAATTAATTAATTAATTAATTAATTTCTCAGTATCCTGCATATTTAAAAAAGATCTTAATTTTCTAACATTTTAAGATGATAAAACATGATTTGGATAGTTTTGTAATGTTTTAAATGACATGGTACTTTCAAAGATAATGGCTAAATTGCAAACTGATTCAGTAAAACTAACATTGACTCCAAATGATTTGTGGTCAGCATTACTGCACCCAATAAATAGTATTTCCATTTTTTTCAGTATTCAGAGACAAGTAGTTTTCATCCATCCACTCCTTTACTTCTCTTGCTGAACATGATCCTCAGAAAGGTGAGGAACAGCTCTGTAGACCTTTGTTTTGATTTAAAAAGTTTGCTTTTGTTTTTATTTATTGTTCTCTTTAGTGACATAATCACTGGTGCCATTTTGACTGCCTACCATTCTGATACTGCACACTGTCAGGGCATGCATGGGTACAGTCCAGCAGCATTTGACATCTGAATGATTAAAAGATCAGCTTGAAGTTTCTTTGGCATATGCTCTCTGTACAATTCTAATCTTTGCATGTCTAATAACCTGATGAATACCTTTTTTGTTTATTTGCTTGAAATTTCACCTGTCTGTTGAATGTCCATTTTGAATCCTCATTAATAACAAAAAAGGTGAAAAAGAAAACCTTCCCTTTCTCACTCTGTCTTTTCGTTCATTCATGAATCCATTACCATAGATCTAATAAATCCATTGCACAATATCAAATTTACTGTAACATTTTCTGGTACACATTAATTTGCCCCACAACCAGCCAGGGTACAGTCAAATGCATGTGATTCAGGTGAGGTCATAACTGGTTGTTACATCACAGTGTCCTTCTTCTCTTAAGGGATCTGTATGGCAGCACTGGTAAATTTTATTTTGAATATTTCAATAACATCCTGGGCATCAGTATACATGAATAAGATCACTACCAGAAAATACATACATTTCGTAAGCAATGGCATCAAATTGTAAATATTAATGATAGAAATATTTGAACTTTGAATTATAAATAAAACTAAAAGGAATGTCAATGAAAAACAAAAGAACATAATATTCTGCTAAAATTGCAGTAGTTGTTAGGTTTTCCATTTAAAAAGTTTACCATGCAGTTTTTACTAGATTAAACATTATGTGTGGTCTGTTTTTTATTATAACAGAGCTCAAACAATATTAACAATTACAATTCAGAGCATGCTTAGCATAATTGCTGACTTTGTCAACAAGTATATTTAAAACAAATAGCTCTAAAAATAACAGCACATTATCAAGATTTTGTGCTTGATTTCTAAATGCTTCAAGTGCAATTTACTGGCCATAACAACACTTGTAAATCAGAAATTTTATCTAACTGCCTTTTAAAGCATTGGATTGGATATCAGAGAGAAAAAGCATTTGCAAATGATCATTTGCTATATGTTATAAGGAACTGTGAATGCGAAATTTACAGTAGAATTGTTTGTTGGTGCATGAATGTCTAATAACTAGATTGGAGTCATGATGGTAAAAGCTTAAAGTTTGGTCAATTGAATTAAGACATTAAAGCTATAGCAAAAAAAAGGAATTTTGCATAGAGCTAACATGAATTTCTTTGCAACTGTTGCTATGAATAGTAATCTAACAATTGGGAAGAAGGGAAAAGTGTGCATTAAATGTAAGACTACTGTAGTCACATGTAACAAATCAAACACTCAACCTGCTTAGCTGAAGAGAATGGTAGTTTTTACTGCAAGTTAATGACTAAAAACAAAAACTATAAATATATATATATAGATGTATATATATATATATATATATATATATATATATATATATATATATATACTAGCAAAATACCCGCGCTTTGCAGCGGCGAAGTACTGCATTAAAATTTTTATTAAGAAGAAAATTTAACCTTTTTAAAGTGAGGGAAAATATGGCAATAATTATTTGTTAAGGATCTCTTTGTATACCACGTTGTCAGTTCGGCCCTCCGGTTGTAACATGACCAAGCTGTGCGCTGAGCTTACTCTTGAGCATGCAACTTACAGTTGGCCATGTGAACAGTAATCTTGTTTTAAATCTCACAGCATGGATTGCTGCTGTCATAATCGATTTCAGTTTCATGGTTTGTTTCAATTACGACAGTATTTGCAGGACTTGTGTTGAAGTGACATTCGGCATCTGTCAAGCGTTGTAAGCTTACAACCGGTTTCATCGATAACTTCACATCCAGCTTTTGAGAGTTTAAACATTCATAAACATCAAAGTGTCCACTACTGAAATTGTCACCTATGAATGTAAGATGTATAAGAGGCATTAGCGGTTGTCGAAAGGTGTAAAATATTTGGCCATTTCAGTACACTTGAAAGCACCAACCGAACAATTCAGCGGCAGCCATCAACTCACATGCAGAACCATAGGTGAAGGGCTTAAGCATTTCACTTTTCTAGTGCTCCTGTGTAGTATAATTATCTCCTGTACCGTCATCAGTCCACACCTTGAACCTGTCCCAGTCATTCAATACATAAGACACAATGTTCTTCCAGATATCAAGAGTGAGCCTGATATGGCCGTGCAATATGTAACACAGAGAATGGAAAAGGTAGGTGCCATCTCCGGGCATGGAAACCACTCGGTAAGTGACAGTTCTTTGATCGATGGTGATTACCTCGATAGACATGGTAATGGGGGTTGGAATGATGAAGGAAATGGGTACCTGAGTAATGTAAAGTAAGTGTAAAATACCTATACAATAACTATAATTGTAATAAACAAACAATAAAACAGCGGAGAAGCCGTGGATTAAACAAAAAGGCTGTAGTTATCAGCAGGGAGACGTGAATCCCGTGGCGAAGCAAGGAAGGGAATGTAGAGACTGGAGCGACGGACGGCC
>JANRMT010062854.1:27058428-27111597 GCA_026402145.1 Polypterus bichir lapradei | reverse complement strand
GCCCGCTTCTTCTCTTCTTCCATTAGCATCTTTTCGCGTTAATACTGATTGAGTCAGTGTTTGTGTTGCAATTACTTAGTACGTTTTCCTTAATTGTTCACTTAAGCTGGCACTTAAGTCTTCAATCTGCCTCAAGAATGATTTAAGATAGGAAGAGGTAGAAGAAGTGACGGTGAAGGTGGTAGCGATGATGCCTTCTACCAATCTGCTTCAACAATGATTTAAGATATTGGAGAGGTAAGGGAAGTAACGGCGAAGGTGGGAGGTAATAAGAACAGCACGTGTACACATGCGCTGTACAGCCACTGCTAAAGGGTTGATTCTACAATAAAATAAAATAAAAATAAAAAGAGTAATAAAAATCATCACCCCGAAAGTGGACAGTAGAGGTCACGTAGTATATATGTACCAAATTTCAAGTCAATAGGTCAAACGGTTTGCGAGCTACAGGTGATTTAAAATCCTGACAGACAAACGAACAGCCACGGTAGCGTATTATAGAAAAAGATATATATACAGGTATATATATATTTTTTTTTTGATGTATGAGCTGTAAAATGCTGTGCTCTAGCTTTGAAGTTTTAACTTTGAAGAAACCACACCTCCATGCAGAGATTTTTCAAGGAGTTATTGGATCAGCTTCATCCTAACTACAAGACTCTCATATCTCATGGTAATAAAAGTCTTTAAAAGCATCTTTCTACTGCAATTAGCCTCACCTAGGGCCTCATTTATAAAGCTTTGCATGGCATACATGGATTTCTATGCAATGAACCTTTTATCAGTCACAATTGGCTTGCAAATGTATGTACATTAATGTTCCTTGAACACCATCCTCAAACATCCAAGTATGGAGCATTCTAATCAACCTCATACATATACAATCACGATGCTGCAAAACTTCATTGGCAGGCAGAGCAGCCTCCCACCTTACACATCGAGACACCGCCACCTGTATTCAAGAGTATAAAGCTTTCTCCAATATTTCACTCCATATCTGAGATGTCTTTGGATTCACATCAAGTGCCTAGCCTGTGAAAACATGCAAATGTCAGTTCATGATCAAAAACTACACACCCAAAAGCATGTCATGAAATCATTTGAGAAGTTAATTAAGAAACAACTACTTAACAGAGCCTTGGTCTATCTGAACCCTTACCAATTTGCATTTGCAGCAAAGAGAGGGCTGGAGGATGCCACAGTAACACTTCCAAATTTACTGTATAAACATTATGAAGGATCAAAAAATTATGCAAGGTTGCAGTGTGTTGGTTTCCAATCAGCTTTTAACACTAGAATCCCTGAAGCCTATGAAAAAATTCGTAATCCCGGGCTGCCTTAAATTCCCTCGCACCTCCTCATCAGCATCTTTTGTTTTGCAAATTTGTCAGTCAGCACTGGCAGCAGGTCGCCTGCTATTCCATTCCCCACTGACGCAGCTTTAGTTGTACACAAAGTTATCTCTGTTCAGGTCTGTTTACCTGGGTGTGAGGTGCCTTGAATTGTATAGGGTAAATAATATATCATTTTTTGGGATACATACATTTCATGTGTGTTCCATGTCTGCAATGATCTGTGTAAATGTAGGATGACAGGAAATATGAGACAAGAAATGTTGAACACATAACTAGAACAGAAACTTTTTCTACTAATAATTGGCAAAATGTTGACATGAATTGTAAAGACTGAAGTCAAATATCAAATAAACACTTTCACAAAAGATATAGATATAACAAAACAAGTGTGCTTTATTTCAAGAATTTAACCAAAGTTAAAAAAAAATGTGATAGGGTACGATGCACATACCCACATATATGTCTGCTTGGCTGGTGTAGAGATACAACTGCTGTCTTAAAGGCGAGAGGTGGAGGGTTCAATCCTGGGGCTTTCATGCATAGTGAGCGGCTATTTATTACTACTATAATAGTATAAAAACATTAATTTGATTTATTTGAGTTTGTAACAGTGTAAATTTATGGTACTTGTAAAAGTTAGCGTTTTGTTTCATTATTCACTTTTATTCTCTCAGTCGTGTTCACAGTCACCTATCTGACACTGTTAGTTTTCAAATAAAGACGTGCTATAACACAGGTGAACTCAGATGAGGATGAGGGTTCTACATCAGAGAAAGAGAACAGAAGCCCTTCCCGCAAGAAACATCCAGTCACATATACGAACATCCAACCAGATGGTAGCATGTTGTTGCAAACTTTGTACAATTGTTGTCACTGGCAATGTGTCTGTCCACCTAATAAACAGTGCAAGACACCCCAAAAATAAACAGGGCCTTTTCCATCTTTGACTCCAAACCTTCAATAATTTTCTGGAGTTGTTTTCACAAAGTGTTTGTGATGTGCAAGTAACCTAGGGTTTTAAATTAAAAACGTGGGAGAAAAACAGGAGCACTTTCAGTTCCTATAGTGATGCAGAGAATCAGATTTTTGTCTACGGACCTGAGAAGCAGGTACTGTACAATTGGTATTTCATGTCAAGAATGCCAAAATTCTATTTCCAATTATCAATGGTAAACCTTAAACAATAAATCATAAAATTATTTTTCAAAATGTCTGAGTTGAAGATTTATGTAAAAAAAGATAATGACAGCATGTCATGATGTTAGGGAAGTATATTTTAATCCAAGAAAAGGGAATGAGTGTAATATAAATAGGTATAAATTATTTTAATTAGTCAAGATATAAGCAATCTATGCAAAAGAGACTCTGCAGGAGGAGATATGACAGTAAAAGAATACCTTAAATACTCATTTATCAGCTCTGAAAACTGTAGAAATAGTGCACCACAGAAACTGGATTGGTGAATGTGGTAAATTATTGCTTTCTGACATTTTTATTATTATACCCTGAAGAAAAGAGGCCTGAACTAATGAAATATTCTATGACAATTAGTTCTGATTTCAGAACAGGGTATTAAAATAGAAGGGACCGGTAATATAATTCAGTTTTATATCCAGTGGCTGTGTTAAGCAGCTAAAATGAAAACAATGACACAACATTATCAAACTGACAAACCTTGAAATGATTTTTAAAAAAGAAAAACAGGATTTTTTTTTTTTGTTCCTGTCTTAACTAAGCAGCTAACCACAAACATCTCTTCTGCACCATGTTCTGTTGTAGTGGCTGTTTGTCTTTTTGACCATTTTTGGTTTTCATTATTTCAGGTTTTGGGGTTATCACAGAGTAAGGTACAAAGGACTGGAAGATATGAAAACATGATCCGCTGTGGTGACCCCTAACAGAAGCGGCCAAAATTGAAATAAGAAGAAGATTGTTTCTAGAAAATATATTTGTGTCTGTATCAGGGTTATGGGATTCTGGATACATTTTTATTTGCTTTATCAAAGACGCCTTTAGTGTTTGCTGTGGGTATGTTATGTTATGGTGTTCTTTACAGTGCATCAATTTAATGTCATGCATCACATGTTTTAAAAGTTTAAGCAACAGGCACTGTAGATGGTGCTTTATTTAACAAAAAATCTTATCAAGCTGCCTACAAGTTCCTACTGTTTGTTATGTTTCATTTAGATAACATACTGTTCTTCTCCAGAGGCTGTAGGCTCTTCTGTGCTTTGATTCCTGCAGTTTGGTTTATGGCACAGCAAGTTCAGATGGCATTGTGTCTAAAAAAGGGAATTCCAGGTCTGTGGTTTAGTCTACCAGTCTTCACTCTTTATTCTATTTGACCACTAATGCCATCAACCTCCCTCTTTTTTTCTGTAAAATGAGCCAACCCACAAACAACTCGGCAGGTGACTTTTTTTTGTCCTGTTTCCACAGTTGCCTAATCGAACCTGTTGCGATCATATTCAAATATCATTTTTTGTGTGCTTGTTTGTTGAGTCAAGTCAAACTTTATTATAAAGCACATTTAAAACAGCCTAAACTGAACCAAACTGCTGTACAAGATAAGTTACCAAAAATTTATTATATATATTGTAAAATAAATAGACCTTGACACCATAAGAGGTTTGGGTCATCCACCCGTATACTTGAATAATGCCGCAATAATGGAGCTTTGGCAACACAGAAGTATATAAGTTGAGTTCCAAACAGACACTGAGTAACAATGGAAGATGACTGGCTTTTAAAACAGGTAACCGGAAGTGACATCATCTACAGCAGGAACCGGATATGACGTTTTTGGAGCCGGAACCAGAAGTGACGTCATTGGGTCAGAACCAGAATCATCGGAATCAGGCAGAATTTCCCGTGACTGGTCTGCAGAGACAGAAGAGAAATTAAAGGAGTACTTTGAAAACACATCAGATCTCAATAGGAAAAAATCATGCTGGATATCTATACTGATAGGGACTAGGTAATGTGTTAGGAATGAAAGGATGCCACATCGTGTGATGGAAATGAAAATTATCAACCTACAGAGGGCGGAATTCAAAGACATCCTGAAAATCAAAGTGAAAAAATTATGTGGCAGGCCAGTCCATTTTGCAGAAATTTCATTGCAGCAACTCAAAATCGTACTCAGTAGTTTGTATGGCATCCACGTGCTTGTATGCATGCCTGACAACATCGGGGCATGCTCCTAATGAGACAACAGATGGTGTCCAGGGGGATCTTCTCCCAGATCTGGACTAGGGTATCACTGAGCTCCTGGACAGTCTGAGGTGCAACCTGGTGGCGTCGGATGGACCGAAACATAATGTCCCAGAGGTGTTCTATTGGGTTTAGGTCAGGTGAGCGTGGGGGCAGGTCCTCCAGAAGCTGC
Source organism: Polypterus bichir lapradei (assembly GCA_026402145.1). Taxonomy (NCBI): domain Eukaryota; kingdom Metazoa; phylum Chordata; class Cladistia; order Polypteriformes; family Polypteridae; genus Polypterus; species Polypterus bichir. The sequence goes on along the minus strand of JANRMT010062854.1, from coordinate 27,106,857 downwards.
CTGAATACTCTTGCCGCATAAGTCTGGACATTGTCGTGCACCAGGAGGAACCCAGGACCCACTGCACCAACTTAGGTTCTGACAATGGGCCCAAGGATTTCATCCCGATACCTAATGGCAGTCAAGGTGCCGTTGTCTAGCCAGTAGAGGTCTGTGTGTCCCTCCATGGATATGCCTCCCCAGACCATCACTGACAAACCACCAAACCGGTTACGCTGAACAATGTTACAGGCAGCATAATGTTCTCCACAGCTTCTCCAGACCCTTTCACGTCTCTCACATGTGCTCAGGCTGAACCTGCTCTCCTCTGCGAAAAGCACAGTGCACCAGTGGTGGACCTGCCAATTTTGGTATTCCATGGCAAATGCCAATCGAGCTCCACAGTACCAGGCAGTGAGCACAGATCCCATTAGAGGACGTCAGTCCCTCTGTTTCTGATTGTTTGGTCAGAGACATACATACCAGTGGCCTGCTGGAGGTCATTTTGTAGGGCTCTTGCAGTGCTCATCTTGTTCTTCCTTGCCCAAAGCAGCAGATACCAATCCTGCTGATTGGTTAAGGACCTTCTACAGCCCTGTCCAGCTCTCCTAGAGTAACGGCCTGTCTCCTGGAATCTCCTCCATGCCCTTGAGACTGTGCTGGGAGGCACAGCAAACCTTCTTACAATGACACATATTGATGTGCCATCCTGGAGAAGTTGGACTACCTGTGCAACCTCTGTAGGGTCCAGGTATCATCTCATGGCTACCAGTAGTGACACTGACCATAGCCATATGCAAAACTAGTGAAAAAACAGAAAAGATAAGGAAAAAATGTCAGTGGCCTCCATCTGTTAAACTATTCCTGTTTTTGGGGTCGCCTCATTGTTGCCCCTCTGGTGCACCTGTTGTTGATTAACAACCCCCTCTGCTACTTAACTGGCCAGATCAATATCCCAGTAGTTTCATTGACTTGATGCTATACTCTGATTAAAAAGTGTTCCTTTAATTTTTTTGAGCAGTATATAATTAGATAAGCTATTCAAAAGAGAGGGAGTGACTACCACAAAAGCCCAATCCTCCTCTTTGCTTCAACATCAACCTTGGCACCACTAAGAGCATCCAGCTAGCAGACAGCAGTGCTCTCAGTGGCATGTAAACGTGGAGTTCCGAAAATTAAGAGGAGGCCATTCCATTGAAACATTTAAAAACAAGTAACAAAGTTTTAAAAGTAATTCTGTAGTGGACTGGAAGCCAATGGAGCAATATCAGTATTGGTAAGATGTGGTCACGCTTGCGAGAGCCTTTCAATTGGCGAGCAGCAGCGTTCTGGGCTAATTGCATTTGTTGTAACAATGCCTGATCACTACCTACATAGAGAGAGTTGCAATAGTCCAAGCGGTACATTATAAAAGCATGAATGGCCTTTTCAAAATCAGTAAAGGAAAAAAAGGCCTTTACCTTAGATAAAAGTCTTACCTGAAAAAAAACTACATTTAACCACAGTGCTACCCTGTTTGTCGAATTTGAATGAGCAGTCAAAAATCACACCTAAGTTCTTAAATGAAGATTTATGATATATGGCAAATGAACTACACACGGGCAACCTAAATGTCAGGGCATCTAAACATCACTATCACTGTATTTTGTAGTAGGTTTACAGATTTGTTGTACCCAATTGCGATTTTCAAGTTTAATCCAGCCTCAAGGGATGCACAAACCAGTGTGTTTCTTCGTGATGGTCCCCAGCCTGGATAAATTGGGAGGGTTATGTCAGGAAGGGCATCTAGTGTAAAATTTTGCAAATCAATATGTGGACAACAATACTAATTTCCATACCGGATCGTTCGAGCCCCAGGTTAACAACAACCGCCAACAGGGTGCTTGCGGAAATTGGGCTACTGTTGGTCAAAGAAGGAGAAGAAGAGGGGGGAGATGTATCCAGGGGCAGGAGGAGAGGAGGAAGGTAAATAGAGTGGAACTGAGGGTAGGAACTTTAAATGTTGACAGTATGACTGGTAAGGGGAGAGAGCTAGCAGATATGATGGAGAGAAGGAAGGTTGATATATTGTGCATGAAAGAGACTAAATGGAAGGAGAGTAAAGCCAGGTGGATCGCATTTGGATTGAAATTGTTCTATCATGGTGTGGATAGGAGGTGAAATGGAGATGGGGTTATTCTGAAGGAACAGTATGTTAAGAGTGTTTTGGAGATGAAAAGAGTATCAGACAGAGTAATGATTATGAAGAGGGAAATTGGAGGTGTGATGATGAATATTGTTAGTGCATATGCCCCACAAGTTGGGTGTGCGATGGATGAGAAAGAAGATTTCTGGAGTGAGTTGGATGAAGTGATGAACAGTGTACCGAAGGGACAGAAAGTGGTGATTGGAACGGATTTCAATGGACATGTTGGTGAAGGGAACAGAGGAGACGAGGAGGTGATGGATAGGTATTGGTGTGAAGGAGAGGAATGAAGAAGGTCAGATGATAGTGGATTTTACTGAAAGGATGGACATGGCTGTGGTGAATACGTATCTTAAGAAGAGGGAGGAACAGAGGGTGATGTACAAGAGTGGAGGAAGATGCACTCAGGTAGATTACATCCTATGTAGAAGAGTCAATCTGAAGGAGATTGAAGACTGCAAAGTGGTGCAGGGGAAAGTGTAGTTAAGCAGCATAGGATGGTGGTCTGTAGGATGACGTTGGAGATCAAGAAGAGGAAGATAGTGAGAGCAGAGCCAAGGATCAAATGGTGGAAATTGAAAAAGGCTGAGTTTAGGGACGAGGTGAGACAGGCACTGGGTGGCAGTGAAGAGTTACCAGACAGTTGGGCAACTACAGCAGATGTAGTAAGAGTTTAAGCAAAAAGGGTGCTTGGCGTGACATATGGACAGGGGAAGGAGGAAATGGAAACCTGGTGGTGGAATGGGGAAGTACAGGAGAATATACAGAGGAAGAGGATGGCAAAGAAGACATGGGATAGTCAGAGAGATGCAGAAATTAGACAAGAGTACAAGGAGATAAGTTGCAAGGTGAAGAGAGAGGTGGTGAAGGCTAAGCAAAAGGCATATGATGAGTTGTATGAGAGGTTGGACACTATGGAGGGAGAAAAGGACCTGTGCCATTTGGCTAGACAGAGGGACCGAGCTGGGAAAGATGTGCAGCAGGTTAGGGTGATAAATGATAAAGATGGAAACATACTCACAAGCGAGGAAAGTGTATTGAGGAGATGGAAAGAGTACTTTGAGAGGCTGATGAATGAAGAGAACAAGAGAGAGAAAAGGTTGGATGATGTGGATATAGTGAATCAGAAAGTACAGCGGATTAGCAAGGAGGAAGTAAGAACAGCTATGAAGACGATGTAAAAAGGGAAAGGCCGTTGGTCCAGATGACATACCTGTGGAAGTATGGAGGTATTTAGGAGAGATGGCAGTTTAATGGAATCTTGGAAAGTGAGAGGCTGCCTGAGGAGTGGAGAAGTGTACTGGTGCTGATATTTAAGAATAAGGGGGAAGTGCAGAACTGTAGTAACTACAGTGGGATAAAATTAATGAGCCACAGCATGATGTTATGGGAAAGAGTAGTGGAAGCTAGGTTAAGCAGTGAGGTGATGATCAGTGAGCAGCAGTATGTTGATGAAGAAGTATAGAGAAGGCCAGAAAGTGTTTCATTGCGTCTTTGTGAACCTAGAGAAAGCATATGACTGGGTGCCTTGAGAGGAGCTGTGGTATTTTAAGCCCTTTCTTATTTGCAGTGGTGATGGACATGTTGACAGACAAGATTAGACAGTAGTCCCCGTGGACTATGATGTTTACTGATGACATTGTGATCTGTAGCGATATTAGTGAGCATGTTGAGGAGACCCTGGAGAGGTGGAGATATGTTCTGGAGAGGATAGGAATGAAGGTCAGTAGGAACAAAACAGAATACAGTACATGTGTGCAAATAAGAGGGAGGTCAGTGGAATGGTAAGGATGCAAGTAGGTGGCGAAGGTGGAGGAGTTTAAATACTTGGGATCAATGGTACAGAGTAATGGAGATTCTGGAAGAGAGGTGAAACAGAGAGTGCAGGCAGGGTGGAATGGGTGGAGAAGAGTGCCAGAAGTAGTTTGTGACGGACAGTTACTGTATCAGCAAGAGTGAAAGTGAAGGTCTACAGAACAGTAGTGAGACCAGCTATGTTACATGGGTTGGAGATGGTGGTACTGACCAGAAAGCAGGAGACAGAGCTGGAGGTAGCAGAGTTAAAGATGCTAAGATTTGCACTTGGTGTGACAAGGATGGATAGAATTAGGAATGAGTACATAAGAGGGTCAGCTGAGTATATTGGGAGAAGAATCTTAAGGATAGAGCTGCAGGTAAGAGGAAAAGAGGAGGTTTACGGATGTGATGAGAGAGGACATGCAGGTGCTGGGTGTCACAGAGCAAGATGTAGAGGACAGGAAGATATGGAAAAAGATGATCCACTGTGGCAACCCCTAACGGGAGCAGCCAAAAGAAGAAGAAAGAAATTACAGTTTTCAAGGTTAAACATTCTATTTATTGTGTTATTTTGCTTTGAATTAAGGTATTTAGTGTTTGTTATTTTATTTTGTATCATTTTATTTTGGTACTAGGCGGCACAATTTTGAGTACTCATTAGAATGTGTCACTTGGTTTCTCATGGGCCTGTTCTTGGAGTACATGTCCTTTATGTTATGACACGACGGGGTAAAAGATTAGCAATTAATGTTGTATCCTCATCCATGATTGAAGGTAACACAAACCTAAACATGAACTTGCTCTACCCACTTCAGCAAGGTGCCTGTTGCACTTTGCTCTCATACACAAAACCTCTACCTGCAGTACATTTAAGTAACCAAATATATCCACCAGACAACTGCTGCCTGAAAAAATAAAACCAGATCGCCAGCCAAAAAATATAAAGGGTACCTGCAAAGGATGGAGAAAACTCACAGAATAGTAATCTAGAGCAGGGGTGGGCAATGTTGGTCCTGGAGAGTCGCAGTGGCTGCAGGTTTTTGTTCCAGCCCAGTTCCTTAATGAGAAGTCAATTATTGCTGATTTTTTGCTTAAGTGACATTTTGATGCTTCATTTTAGTGGTCTTGCTTGTTAAGGTTCTCCACCCTTAATTGCTTATGTCAATGTTAAACTGCTGCACTCAGTGTATTAATGGCTCCTTATTAGCGATAAAATGTAAATGACAAAGCAGCCAGCAGTTCTCCAGCTAGCTTTTTTACATTTACATCTGTGTGTCTTCATCATGCACTGTTTGATTTAATAAAACACTTAATAGAAAAATGTGACAGACTGAAAATTATCTGTTTTAGGCTTCAAATCATTTACTGTAGATGATATCCTTGGAAAGGAAAAAATCTATGATACAAGAACATTACATTGCACAGTCTAAAAAGCCATAAGGTCTGAGATTGGCAAGGATTGGTTTCTAATTAAGCAATTGGGTTGTAATGAAAACCTGTAGCCACCGCAGCTCTCCAGGACCGACATTGCCCACCCCTGATCTAGAGCATCAGACCTCTTAAACGATCAAGAGTCTTTAATAATTTAAATATTTAACCACAGGCTGGGCCATCAAAAAAGTTTGGAAGTTATGTAATATGCTTAATACCCAAGTGACCTGCAATTAAAGAGGATAACATCCTGATAAAATTCATAATATTACGATTATTCATATGCGGTAGGAATATATACAATATTGACTGCTACACATTTCTTTAAATATGAATATGATTAAGAGCCACAAACCTTCTAAAAGTAAATGAAGGAGGGAAAACTAACGTAATTTTAATAATAAAACAAATTGAAAATAAATTGATAGGCAAGATTAATTTTTAAAATGTCTATTTTTTTTGGTTCCTTTTATCCCTTGCATTACCTAGGTAACAAAATCCTGTCACTGTTACCCAGTTTCAGATAATAAACGTCATCACCTGATGAGATTAACCTTCTTATAATTTAGCATGCTCTCTTTATATATTAATGTTAAGTATACATACAGTAGAGTACATTGGCTAAAGTAAAAAACTGGTGATAGCACAGCATGTTAGCATCTGAGTTGGACAGGTGCACTGTAGAAATCATCAGTCCATCCCTGAAGACCTCCTACTGAGCTGTGGTACACGTCTGTGTTTGTGTCAGAGTGTGACACGGAGCTAGAAGGTGTCTTGCTGAGAGGATGTGTCAGTGCCAGCTGTGGTTAATACTTGTGAGACATTAATTGTATGTCAGTTTGATCTACATTTTATTTCAATGAGCACCTATTTTTGTAGCTTGGTAACTATTTTTCTTTAGACTTAGTTTGCTTATTTAATTTTTAAATAAAATTAAACAATAAAACTCGTTTTATTGTAGCAATTACCAAACGACATAAAAATGTTTTATACATTTTGTAACTGCAGCTTCCCAAATTCAAGCAGCTACTGAGATGGCAGTGTCTGGCAAATAATGTATTCAAACAAAAACATGTTTTTTTTTTTCCATGTTGTTACAGTTTGTTTGGTTTCTATGTCTGTGTTAAGCTTCAGTTGTATTGTATGCTTAAGTTACATTAATTTACATTTACAGTTATGAGGCACAGGTTACAATATGAATGTGTTCACCACCACCCACTTTGTATTGTTTCTATTAAGAATACCTAGGAACTGGGATAGATTGTGATATTGTATTTACATATTTGCTTGCAGGGGATAAGGTAAGAACCTTCCATTATCTGTTTACTTATAAATTCTGTCTAAAACAAAACATGTTAACATAACTAAATAAATACTTATATAAACTTAACATTAACTTACTAAGAAAGGCTCTTACACATTTAAGTTATTGTTAATCTTCAACTGTTACATAAGAAACATACGAAATTTGACAAATGAGAGGAGAACATTCAGTCCATCAAGCCCCTCTGTTTAGCTAATAACTAAACTGTCCAAATATCTCATCCAGATTTTTCTTAAAGGTTGTCAAAGTTTCTCCCTCAACTGTGTGTCTTGGTAGTTTGTTCCAGAGTCCCACAACTCTTTGTGTAATGAAGTGCTTCCTGGCTTCAGTCCTAAATGTACTTCCTCATAATTTCGACTGGTGTTCTTGAGGACGTGATCCACTGCTAAACTGAAAAAATGTTGCTGGATCTACTTTATCAAAGCCTTTGAGGAATTCAAATGTCTGGATTAGGTCAAGGCTGAAAAGGTTTAATTTTTTGAGTCTGTCAGAGTAGGACATGTTCTTGAGTTCTGGGATGAACTTGGTTGCTGTCCTCTGTACAGCTTCAAGTGCTGCTATGGCTTTTTTGTAGTGTTGTGAATAGAACAACACATAAAATTCCAGATGTGGTCTTACATTATATAGTTTGAGCATAATGTTCCGTGACTTAAATTAAACAGATTATATGATATAACCCAACATTTTATTTGCCTTCTTAATGGTTTCTGTAAATTGTTTAGTTGATTAAAATGTTGTGTCAACATATACCCCTAAATCATTTTCAGAGATTGCTTCTTGTATGGCTGTGTATCACACCTTGTATTTATAATTGATGTTCCTTTTGCTCACACATAGCACTTTATGTTAAATGCATTTTCCAAGTGGTTGCACAAATCTGAATCTTGTCCAGGTCTTTTTGAATTGTTTTGGCTGCCTCCTCAGTGTCTGCCACCCCTCCCATTTTAGTGTCATCTGCGAATTTCACAAGTTTACTAACTACAGTAATCCCTCCTTGATTGCGGGAGTTGCGTTCCAGACCCCCCCGCGATAGGTGAAAATCCGCAAAGTAGAAACCATATGTTTGTATGGTTATTTTTATACATTTTAAGCCCTTATAAACTCTCCCACACTGTTTATAAATATTCCCCGCAGAGTTATACAGCATAATCCCTTTGTATTCTCTTAGATATTAGGTAAGATTAATTGAAATTATGTATATAAACACACTGTTTATATACAGTAAAACCTAAATATTATTTTAAAGATATTGAGTGTCTCCGATATCACATATGTTACAGCTATTACGATAGACAGGCCACCAGCAATAAATACGTACAATGCAAGAAAAATAGTATACAGTAAATGTGTGTACAGTGACACTAAACGTACGTACATGTACTAAGCACTGTAAGAAGAAAATTAATTATGGTTACTCACCAACAATGACACGATGACTTGTCCGATAACAATGAGTTTAATTTTACTGCACAACAAAGGAGAGCGTTACAGCACGCAGGAACTCAACTGCGTGCTCTGATTGGTTAGCTTCTCAGTCAGGAGAACTTAACTGCGTGCTCTGATTGGTTAGCTTCTCAGCCATCCGCCAATAGCGTCCCTTGTATGAAATCAACTGGGGAAACCAACTGAGGAAGCATGTACAGGAAGTAAAAAGACACATTGTCCGCAGAACCCGCGAAGCAGCGAAAAATCCGTGTTATATATTTAGTTATGCTTTCATATAAAATCCGCGATAGAGTGAAGCCGCGAAAGTCGAAGCGCGATATAGCGAGGGATTACTGTATACCAGAATCAATGTCATTAATATAAATCAGAAAGAGTAATGGTCCAAGGGCAGGCCCCTGAGGGACTCCACTGATGACCTGTGGAACATTCTCCTCTTATCTGTACTCCTTGTCCCCTGCTGGTTACCCAGCTGAAGATCCAGGTTACTTCTGATGCCTAGAGCTTCAAGTTTCAGAATTAATCTTTGGTGTGAATACAGTTTAGGTTTGTTTTTACACAGAGAATGGTACAACATCATCAAAAATATCCTCAACTTTCATTTTATTTTACAAAGCTTTACTGAAAGACCTTTCTTAAAATGAAATTTCATTATGCAAACACTGAATTAAAAATAATTTAAATGGAAGATATTTTTAGGCATCCTATGGCCCCCATAAATTACCCCATTTTTGTTTAAATAACACCAAACTACAGTGAAATTAACAGAATTTGTTTTATTATAACATTAATCATTAAAATAAACCTTAATAATGTTATCAACTAGCTCACAATCTGGAGCTATGATGCCCAGGATAATGTGAAATGACATTTGAGTAGAGTGAACCACAGCTTCTAAACACACAAGTATATCTCGCTGCAACCTGCAGATCAGCCCCGGCCCATTTAGTAGAGGATAATGTCTGAATGTATTAGCATTACCTGTGGAAATACAGAGACTGGTATTGTGCGTCATCAACATCCAATCCCACCGTAAACATTCAATCCTGGTCCATTATACAGACTGTGCAGTGAAGAAAAGCAGACAGAAAGCATTCTTAAAACATACTCAAGACTTTATAATGATATATGAAAATAATGTAAATGAAATGGTATTGATTTTTGTAATTGATGAAGAATGTCTAATGGAAATACAAACTGATCCTTATATCTGTTAGGATTCTCCAGGTTATTTTGACTTTATTATTTTTTTTAGTTAAATATTTTCTGTACTATTTTTACCTCTACACAATGCCATTTTTTCCTTGGGTGCAGCTGTCTTGTTTATTGTTGCTAGACAGACAACACACTAATTGGTGTAAAACACAGCAGGGCTGTTTTGTTGGCATCCAAATTTTTTGATTTTATTTAAATGATTTTTGCTACTATTTGGCCTTTTACTTTTATTCTCTATTTTTGAACTTTATCATTTTAGGTTTTGCTTTTATTATTATTTTTGCTTGTTTCTTCTCCACCTCTGGTCTCTCCCCAGTTCCTTTTTTGTTAACTGTTCTTATATGGACAAATCAGTCTTTACTCCCGGGCATTTTTTGTTAGAGACTGTTTTTCCTGATATTTATTTGCTAGTTCATCATTTTGCTATTACTCTTTTTTCTATTTACTGATCCATTTGAACTATCCATTTTAGGATAACACTTGTTTTTTACAACCTAGGGCCATTGTAATAGCAACTTTTATCTTTTCACTTACATTGCATCATAAAGCAGGGTATCTTGAAAGAGAAAGCAGAATCTAAAATTAAGCAAACTTCATGGTGAAAATCAATCAACTGGAGTTCTGGGGAACTGGGGTTCATCAGGGGTGTGTTCTTGCTCCTACTCTGTTTAATCTCTGGATTGGGTGATGGGTAGGTTCTTGGGGTTCAGCGTCTGAGTGTCTGGGCTTGTGAGTGCCCTGGGTAAAAAACAAGATACAGGCCTTCAATGATCTCTTAGGCACAGCCATCAGTGATGTCTGTTTGCAGAGAGAGTCTCAACCTTGTCGAAAGGTTTACATACCTCAGCAGCAACATTCTTGTCTCTGGTGACTCTTCTATGAAGTCAGTAGATGGATTGAATGAGCATGGCGGGTCATGAGGTTACTGGAAAGGGGTGTATGGCGCTCCCGATATCTATGCAAAAGGATAAAGGTCCAAGTCTTTAGAGTACTGGTGCTTCCGGTTTTCTATATGGTTGTGAGACATGGACACTATCCAGTGACCTTTGGTAACTGTGTCTCTTCAGATCCTTGGGAACTGCTGGTTTGACTTTGTGTCAAATGAGCAGTTGCTCACCAAGTCCAGAATGAGGCACATTACCTGCATTGTGAGGGAGTGTCAGTTACAACACTATGGCCATGTGTCAAGGGTGATCCAGTCACAGGATCTTCATTGACGAGGACCGAGTGCCAGGAGCAAGCAGCGGCCAATAGATGGTCATTTGCAGGGGGTAGGACTGGACTGTGTATCTGCCTGGGGGGTTACCAACTAGGATCCAAGCTGTTTTCGTCATGTAGTGTGTATAGCAATACACTGTACCAGTTCGTGCTCCCCACCCTGACCTTACTTGATGTTGAAAATCAAGTATGCAAGACAGTTTTGTGCATGTGTTTAGAATGGAAAACTGCACATAACAGCCACCAAGCAGACAGAAAATAGAAGCAGATTTGCAACAAGTTGTAAAAAAGCTGCTATAATTTAGATGAGATTTTGTGACTGTGAAGGTAAGACATAAATAAGGTGACTTCAAAACAAACAAGTCTTTAGTCCCAAAAAAGTCTTCATTCTTGTTCCAAACAAATAGAAATGACTTTTTCTTAACCCTAAAAAAATTAACTTTTTTTTTTTTTACGTTGTAAAAATTTCTGCTTCTGCTTTTTTCCAATAAAGCACCATATAGAGTGTTGTGCCTACCGTGCTTTTCCCAACCCCTCACATACCATAGTACAGCAACATGTGACATGCCTACCATGTGATGTCACTGGAACCAAGACTGCACAAATGCCCAAGAAAGTGCAAATGATGGAAGAAAAATAGAAATGATGGGCTTTCTTAGGAAAATCCAAACAAATAATCATCTGTTAACATTATATTCTTTAATATCAATCACCAAAGACATAAATCAAAATTCAAAAGTAAAACAATTACTGAAGACAAAATCTTTAACCGTCTCTTAATCTTTCCCTGTGTAATGTATGTAACATTCCTTTTTTCAGTTTTCATCCCAAAGTTTAGACAAATTTGTTATGCAGTCTACCATTTATATAATAGCTGCATGATATCATATCTCACATACATATAGCCAGCAATGGACAGCATAACTAACCACACTGTAACAACAGGAAAATGACCACAAAATTCACAGCTATTTAGAAAACAATTCATAAAATGTAAATGTGATGTCATTATCAACATGCCAGTGAATTTAAATACCTATTAAAATAACAGTGGTACATTTTAAAAAAGAGAATGCATAACACCTTAGGATCTTATACATGTTCTTAACAAAAAAAATAAGACAGAAAATCAATGGCCACAAACTATAAAAAACTATTAAAAATTAAAAACGCATAAAAAAAATCACCCAAAATTCAGAGATATTACAATGATTGGAATTCAAAATCTCTTTCCCAGTCTTAGGCAAGATAGTCCTCAGTGGGCATTTCTTAGGTGATACCACATCACTTATACATTCTATGGTACATCTCCTGCATTTCTGGGTGACATGACGAAAGGGCAGCATCACAGCTTGTCTTTTTCACCATCACAAATTCTCCTGATGCCATTTTAATCAAACATGCATTTTGTGGACTGTGTTATCTTCATTCTGTCAATCCAGAAGACAAGACCTACTACGCCATCTTTGGGAGCATCCTTCTCAACCTCCTAATGGCAAGAAAAGTGGTGGCTTTAGGAAATCTATCTGATCTTAGTTAAAAAAAAACAAAATAAAAATGGGGCACTAGTTTCTCATTGAGGGTGAGTGACTGCGCACTGAGATTGTGGATGTGTCAGTGTGTCCTACAATGAACTGGTAACTGGTTCTTCCTTTGCACCAGGGCTCCAGTAAATCAGTAAATCCTCTCTTCTTTCAATTTTGTATTTGACTAAATAGGTTCAGAAAAGTAATGAATGTATTGTATGTCAAAAATTCAGCATTCAAAATATTCTGTCTGAAATATTCTAAAGTTAATATAGAGAACTAAATCTATGCTTTCACTTCTAAACTGTTTTAAACCAATGAACCATAATTATGCTATAATGCAGTTTCAATATTTTATTACTAACACTTCACAGTAATTTTTCTATTTATGTCTTTTAAGAATAATTACATAATTACAAAGCTATAAACACTTTAGTTTATTTTATCTATCAGCATTAACTATGGAATGGTATGTCTTCCATGAAAGAATGTAGAAAGTGCATCAACAATGTCACTTACCAAAAGACATGTAATCTGTATGTCCATTAGAGCATTTGCAAACTTCAACAAGGTATTTGAAGCATTTATAATTTGTATCATATTTTAAGTCCTTTAAATATAATTTCCTTAAAAATATCTTTCTTCAAATTTAATTTTTTTTTTCCTAAATACTATGTATTTGGCATATTAGGCTAATAAGCTTATCGAAGCTTAACAGGAATTGTGCTTTAGGAAATAACATCCAGTGGCCCCAGCAGTTTATTTAATTAAACTTTGTATTATAGGTACATTATTTTGCATGCAGCCATAAAACATTAGAAGTTCATTCATTAGTTTATGTTAATAACAGGGTAATGGTTGAGGTGGCATCTATCTCTTCATTTGCAAAGAAGGAATTAATGCTGGATGGGGAGGCAGTCCATTACAGTACACAGTCACTGAAGACCAGTTACGAATCTTTCATGGCTTTGGGATATGGCCACTAGAAGAAGGGTGGAAGTCACAAAGATTAATAAGAATTTTCCACATGTATTTCAACAACTTTTATAAAAATTAGCAAAAACATAAATTTGTATTGATTCTTATCATACACAAGACTTTTAAAATTCCTAAACAACCCTTTAACTAGTTATTGTGAATACTCAACATTTTTTAGAGTTCTATAATGCTTTGTACAGAGTGAAGTTTGGCCACATTTTGCAATCTATTTGGAAATTAGATGACACTGCATATGTGATTTCTAGACTTATAACTTTGTAAAAAACACATCTTTTGAAAACAGCAGAACATGAAAAGTTTGACAAATGAGATAGTTTTTTGATTCTGAAGTGTTAATTTTTAGATTAATCTGGATTTTTTTCATAATTATTTTTTAACGGAGGATGTATTACCACAAATCCATTAACCAGAAGCTAAATACAGTATATGCCATTCGCGATGTGTGTAGTAAGAAGAATTTTTTTGAAATTGCCTCCAGACCAGCCATGTAACTGTACAATTGATTTACCACCAGGTATTTCATTATCAAAAGGTAATGTTTCACTAAGACCAGAATCTAAAGCCATGGAGGTGCACATTCAAGAACACTTAGCTAACAGTTTTATTCATTCTTTCATCAGTACTATAGATTTTTCTTTTTTTGTAGAAAAGAAAGACATGTCACTGTGTCTTTATATACAGTAGATCATTGCGTGTAGATGTATGTACCATATACAATCTAATAATTATGAGAATTTTGAAGGGGTATTATGAATATTTTTAGGCTGTATAAGCTTGCTAATAAAGCTTGCTTGCTCTAAAACCTTTTAGGAGTCTACGATTGGTTTTCATTGATGATATTCTCCAAATTGAGGGAGACCCTACTAAACATGCCAATACAGAATTGTCTCATTTACATAAGGGCAAGTTTTATTAAATTAGAAAAATGTGATTTTCATAAGACTTCAGAAATGTATTTCTGTCCTTGTGTCATGATTTGGCATTGCATAGTATTATCTACCACTTGAATTGGATATTTTGTAGCTCAAGCATTTTGTTTCTGTCGATTTTTACTCTGTATTCTTTACAGTTCACATATTGTGTCTTGGTTTTGCAACATCTTAGATGCTATTTAGATTCTTATCCCCAATATATTGAGTTCCCATCACTAGGTCCACTTTCCCCATATTTTGAGGGTTGGGACACACAGACCTCTACAGGCTAGACAATGGCACCTTGACTGCCATTAGGTATCGGGATGAAATCCTTGGACCCATTGTCAGGCCCTATTCTGGTGCAATAGGTACTGGGTTCCTCCTGGTGCACGACAATGCCCGGCCTCATGTGGCGAGAATATGCAGGCAGTTCCTGGGGGATGAAGGAATTGATACCATTGACTGGCTCCAACGCTCACCTGACCTAAATCCAGTAGAACACCTCTGGGACATTATGTTTTAGTCCATCCGACGATGTCTGGTCTAGACATGGGAGGAGATCTCCCAGGACACCATCTATCGTCTCATTAGAAGCATGCCCCAACATTGTCAGACATGCATACAAGCATGTCAGGGCCATACAAACTACTGAGTACGATTTTGATTTGCTGCAATTAAATTTCGGCAAAATGGACTATCCTGCCGCATCATTTTTTCACTTTGATTTTCAGGGTGTTTTTGAATTCAGCCCTCTGTAGGTTGATAATTTTCATTTCCATCAAACGATGTGACATCCTTTCATTCCTAACACATTACCCAGTCCATATCAGAAAATATCCAGCATGATTTCTTTCCCATTGAGATCTGATGTATTTTCAAAGTGTTCCTTTAATTGTTTTGAGCAGTTTTATTTCATTTGTATAATTTGAAGCCACTTATTACATTGTGGCGTGAATGGTCCTTCTGTCACAAATAAAAGTTCCTGATTGAATACTTCCTGGCATTTTTGGCTCTTTCCATTGTCACATAACAAATCCAATCATACTGTACTACCAACCATCTCCAGGACAACCATAAAGTGGGACACCACAAGACAAAGTGAACTACTGCTCACATTACTTAGATGTGTTCCTCCTTTCACTGCAGAAAACAGTGATACAAGCAACTCTAATAAGAGACAATGAAGACTTTATTTTAAAACAACAAAAGCTTTTGTTTAGTAGCTGGTTTTGTTTAGAGGCATCAGTCATTAGACAGTTTATTTAAATATGCTCAAAGCATTTTTAAACTCCTAAGTGTGTACAGGTTTATTTACAGAGGCACATCCTCACACAATGATGCCTTGAGCTTGTGGGATACAAAAGGTCAAGAGATTTGAGTTTTTCTCAGTGATAAATTCAAGATGTATCTGTTCATATTTTATATTACATGGAAATTTTTATAACATGGAAATGATACAGCATTACAGTAAAATTACAGTTCTTAATTAATTGCTACAGAGTTTCAAGATGGATAATTAAGCTAATGTTTAATGCACAGTACATTAACTTTTTTTGAAACTGGAACAACTATATTGTATGTAAAAGCCAGGCTGTCATAGAAAACAATGCACCATCTGGCAGTTTTATGTGAAATCATTTAAGGTTTTTGTGGGTGGTGCAGAAAACTATAGGCCTACCAGACATTTCTATTGCCTGTTGTTTTTTATTTTCTTTAAACATAACTGCTAATTCAGATTAATCTAAATCCACCCACATTAAAATTGTACTCCAGAATTACTGTAATTTGTTTGACAATCTAAACAAAACTAAAAGAATTTAATTTTCTTGTATTTAGTGCCATAAATACATGGACTGCAAAAAGTGCCTAACAGTGCCTAAAAGTGTCTAACCTTTAAAAACTTCTTAATTGAATGTGCTTGATTAGCTTAGCTTTACTGATGTGATGTTACAAATATAGGCTTTCCATATATGAAAAAAAGCATGGTGTTGTTTATAATAAAATGATGTTTACATATTAATATTTAAATGAAAACAGGGAATGAAGACAATATAAAGAATACCCAGGACAACCATTGTCTTATTTTTATCAAGTACCTCTATGAAAAAAAAATATCAGCCTGCAAATTCTCCTTCTCACACCTGCACATGTTCAAATCCAGATCCTAAGTACTGTATATTTTTACACACAATAAGCTCTTTTCTGACTGGACCAAGAAAGCAAAATGCATAAATAAGTCCCAAAGGGGAAAGGAATTTTTTCATTTAAGTAAAGGTATTCACATAATGAATTTAAGGATTTATATATGATTTTGTAGGACACCTCCCACATGCATACCTTTCTTTACATGTACTATGGTTTTTCATGTTCTCTTGCATTATGTTATTAGTATAGCAGACTGGTTATGGACCAGTTAATCTCTTTTACATTCTCTTCAAGCATGGATATTGGAGGTATATAAATATCACACATTGTTTTATTTAGAGAAAGTTGAGGAACAATTAACAGAACTGATGAAATACATCTGTAAAAGAAGCCTACATTTTAAGCCAAAAATAATTTGTTGTACTTGAGAAACATTTATTTTCTTCCCAATTTGTTTCATATGCATTCAATAATACATTATATACAAGTTGGCTCTTATTCTAAAAATGTCATTTGTATACTTTAAAAATTGTGCTATTTATAATACATAGTATAATATATATATTGTGATGGGCGGCCTCGGCCATTGCTCAGCCGGGACGCCAGCTGGATGGAAGGACCAGGATAGAGAGCATCTCTGAGGCAGTACCTCCCCTGGGACACTAGAAGGCAGCCCTCCTGGGTGGCTGCGGCATCATGAATTCCCGCAGGGCACGCTGGGACTTGAAGTTTGGTACAACCCTGCTGGGTTCCATGGGGGCCACCAGGTGGAGCTGCAGAGCCCTATAGTGGACTTCCACCACACCTGGGAGTGATTCCAGGTAAAACTGATGAGCCACCTGGAGCACTCCCAGGAATAGAATAAAAGAAGCTGCCGCACTCCATTCGAGGAACAAGAGTTGGGAGGAGGTGGACAAAGCTGGAGAGGAGAGGAGAGGAGAGGAGAGGCGAGGCGAGGCGAGGCGGAAGGACAGACTGTGGATTGGAAAAGGACTATGGATTATACTCTGTACTCCGCTGTGTTCTGGGGAGCGAAGAAAACGCTTCCCCATCTATAAAGAAAGGTGTGATGTGTTGCAATTTGTGTCCTACCTATCTGTGACGGGGTCACGGCAGCTGTATGCGTCCTGGAGGTCAACACATATATAAATACTAACTAGATGTGGTACCTGTCTCAGACAGGGAAGTATTCAACATAGACCTTGCCTTAACATTTGCAGTGTACCATGAAATGCAAGTCTCTGTGTCATGCCACTGTGGTAATGTGCCTTACTGGCATTACCAGTAATTAAAGAAAATTTGTTTAGTGTCCTCTGTAGTGTTAAGAGGGAGGCTTTGGTTTGGGATAAAAGGAAAAAAAGGTATAAAGAAAGGAAACTTGCCTTTTTTCTTTTATATAGTGTAGAGAGACGTCTTCGCTGACCATAATAGCGCCTTTTGGGGAGCGTTGTGGTGGGTCTCGTGTAGACTGGAGAGACAGCCTTGCCATTGACCGGCCGGGATGGCATTGTCAGTCCTACATTCTTGCGTGTGTCTGAGCTGTAGCTCAGGGAAGGAGGAAAAAAAAAGTAAAAGTGCTTACTTTCACTTAAGGTAGAAGGGCAGTCCATGTCTCAAAAGCCGGCACAGCTACGCGCACGCCTGCTGCTTTGACTTTTATAGTAATTTTGCATGTCAGGAGATGCCACTTCTCTCAGTTGCGTTCTCGTCATCGCGTACCCCGGGAGGGATGACGTAGGACAGTTTAACTGGTCAGCACAGGGGCACCGAATACAAAAGGGAATCATGGCCTCTAGAGGGGGTTCTTTCTGACTAGATCTTCTTAGAGAAAGGTACTCGGTAGAACAGCGTTTTGAATTTACCAAGCATTACGACTTGTGCTTTGCTCATTGTAAATATTTTTTTATATATATATTTGGAGAAATATCTCTGGATTAACTTTGGTGGAGATATTTATTGGGTTGTGGTTATTGGTGCACTGTTTATTTTTGTATATACACTTTTTCTGTATTTTGAATATTTTTGTTTTGGTGAATCCTGTATTTACTGTTTGAAGGAGTAGCTTCCTGACTTGTGTGTCCTTTGTGGTATTGGACAATGTATCGATTATATATAAAATCCGCAGGACATTATTTTTGTTTTCTTTAAGTGCCCCTGTAAATAAAACCACTTTATTTTTCAAAAAAGCCAAACCTTTTTGTGTCCGTGTCTCCCTGTCTTACACCATCATCCTGGTCACGCTCGGTCACACATACCAGACACCTAGAGTGTAGGCAGGTGATTCCAATTCCCACTACAAGGGGTGTCACAGCCATTTGTTTGAGATGCACCATCTATTAGAATGAAAAATGCAATGCATTTTAGGTAAGAAAGGTGATGGTTTAGCAAGTATTTTCTCAAGTCAATTTTTTTTACTAATTTTATTTAAAGAAAATAACATTGCAGACAAACAAGTTGAACTTATAGAAGAAATGGCTTCATAGTCAAACTAGAATTAGGGTTAGGGTTAGCTTATCATTAGATACAGGGATTTTTCTAGATTGTCTATAGACTGTAGCAGGTAAACCTCTGCTAAAGAAAAATAGACTCCTCTGTGCTTGATGAATAGTCCTATTTCAAACCTGCCTTTTAAAAGTAACATTCTAGAAAAAATATTTTTTTAACAATTAAATGACTACTGACAAGTTTTACTCAGGCCTTAGAATATAGTACAGAAACTCTACTGCTTATAGTAGTAAATGACTTGAAGGTTAATGCAGATAGAGGCCACATAAAGTATCTGTTTTTGTTCTACTAGACCCAAATACAGCATTATAAATTGCCTTAGTCAATTGGTGTGCCTCTCTAGCAGTTTCTTAAATTGGTTTTTAGTCTTATTTAACAGGTAGCAAATTCTTCGTTATCTGTAGTGATTTTAGTTCAGGGATCCATGATATTGTATTCAACATACCACAAGGATCTATTCTGGGCCCGTTGACATTTTCAATATACATGCTCCCATTAGGCCAGATTACCTCAAAACACAAAGTGAACTACCACAGCTCTGAAAATGACACACAGCCTCACCTGTCTATAGCACCTGATGACATGTCTGTCCTGTATTTCTGAATGGATGAGTAGTAAAGAGAAACTGAAATCTTAGTGAGTGGTAAAAATGGAAAATATGAGAGTATTATAAATAAAATTGATCCTTTAGCATTAAAAGTGAAGAATTTAGGTGCAGTCATGGACTCTGGCCTAAACTTTTAAATCACACATTAACCATATTACTAGGGCTGTATTTGTTCTGTTATATTTGTACCTTTTGTGAAAGTGTTTCTTTGATATTTGGAATTCATGCTTCACACGTTATACACTGTGGTCTATGGTCGGCTTGTCATCACGGCCAATACCCCCAGGCCGCCAGATGGAGCTCTCCCTGCAGCATGAAGGTGCCCCGGATACCAGCAGGGAATCATGGACTATGGAGTTTTCCCCTACAAACCTGCTGGATACCCCAGGGGCCAACAGAGAATGCTGCAGGGAGGCCCAGAGAGTCATATGTGCCCTATAACCCGGAAGTGCATCATAGGCAAAGCGACAGCAGAAGTGACGTACTTCTGGGATGAAGTGATAAGGAATCATGGACTGAAGGATTGGAAACACTTCCGGGTCATGGACTATAAAGGACTATGGGAAAACCCCAAGACGTTGGCGTCTTGGACAAGGGTTCAAGGGAGCGATAGCGCCCCCTATTTGTCACAACACTTCATGTCTACATTTTGTTAATTATTACTAAAACATGAAAAACATTTCTGTTTTAATGATGTGTTTACTGTGCATAGGTTATTGTAGACACGGAACACACATGAAAAAGATGTGTTCCAAGTAACGATATAGTATTTATAGCTGTCATTTTGCTTGACTTCTCACTCTATACAACTCTAAGCAACTGACACGCAGGTAAACAGACTTGAGCTGAGAAAACTGTGCGGGGTGGGGGATGTGATAGCAGACTGCTTGCTGTTTGCTGCTTATCAACACATTTAAAGGACAAAAGACGCTGACGGAGAGGTGAGAAGCGTTTTAAGGTGGGACGGATCTCTGAGTTTTTTCGTAGGCTCTGGTAATTCTAGTGTTAAGGAACATTGCAAAAGTTAGGCCTCTTATAACACTGCAAGATGCTAAAAAATGAATTCATTTTAATCAACTAGATTACTGTAATGCACTCCTATCTATCTATCTATCTACTAACAGGGCAACATAAGAAGCACATTAATCGGTTACTGCAGAATGCACCAGAAAGAATCTTAACTAGAAAAAGAAACTATGAGTATATCTCACCAGTTTTACTGTTGTTGCATTGGTTACTTGTGCCCTTTAGAATTGACATTAAAATATGATTAATGGTATATAAAGCCTTAAATAATCATGCTTCATCATATATTTTGAAGTGCCTGTCCCTCTATATTCCAAGTCATAATCTTTAATCTTCTAATATAGTTTTGGTTATTATTTTAAGACCCAAGAATAAAAGAAGTGGTGATGCAGTCTTTTACTGTTATGCACCAAAAATAAGGAATACTTTACCTATTGAGATACACCAGGCTAACACTCTGCATCATTAAAAAAAAAAAAAACTCCTGAAAACCCACTTTTTTAATTTTGCTTAAACTTCTTTTTAGTTCTATTCTTCTATTCTTCAATAATTTGCAATTATTATTAATCTCTACTTTTCTCCGTTTTCTTTTACATTTCTTCTATGGTGGCTATCAGTTTATGCAACCACTTTCTGATCAAAATTCTGTGCAGCCGTCTGTGACATTTCAATGAGTGTGGGTACCCTAACTTTCCAATAGACCCACAGCTTCGAATCCTCTAAGATAAGTCAGTTAGTTAGTCATTATCCAACCTGCTGTATCATAACACAGGGTCACGGGGGTCTGCTGGAGCCAATCCCAGCCAACACAGGATGCAAGGCAGGAACAAGCCCCGTGCAGGGTGCCAGCCCACCACAGGGCGCACACACACACCCCCACACTAAGCACACACTAGGGACAATTTAGGATTGCCAATGCACCTAACCTGCATGTCTTTGGACTATGGGAGGAAACCGGAACACCCGGATGAAACCCACGCAGACAAGGGGAGAACATGCGAACTCCACACAGGGAGGACCTGGGAAGCGAACCCAGGTCTCCTAACTTCAAGGCAGCAGCGCTATGGCCTAAAAAAAACAGTAAAGAACTACTAAAAAATATTTATGTTAGGTAGAATGTCCAATGGTTGTTGGGTGGTCATTTGGCCTTTGAACCCCTGCAAATCTTGTTTTTTTCTCCAACTCAACCAGTTTTTTTTTCTTTTCTGTCTGAAAAAACAATTCTATACTGTGCATACAGAGTCTACTCTTCTATTAATTATATACCAAACCATCATACGTTAAGTGCATTATTTTCTAGGGTGTTATTATACTTATTTAATTTGAATATGTTTTTCTTTTCTGTAACTATTTCTTTGACATCTTGTAAAACGCTTAGAGCTACATCCTGTGTATGAAAATGTGCTATAGAAATAAATGTTGTTTTGCTGTTTAGTATAATGTCTACTTCCTTTGTGTAAATGTACAGTACATATGTACATCTATTTAGAATAAACTTAATTTGCTCTATATCTACATTTTTTCAATGTCCATCTAAAGTCATTTTGCTCACAAAATATAGTGTCATCTTGAAATGTAAATTTTATAAACAGTATTTTAAGTCTTTGTTTTCTGTATTTATTCCTATTCTGCAATAATTTGAGCAGCATGCCCTGAATTCTTGCCTCTTGTGTTTTGATGAATAACCTCTCCTGGAATAGCTGATCAAAAGCAATTTGAAAGTCAAGATAAATAATATAACACAATCAGTTATGATCAAATACTGCTCTTGAGTTTTCATAAAATTAAAGCACATCAGTAAAATCCCATTTTTTCTCTTAAAACACATATTGACTTTTTTTTTTTCTCATTACTCTTCTGTTGGATGGTTCTCTAGCTTGTCTTTTATAATTGTTCCAATTTATTTGCATATACACTTAACTGGTTCATTGTCAACAGTATCTGCCCAGACACCTCCATTATATAAAGAGGCTATTTTAGTTACCTTCCAGTGTTAGGAAATATGTCTAGTATGATGGGTTTTTTGCAAAATGCAAAATTCAGCATTTTTTCTATTTCTGTTTTTAAATCATTTAGTTTCCTATTTGACTATTGTGTTGTATGTAAAACTAGCCAACCCGCGGCGTACCATACGCCGAATAATCAGGCCGGTTTTTTAATAATTTTTAAGCACAGGGAGAAAATTAACATTTGAAAAATCGGTAATGTAATAAATCAGCAAGAAAAGCAACATTGTAACAATGCACTGAACGAACCAACACACAATTGTCCATGCGGTGCCTTTCCATATATAATCCACCAAGACACCCGACCACGGTAGTAGCGAGGTGGGAGAGGGGTGTGTACAAAGTGCAAGAGCATCTAAGGAGACGCATGTTTGTCATGAAAGCGAATTGCTGTATGTAGCGTGTAAAACAGTTTGCTATGGTGCACGCGGTCGTGCGTCGTAACCGATAACTCGTTTTTAAAGACTGCTCACTTCATTGTGTTTTAACCTCAGTTGTAAAGGAATGTTTTAAGGATCCCATGGGATACCCCTCGCAAACAGTTTTACACGCTGCATACGCCGATTCACCTCCGCGAGAAACATGCCTCTATGAACAGTCAACGTGTGGGAGGGGAGTGTGTACAAAGGGTAGGGCCGAAAACAGTGGGAGCGTATGAGTCGCACTTAGTGGGAATTCCACGGTTTGCAGCCCGAATGGGGTTCAACGGCTTACCTACGGCTAGACACACGCTCAATCTCATGCATAATTATTCATTGAATGCTAAACACTTGTGGAAAGACACGATTGTCTAAAACGGGTTGGTGTGAGAATACAACAGTAAGTGAATGAAAAGATGGAACTCTGGAGAGAGCAAAATACAACACAATAGTGAACCCGCGGCATAACAAACGCCGCATAAGTATTTATTGATGGTTGAACACTTCTGGAAAGACACAGTTGTCTAAAAAGGGAGGGTTTGAGGATACAACAGAAAGTGAATGAAAAGATGGAACTCTGGAGAGAGCAACATATAATTGTCCGTGAGTGAAGAAGACTCATTTTTGTCGCGGATGCGAATTGCTGTATGTAGCATGTAAAACAGTTTGCTATGGTGCACGAGGTTGTGCGTCGTAACCGAAAAGTCGGTTTTTAAAGACTGCTTACTTCATTGTGTTTTAACCTCAGTTGTAAAGGATTGTTTTAAGGATTCCATGGGATACCCCTCGCAAACCGTCTCACACGCTGCATATGGCGACTCACCTCCGCGAGAAACATGCCTCTATGAACAGTCAAGGTGGCTCGGAAGTAGAGGCCTCCACGACAGACGAATATAAATGACGCTGTTCTTTCTGTGTCGTCGCGTCCGAATTCGTGGGTGTGGCTCTGCGAGTTGTCGTCGTATCCAATGCTCTTGGAGTTGGTGGCCGTGGCTCCTCCCTGCGTGCGCCATAGGTGTCTTACTTGTCGGCGGCTTAGTGAATCCACGCCCCTTCCGGTGTGTTTTCCATGGGTGTCTTGCCTTAGTGAATTATATATATAGATACTTAATGAAATTTCTTTTTAAAGTGTTAAGAATTGGAAACCTCCCCATTTTTCTTTAATACATTTTTTGCCTTAAACTTGTTTTTGTTCATGGGACTTTAACATAAAATATTACAAGCTTCATTATAATGTGTTTGTAATCTTTTGTTGACAGTTTCATTTTTTTTTTGTTTATTCTTAAGTGCGTCAATACGCCATTTTAGAATTTCAGCAGGTAATTAATGGGTTCCTAGGAAGCATTGCATGATTTCCAGGAAGGACCACACTATGTATCATGAAGCCTTGCTTATAAAGACATGTTGGTTAAAGCATAGATTCTGGTTTTCTGGTAACAACTTGTAGCTTACCATGTCCCAATTCAGTTCTTGGTCAGCATTTTGGCTTTGGTTAAATCTCTATGCTTTTGTTAACAATACCTGGCAATCCTTGTTTGACTATGATACCGATCAAGTCCTCTGGTTTTTGGTAGCAATTCACTATTTTTTTAAAACCTATTTGCTGGGATTTCTGTATCCAAAAACCACACACATCTGCTCGGGCCACATGCATAACGCCATGTGTAGGATTCACACTAAAACATGGCATACGGACAAAAGTGGAAATGTGGGGACACACAAAAAATTCAGATGCACAAAACCTTTGTTATACCAACTTCCGCTACATAAATCCCGGTCAGCGTGAAAAGTAACATGTGCCTGCCACCCCACCCTGAATCCTCCAATAATTTTGCATATTTTAAAATGCAAATCAATAAAAATAGTCCCTTAAGTTTAGTGTTCTGTGAAAAGACAATGGCAAAAGCATGAGGAAAATAGAAGAATTTCAGTGAATACCAAGTGGAGGCAAGGAAAAACATACTATTTGTTGGTTCAAGCAGTGGTATAAACAACAAAAGGAAGTTGATCGAGTGACAGAGTGACGGAG
Organism: Polypterus bichir lapradei; assembly: GCA_026402145.1. Taxonomy (NCBI): domain Eukaryota; kingdom Metazoa; phylum Chordata; class Cladistia; order Polypteriformes; family Polypteridae; genus Polypterus; species Polypterus bichir. Next base: position 27,082,089 of record JANRMT010062854.1, on the reverse strand, counting down.
AAACTCAAAAGTTCAAGATCTGAAAGTTGCACAGTGCCCGGATTAAAAAAGAAGTGGTCAGATATCAAAGTCATAAGGCGAGTCGTTGCCCACCCTCTGAGTGTCATACAGAAGCAGATCTATACTAATAAAAGGCAAAGCCATCACTCACTCACTCACTCACTCACTCACTCACTGACTCACTCATCACTAATTCTCCAAATTCCCGTGTAGGTAGAAAGCTGAAATTTGGCAGGCTCATTCCTTACAGCTTACTTACAAAAGTTGGGCAGGTTTCATTTCGAAATTTTACACGTAATGGTCATAACTGGAACCTATTTTTATATATACTGTAATAGACTGCAGCTCGATGGCCGTGGGAGGCAGAGTTGCGTGTCGCATCATCACGCCTCCCACGTAATCATGTGAACTGACTGTGAACGCAGTATGTAGAAAACAAGGAAGAGCTCCAAAGAGCGCTGAAGAAAAAACACATACAAGCATATTCATAAGTGCAGCTACTGCAAAAACAAAGCACGGTGTAAACCGTAAGTTTAAATTAAGTTTATAGACACGCTCCCGCTGCCATTTGGCATGCCTACGACGAACGGAGTTAAAATTGCTGTAGCGAGAAACTTTTAAGTGCCAGGTCTTAGCTAACATTAAATAAAGCCATGGACATTGCAACATCACACAAGAGAGTAGCTCACGTGAACTGACTGAACGCAGTACGAGTGATCACTTCCATGGATCAAACCTCTTCAAAAAACGTATTACACAATTGAAAAGGTAGGAAAAGTATATGCTCCGAGCTGAGCTCCATAGCTATCGCGGTCTTGCCGAAGCAACTTCGTCACGCTGCCACCAAATATTCACAGAAAAATCCACAAGTTAATACACACGCTGTCTCAAGAGTTCCTCCACACTCTGAATGTATTCCTCGCATCACCGTTATACCCTCTGATCTCCCATTTCAATTCAAATGCCTCCAATTTCCAGTAAGGCTCTGCTTCACGATAACAATTAATAAGTCTCAGGGACAGACCCTACAAAAGGTTGCCATTGATTTGAGGCAAGATTGCTTTTCTCCTGGACAACTATACGTTGCATTCTCAAGAGTAAGCTCGCACAGCTTAGTCATATTACAACCGGAGTGCTGAACTGACAACGTGGTATATAAAGAGATCCTTAAATATTTATTGGTATATTTTCCCTCAGTTTAAAAAGGTTTTCTTTTCTTAATAAAAATTTAAAAGCAGTACTTTGTTGCTGCGAAGCGCGGGGATTTTGCTATATACAGTATATATATATGTAGATATGTATATATATACGTATGTATGTATGTATGTGTATATATATGTAGATATATATATGTGTATATATGTAGATATGTATATATATATATGTGTAAATATATGTAGATAGGTATATATATGTATATATATGTGTCTGTGTGTGTATATTGTGACGGACAGCCGGGTCCCAAGCCATCATGGACATTGCACCTTCCCCGGGGCGCTTGGGGGCAGCCTCCCTGGCCGTGGATCCCTCCTCAATCTCCCCCGTGGCTCCATGGGACATGGAGTCCACCACAGCAGCCCGGTTGGGAGATGGGGTGGCCGCTAGGGGGTGCTGCGGACGACCTGCCACCACGCTGGACGGTTTATCAGCCCCACCTGGAGGTGCAATTAAGACCAGCTGGTCAGGCACCTGGAACACTTCCGGGTGGGGTATAAAAGGGCGTGCCTCCCAGCAATCAGGGCCAGAATCGGGAGGAAGAGGATGAGGTCGCCTGGGAGGAGTGGTGGTGCCAGGAAGCATTTGGTTTGTGTGAGTTTTTGTGCTTGAACTCTGTTGGGCCTGTGGGACACGGGGGAGACGTGTGCCCACGGCTGAAGAAACAAAAATAAAGCCTGTGTGATTTTGTACACGTGCCTCTGCATGGTCTGTGCCGGGTCGGGCGCTATATAGCGCCTTTTTACAATATATATATATATATGTGTGTGTATGTATGTGTGTATATATATATAGGTGTGTATATGTATGTGTATATATATGTTGACATGTGTATATATATATGTATATATATGTAGATGTGTATATGTATATATGTGTATATGCAGATATGTATATATATGTATATGTATATATATATATATATATGTTTATATGTGTGTGTGTGTGTGTGTATGTATATATGACAGCAACACTCATAACAGTGACAAAACAATTACATTGACAATCATGTTATGTTATTTTTAAAATGTTTCCTTTTCTTTTTCATAACTTCTTTAACACACTACTTCTCCGCTGCAAAGCGTGGGTATTTTGCTAGTTAGGTAATAAAGAAAAGGAAAAAACTAGGGACACAGTCAAAAAATGGTCAAAATGTCCACTTCAATCTCGTAATATATTTTGTCATTAAAGTAGAACAGTGTAAATTTAATCTTAACACTAGAATTACCAAAGCCTACGAAAATACTTGCATACTCGGCCCACCTTAAATCCCTTTGCACCTCTCCGTCAGCGTCTTTTGTCTTGTAAATGTGTTGACAAGCACAAGCAGCCTGCTATACCAAACACCCCCACCCACCCCACTGCCGCAGAACAGGCAAAAAGTTCTCCCAGTTCAAGCCTTGATTATCTGGGAGTTAGCTAACTAGAGTTGTATAGGGGAAATAATTTCATGTGTGTTCCATGTCTACAACAATCTATGTAAACACATTGTTAAAACAGAAACTTTTTAATGTTTTAGTAATAAATGACAAAATGTAGACATGAACTGTATAATGTCTGAAGGCTGATGGCCAAATATCAAATAAACACTTTCAGAAAAGGTACAAGTGCAATACGATAGCTTCTGTGGTGCAACTGCTAAGTTATAATCCACAGGTGGTGGGTTTACAACCAGGTCTCCCGCAAATTTACTGTTTTGATTAGTGAGCTGCTCTTATTTTTAATATTATACAATAAAAACATAACATTTGATTTGTGTCTGTGACAGCCGGTGTAAATTTATAGTGATTGTAAAAGTTAGCTTTTTTTTTTTTTTTTTTTTACTTTTTTTCTCTCAGTCACGAATTCCTATTTTGGGGCACATATTTGCCATGCCATGAAGCAGCCACATGGGACTGAATCATTCCATTGTGTGAAGTTGCAGTTCTGGATGCTGCTGGAATGTCTCTTTTGTTTTTGATTTATCTCTGCAGATACTTCACATTTTTGTTTCCATCAAGAGGAGATAGAAATGTCTTGTAAATAGCAATTCATTTTTTGATTTATATTATTGTTTCACATGGTCTCCTGTGTTTTCTCACATGGGTAGAGAGTGGGGACTCTTTAAGGACTTGTTTTGACTCTTGACTGTGACGTGTGGCTAATTATGCATGCACAACCATTTTCACTATGGTCAGCTCAAATGAAAATACTGCTTTTATTTCTTCAAACAAATGCAGGGGGAAATCTGGCTGGAGTAACGACCAGGTTGTGTCATCAATCATGCATGAACCAGTTTAGGCAGTAACCTTACAGTAATCATACATGAAAGTTCTGCACATGGCAGCTACAACTGTGTGATGTCACATTAACCTCACAAAACACTACAGGGTGCTGGTAAAAAAATGTTTATCTAAGCCGGCTCTAAGTGAAATTTCCTGTAAAATGTCCAAGGTCAAGTTCAAACATAGCATATTCACTGTAAAAAAAATCTTTTGGTGAATTTTGCCAAACAACACTAGCCATCAATACTAAAGAAAAACATCTCAACATTTAAATCAAGCCAAAGAAACATTATTTTTGCATAACATTCTCATGTTACAGTTGCTGCTGAGGATGTTTCATGTTGTTCTCTTTGATTTTTTGATTGTTCTCGTTCCCTTTTAATTGCAGTATTTTGGTCTGTCATCACTAAGTCTGTTCAGTTTTTTGTTTTATCTTCTGGGTGTCCGTGGTGGTACTTGATCATCCTTGGAATACATGCACCATCCCTTGCTCTTAGAAGTGCTTCATCCAAATTAAATTGTCATCTTCATACTGAATTACGTTTTATACAATAAAGCAATCCTATTTGAAATGTGGTTTTAAGTATTTAAACTTTATATTTTGTAAATATTGCATATTTCATTTTTGTTTTTAAAGTTATATTTTTTGTGTTTATGCTCATTCTTATTTTCATACTATATTTGTATTTATTCTATAAGACACTGTGTCAATGCTTTAATTGGACTGGAAGTGACAGGAACACAGTTCTAGCAAATACCCTGGAAGTTATGGTAATTAGCCCAGTCCTCTTTTTAATAGTCTCTCTGTAAAACCATGCTAATAAGATGTCAGTATATTGCTCTTTCTCTCTGCGCACATTGATTGTAATTGGTAAGTAGTGGTAGACGGGAGTTAAACAATGAGCTTTTAAACACTTTTCAGCCTTTATTCAATTGTTGTATAAACATAAGAGAGGTGGACAGAAACAGACTGTGTGCTTCTGCAGGAGTCTCAGGGGTCGCACAGAATGTAATTTTAATTCTGTGTATGAGACCCAGTTGGTTCTGCATGAATGGCAGAAACATAATTTAAAAAAATCGGGCATGCGCAGCGCTTTACATCAGAGTATTGGATGCACTAGAATAGTCAAAACCTTTAACCTATCAAAGAGCTAAGAACTGTCCTTTTACCCCTTCCCTCCACCTCACACAACACTGCAGCACAAAGGTGCACAAAGGAAGAATGATAAGCTCAGTTGACACTTGATGTGGGGTTAGAAAGAATACCTTGTGTTTTCATTTTATACAGAGAATATCTACTGTTCTTCAGTTATAATACAGTTATCAGTATTGCATTTTGAATCGAACAGAAGCTGTCTACTTTATGAAGACAATGTGACTGATCTGATATAAAATAGGACTGTATTTTTCACTTGAATTGATCTTTTGCTGGTTGAAGATATGGTTTAACCAAGCTATATGGCTAGAAGATATATTGATATAGGTATGTGTTTTTCAGCCACAAGATGTGACTGGTAATCAATCCTAGTACATTAAGTGGTTGCATAATTTACACCATGGATAATTTAGTCATGTTTAAAATATGAGATTACTAATTATTATTGTTTAAGACTAAGTCAGCATGACGAAATTAGGGTTAATATACTTTACTGTTCCGGGAATACCTCATTTCCCCCTATACTGAGAATTTATATTGTTATGATAACTTATCAAAGATAGTCTTGCTCTGTAATTCAGTTAATTGTATCAGCTTACACTATCTTCATTTATCAGCATTTTAATACCAAAGGTGAGTTTCCCCAAATAATATTCAACAATTAGAGCACTGTGCTATGTGCAAAATGTAAGTTGTTTTTACAAAATCTAATACTTAAATACAGTATTCACATTGGAATGATTTTCTACTTCTAGTAAAAGTAAAAGGTTGTTGAAATTTGTGCCCAGTGCCATGAGATTCTTACAAGCTTGTCTCCCAGACTAGTGACTAAACTAAACAGACTTAAATAAATCTGGAGGATTTTTTTTTGCTGTTGTTGTTTTTACTTAGACCCCAAAAAAGTTACATACTGAAGGTAATGTAGTGAATCTGGGAAAGAAGCCAACCTACTTAAAAAGAAAACATCATAATATGATTTCTATAAAAAAAAGCTGTGTATTATTCTGAGAAGTATATCTTTGGTGCCAATATAAACTACAGCATTAAATATTAAAGCAAAAATGTAAATCTGCTTTCTGAAGATAACTTTATTGTGTAGCATAAGAATTTGGCATGGTTTCAAATATACTCATGACAACAAATAGTTAAGAAATTGAAATTAAACTGCAAAATTCAAGGCTTCCCCTAACATAATCAGAACATCTGGAAACATTCAGAAGGCAGAATCAAATCAAATGTTATTAATGGTAATTTATTAGGAACAAGTGGATAAAATTTAGCTATTTAGTCTCACAAAACTGCAAACACTAAAGGCAATGTGAATCATGGGATGCAGTATAAGTATTGAACTGACTGAGTACATAGAAAAAAAAAAAGTTTAATGCTAACACCATTTCAAATTCAGCCCAGGGATTTAATGAAATTTAGGCTTCCCACAGCTTTGGATGTAAAAGGGAAAAAAGGGAAAAAAGATAAGACAGCACTAAACAAACACACGGCCATGATCTCAGTAGGGAAGGAAGGCATTGGGAGGCAGGATCAATCATGTTTAGATCCTGGCAGGGGACTGGGGGAGGGTAAGCACACTAGCATTTGGTGCTTGTATATCTACAGTATGTGTACTGTATATGCGTATAATAAATGACTAATTCTGTTACGAGTTAAAATAAATTGTACCTGACCTCATTTCAATGTCAAGTGAAAGACTCAAAGCTAGGCTGCTTTTTGGTCGTGGGCACAAGTAGTTTAGGTCAAGCCCTTGAATGTGTGTAAAAAATTCTAAAACAGGCAATTAAATATGATGAAATCCCTAAAGGAAGGTGAACTAGAAACAAAATGATAGTTGCTGTGCACTAGACTAGACACCCGTGCCAATTAGTGTTGACAAGAGTTTAAGTAATGTGCACAGGGAATGCATAGGACTTGACAATGGATCGATATTGGGACAGCCAAAATTAAGTAAGCTATAAGTCAGCGGATTTAGTTGGTCATAAGCTGCACACAGTGAATTGTTTTAGCAATTATTAGTACTCAAGTGCAATGGTGTTGGATAACACGTGTAACAGCCCAGTGTGGATGTCAATGTCAAAAATGGGAATGCTAGATGAAGTAATCCACTGTTGTTTCCAAGCTGACTGAGATTCAGATGTGTTCCAGTCCTAGAATCTCAGTCCACTCATTTTGTGACACTGCCTAATCTTTGCCACGGTTGTATGGATCGGAAGATTACACTTATTTAAGTGCTGGTTGTCCATTTCCTGTATTTTGTAGACATTCAGGAGTTTTTCACAAACTGTTCCAGTCTGAAAACTGACTTTGAATAACTGATACAAGAACCTTTATGATAGAATCATAGATCCCATAAATTAGACTTAATTGTTCATTTTTTTCAAAGCCTGTGTGCAGCCTCTGGTATTAGTTACCTCACGTTGAGGTAAGATGGATTTTTTTTTAAATCAGAGTGAAACTCATAATGATTTCTGAAAAAAAAGCTGCTGCCATTGAATCAAGTCTTTATTGCTTTTCCAAGCTACTAAAACAATGGTGCCATATTTGCTCTATGAACTTCAACATGTTTCTCAGCAGGTGTCTTTTAACCTGCATTTTCTTTATTTAGTTTTTTTTTTTTGTTTTGTTTGTTTTTATAGTTGGTGTTCTAGGTGTGTCAAAAGTTTAAACAGAAAATAAAATTCCAAAATACAATTTTATATACTGTAAGCCGTTTATCCATCCTATTAAAATGCCATTGTTTTACTTCTCTCGCATTATCGATTATATATTTTTCAGTATAGATTTATGTCTTCTGGTTTTGTTTCTTTGCATTTCTTCAGTTTAAATTTATTTCTTTTAATTTAAAGTTTTTTCTAAATTATTTTTGAGTGCTTGAATTTGGAGCTGTGGTTTTATTTTTTCCCTATTTTCTACCATTGTACTTTCCACTACACTGACATTATATTAGATTGCCCCTGAAAACAAGAAAAAAATATTTTTATGGCAATGATTTTAGTTATTCAGATATCCTATTGCAAAAAGTATGCATTCCTAGGTATTGAATTTTGTGGTGCACTAGGTGGCATTTCCATCTCACAGCACTCACAGCCACATTATTTGATTCTGGCCTAAGTGCTGTTTGTAATTCTTTTTCTAATATCATGTAGGGATTTATGTGTCTTTACTCATTTTAAACATTACGTGGCAGAGCAACTGGCACCCTTTTTTGCATTGGCATAAGGATGTGACTTTGCTTCTGTTGCCTCTGCAACAGGCTGGTATTACCTCAGAATCTGACAACTGCTCTGTGTCTATTGTTAATTTGCTCAGAAAATTGAAATAATGGAGAATACATTACAATGTAAGACTGGCACAACTAACTAGATTTCCTACAATGCTGGGTTAAGACCATAAGGAGAAGAAAATGAATTTGCAGTAGTAAAGATATAACAAAATATGTATTATACACAAACAATACAAACTGAAATGGTAAGGGTATAATTAAAATTAATACAGGCTTTGTTAAAAAAAAAAAAAAATCTAAAAGTTTAAGTGCAACAAGTGAAGAAACTTTTCATAACCCTTTTATCAAGTGTCTCAAATTAAAGTATATTTATGTGGTGATAACTCAGTTAACCTTTTTAGTAGTGGTGCCTGGAGCACGCAGGGGCTTAGCTATAATCCAATTATAACCCTGTAAAAGTGACGGCCAAGTGGTCCCAAGGCCTTAGGTTCTGTGCTAATTACATCATCTGTAACATTCATGACATCTCCTCACCTGATATGAACACATTTCTGTATGGTTGCACTTTATGGTTGTTATTGCTAAAGGAGTTGTGCAGTTTCAAGTATGTTTTTCTTCCTTACCTGATTCATTTTGTGATATATTGATGTTTCACAAGTTGTAAACTAGTGTACAACATATACACTTTGGAAAGATGGTGTTTATTGCAAAGTGAATGCACATAAGCCCATCATTAATTATTAAATATATTCTCATGTTAATACTCTCAGTCACTTACTTGTGGCTGAAGTTGTCTACCAGAAGAAGATGTCATCAGATGGCTTCCAACTTTGCTCAGATGATTTGACCCTGAACCATGATATCCTCTAATTGCTGGGTCGGCAGTGATGGCAAGTCATTTGGCCAACTTCTCTTGGCTTCTGGCTCAACTTTCGTCTGTTCCAAAGTCAACAAGAGGCTCTTTCCACTGCTTCCCCCATCCTGTGAAGAGCTGTCTTCCTCTCTCTTCCCACTTGTCGCAGAGCTGTGAGCATTTTCCACATAGACTGTGCTGGTAAACACCTGCATCCAGTGTCAACGGAGAATAACCAGGGCTGTCCCCCCCCCGGTTCCTGCATTCTTGGATCAGGTCTTGGTAGTTGGTGTCTTTCCTCTCTGAGGCCTTTTGGCAACTGTCTTCCCATGGGACCTTTAGTGCTATCAGTATAATCCTCTTCGCCTCCTCAGATCATATGCCCATGTCAGGCCTCAGGGTCATCTGAATGACCTGTGGGATAAATAATTTCCTACCCACATCACCCATGATTGTGTGGTCTGCTCATCTTCCCTCCCCTGATGAACTGGATGGATGAGAAAGGATTCCAGTGGGACTGCTGCTTTTTCCTTCTGTCCTGTTCTACAGTTTCTGCCAGTGGTCTGAGAACCTTATCATAGTGTCATATGTATCTTCCCTGGGTAAGTGCAGTCTTGCACCTAACCAGTATGAGTGCCAACATCCCACTCACTCAACTCAAATTGCACAGTGGGTCTTCCCTCACTCTCCATCTATGCAGGTTTGCTGGTGTTGCAAGGGTGTCATACATTTATCATAGCAGGAAAGAAATGTGAAAGGGCTCCAGTCTCCAAAGTTCAGGCCATGCAAAATTTCTCTTTGGGAGGTCCCACTTTATCCAAGCTCCTTTTAATCTAAGTTCCACAGCCTTGGACCTTGGCTTGGATTATATCTCTCCTCCTCTCCATTGCTGAAATAGGGTGCTGCCGAGTCAATGTCTCCCTGTGCATGTGTTCCCAATGATATCCTTCAATTTCAAGCATGCATGATGACAATATGTTCAGTTTTAGCCAGGCCTTATTTTAGCTATCTGATTCCTATCCAAAGCCAATGTGTTGTCCGTTTTGACCTCCGACTATAAAATATCGTTATTAATATTATCATGTTAATTTTATTGGATCATGCAAACATTATCATTTTTAAATGTAATGTAGCAATGTCCTTGTCCAATTTAGAGTAGACTAAAAACTTGTATTTAATAATAAAGCAGAAAAGATGAATTCCATATCCTGTACATACTGTTGAAGTTTTATCAACATTATAAGCAAAGATAAAGATGAAATTGAACAGCAATTTATGGTATGTAAACATTTTAACAGTTTATATATCAGGTACAATTTTCTCAGGTTAAAATCTATTAATCAAAAAATGCATAGAAAATCCAGAAACCATCCTAAGTTGATTTTAAACAGCATATGTTTCTCATATTGATTGTAGTGAATCATTTCATTTCACACTGTCCTTCTTTTGGCACTATAGTAGTGATCTCACTAAAGAGTTATTAAAATTAGAAAGAATACAGTGACTTTAGAGTATCATTACAACACCCTGATTGATCAAAAAAATGAGAAAGGCAAGAAGTTCAGACATACGGTGGCCTTGTATAGAAAGGGCTCTGTGGCCTTACTGAATGGTTAGATTTCAGGGCTTTTAAATATATACTGTAAGTTTTCATTTTACTTTAGAATAAATTATAATGTTTAAAATGGACCATATTAGTACAGTAGTACATAGTATAATATCAAGAGGAAAGATTTGAAGCTGCTAACATCATCAGTAGCTTAAAAAAATGGACTGTAAGGTGACAGAGAGGAAATAGCTTGCAATTAAACCTCCTTTGTGTTATGTTTACTCAAGGAAAAATGAGCCAAAAATGTTGTATTACGTATGGACATACATACTTAAAAGTATTTGGTTAAAAATTAATCAAAAGCAGGACCTTTCTACAGGAAATATCATGAAGTGCAGATTCCATATTACTACTGTCGTTAAATTTTGCCATCTTTATTAGCCAATTACATGTTACAGTGAGTTCAGCAAGAAAATGAAATAAGAAAAATTATGTTTCTTAGGGCAATTGTTTGTAGTCAGCCTACAGGTCATGTAAGATGTCTGTTATTTCTTCCATGGTCTACAAGTATATAACCATTGCATTTACATTTGAGTTAATGGCAGCGTATTCCCTGGATGTATGCTAATGATTCCATTAATACAGCAAATGCTAAAATAAAACTAGTATAAATAAAAGAGGAGAACCTAATCAAAGGAAAACATATAAAAATAGCCAAAATTGCATAAAAATGCACCTAGAATTGTGATTAGTGCTAGGGAGCTCATGTGTTTCTTGTCTTTCCATTTAATCACAATTATTTTTCCTTTTTACCACACAGTTACTGCACCCTGCTGTAGTGTTGTGTGACTTAAGTCACCTGGAATAACTCAGCAGTTTCATCGTACAGTACTGTATGCATCAATTTTACTATCTATGCCAAAGACTGATGGCCAGTGGCATCACAGTCACATGATTTAACGTAATAGTTCAATTTCAGTTTGTTCTACAACTCATTTTACAGCTTTGTGTTTTGTTTGAAGGCTCTGCAGCACTTGTGAATATTGATAAGCTACCAACAAAACCTCCTATGAAGAACAAACAATTTGGACGACGTTTTCCCTCACCCGGACTCAGGTCACAGGGGCCCCCCTCTGGAGTCAGGCCTGGAGGTGGGGCTCAATGGCGAGCGCCTGGTGGCCGAGCCTGCACCCATAGGGCTCGGCCGGGCACAGCCCGAAGAGGCAACGTTGGTCCCCCTTCCCATGGGCTCACCACCTATGGGAGGGGCCAAGGAGGTCGGGTGCAGTGTGAGTTGGGTGGTGGCCGAAGGTGGGGACCTTGGTGGTCCGATCCTTGGCTACAGAAGCTGGCTCTTGGGACGTGGAATGTCACCTCTCTAAAGTGGATGGAGCCTGAGCTAGTGCGCGAGGTCGAGAGGTTCCGGCTAGATATAGTCGGGCACACCTCGACGCACAGCTTGGACTCTGGAACCAATCTTCTTGAGAGGGGCTGGACTCTCTACCACTCTGGAGTTGCCCCTGGTGAGAAGCGCTGAGCGGGTGTGGGCATACTTATTGCCCCCCGACTTGGAGCCTGTTCGTTGAGGTTTACCCCGGTGGACGAGAGGGTAGCTTCCCTCCACCTTCGGGTGGGGGGACGGGTCCTAACTGTTGTTTGTGCGTATGCGCCAAACAGCAGTTTGGAGTCCCTGGAGGGGGTGCCAGAGGGTATACCTTCTGGGGACTCCCTCGAACTGCTGGGAGGCTTCAGTGCTCACGTGGACAATGACAGTGAGACCTGGAAGGGCATGATTGGGAGGAATGGCCCCTCCGATCTGAAACCGAGCGGTGTTTTGTTATTGGACTTCTGTGTTCGTCATGGATTGTCCATAACGAACACCATGTTCAAGCATAGCCCCAGCATTCTGTTATAAACAAATTAAACTCTTTCACTAGGATAGATTTACCTGATTTACAAAAAATAATATCTCAATTAAAATCCTCCACCTGCGTCCTTGACCCAGTACCAACAAGGCTTTTCAAAGAAGTATCGGACGTGCTAATTGATAATGTTCTGGACATAGTAAATTCGTCATTAGATACGGGGGTCTTCCCAGACTGTCTTAAGACTGCTGTAGTTAAACCCCTTCTTAAGAAACATAATCTTGACCCCTCGGCTCTTGAAAATTTTAGACCCATCTCTAACCTGCCTTTCTTAAGCAAAGTTCTGGAGAAAGCAGTCATTATGCAGTTAAATGACCACCTAAATAAACATGCTATTCTTGATAAATTTCAGTCGGGTTTTAGAATAAATCACAGCACAGAAACTGCACTCGTTAAAGTAGTAAATGATTTGCGAGTGAACGCAGACAGAGGCCATATATCTGTTCTCATCCTCTTAGATCTGAGTGCTGCATTTGACACCATTGATCATAATATTCTTAGAAATCGCCTTAGTCAATGGGTGGGCCTCTCTGGCAGTGTCTTAAATTGGTTTGAATCCTACCTGACAGGGAGAAAATTTTTTGTTAGTTGTGGTAATTACAACTCAAAGACACATGATATCCGATTTGGTGTTCCACAAGGCTCTATCCTGGGTCCGCTGTTATTCTCAATCTACATGCTTCCGTTAGGTCAGATTATCTCAGGGCACAACGTGAGCTACCACAGCTATGCTGATGACACACAGCTGTATTTATCAGTAGCACCTGATGACCCCGATTCTATTGACTCACTAACACAATGTCTGACTTGTATCTCAGAATGGATGAATAGTAACTTTCTCAAGTTAAATAAAGAGAAAACTGAAATCTTAGTGATTGGCAATAATGGATACAATGAGGCTATTAGAAATAAACTAGATACATTAGGATTAAAAGTCAAGACGGAGGTAAAAAGCTTAGGGGTAATTGTTGACTGTAATCTGAATTTTAAATCGCATATTAATCAGATCACTAGGACAGCATTTTTTCACTTAAGACACATAAGTAAAGTTAGACCTCTTATATCACTGAAAGATGCTGAGAAATTAGTTCACGCGATTGTTTTCAGTCGACTAGATTACTGTAACGCACTCCTCTCAGGACTACCCAAGAAAGACATAAATCATTTGCAACTAGTGCAGAATGCAGCTGCTAGAATCCTAACTAGGAAAAGAAAATCCAAACACATTTCTTCAGTTCTGATGTCACTACACTGGTTACCTGTGTCATTCAGGATTGACTTTAAAATTCTGCTTATGGTTTATAAAGCCTTAAATAATCTCGCCCCTTCTTATATATCGGAGTGTCTGACACCTTATATTCCAAATCGTAACCTCAGATCCTCAAATGAGTATCTCCTTAGAATTCCAAGAACAAAACTTAAAAGAAGTGGTGAGGCGGCCTTCTGCTGCTATGCACCTAAAATCTGGAATAGCCTGCCAATAGGAATTCCCCAGGCTAATACAGTGGAGCACTTTAAAACACTGCTGAAAACATATTACTTTAACATGGCCTTTCTATAACTTCAATTTAACTTAATTTAACTTAATCCTGATACTCTATATGTTCAGTTTCCTCATAATAACTATTCAGGGTAGCTCTACAATCCGTACTGACCCCTACTCTCTTTTCTGTTTCTTTTTCCGGTTTCTTTGTGGTGGTGGCCTGCGCCACCTCCACTTACTCAAAGCTTCATGAAGCTCCAACAATGATGGATGGACTAAAAGGCAGAATTCTACGTGACCATCATCATCAAGCCTTTCCGTGAGAACCCTAAATCCAAAGAGGACTGTTTCATTTATGTTAGGTAGAATGCCCAGAGGGGACTGGGCGGTCTCATGGTCTGGAATCCCTACAGATTTTATTTTTTTTTCTCCAGCCGTCTGGAGTTTTTATTTTGTTTTTTCTGTCCCCCCTGGCCATTGGACCTTACTCTTATTCAATGTTAATTAATGCTGATTTATTTTGTTTTCATATTGTGTTTTTTATTTTTCTATTCTTTATTATGTAAAGCACTTTGAGCTACTGTTTGTATGAATATGTGCTATATAAATAAATGTTGTTGTTGTTGTTGTGTTCATATGTGCACTTGGCTCCAGGACACCCTAGGCCTCAGTTTGATGATTGACTTTGGGGTCATGTCGTCGGACTTGCGGCCACATGTCTTGGACACTCGGGTGAAGAGAGGGGTGGTGAGTAGGCTTCGATGATGGGGGAGGATGCCAGTCAGGCCTAGTAGGCCAAAATGTGTTGTGAGGGTCTGCTGGGAACGTCTGGCAGAGTTCGCTGTCAGAAGTAGCTTCAACTCCCACCTCCGGCTGAACTTTGACCACGTCCCGAGGGAGGTGGAGGACATTGAGTCCGAATGGGCCATGTTCCGTGCCTCTATTGTTGAGGCGGCTAACTGGAGCTGTGGCCGTAAGGTGGTTGGTACCTGTCGTAGCGGCACTCCCCAAACCCATTGGTGGACACTGGCGGTGTGGGATGCCGTCAAGCTGAAGAAGAAGTCCTACAGGACCCTTTTGTCCTGTGGGACTCTGGAGGCAGCTAATAGGTACTGGCAGGCCAAGCAGAATGTGGCTTTGGGGGTTGCTGAGGCAAAAACTCGGGCATGGGAGGAGTTTGGGGAGGCCATGGAGAATGAATGTCGGTCGGCTTCGAGGAGATTCTGGTCCACCATCCGGCATCTCAGGAGGGGGAAGCAGTGCAGTGTCAACACTATATGGTGGGGATGGTGCGCTGCTGACCTCGACTCGGGACATTGTGGGTCAGTGGGTACTTCGAAGACCTCCTCAATCCCACTAACATGCCTTCCAATGAGGAAGCAGAGCCTGGGGACTTGGAGGTGCGCTCCCCCATCTCTGGGACTAAGGTCACCGAGGTGGTCAAAAAACTCCTTGGTGGCAGTGCCCTGGGGGTGGACGAGATACGCCCGGAGTTACTCAAGGCTCTGGATGTTGTAGGACTGTCCTGGTTGACACGCCTCTGCAACATCGCAAGGACATCGGGGATGGTGCCTCTGGATTGGCAGACCAAGGTGGTGGTCCCCCTCTTTAAGAAGGGGGACCGGAGAGTGTGTTCCAACTACAGAGGGATCACACTCCTCAGCCTCCCTGGAAAAGTCTATTCGGGGGTCCTAGAGAGGAGGGTCCATCAGATAGTCGAACTTCGGATTCAGGAGGAACAGTGTGGTTTTCGTCCAGGTCGTGGAACAGTGGACCAGCTCTACACCCTTAGCAGGGTCCTGGAGGGTGCATGGGAGTTCGCCCAACCAGGCTACATGTGTTTTGTGGACTTGGAAAAGGCGTTCGACTGTGTCCCTCGGGGAATCCTGTGGGGGGGTGCTCTGGGAGTATTGGGTACCAGACCCCCTAAAAAGGGCTGTTTGGTCCCTGTACAACTGGCGTCAGAGCTTGGTCCGCATTGCCGTCAGTAAGTTGAACCCGTTTCCAGTGAGAGTTGGAACCCTTTGTCACCGATTCTGTTCATAACTTTTATGGACATAATTTCTAGGCGCAGCCAGGGGATTGAGGGGGTCCAGTTTGGTGAACTCAGGATTAGGTAATGCTTTTTGCAGATGATGTTGTCATGTTTGCTTCATCAGGCCTTGATCTTCAGCTCTCTCTGGATCGGTTCGCAGCTGAGTGTGAAGCAGCTGGGATGGGATTCGGCACATCCAAATCCGAGACCATGATCCTCAGCTGGAAAAGGGTAGAGTGCCCTCTCAGAGTTGGGAGCGAGATCCTGCCCCTAGTGGAGGAGTTCAAGTATCTCGGGGTCTTGTTCACCAGTGAGGGAAGAATGGAGCGTGAGATCGACAGGCGGATCGGTGTGGTTTCTGCAGTGATGCGGGCTCTGCATCGATCTGTCGTGGTGAAAAAGGAGCAGAGCCGTAAGGCAAAGCTCTCAATTTACCAGTTGATCTATGTTCCTACTCTCACCTATGGTCATGATTATGGGTAGTGACCGACAGAACAAGATCGCGAATACAAGTGGCTAAAATTAGTTTCCTCCGCAGGGTATCTGGGCTTTCCCTTAAAGATAGGGTGAGAAGCTCAGTCATCTGGGAGGGGCTCAGAGTAAAGCCGCTGCTCCTCCGCATCGAGAGGAGTCAGATGAGGTGGCTCGGGCATTTGATCAGGATGCCTACTGAATGCCTAACTGGTGAGGTGTTCCAGGCATGTCTAACCGGGAGGAGGCCCCGGGGAAGACCCAGGACACGCTGGAGGAACTATGTGTCCCGGCTGGCCTGGGAATGCCTCGGGATTCCCCTGGAAGAGCTAGAAGAAGTGGCCGGGGAGAGGAAAGTCTGGGCATCTCTGTTCAAGCTGCTGCCCCCGTGACCCAATCTCGGATAAGTGGAAGAGGATGGATGGATGGATGGATGGATAGCTTAGAGTGGCAAAATATATAAAAATATGTATCATTTTTTTCACAGCATGGTGTTATTTTTATCAGATTCCAGATCCTGTCCTGAGTATTATTAAACACTCGGACTTAACCATTTTTGCATATAATAATGTCATGGTGGTTAATTACCTAGTAAGACATCATTGGGATATGTACAGTATGTGAAATTTTAGTCAATACTATATAAAAAAGACATGGCAGCTTTAGAATCCAGTAGATCAGAACAACCAAGTGCATTTTTCAGTCTTGTCATGATACTCTTCAATAAAGAAGTCTATATGATCACCTCATCCAAATGCTGAGAAATCTCAAAGAAATCAATAACAGTTATACAGTACATGGAAAACTCAAACCTTTCTGGTAAACAGCAAACTTGGTGACACCGATGACAAGTAAATTGGAGTATATTCAAGTTGCAAATCAGGGGGTAATCTTTTACATAAGAGATTATGTGAATCTTATGCAAGTTATACGATCTTGTAGTTCCCTGAATTCACACACAGCTTTTAAAAAATCCATGAGGCTATTGAACTGACAACTGCATGTGCATGTTGGAAGTCTGGTTCTTTCTACATGCAGTCTAATGCACTTAATGTATAGTGTGGAAATACCGCACTAAAAAAACAAGAAAAAGATTTGGGGTTCTAAGCAGGAGAACCATGTTTAATTTGTTAATATTAAAAAAAATGGCAATTCACAATTGGAATAAATGGAGTTTTAATGGTGCCCTTTCCTGGGCAAAAACATGCTGCTCTAGATTTTCTGGTCAAATAACGGCTCCTGCTGAGGGGTCATTGGTTTTATCTTGGCCCTGGTGGAAAAAGTGGAGTTTGAGGAGGATGTGACATTAGATGTCTTATAGCATCTCCTCCTCCCTCTAATGAGTGAAGATTGTGTGAATAAACATTTAACACCCTTGTTACACTACTGGGTTACCCTGAGAAAAGTCCATGTAAGAGGCTCACCAATGGTGTATTCATTGCTTGTTGCAGTGTCTGTTTCCACTTGTCTGTGGGGAACATGTAAGAATTTCATTGTTATGCGCTTACATGACATTAAACTTACAGTTGAAATTTGGTGAACTTGACGACCTGTGATAATTTTGCTGGTAGCTATCAAAAAAGGTATCCTCTCATTACGTAGAATTGTTGGTAACTCTTACTGTCTAGCCAAACACTTTCATTCCATGATTCTATAGAGTTTAAAAGTGCTTTAAGACATCTCATGTTTTAAGAAGACAGAATTGACTAACAGATATGTGAAAATGCTTTCACACAACAGACACAGAATTCAAAGTTTTCTTTTTATTTGGTCTAAAAATGGTCTGTGGTTCTGTTAACATCTTGCAACCCCCACCACTGATCATTTTGAATTATCAAATGACCCCTATTATGAAGTAGCACTTGGGTTCAGAGTTATTTAATAAGAATACCTGCCTAGCCTTTTTTTCAAAACCATTGTGACCACAATGTTCTTACTAGTTGCTTATTTCTATTCTATCCTACATTTACAATTACAAGTTTTGACTTAATAACTTTATTTAACAGTATTGCTCTTGTCCTACTGTTTTGTCATTGTTTACCAGTTTGGAGTTTTCTGCACTTCTCTTCTTGCTCTTCTGTTGTTACTGTTTTTAATAATGTTTTTTAAGACGATCAGCTTTGTAACATAACTATGACACTTCCTCCTGCAGCAAGAAAATTTCCAGTGACAACCCACACTTAAACTTCACTGTTAAATGCCCTCCTTCTTTACACAAGATTATACCAACCTCTCTGTTGGAAAGCTCTGCTGTCAAAGGAAGACTGGAAGAAGGGTAAAAGAAGAGTACACTACTGCTCTGGCAACCGTTTCAAAGCGTTTTCAAAGTTTCCGAGTCATGGGACCTGTCTAGCTATATTGTTCTAACTTATCCTAACATGACTATTTTTTTTAACAAAACCATACCTTTAAGTATTTTCTGCAAAGTTAGTCAGTTATCTTCTTAGTAACTATTATTCATGCATAATGCTCATAGTGTGCATAATAAAGTGTTTTTCACACAAATGTTCAAATTAATAAATGTCAAACTTTGCTTTAAAGAGTGCATATCCATGAAATATGCAAACATTGCACATGCTTTAATGAAAAATGAGAGTATACAACCATGAATTAAAATTTTGCCAGATCATCTCATTGAAAATAATGTAACTGCAACTTATTATGCACTGTACATAAAGTTTTTGAATAAAAAGAAGCTATCATGCTGAAAAGTTAAATATGTATATATTTTTATGCATATATTTACACATATGAAACACACTGGCTTTCTCAGGATTCAAATCAAATTATTCATACTGAATGCTAAAATTAACAGATTTAAGCAAATTATTCCATACTTCTTCACAATTTATGCAACATGCTGGTATTAAATTACATTTCTAAAGTGTTTTATTTGTATAGTGCAACTTAATGTCAGTATTAAGACATCTGTAATTGTAATATGTACCAATTTACCATCTCCTACAGTTGAATTTTTATTTGGAGGCAGACGTGTCAAGGAATGTGCAATTGTAAGACAAAAAGTGGTTTAAAAAATTATTAATTCAATCAAAAATAATTTATCATTGTACCCATTAAAATAATGAAATAGATTTTAGCAGTACAGATAGTCATTAACTTATAATATGTTCAGTTCCAACAGTCAATCTGGACGTAAGATGGACTGGTATAGTAATCCCTCCTCGATCGTGGGGGTTGCGTTCCAGAACCCCTCGTGAAAGGTGAAAATCCGCGAAGTCAAAACCATATGTTCATATGGTTATTTTTTATATATTTTAAGCCCTTATAAACTCTCCCACACTATTATAAACATTTCCTGCACAGTTATACAGCATAAACCCTTTGTATTCTCTTAGATATTAGGTAAGATTCGTTGAAATTGTGTTTATATACAGTAAAACCTAAATATTATTTTAAATATATCGAGCATCTCCGATATCACATACGTATGTTACAGCCATTACGACGGACAGGCCCCCAGCAATAAATACGTACAATGCAAGAAAAATTGTATACAGTAAAATGTGTGTACAGTGACACTAAACGTATGTACATGTAATAAGTACTGTACGTAGAAAATTAATTATGGTTACTCACCAACAATGACACAAAGACTTGTCCGATAACAATGAGTTTAATTTTACTGCACAACAAAGAAGAGCGTTACAGCTCTTCTAAAGGAGCCTCTTCAGGCGATTGTGTAGCACCGCCGTTCTTCTTCTCCAAATTCCTAAAGCAGATTCCATCTGGACTACCGCCTTATTACATCCACTTACAACTCGTTTTGCACCCTGGTTAAAGGACACTGCGGTCGTAATAGCATCCTACAGCGGTGTAGCTGTTCCCTTCCTTCAACATATCCAAAACTTTTACCTTTTCGGCAATCGTTAGCATCTTCCTTTGGCGCTTGGGCACGGCCCCTGAAGCAGAAGCAGTAGCAGGAGCAGATCGTTTTGGAGCCATAATAAAGGGCTTGGCTATGCACAAAGATAAACACAAAAGAGCACAAAAGTTAACTCTTTGCACAGCGAGACATGTTGATGCTGAATGAGCGAGACGAGACTTCCTGGTTAACGCAACGGAATCGAATTCGGCGCTCCATCGCTGAGCCAATCAGCATACAGGAACTTAACTGCGCGCTCTGATTGGGTAGCTTCTCAGCCATCCACCAATAGCGTCCCTTGTATGAAATCAACTGGGCAAACCAACTGAGGAAGCATGTACCAGAAGTAAAAAGACCCATTGTCTGCAGAAACCCGCGAAGCAGCGAAAAATCAGCGTTATATATTTAGATATGCTTACATATAAAATCCGCGATAGAGTGAAGCCGCGAAAGTTGAAGCATGATATAGCGAGAGATTATTGTATATGTATTCAAACCTGACCGTACATATAGTACTGTATAATAAGTCCCTTAATTCAATGTTTATTTTTAGTCCTTTTTCATCATCATTCTTAGCATGTTATGTAGAATATATCTTTTTTTTGTAATTTTTTTTTTATTTTATTATTATTTTGTTAAATTATTACTGTTGCTCGCACGGGTGCTGAACTTTAGACAGCTTCATGAATCCTTTTTTTGTCTGTGTTATATTACGCTATCAATGTGAGCCTCTCCCATTGTTCATTGTGTTAACTGTGAGAGGAGTTTTATTGGCAGAGTTTGAGTACTCCTATGTTTTCTGTTTTAACATTTCAGCCTGTTAATAATAAAATTAAAATGTAATACATTACAACATGGTTTGAATAGAGACAAGAGTTTTATGGCCAGGTATGAGGATTGTTTACATCTCTCAGACTGACACAAACAACCTGACTACAGATCCACATTGTATTGAAAAACTCACCAGAAACTTCAAAAGACTTTGTTGGACTGTTATCTTATCCAAAGATCTTGACCATACATTGTTCTCTCTTGTTAAATGAATCTTAGCCTGAAGAGGTCTATTCATTTTTTACATTTAAGATTTCTCATTTAAAGATTTACCAATGTTGCTACTTGTCCTAGTGTGTATATAAACATAGGGAACTCCAGTTTCTGTATTACATCTTGCCTGAAGAAGGGGCCTGAGTTGCCTCAAAAGTTTGCATATTGTAATCTTTCTAGTTAGCCAATAAAAGGTGTCATTTTGACTTTTCACTACTGCCTGTTAATAATAAACATTATCAGTGTCACACACGTGCGCATGGGAGGCAGCTAAAGGGCTTGAGTGAAGGCGGTTCTGAGGCATGCCGGGATGTGGCAGAGTGCACTGACTCTTTTTCTCCCTTTCCTGTAGACCATTCCTGTGGGATTCCACCTGGCTCTCTTGATGTCACTTCCGGGACTGAGCCAATGGAAGTAGACCTTACCGGCTCCGGCCCCTATTTTGTCACATCCGGGCTCAAACCAATGATTGAATAACATGGGCCCGATCCTTATGACCTCACTTCCTGTCTTCCCCTTTAAAAGCCTGCCCTTTTTCCCTTTTCCCTCAGTCTTGTTCTGGACTCAGTTGTATGCACATCAGTGCTGTTTATTTGATAAAAATGACTTTGCAGCCAGGATACCATATTATATGGGTGTCTGCCCCAAACCTTTATCTGTTTATCTCTCCTTTTTGTGACACAGATAAAGGACATTAGTGTGGTTTCATTACCCCTTCACTGCAATTTGCATGAAGCAGCACATCATGAGTCACAACACAGAAGCTTCAGAGGTTAACTGGCTTTAAAGCCAGAGTGCAACAGTATAGCGCTTAAGGTGAATACCAGTTACAATGAGGTAACTTAAAGTCACATGCAATCACATTTGCTTTTCACCTTCATTTTAGAGTCAAGATCAATTGCCTTTTTTCCTGTATTTGTAAGAGAATGCAGGTAATAAACTAAGATTGAAATGAATCAGTCATGGCATACGGAGATGGTGTGGCAAAAACCGTCATTTGCCCGTGAGATACGGTAGTGGTCGTAAAGTCAAATGGTCATAAGACACATACGTTGTAAGTCAATGACTACCTTTATATCCATTTAAACATATGTTTGTTCACACTTGGAAGAAATCCTTCTTTTTATTAGACCCAATTAATGGCTAACATGAGATTACTCAGCTTCTAGAGTACTTAGACTAGGCCATGTATTAGAGGTCACACTCATGCCGTCTTCCATCACCAGTAAACCTAATGTGCATGACTTTGAGATGTGGGTGGAAACCAGGGTCTCCAGATAAAAGTCAATACAGACATGAGAATATCATGACAGATTACAAACATGATCTGTAAAATCCTTATAGAAATAATTAGATTTTTTTTGTCACTTTAGTATTCCATATAAATATCTAAAGCAGTTAAGGCTAAGTGGTGAATAGTGTTGATAGGCAAAATTTGCCAGAGTGTTTTTTGCAGCAAATATGCTGTGTTTGCCAGTGATCTTGTTCACTGCAAATTTTCCTGGAAATTTGCCATGTGGCAAGCTTAGGGTGAACATTTTTTCCCAGCACCCCATGATGCTTTGCAAGGCCAGTGTGACATTACAAAGCTGTAGCAGCTACACCCAGAACTTTCATGCATGCCTACTGTAAGATAGCTGCTGATATGCTTCAGGCATACATGATAGTCATGACCCAATCAGTACTCTACCTGGATTTTCATCCTGCATAAATTTTAAAATCAACTTGCAGTATTTTCATTTGAGTGGTGCTTTAGCTGATGATAATGAGTACTGCCATGGGATGTATAATTCTGATCCCTGTGTACCAGCAGGCAGCACCACATAATTAGACATGCTCCCAACTACATCTCAAAACAAGCCTTAAGAGAGCACTCCCTATGTCAGAAAACTCGGGAGCCCCTGTGAAACAGTAATAATAAAAGATTTATTACTATTAACAAGCTATTTCTTTTTTCTTGATGGAAGAAAAATGAGTGGAGCATCAGAAAAGATACATAGGAAACAAAAATGATGTTCCAGTTGCATCTCCCAAGAAGTCTGAGGCACCACTGAAACCCATTGAGGCTGCCATCTAGTGTCCCAGGGAAGGTACTGTTCTGACCACACTTGCTCCCCCGGTCCATTCGACGAAGAGGCGTCCTAGCTGGGCAAGGATCCTGACCATCTATGACAACCCTCAATTAAAAGACCATTGCACCATTACAATCCATTCAAAACTAGTTCAGTTCCTCCTTCCCAATCGACTTCAATACATTTTGTGCAGTTCAGCAAAGTTTACAAACATTTCTGTGATTTTGCTGAACTTATCACAAAACAACCTCTGCAAGGTTTACTCATCACTAATAGTGAAGTCTCAATATTCATTAACATGTGCATAATAGTTTATTGATCTCTTGCTGTTCATTGTAAGACATAAAATAAGGAAAATGGTTTATCTGCATAACTAGTCCATATATATTTAACTAGCAGAATACCTGCGCTTCGCAGCGGAGAAGTAGTGTGTTAAAGAAGTTATGAAAAAGAAAAGGAAATATTTTAAAAATAAC
>JANRMT010062854.1:26979540-27053428 GCA_026402145.1 Polypterus bichir lapradei | reverse complement strand
TATTACAGACTGTTGGCATGTGATTAACCATCAGTACCTATGTGAAATGCTCATTGCATTGAAAAAATAGTAAATTACCTGAAAATAATTGAGGAGTTTTAAAGCCTAGGCAAGAAATACTCATAGAAAGGTTCTTGTCTAAATTAATGTCAAAAAAGAAGTGATAAAATATATGCTGCATTTTATTTAAATAAACAAATAAATAATTTCAAGGTTTTGACTAAGAGAGATAGAAACCCCTGTGTATATAATTTTAATTTACTTTGGAAGGCAACAATAAAAAATTAAGTTGAACATGTATTAGCATTAGAAAAATTATACCATCTTGAATGTCATTCACATTTTATTATATTTTAAAATCTGTCCTCAAGAACAGTAAATAAAAATTATCTTTAGGGTATCCACAATATTTTCAAGCACATTTGCTGGCTGTCATTATTAAACACCTGTGATTCTTATGATTTTAAGGGTAGATTAAGCAGTTCCAATAAAAGTGTATTTTCTTACTGTTTTTAATTGAAAGTACACAAGAGGAGACAGAATATGTTTTATGTGTGGTGCATGAACTTAAGGGCTGTTTACCATAAATATCATCAGCATCTCACCTTCCATGTAACAGGTGCTAATACTCAGAATCAATGCTACATCCTTGTAAATGATAACCTTCTACCACACCCTCCACCTTGGATAGTCTGATCATCTCTTTATACTGCTGATGGAAGCTTACAAGTAGAAACTCAACAATAAGAGGCCTGACAGAAGCGTGCTTCAATGTTGGACTAACTAGACACAGGAAAAACTGCAGGACTACCTTGATTACACGAACATGCAGCATATTTAGAGACTGCTTATCAGATCTGAAAGAGTACGTGAATGTAACAGGATGCATCAAAAAATATGTGGGGGGGCTATGCACCTGTAAAAACAATTCACATATTTTATACTAAGAAACTGTGGATTACAGGAAACATCAGAAATTCACTGAAGGCAAGCAGCTATGCATTTTGTGCTGACACTCTTGAAACATACAAGAAATGCAAGTACAAGCTCAGAAAAGAATTTATAGTGGCTAAACGACAGTATGGGGATCAATTGTAGACTGAGCATAGCAGTTGTAACGCTTGGCAGGATTTAGAAACCATTACATATTACAAAGTAAAGCCTGATACAATCTCCTCAACATTTTCTTTCTCTAACAAATTTAATACCTCGTACACTGCTTCAGTTATGATAACAAGCAACAAACCATTTGATTACCTGCAACATTGCATGATTTGATCTTCATTGTTTCTGTGAATGATGTAGAAGAGAATTTAAAAATAAGTGTTATATTTAAAAGACATTCAATTCAGGTTGAATTTAGTGAAAACATTTTAAAAATCTATAAAAACCAATTAGCAACCAATGAAACATGTTTTAATCTTTATTGAAAGAATCTGTGGTTCCCACCTGTTTCAAAAGGACAACTATTACCTCGGCCTATGAAAACAACACTAGACTTTCTGAATGACTACAGACCCATAGCACTTACTCTACTTGTGATGAAGTACTTTCAGAAGCTTATGCTGTTACAAATTAAACAGAATAATCCAAACAGTATTGGACCACCTCCAGTTTGTATATCATAACAACCTCAATCTGCAGAGGATGCTATATTCCTTGCACTTCATGCTATCCTGGCACATCTGGCAATTAAAACAGCTATGCTGCCAGGGTCCTGTTTATAGAGTACAACTATGCATTTGACACTGTTGTATCACCAATGCTACCACCAAACTCCTCGCCTTATATCCTTATTGACTTATGATACTGTTAATCATGATGTACTTGTGTCCTGTCTATCCTTTATTGGTATTGCTGGAATAGCCTTGTATTGGTTCATATGTTACAAACAGACACCAGTTTATTGCACTAGGTCCACACATGCCCTCCATTTATCCTGTTATGTGTTTATGTGTACCTGTATATCTTATATTGTGTATCTTATACAGTATCTTAATATACAGTCTTCTACAGACTCTTCTCCCAATATATTAATGTATTGTATTCCAGATTTAAAACTTTGGATGTTGGATTTCTTTCCTATGTTAAACACTGACAAAACTGAAGTTTTACTAGTTTTCCCTAAATCCTTAATATCTAACTGAACTGAACTGTTTCTAACAGAAACATCTACTGTTTCTGTTAATGTTGACGGTGTGCTTGTTATGCCTGCTCCTTTTGTCAAAAAGAAATTCTGGTGTAATATTTGATCCATTACTTAATTTGGAGCTCCATATTAAGTTTCTCAGCAAGGCTGTATTTTTTCAACTCTGTAACATTGCTCATCTTCACCTGGGGCCTCATGCATAACGCCGTGCGTAGAATTCGCACTATAACATGACGTAAGCACAAAAGGGGAAATGTACTTATGCACAAAAAAATCCAGATGCATAAATCTCTGTGTTCGCCATCTTCCACGTTCTTCCGCTACATAAATCCCGGTCCGCATGAAAAGTAACGCAGGTGCACGCGCCTGCTATTCCGCTCCGTCTCCAACCAGAATTATGCCTCTTTGAATATGCAAATCAATATAAATAGCCCTTAAGCTCAGTGTTCTGTGAAAAGACAATTGCAAAAGTACGAGGAACAATAGAAGAATTTCAGCGAATACCAAGTGGAGGCAAAGAAAAATGTACTATTTGTTGGTTTAAACAGTGGTATAAACAACAACAGGAAGTTGATCGAGTGACATAGCGTGTCGAATAAACTCGAAAGCTCAAGTTCACAAAGTCGCACAGTGCCCGAAATAAAAAAGAAGTTGTCAGATATCAAAGTGTGAAAAGGCGAGTCGTAGCCCACCATCTGAGTGTCATATGAAAGGTTACTAGGGTACAGAGCAAAAAAGGCACACAGTGTGAAAAAAGCAGGAAATGTCAACTTTAATCTCGAAATTTCCACTTTAATCACGTAGTTTATTTTGTCATTAAAGTAAAACATAAACTTCATCTTAAAATCGTTTAATTTACTAGTTTCTCAAATCCCATCATAACCAAAGTAGCACGTTAAATGCTTTGTTTTGTATTTGATCTTCTATGTGTGTGAATCACTACATGATTCTTAAACGGGCTTTCTCTTCCTCTGTCAGGACACAGAATCCATTACATTTTTGATATTACAGCTCTCTGAATAAGTAAAATACTGAGATGTATACGTGATATCATTTTCATGATGATAGGAGTTAAAGCATGTTATTAAACATGGGAACATGGTGGGGCAGTGATTGTTCATGTCTTATGCAAGATGCTTGCTGTGCGCGACCTTTGATGAAATAATTTATTGCAGCAGTACTGTCTCTTTCAAACGTACTAACCCCCAATTCCTGTCCTTACTTTTCTTCCTCCAAATACCCAATCACCACACAATCAGCTCTGTAATAGACGTTAAGCCATCTGTAAGCTTATAATGCCGATTCTTCAAAATATTTAAGGAACATTGAAATATATTCGTAATGTTTAATTATTCTATCCAATTATCCTTCCAGCGTCGTGCCAGCCACAGCAAGAATACAGCGCGAGACAGGAACAAACCGTGAACGAAGCTCAAGCTCGCTAGCGCTGCGGCACCGTGTAGTTAAAGTTTTATCTGTATAATATAATAAATATATTTTGCTGCATTTCATTTTAAAAATGATATTGTCATCATATGTAAATATGCACTTTATAAAGTGGCTCAGGTTGTGCAATATTATAACTGTATCATAAGTACAATTACCTCACTGTAAACTTGCAGGTACAAACAGTTCTACAAGGAGCACTTGATGGACTGATTGAGTGCATGTATAGTTCTTGGGATGAAACTGTTTGTGAACCGCGAGGTCCAAACAGGAAAAGCTCTGAAGCGTTGTTTGGATGAGACCAGTTCAAATAGCAAATGGCTGGTCAAAGAAAAAGATACAAGAAAAGAAAAACAAATAAGTTAGGCAATAATATAAAAGAATAAGTAACGAAGAAAAAAAAATCTATACAATCTTAAAAAACAGATAAGTAGAACAGTAGCGTCATTATGTACAGTATCATGATGTAAGTCTCTAAAGATCAGTCTAAGAAAAAAACAAAACACAAACTAATTTTAAGCTGTAGACAAAGACAAAATCAGCAAGGGTTCCAAGTCGAAAAGATGGCCCAGCCC
The DNA here is from genome assembly GCA_026402145.1 of Polypterus bichir lapradei. NCBI lineage: Eukaryota > Metazoa > Chordata > Cladistia > Polypteriformes > Polypteridae > Polypterus > Polypterus bichir. The sequence continues at coordinate 27,049,258 of JANRMT010062854.1, read as the reverse complement.
CCACTGGGCATCCTACCTAACATAAATTTTCTTAATTCATTAGTGTATGTTTCCAGTCTTCATATGAGAGGATTCAATGAAGTCGGTCTCGTACACAGCTGAAGCACTTGCCTTCATTCCAGCATCACTGATGCATGGTGCCTTGAGTAGGTGGAGGTGATGCAAGTTGCCACACAGAAGAACCAGAAAAGACAGCAAAGAAAAGCAGAGATTATTAAAGACTGCAAATTCCTGAAAAATATGAAAATTTTATGCCTACATTGTATATTAGGACTGTGGTGGGCTAGCGCCCTGCCCGGGGTTTGTTTCCTGCCTTGCGCCCTGTGTTGGATTGGATTGGCTCCAGCAGACCCCCGTGACCCTGTTGTTAGGATATAGCAGGTTGGATAATGGATGGATGGAAAGTCTATTAGAAGAACAAATAAATTGTGGATTAAAAAAAATTAAAATAATGTATTTTTAGCAGTTTTTAAAAATATTCTACAGTATTAGCTTGCTGAATTTCTATTGGTAATATATTCCATATTTTAGGTGCATAAGAACAAAAGGCCACATCACCACCTGTTTTGAGCTTGGCTTTTGGAATTATAAGCAGACCACCATTAGAAGATCTGATGTTACGACTTGCAGTGTATTGAGACAGGCATTCCAAAATACAGGACAAAGCAAGATTATTTAAGTCTTTATAAATCATTAGTAGCATTTTAAAGTCAATTCTAAAGAACACAGGTAACTAATGTAACAATTCTAAAACTGGTGAGATGTTCTCAAATTAAGATTAAGATTCTGGCTTCTGCATTCTGCACTAATTGCAGTTGATTGATGTCTTTCTTAGATAGTCCTGTTAGGAGTGTATTACAGTAATCTAGTTGACTAATAACAACGTGAATTAATTTTTCAGCATCCTATAACGTTAGAGTTAAAGACTTCAATTAAAATGTCTCTTTTTTACTCCATTGATTAGTCAGTTTTTTTTTGTAAAGCACCCTTGGGATTGTCAAAGGCACTATATAAATGTAACTTATAATTATCGTTGTATCACTTTCACTATCCATGGGATACATGCAAGAATTTCATTATACAATGCACACATGACAATAAACATGAACTTGAATGTGTACATGAGAACACTGCTGCTCAACTTTTAAGTGCTGCATGTATAGTGTTAGGTCATAAAATAGCACAATATTCAAGATTTTCCACACACAGAAACACCTGCAACTATACTACATCATTTTTACACTATGAGAATACATTATTTCTTTCAAAAACCAAAAACTTTTTTGACTGTGTACTCTTTCCTTCCACAGCCCAAATGAATTTATGTCAAACCCAGAAGAATCCAAATTGGCCTTGGTATGAGTGAGTAAAATGGTATTTTTTTGTAAGTTTGCTTTATAATCAACTGTTGCCACATACAGGGCTATGTCTTATGTATTAACGTTCAGGAAGAAACTAGACAGAATTTAAGCAATTTTAAACAGCATGCAGGATGAACACATTTCAGCAGAGATTTCTCTATATTGACCATATTACAATGAAGTAGTATTAATGAGGGTCAGCTGAAGATGGATGCAGGATGTAATTGTGGAAGAAAGACAGGCTAGCTGGACATATCATAAGATACTGTGAGAACAATATATTTTATACATTTGAGATAGATATTTGAAAGATACAATCTATGTCTGTTTCTGAGCTTATTATACAATTACATCAGTTACAGCAGAGTATTAAGAATGTTCCATTAACATGTTCACTTACAGAGAATAAAACAGAATTCTCAATTTTCTTTGACACTATTTAAGACTAAAATTCTATTCTATTTAACCAGACACTTACATGAATTTCACATTTACAATAATTTACCTGGATTGGCTCTAACTTCACAGAAACAAACCTTTACCTGGCTTACTGCTTATACTGCTGGTCCTTATTGTTCCCTCCTGCCTACTTTTAGTAATAATAATAATAACAATTCTTTACATTGTGACAGTAGCGGGCGCTGTCGCTCCACCAAACCCGCAGACAACACATTCAGACACCAGGTAAAATATAAGAAATAAATTTAATTTCTTCAATAATGTGCACAAAGCACCTCCACCTCCACAATACTCAATAATCATACAATACTCAGCAATAAATCAATACAATAAATCCTCCTCTCCACCTAGCAGCTCTGTCACACTCCCTCCCAACTCCGGCTCGGTCTGCTGGGTTTCCCACAGTCCTTTATATAGTTTGTGACCCGGAAGTGCTTCTGTCCTTCAGTCCATATGATTCCATAGCACTTCCGGGTCACATGAAAACTTCTTCTTTTCTTCATCCCAGAAGTATCTCATTTCTTCCATCCCCGTGACTAGGGAGTATTTTGGGCTATAATAGAAACATTCGTGCCTCCCTGCAGCATCCCCTGGTGGCCCCCACGGTATCCAGCAGGGCTGTGAAGTTGAACTCCATTGTCCATTATGCCCTGCGGGAATTCAGGGCACCTCCATGTTGTAGGGAGGACTCCATCTACCGGCCTGGGGGTGCTGGCCGTGATAAACTGCCGGCCATCCCTCACAACATTTATATAGTGCTTTTCTCACTACTCAAAGCACTTCAGTGAGTAGGGAGCCACTTCAAATGCCACTAATGTGTACCATCCACATGGTACATGCGTTTTTGCACGAGTGCGCTCACTGCACATGAGCTGTTAGGTGATGAAGTGATGAAAGAGAGATAGCCAGTTAGAGACAGAGGATGGTCAGGAGGCCAGAATGACTAGGCCATGGTGGGCAGTACAGCCAGGACGTCATGATACACCATACTCTTTATGAAGCATGCCCAGGGATCTTTCATGACCACAGAGAGTCAGGACCTCGGTTTTTTTCTCATCCGAAGTAATGGAGCATGAATTGAACTATAGACAAAGTTATTATTTTGTCTTTTTTCTCTTTCTTTATCATGTAAAGCACTTTGAGCTACATTGTTTGTATGAAATTGTGCTATATAAATAAATGGTGTTGTTGTTCTTAATGGAGGATTTTAATATTTGTGGAAACTGAAACCTTTAGCAAAGTTTTCACTTACCTGCTAAGTTCACTTACCTGCTAAGCCAGATTGTTATTGGCTTAACTCACATTGGATGTAATTATTACTTATCTAGTTGAGATTCAAAATTTAAGTATTACTCTAATAAATAAATTATTTCTGATCACTACTTAGTTATATTTGAGTTGCTTCTGCCCTTGCCATTACAACTGCAGGTTAAATCAAGGACGGTGCAAAATGTAGACTGTAACTCCACATCACCATTTGTGGATATTCTCAGAAACTTAAACTTAATTATGTAGAACAATCTAGATCAGTTGACATGTAGTTATTATGTGACTCTGAACAAGCCCTTAGATCCAGTAGCCCCCTCAAAACAAAAGTCATTTAAAGCAATTATAAACTCCCCCTCATTTAATGAGCGGTTTTATGTTCTTAAACTAGAATGGTGAAAACTAGAGCGTAACGGACAGTGCCCTACTCTGACTACTATTCCATATTAATAGATGACAACACAGATTATCCTTATGTACCGTTTAGAATAGTTGCTAATCTGACAAACAAGAATTCTAAACTGCTATGAGAAATACCTACAAGCATTAGCAGCAGATATCATGTACTACTTTGATGATAAAATTGATTACTTTTTATTTTTAAGATCCCAGATTTCCACATTGTCTCACAAACTACACATTGCAGTGCCAAATCCTGTCTCTTTTTGTACATACCCCTTTAGTAATTTTAACCTGATAACAGAACAGGAAATAATAATCATAAAATGAAACCTAATAGCTGACCTAACAAAATGAGTGAAAAGCTCAATTGTTGCCCTGGTAGCATCCATTGCTAAAATTAGAAATTGATTGTTAATGTGCAAAAACTGTCAATTAACAGACATTTAACAGAAATTGACTTAATTATTGAAAAAAAACAGAGTTAGACCCTAATATGCTTAATAACTTTAGCCCTATTTCAAATTTGCATTTTCTTTCTGAAGTACTTGAAAAAAGTAGTTGTTGCATAGCTTCAGTCTCACCTTACAAAGTGCAGTCTACTTAAAAAGTACAGAAATGGCACTAACCCTTGTTGTAAATTGCATTATAATATCTTGTGATCAAGGAAATGCTGAAGTAATTATGTTGTTAGATTTAAATGCAGTCTTAGATGCCACAGAGTACTCTATTCTGTTATTTAGACTGGAAAGTTACATTGGGCTCTCAGGCACTGTCTTTGCTTGGTTAAGTTGATATTTGTCAAATCAATTTCATTATAGGGGCAACACGGTGGCATAGCGGTAGCGCTGCTGCCTTGCAGTTAGGAGACCTGGGTTTGCTTCCCGGTTCCTCCCTGCATGGAGTTTGCATGTTCTCCCCGTGTCTGCATGGGTTTCCTCTGGGTGCTCCGGTTTCCTCCCACAGTCCAAAAACATGCAGGTTAGGTGCATTGGCGATCCTAAATTGTCCCTAGTGTGTGCTTGGTGTGTGTGTGTGTACCCTGCGGTGGGCTGGCGCCCTGCCCAGGGTTTGTTGCTGCCTTGTGCCCTGTGTTGGCTGGGATTGGCCCCAGCAGACCCCCATGACCCTTTCATTAGGATATGGTGGGTTGGATGATGGATGGATGGAATTTCATTATATACAGAATCATGTTAGTAGTACTCCGAAAATATATTCAGTACTTAAATATAGTATCCTATAGTATCCTCAGTGCTGGGACTTTTACTGTCATTAGTAAACATAAAATTCACTATCAGGTGATACTAGGTTATACTGTACCTTTTCAGATCAAACATTGTTACTCCTACAGTGTCCTTAAAGAAACACATCAGTGAATTAAAACAATGCATGGATGACAACGAGTTATCTCTGAATACATAAAAAAACATAAATGTTGTTTCCCAGGGTTAATAATGCAGACCAGAACAATATTCTGTCTCTTTTTAGCTCAGAAAGTCAAAGCTTAATATTTACTGAGTCGGCATGCAATGTAGGTGTTACCTTTGACAACAGTATGTCTTCTAAAACATACAACACTATGTAAATATATCCTGCTTAAGTTTATTTAATAAAAAGTTGATCAGAAAAACATTTTTTTTTCCATCTTAAGAATACATGGACAATGACAAATTAATTTATTTCATGTACCATTTATTTCAAGTAGAACTAACTTTTGCACTGTGTTTTTAATAAGTTGTTCAAACATTTCTATGTACTACTGCTTTCAGCTAATTCAAAATGCTGCTGCTAGAATCATAACAAGAACTAGAAACTATGACCCTATAACCCCTGTTGTTAAATCTTTACAGTGGCTACCAGCTAATTTTAGGGCTGATTTCACAATCCTTCTTACACATAAAGCCTTAAATAGCCAAGACCTTACTTGTTACGATTCACCTTCTTTTAGAAATTTATTTCTCCTCAGATATATTTTTTTCTCAGATGTTTACAGATGAGGTTAATGTCAAAAACACTAGTTAATAAATTTAAGGTAGTTTAAAATTATTTATAACCTACCACAACACCGTCTTGTTTTGGCACAGGCACTGCCATGTTGTGCTGCTGCTATTGTGGCGTAGCTTTATAAGTCTCATAACAAGACAATATAAAATCCACATGTAATTAGAAGCAACATCCTAGATTGTTTGGATTCCTCTAAAAATGTGGTCACTGGATTTTGAAACTGATTTATCAATATTTTATCTCTTGCCTCTGTTTTTTGACTTTGTACTTGCCTAACATTTTGGTTTTGGAAGCCCCTATAATAGTTGTCTCAGTTTCGACCTTTTCCTAGCTTTTTAACATCTCTGTCTTGGTCCTCCTCTTATAATCTGCCTTGTAGCAGAACACAAGTTACCTTATCTAAGGTTATCATTACATACAATCCAGAGTGCGGATTAAGGTGTCACGATGCCAACATATTAAATCTTCAACAGATTAATAAAGCAACAGTGGAAGGTTCAACTTTTAGTTACAGGGCCCTAAAGCTGTGGAATCATCTACAGTGCATCCGGAAAGTATTCACAGTGCATCACTTTTTCCATATTTTGTTATTAGAACATTAGAATATTAGAACATTCTAGACGAGAACAGGCCATTCAGCCCAACAAAGCTCGCCAGTCCTATCCACTTGTTTCCTCCAAGAAAACATCAAGTCGAGTTTTGAAAGTCCCTAACGTCTTACTGTCTACCACACTACTTGGTAGCTTATTCCAAGTGTCTATCGTTCTTTGTGTAAAGAAAAACTTCCTAATGTTTGTGCGAAATTTACCCTTAACTAGTTTCCAACTGTGTCCCCATGTTCTTGATGAACTCATTTTAAAATACAAGTCTCGATCCACTGTACTAATTCCCTTCATAATTTTAAACACTTCAATCATGTCACCTCTTAATCTTCTTTTGCTTAAACTGTAAAGGCTCAGCTCTTTTAATCTTTCCTCATAATTCAACCCCTGTAGTCCTGAAATCGCTATAGTCGCTCTTCTCTGGACCTTTTCTAGTGCTGCTATGTCGTTTTTGTAGCCTGGAGACCAAAACTGCACACAGTACTCAAGATGAGGCCTAACCAGTGCATTATAAAGGTTGAGCATAACCTCCTTGGACTTGTACTCCACACATCGTGCTATATATCCTAACATTCTGTTAGCCTTCTTAATGGCTTCTGAACACTGTCGGGAAGTTGATAGCTTAGAGTCCACTATGACTCCTAAATCCTTCTCATAAGGTGTACTCTCGATTTTCCGACCGCCCATTGTGTATTCAAACCCAATATTTTTACTTCCTATGTGTAATACTTTACATTTACTGACATTAAATTTCATCTGTCACAAATCTGCCCAAGCCTGTATGCTATCCAAGTCCTTCTGTAATGATATAACAGATTCCAAATTATCTGCTAATCCACCTATCTTGGTGTCATCTGCAAACTTAACCAGCTTGTTACTTGTATTCCCATCTAAATCATTTATATATATTAAAAATAGCAGCGGCCCTAGCACTGACCCCTGTGGAACACCACTCTTAACATCGGCCAGTTCTGATGAGGTTCCTCGCACCATCACCCTCTGCTTCCTGTGTCTGAGCCAATTCTGTACCCATCTAAAAATATCACCCTGAACTCCCACTTCTTTTAACTTGATGCCCAACCTCTCATGTGGCACCTTATCAAATGTTTTCTGAAAGTCCAGATAAATAACATCATATGCTCCACTTTGATCGTATGCTTTTGTTGCAACCTCATAGAATTCCAACATGTTAGTAAAGCACGACCTCCCTCTTCTGAACCCATGCTGACTGGTCAGAATAACTCCTGTCCTTGCCATGTGTTGCTCAATCTTATCCTTAATAATTCCTTCCATTAATTTTCCTGTGATGCATGTTAAGCTTACTGGCCTATAGTTGCTTGGATCTGCCCTGTCACCCTTTTTATATAATGGAATGATATTTGCCATTTTCCAGTCCTTCGGAATCTCTCCAGTGCTCAGTGACTTCCTAAAAATATGTGTCAAGGGTTTACATATGTACTCACTAGCCTCCTTAAGAACACAAGGATAAATATTATCTGGGCCTGGTGATTTGTTTGATTTCAGCCTATTTAATCTGAGCAGCACTTCTCCCTCTTCAATTTCCAAATCCCTCAGTACCTCCTTAGTAGTTGCGTTTACCTCTGGGAGGTTATCCACTCGCTCACTTGTAAACACCTCCGAAAAATGTAAGTTTAGGGCATCTGCTATTTCATTGTCTGTATCTTTTAATTCCCCTTTACTATTCCTGATGAACTTGACCTCCTCCTTGACTGTTCTTTTACTACTAAAATACTGAAAGAATCTCTTGGGGTCTTCTTTCGCCTTATCTGCTATATTCCTCTCCAACTGTCTTTTAGCCTCCCTGATATCCTTCTTAATGGTTGCTCTCATATTTTCATACGCTCTACGATTCACTTTGCAGTCATTAGTCTTATATGCCTTATACAGCAGTTTTTTCCTTTGCAACTTCTTTTTTAAATCTTTATTAATCCATCGTGGAGTTTTTTTTAGTTTCCTATTAATTCCAAATTTAGGTATGTATCTGTCGTGCATTACATGTAAAACATTTTTAAACCTGTTCCACTGCTCCTCGACTGTCTCCACACTTAAAAGCTTATCCCAGTCTATCCTACTTAGACTTTGTCGCATCTTCTCAAAATTAGCCCTACCAAAGTTCAACTTAACAATTTTAGTCTTTGCATCCGTACTATTACAAAATACTGAGAACTGTATTACATTATGGTCACTTGACCCTAGTGGTTCAATTACCTCTACACCCTCAATTCTATCCTGATTATTACAGAATACTAAATCTAGACAGGCTTCACCCCGTGTTGGTACTTTAACATGCTGTGTTAAAAAACAGTCGCTGATTACTTCTAAAAACTCCTGCTCTTGTGCTCCTCCATCTGCAACGTTATCCCAGTTAATATTTGGATAATTAAAGTCCCCCATGACTATAATATCCCCCTGTAAACTTGCCTTTTTGATATTACTAAAAAGATGTGTGTTGAAATTATTGTCTGAATTGGGTGGTCTATAACATACTCCTAAAATAAGACCTCTTTCCCTAATATTTTCCAGGCGAAGCCACATGTCCTCACTAAGATGGGGCTCATCATCCAACTGAAGAGGACTTACATTTAAACCCTGTTTGGCATAAACAGCAACCCCACCTCCTTTTCTGTTCTGTCTATCCTTCCTAAAAAATGTGTATCCCTCTATGTTACACTCATCTCCATCTTTGTTATTTAGCCAGGTTTCCGTTATTGCTATAATATCATAATTATGCTCTGCTACATACAACTCCAACTCACTTACCTTATTTTTGATACTTCTAGCATTAAGGCAAGCTATTTTTAAAGTGTTAATCCTTCTACATTTACGTGTTTGCTTAGAATTTACATTACTATGCATTTTTTTTTCTACACCATTGTTTGTTCTTCCATATATAGATCTAAATCTGGCCTGTCCTAAACTCCCTGCCCCCCCATTCCCTAGTTTAAACAATCCTCGACTAGCCTACACATACGCCTCCCCAATACATTGGTGCCCCTCCGGTTCAGATGTTATTATGTTATTATGTTATTATGTTACAGCCTTATTCCAAAATGGGCACAGTGACCTCCATCATCCGTAAGTGGAAGAAGTGCGAAACTACCAGGACTCTTCCTAGAGCTGACCGGCCATCTAAACTGAGCGATCGGGGGAGAAGGGCCTTAGTCAGGGAGGTGACCAAGATCCCGATGGTCACTCTGTCAGAGCTCCAGAGGTCCTCTGTGGAGAGAGGAGAACCTTCCAGAAGGACAACCATCTCTGCAGCAATCTACCAATCAGGCCTGTATGGTAGAGTGGCCAGACAGAAGCCACTCCTTAGCAAAAGGCACATGGCAGACCGCCTGGAGTTTGCCAAAAGGCACTTGAAGGACCTTCAGACCATGAGAAACAAAATTCTCTGGTCTGATGTGACAAAGATTGAACTCTTTGGTATGAATGCCAGGCGTCACGTTTGGAGGAAACCAGGCACCGCTCATCACCAGGCCAATACCATCCCTACAGTGAAGCATGTTGGTGGCAGCATCATGCTGTGGGGATGTTTGCCAGCGGCAGGAACTGGGAGACTAGTCAGGATAAAGGGAAAGATGACTGCAGCAATGTACAGAGACATCCTGGATGAAAACCTGTTCCAGAGCACTCTTGACCTCAGACTGGGGCAACGGTTCATCTTTCAGCAGGACAAAGACCCTAAGCACACAGTCAAGATATCAAAGGAGTGGCTTCAGGACAACTCTGTGAATGTCCTTGAGTGGCCCAGCCAAAGCCCAGACTTGAATCCGATTGAACATCTCTGGAGAGATCTTAAAATGGCTGTGCACCGACGCTTCCTATCCATCCTGATGGAGCTTGAGAGGTGCTGAAAAGAGGAATGGGCAAAACTGGCTAAGGATAGGTGTGCCAAGCTTGTGGCATCATATTCAAAAAGACTTGAGGCTGTTATTGCTGCCAAAGGTGCATCGACAAAGTATTGAGCAAAGGCTGTGAATACTTATGTACATGTGATTTCTCAGTTTTTTTATTTTTAATAAATTTGCAAAAACCTCAAGTAAACTTTTTTCACGTTGTCATTATGGGGTGTTGTGTGTAGAATTCTGCAGAAAAAAATGAATTTCATCCATTTTGGAATAAGGCTGTAATATAACAAAATGTGGTAAAAGTGATGCGCTGTGAATACTTTCCGGATGCACTGTATGTGAGATGACATCTTTCCTAGATTTTAAATCCAGGCTTAAGACTCACTAGTTTACCATACTATGATTTGAGCTGTACAAATTTGATCCTCTGTTTGTTAGGCATTTGTACAAACATAATGAGCAGTGCATTAATTAAAAACTGTTACCAACCACCCTCCATTCCTGGTATCCTGCTCTTTTACTTGGTGCCAGTACCGTACTTCCAAGTTATCTTCCTATTCATGTAAAAAGCAGCAGATACTGAAAGCCCAGGAATCAATGTTTCTATATTTTGTTAGATTGCTCAGCACAAAGTCATATTGTACAGTATACAGGTTGGGCAGCCAGTAGGTGTAGGTCTCCAGAACCATGACTGTGTTTGACTTTGTCTTTTGAAATTGCTTTATAACAACAAAGGCATTGGAGTTTTTGATTTCCTCTCCTCCATGCCAAATGGCCAAATCTCAACAATAATATTTATGGACATATATTGTTAGGACCCTTACATGTCATTCAATATGAAATTACATTATGTTATTAATAAATTGTAAAGTTTATAATTGTATTTTGTCTCTGAACTTGTTGTAGTTCTTAAGAGTCTGCACTCAGTAATGAGCGCTATACAAAAATAAACTAAGGTGAATTATATCCTAAGTAGCAGCACTACTCTACATGAAAAGAAAATCCTGAACATATTGATTATTGGGGAAGACCTGAGTGTTACCCTTAATTAAAGGACTACCATGATGCCAGCACACAGTAAGTGCCTCTTTTCTGACACGCTGTTTACATTTTTTGCCAAATATCCATTAACGGCTGAATCTGCTTGGGTTCTTCATCTGGGTAACTCTTTTGGACGAAATGGATTATGTTAAACAGTCCATTTGTTTACCCAAGATGCCTCTAACAAAATGTCCACCCAGTGCTAATATGTTTTAGGTAGTATTCCATTCCAGAAATACCTTGTTTCTGAGTCTGAGTCTGAGTCTAACAGCTTACTTGTAATGCCACCTAACTGACATGTTGGTGTCTAATCTATTCCTCCAATAAACTTTTTTTTGTGTCAGATGGGTGGTCAAGAAGGGCTAAAAGCAGACAGGCAACAGTCTAGATTTCTTTGATTTCTTGTATGCAAATCAATGTAACCTGTACATCCCCTTAATTAATTAATCACTTTCAGCCTGTTGCGATGCTTTCAGATTTTATTCAATATTCCATCTTATATTTTCTTACTACTATAACCAAATATATAGACTAAATAAATACTCTTACAGAAATACGTCACTTAAAAATTCAATATTTTTTTTTAAATTACTTTTCCCATGTAGTTTGCAGTGGTGGCTGAAAAAAAATTAATCTCATGTTTTCACTGAGAAAAGACATAGAGCTTTGTGTTGGTGACTGGCTCAAAACATTTCAAACAAAGGATATGTACTAAATCAGTATCAGTGCAGTAGTGGACACTAGACATACCTTTCCTACTGCATTCATGTTGATGATTTGATATTTACATGTTTCCGTTACACATAATAGCATTGATATTGTTATAAAAATTCACTACTTTTGACTCATTTGTTTGGGGGTGAACATTATGCTAAAGAGGCTATTTGTCCCTGTTAGATTACAATTATGGCAAAATCCCTTGAGAACAGACAAAATGAAGAAGAAAAGGAAAAATGTCCCCATGTGTCTAAATTCTGAAAGTGCTAGGTGCATTTTTATGTAATTTCTTAGGTTTGTGACAGTGCGGGTTGGCCCTACACTCCCAGGTCCTTCCAGGGTGACTCTTGAGCCCACTGACCCATTAACATACCTGAGGGACGAGCCAGCGGATGAGGACACAAAACACAAAAATAGCACTGGGTAGGTGAAATAGTACCATAGTGCTTTTATTAAAAACAGCCAAAAACCACAGTGTCCAAATATTTAGAGCATTACAGATCTTTATTAAATAAATAATCAATAACATCAAAGTCAAATTGATAATCCTTTAAAGGTGGCAGGAATCTGTCCTTTAAAAATGCAGTCCCCAGTGCATCCCTTTGAAAACATATGTCTCCTCAGCTAACCTCAAGCAGGTCATTGCAACTGAGGAGACAACTAACCGGCAGTTCAACCCACCTTCTCTATCTGCTTCTGTGGCTCCTGCTTCCAGGTTCTCATCCCTGCGGTCCTTGGCTGCCCCGCATGACACCTCACTGAGCCTTCAATTTCCCCTGCAGCCGTGCTACCTTTCTCTGGCCTATGCAGTGAGTCGCTTCAACTGAGCAACCCATCACTATCCCATTTCGCTCAGCCAAGTGACCTCCTTTAGACCCTGCGCATCGGCCACACACTCCCCAAGGGGCTTCCACATGGCTGACTGCCTTCTGTCTATTCCTCTCATCCACAAGCTCACATGCTCCAGCTTCCTCTGCCTCCTGCACTCTTCTCTCCATTCTTTTAACCTCCTCTTTTTTCCTTTTTTCACTGATCTTCTCCGTTCTTCCCTCCTTCTGTCATGCTAGTTTCCCCTTATATGTCTCTGTATGCCTCAGTTGTGTACGGCAGAAAGCTGATGAAGCAATCGAGACTCTGTAGGTGCATCTCACTTCAATTACCTGACCAACCTCCCACAGCTGTGCAAGTACACACACCCATTTATTTATTTATTTATTAAAAATGGCCTACTGATTGTTAAGCCACAGACCTACTATTCCACAAGGTTCTGCTCCTTTATTTATACCACTTTTGTTTTGGCATTTGCAGTATTAATGGCATAATTACCATACATCCTTGGAATATTCTGTCATAACTCAAATGCAAATGTAATACTTTTATACTTGTAGGCCCTGGCAACAACAACAGATACCTTACATGACCTGTAGGCTGACTACTAGCAATTGCCATGAGAAACATTATTTTTTATTATTTTACTTTGTTGCTGAATTGCCTCTAATCTGTAATTAGCTAATTAAAATGTTAAAACTTAAAACTACTGTAAAATTATGAAACTTGTACTTCATGATATTTCCTGTAGAAAGCTCCTGCTTTTGATGAAATTTCAACCACATACTTTTAAATGTCTCCTTAAATATTACAACCCCATCTAGGAAAAAGTTGGGACAATATGGAAAATGCATATATGTTGGGTCCAGAGGGGTGGGGCCAGCTAATACTGCAGCTGGGAAACCACTCCCACTGTTGTTTAGGGAGAAGCAGCTCATGTAATGGCTACCTCAGCACTGAGGATTATTCCGAATTATTTTGATTTTATAGTTCTGAAATTTTGACCACTTCTCTTGGTTAAAGGTACTGTTATTGTTTTGTGAATATTGGTTTTGTTTGCTTTTTTGTGTTACCATTTAAGCAAAAATTATATTTTTACTCCTTTACTTCCATTTACCTTTACTTTTGCAGTTCTTTTAAATTCTTGAATAACTCTTAAAATATAATTGATCTTTGATTTTGTTTTGTATTCAAAGTCAAGGTTTTTTAGATTTTCTCTCTTTATTTTGTAGATATTTTGAACTTTGTTTTATTTAAAGAAATGATCTGGGAAGGTTTGAATACTGCCTTTTGAGTTGGCGTTAGACTGCATGTAGTGAGGTTTACTTTGGGTTTACTTATCTGGCTAGTGGATTTTCAAGGCAAGCACCTTTTGAGTCTTGTTGTGGCAGGATCACAACAAAAGTGGCTGAATATTTAAGCGCTTTAAATTCACATTTTGAAATTTTGTTATACAGATATAGCCATGTAATCTTGCAACTTTCTTTTTTATACTTACTAAAATCAACAAATACATACATTACATCTCTAAGTCTAAATTATGTATTAAGTAGTCCATTTACCTGTCATATTCAAATTACTTTTCCACTAAGGAAAAGAGATCTTGACTGATGTATAGTACTGTAAAAAGTGTAGTGTAATATAGTAAAGTAAAAGTATTTTAAAGTGGCTTAAAGGTTAATAGCAACTGAGCATGTTCTGTCATTGCTATAACGGGTTCCAGTTAACAATAACATTAATGAGAGGTGGCCATATGCTGTCCTTTCACATTTTTCCTTGAATTGTAAATTTTCTTTAATTTCAAGTAGTACAGGACATATTGTAATATAGTTGATGATTTTGGATTCCACTTCGGCAGAATGAGAGGTTGAGTAAGTACTGTTTTGCACTTTATGCCGATAAAATTATTCCTAAATGGTGGTATTTTTTCTGGTGGTTTCTGAAAGTTTTCTATTAAAGGTTTGTAGCAACTTCAGATCTGTTTAATATGTAAGTGAAAGCTGTAATTCAGTAGTACTGAAGCAAAGGACATAGGCAAAATGTGGATGAGAAAGGTATGTGAAAATATCTCCAGCAGGTACGGCTTAATTCAGGGATAACTTTGACAGCCTAAATAGAGAGAGATATATAAGTGATATGAAACTGCTAAGGCATAAATACTACTAGGGGTAGTAGCCCAGCTGTTTGATTAGGTGGCCTTGCCTCCTTAGGCTCCATACACAGAAGATATAAATAAAAAATACCACAGTAAAACAAAACCAGAATTATTTAAAAATATAAAACAAAAAACAACAACATCAAAGTTAAATAAACGGGAAAATAGGGGTAGAACTACAGCTGAACCATGACAGAGAGAAAGTCTAAACAATCCTATGATACATTGTAAATAGGTACATTTTCAGAAGGTAGCTGAACATCAGTAGATCTGAAACAGTTCGGATTGAATATTATTGGACAGGTTGTGAGCAACAACAGATAACCATTTACATTTTTATTACTTTTGGCAAGAGAATTGTAAGCAGAGAAGCCAAAGAAGAATATAAAATTCTAGTAGGGATATATGGATATTCCAGAATATTTAGGAGCAGAGCCATGAAGTGATCTGTAGATTAAAACAAGCTCTTCAAATTGAATCCTTGCATCAAATTAGACAATTAGAAGATAACAATTAGAAGGTAAAATCTCATACTTTGATTTTTGCAGCAGGACATAAAATCAGTTTAAAATGTCATTAAAGAAACTAACAGTCTGACAGTATTCTGGCAAACAAAGAACAAATCACGGACAGAAATGAAAAACTTAGAGTAACTGAGGACCAGGTATGAAAGGAGTATTTTAGAAGCATTTCTATAATAACAAATTAAAACACATAATTTATTTTACCTTAAATGTCCAACTTGAATAAGGTATATTGGAACAGACCAGGATTTTATTAGGGTTAATATGTTAACAGATGATATCTCACGAAATAACCTCAGCATCTAAGACTGTAGGGCTGGAAATATTTTGTAAAAGACAAGGAAAGTTTATTCATTCACAATGATAACCCATGAAACATTATGCCTCATGCTTATGCTGCTGTTCACAAAAAAATCATAACATTCTTGAACTTCTTAAGTTAGATCCAGCAATAATGTTAGGAATTGAAAACATTTTAATTATACTCTGCTTCAGTTGTAATGTATTGTCTTTTTTCCTTCAGTTTTTTTGGTACAAGGATTTCAATTTTATTAGTTTTTTTGATCCTTGTTATTGTTCGTGTGGTTACTGAGTACACTTTCTAGAATGGTGGCTACCCCATTGAAACCCAGAAGTTGTGACTTATTACACACGATTCTGTATATTCTCAAAATACTTTCTATTGGTAGTGTGCAACTGTCTATTAACTGCTTTATACTCCTGATATCTCTGAATGATAATTTGGCTTGCCATACTCATGATAGTTTATTTATAATCATACAGAAAGTTAAGTCTCTGGTTGACTTTGATGATGTTGTGATGATGTTATCTAAGGCAGCAAACATGAGTAAATTGACATTCCATCAAAGTATAATTTGTCAAACTTCAGTTTGTTTTTCTTTTTTTTTTCTTTTTATTTTAGTATCATTGCATTCTTGTAGAAAGTAGAACAGATTGTAACAGGCAGGTGAGCATAGCAGTTAAGACTTTGAACTTAAAATCCTGAGGTTGTAGGTTCAAATCCCGCTACTAACACTGTGTTACTATACCTGCCTGGGCAAGAATTGGAAAAACAAAAGAAATGCATCCAGTCGTATCTCAGATGTTGTATGTCACCTTGCATAAAAGTGTCAGCCTAAAAATTATGTTGAATGGATGACGGTAGAGCTTGGTCTTTCAACTACTTCCCTGTAGCCAACTCAATATTACAATATTGTCATTAGCTGGAATGTGTACCTTTTATAAAAAAGGCTGATTAGCAGACTTAATATAATTATTTTGAGAAGGTATGAGTCAGGAAAGAAATAAGTATTTTTAACCAAACTGGCGGCCAGGTTATCGCCAAAAGAGTAGCAGGTATTCATTAACCAAAAATGAAAAAGAACAGCAAACAGAGACAAAAGTCAGGAAAATTTAAAGACTAGAAACAAAGCAAAAAACAAGTCAATGTTGTTCAATCCTTTATAAACATAAATAAATAAATATAAGCAAACTCACAGTTTTAAAGGAATCCAACAGCTAGGATACTCATTATACCACACCGTCATCTTAAATAGCCAACACATAAGGTCACAAATTAGATCAATGTAGGTGATGTGATTGCAAACTCCCACATGACAGGTAAACACAATTGCTTTGGCCAAGAATTGTTTTTTTTTGAAACGGTGACATAGTGACCTGATTATCATAATGCTAAGAATAAATTTACATTACAATGGAATTATAATTCCAAAGCAATATGTATAAAATGTGCCAAACACTGAAATAATAAGATTCATGACAACTGCCTGTCCACAAACATACTCAGGAACTCCCCATTATTATTTCTGAAACTGAATAATTTTATTACCTTATAGCCCCAAAAAATGGTTCTCTTGATTGCATACTCGATGCCCTGTAGGCACAGAAAAAATTAATCATATTTGCATTTTCAAATCTTTTAAGAGTAAAATGTTTCACAACAAAGTTTACAATGTTCAAATGGATTTTTTGTTAAAAACAAAGAGTGGTCAGAAGGAATGTGTCTCACAATTTCTACCATTTTGCTGCCAGGCATGTATGTACTTCATTTTTTATAAACCATCATTTTCTCCATCAGGGTCTGCCTCATCTATTTCAGCAGCCGTGTTTTTCTTTTGTAAAAAAACATACCTGTGGTAAATTGTGAATGAAAAGTATCTTGGCTGTAATTTAGCAAACCTTCTAAGATTGCTCTCTTAGGATAGTAGTTTGTATCTCTGCAAAATTAGACAATTTCCAAAGGAGAAATGGCTGTTGGGTAGTTAATAAATTAAACTTTAGCGGCTGTTGCAATGAGTCCCATCAGCTTATATTTATATTTGAAATGCAAAAGTGTATTACTCATATCAAGGTCATCTTCACCTCTCCCAGCAATGACAGGAGCTACTTTAGAAAAGGCTAAGAAGAAGGAACTTTAACATAAACGTAACTTGTGCTTTACTCATCAGTATTCCAGCCTTCTCTGTCTACATTTGATGTAGTGCCATGTTACACAATAATTTTAGTGGTTGATTTAATGTTGGGTTTTGCATTTTCAAAGCCTCTTTTCAGGAGAGGTGAAGTTCTTCTAAGTAAACTGAAAAACATATCTCCAGTTCCACCACCATACCAAGTCAGTAACGCACCTTACCAGAATAAAGGAGCATGTTTTTTTTTCTGGTTTGACTTTATTTGAGTGGTCACATGAAATGATTTTTCACAGTTTTTATTTTAAGTCTAATTTTACAATGATGAACATGGTTTCTATGTATTTAGTAGTTAGGGTTACATGTAGAATTGTACCTTCACCTTTTATTTTCAAATTCATTTTATGCTTAGCTAAAAATATGTAATCTTATTTTATTTATTATAAACTATGATTTTGTGAACATTTGTTTATGGTTTCCACCACATGACAACCTGAAGTGTGAGATACAGGATGTCCTCAATGAGACAGTATTAAGTTCAGCGCCATACACTTCCATGTTGTCCAAGATTGTGGAGAAAATATAAAAATATGACTGGACCTTTGCTTTCCTTTTGATTTAAAATATTTTTGACTATGACAAAACCTTTGAGCTGACAATTTCCTATTTGCTTTCAACTTACAAGACTATGATTAGCTTCAAATTCTCTTACATACCAGATATTTTCATACAAATAAACAAATTAAATTAGACATTTTAGAATATCTTGTTTTAACGGTCTTCAATATTTCAGACAAAACAGAATGTACGATTAAAACATTACATTTTTGGAGGTCATATATTGAAAAAAGCCAGTCAAACGCTATAAAATTTTGAGAGAGTTGCACCTCTCCCAGGAAATGAATGAGAAAATAATTTAACATTTGAAATGGCTAAAATCAAATTTTGAGAAGTACTTCCAAAAAACCTGAAGAAGGGAACAAATAGATTGCAAATCCCTCTAAAGAAGAATATTTCAAAACAGAGAGACTGTCAATCAGCTAAAAAAGAAGTTGGTCAAAAATTTGATTATTACTTTAAGATCTGAATTCAAATGGAAATTCCTTATTAACCATTGGGCAGATAATTCAGAAAATATGAACAGCTGACCCAAAAGACACTTAACAGTAAGTTTCTGTAGCCATTTACAAATGTGGAGATGGTGAAGAGGGCTTTCTTTCCTTACACCTTTATAAAAAAACTAGCTGTGTAAGCCCATGCTGTAAAAAGCCCGGGATCCTAGAAACTATTGAAATTGTCAGAAAAAAAAATGAAATGTAGAGAATTGTCAGGTAATTGAAAGGAACTATTCTGGGCATCTCTCTCTTAGGAGGATTCGTTTTGCCGACGTGCTCACATCGCTTGTGCATTAGTGCCGGAAGAAAAAGTAAAAGGGATACCGTTTTGCCGATGTTAGCAGCTAAGCGACTTTGTCTTTCTTCTGAGGTTTCGTTTTGCTGACGTGCTGGCCTCGCTTGTGTTATTAGCAGTTAAGCGAATTTTCTGTTTCCTCATAGGCAGAGCACTTACCTCGACTCCACCTCTCGCTTCTAGGCCGGACAGACACACACACTTCCACGTGTAGACGTTTATATATAAGATAAGATAAATACATTAGTTAAGCTAAATGCATTCCAGATTTGAGACTATATCCTACATCAGTTGAACCTTGCAAAAAACTATGTGCCTCAAAACAAGTTCAAAGGTCACAGGGAACATTTGTGGTGTGTTTTATAAAAAAGATTTCTATCTCAAAATATAAATAATTATTAATACATTAAATTTCAGTCATTCAATCATTGTACAACCCGCTATATCCTAACACAGGGTCACAGGGGTCTGCTGGAGCAAATCCCAGCCAGCACAGGGTGCAAAGCAGGAACAAACCCCAGGCAGGGCGCCAGCCCACCACGGGGCACACACACACACACCAGGAACAATTTAGAATCGCCAATGCACCTAACCTGCATATCTTTGGACTGTGGGAGGAGACCAGAGCACCCGGTGGGAACCCACGCAGACACGGGGAGAACATGCAGACTCCACGCATGGAGCATCCAGGAAGTGAACCCAGGTCACCTTACTGCAAGGCAGCAGCGCTACCACTGCACCACCCTACATTAAATGTGCTCATTTTAATTGTAACTTCATTTTTGAATGTAAAAATATACACACAGGGCCGCTGCTGGCCAAGTGGGTGCCCTAAGCAGAAATTTACTTTTGTGCCCCCTCCCCCCAAATATTACGGAAGTAAAAATAAAATAATAAAAAAAACACCTACTATAGGGGCCAAAATAGAACTTTATTCAAATACAATTTATTTATGTATTTACTTTTATCATTTATAAATTACAATTGTAGCTCTACAGCAAAAAATACAAACTAAAATTACACTTTAAATAAAACATTTATAATAAACTAGCAAAATACCCGCGCTTTGCAGCGGCGAAGTACTGCCTTAAAATTTTTATTAAGAAGAAAATTTAACCTTTTTAAACTGAGGGAAAATATGCCAATTATTATTTGTTAAGGATCTCTTTGTATACCATGTTGTCAGTTCGGCCCTCCGGTTGTAACATGACCAAGCTGTACGCTGAGCTTACTCTTGAGCATGTAACTTACAGTTGGCCATGTGAACAGTAATCTTGTCTCAAATCTCACAGCTTGGATTGCTACTATCATAATCGGTTTGAGTTTCATGGTTTGTTTCAATTACGATAGTATTTGCAGGATTTGTTGTGTTGAAGTGACATTTGGCATCTGTCAAGCATTGTAAGCACACAACCGGTTTCATCGATAAAATCACATCCAGCTTTTGAGAGTTTAAACACTCATAAACATCAAACTGTCCACTACTGAAATCATCACCTGTGAATCTAAGATGTTTAAGAGGCATTGGCGGTTGTCGAAAGGTGTAAAATATTTGGCCATTTCGGTACACTTGAAAGCGACAACCGAACAATTCAGCGGCAGCCATCAACTTACATGCAGAACCATAGGTGAAGGGCTTAAGCATTTCACTCTTATAGTGCTCCTGTGTAGTATAATTATCTCCTGTACCGTCATCAGTCCACACCTTGAACCTGTCCCAGTCATTCAATACATAAGACACAATGTTCCTCCGGATATCAAGAGTGAGCCTGATATGGCCGTGCAATATGTAACACAGAGAATGGAAAAGGTAGGTGCTGTCTCCGGGCATGGAAACCACTCAGTAAGTGACAGTTCTTTGATCGATAGTGATCACCTCGATAGACATGGTAATGGAGGTTGGAATGATAAAGGAAATGGGTACCTGAGCAATGTAAAGTAAGTCTAAAATACCTATACAATAACTATAATTGTAATAAACAAACAATAAAACAGCGGAGAAGCCATGGATTAAACAAAAAGGCTGTAGTTATCAGTAGGGAGACGTGAATCCCGCAAGGAAGGGAATGTAGAGACCGGAGCGACGGACGGTCTTATATAGGCAGGCAGCCAACAACGTGGGAGGCGTTGGGATGGGGGACCCAACGCCACCTCACACAGTGACTGAGCTGCAGGCTATGGACGTATATATGTATGTAAGTAGGATTCAGTTAGCGTTGGGAACCCATGTACCAAATTTCTTGAAGATGGGCCCATAAGTAACAAAGACTGTTGAAAAGTTCAATATGGTGGCCGACAGTAGCATCATACCACCGAAATAAGTACATACATTGGTTTCGGTTAGTGCAGGGAAGCCGCCAATAAAATTTCGAGAAAATCGGGCCATAAATAAGAAAGTTCAACATGGCGGACGTTGTTGACCATTATGACCATTACGCGTAGAATTTCGAAATGAAACCTGCTTAAGTTTTGTAAGTAAGCTGTAAGGAATGAGCCTGCCAAATTCCAGCCTTCTACCTGCACGGGAAGTTTGAGAATTAGTGACGGAAAGTTCAATATGGCGGCCAACAGTGGTGTCATACCAACGAAATAAGTACGTACATCGGTTTCCGTTAAAAGTTTAATATGGCGGCCGACAGTGGCATCATACCACCGAAATAAGTACCAAATTTCAGCCTTCTACCTTCACGGGAAGTTGGAGAATTAGTGACGTTGGAAAGTTCAATATGGTGGCTGACAGTGGCGTCATACCACCGAAATAAGTATCTACATTGGTTTCGGTTAGCGCAGGGAAGCCGTCTACCAAATTTCGTGAAGATGGGGCCATGAATAAGAAAGTTCAATATGGCGGACGTCGTTGACCGTTATGACCATTACGCGTAGAATTTCGAAATGAAACCTGCTTAACTTTTGTAAGTAAGCTGTAAGGAATGGGCCTGCCAAATTTCAGCCTTCTACCTATATGGGAAGTTGGAAAATTTGTGACGTTTGGAAAATTCAATATGGCGGCCGACAGTGGCGTCATACCACCGAAATAAGTACGTACATCGGTTTTGGTTAGCGCAGGGAAGCCACCTACCAAATTTCGTGAAGACGGGGTCATTCTTTTACCTACACGGGAAGTTGGAAAATTGGTGACGTTGGAAAGTTCAATATGGCGGCCGACAGTGGCGTCATACCATCGAAATAAGTAAGTACATCGGTTTCGGTTAGCGCAGGGAAGCCGCCTACCAAATTTCGTGAAGATGGGGCCATAAATAAGAAAGTTCAACATGGCGGACGTTGTCGACCGTTATCTACCGTTATGACCGTTACGTGTAGAATTTTGAAATGAAACCTGCTTAACTTTTGTAAGTAAGCTGTAAGGAATGAGCCTGCCAAATGTCAGCCTTCTACCTACATGGGAAGTTGGAGAATTAGTGATGAGTCAGTCAGTCAGTCAGTCAGTGAGTGAGTGAGTGAGTCAGTGAGTGAGGGCTTTGCCTTTTATTAGTATAGATAAAATAAACAATAATAAACTGAAATAAAATCAACACTCATCTGCTGGAGCTTTCCAAAGTTCAAAATTTAGAAAGACACACTTCTGCTTCTTCTTGAGGCAAAGTCGTAAATGAGCTCTTCATATGATAAAGCCTTTGCTAATTCAGAGTTGATGCTGACAATTGCCAGACCACTCATGCGCTCTTGTGCCATAGATCATGTAAGTGTAACAACTGCATTTATCAGGCCTTTGGTGCCCTTTTCAGGCATTTTTATTAAAATTGTAATGTAAACTGTTAATTTTGTATTAGATTATGTATTTTAACACTGTTATTTAATGACACCATATGGTCATTATTAATCAATAATCATAATTGCCTCTGTGTTTTAATATAATGCATTTTAAGTCATTTTGTTTATTTAGATCTGCTTGTATTCATATTAAGAAAGATGCGCTAGTCGTGAATTTATTACCGACATTAAAACACATTATTAACATCGACAGAATAAAATAAAGTTTCACAGGATTATGAACGTACCTGAAAGTGATGTACAGGCTTCATCTTGGGCTTTTTTTTTCTTTTGTTTCTCGGCGCCAGATTGTTGATGTCTCTTTCCTGGACCAGGCATATTGTTCAATTATTATCATTTTTGGCCAAATAGGCAGCCGTAACAGAGGTGAGGGCGCGCGCGTCATCACGTGTGCTTAGCCTACTCTGCGTTCACCGTAAAATGCAATATATACATTTGTATATGTATACAGTATTATTAATATTAATTTATTATTATAATATATAAAAACGATTTTTTTGAGCAGCTGGGATGGTGCCCCCCTGGGAGTTGGTGCCCTACGCAGACTGCGTACTCTGCGTATAGGGGGCGGCGGTACTGTATACATACTATAATTGGCCAACACAATAACTGGCCCATTTAGTTCTGACTACAGCCTATACATTTTAAATCACAGCAACTGTATGAATTACAAATATCTTGCCACTATTAGCAGTACATTTTACAAAAATGGACTGCCAAGGAGTATGCAAGTGAAAAAAGGTTGGGAACCGCTTGCTTAGAGGATTTCTGATTTTGCATTTATTACTCTTTAAGCACTTGGCACAAATTTAATCCAATTAGAAACAGCCATCTTTATCTAGATGTGGTAATTTGTCAATACTGATTCTTGTATTGCAATCACTGAATTATTTCCCCATGTTAGTTTTTTTAGTGTGCGATTGAACCTCTCCCCCATCATTACTTAGAGCACAGCCTCTAAGAGGAAATGTTTTCTTCAGGGTTTTGAAATTCTTTGTTAAAATATACATATTTACTCTTACTGATCCAAGGTTTTATTTTATTTTGCCTCCACTCAGAATGTCTTGAACTGCTCTTGTCAGTTTTTTGACTGATTTATTTTTAGGAGCCTGTACCCAACCATCGACAACTACATCATGTACTATAACAATAGCCTCACTAATAGACAGTTTATGTTTCATTTCATTCACAGCGTTTTCAACAATAATAGGTCTTCTGTAAAGGAAGAAAGACACAGAGATAACTCAGGGTTTTATATCCAGGATTTTCAGCTGTTGTTTATTAAAAATGTTAAAATGTTTTTGAAATTAAGCAACCAAAGTCAGCAGGTATGTCTTGCCTGACAATGATGATCTAGCAAACAGATCGGACTTCTGCTTTTCAGGTCGTGATTGATAATAATGCCACCAGAAAATCTTTGACCAGTTTGGAGGCTTTTCACTGTGTCTCACCCATTATACCATGAGGTACATCCAGTTCCACCTCGGTCTGGTTACTATCCTCAGACAGCTTCAAAACTCACAAATCTTATGGAGTTTCATCTATAATCAGCTTGTGGTAGCACAGTACTCCACAAGAGACCCTGACACCTGATTTCCATTCGCACCACTCATAGATAAGTACATATACATAAGTTTCCAACAAGATTTGTAAACTAATGTTTTAGTTAAAGTTAGCTAACCTATTAGCTATCTTGATTAACTACTTCCTACACCATCATCAGAGAGATTTCCCATCATTCACAGTGTGCAGACACATCACGATTAGTCGATTAGTGCCAGAAAGCCACATTCTTTTAATGAAGGTCAGCAAAAACATGATTTCACCATCAGCACTTCTGCAACTATGAAGGAAAATTTGGTAAGCCTTACAATACATTAGAGGTATTTTATCAATAGGCATTTCTGTTTTGATCAAGTAAGGCTTCCATTCATTAATGGTTGACCCATTTAAAAGTTATAGATTGTGCTGTTGGTGTTAATATCCTTTGGGTTTGGAGCAGATTTTGCAGTAGCAGGTCATATGTCGAAGCAGTCCATTTTGCATTTATGTAGTCAGCATGCAAAGGCAAGAAAATAAAAAGGGAAAAAAGCATGATATTAGATTTAATTGGACTGTCAAAGCCAAGTTAAAATATGATGGTGATAGTCATATGTATTAAATTATTGGTAATATTATTCTTAATTTTGAGGTCCTGTTTTGTGCCTGTATTTTAAAAATAATTTTGCCTCAGCAAATGGTTAGGGTTCTCTCATAATTTTAGTGTAAGATCACGCTCAAACTAAAGTCATTTTTTCATTGTATTTCTGCTCATTTTTACCTTGGGTGCCAACTGGGACATATCAATATGGATATAGCATCCAGACCTAAGGTCTGATGGCTTTATATTATTTAAAATGTGTCAAATGTGTTACAAATAATTTGGATACCTTTGTAACTGCACGCCCTTTGGAACCTCTATTAAGAATATTTTTTTGAATTCCACTCAGCATACTTTTCCCAAGTGCAACTACTGATTAAATATCATTTTATAACCTTTGTGTTTACGGCCTCCATAAGGGAGAGATTTTATTTTAGTTTAACAAGACATAGCAGCAAAAGTAAGCACAACTACTTAAATATTTGAAAGTTTTAAAATTCAATATTGAAGACTGAATATTATTGCAATAGGAAATCCCCAGACATAGACACAATGAAAGTGCTGTAATCTGAGTCAAAAATCTCAATGAAAATCTGCTAAGAAGACTTCTACATAACTTCATTGCTTTACAGTAACAGGCAGACTAGAATGAAGAGATCTCAGTTCTCAAATAAGCTTACACAAAGTAAGAAGGCTGTCAAAGTTGACGTAAAGTATGGCACATAAAGCATGGCGCATTAACGGGTCTAAGTCCAAGGGTTCACTTTTTGAGAATAATGCCATGCTATAAAAGCGACATTGAGGGTGCAGTATGAATATGGATGTTAGGTTTAATCATATTAATATTGAAAAACTGCTGACAAGAAAATTCAGTCATGAATAAGTGCCCATGCTAAAATATTGTTTGATAGTTGTTTTTTTTTTTTTTTTTTTTTTTACTTTTCAATTTTCAGCTTACCTCGTGTACATTTCTCATATGTCAAATAGTGCTACAATGTGGAAGAAATACACAAGGTGTCAGGAAAACATATATATGAAATATCACAGTGAATATGAAATATGACTATAAACACATGCCAAACTTGCATCTGCTCAACTCATCAAGGACAGTGGCTTAGAATAATGACAACTGCTAATTAATATAAATAGAACAATTATGATACAACATAAATGTTAAATGCACTGAAGTACAAAGATTGCTTGTGAAAATAATGAACCATGAACTGAGGAGTATTAAAGCATTTATTATGTAAAGTGAGTAATTAAATGATGACAAATAAGCCAACTTGATTAATGCAAAAAAATAGGTAATTTTCAATTGTTTTCAATTGTTCACAGTATGACATTGCATAAATTATGGTCTACATTATAGTAACTATAATTTAAAAACTAATATGAGAGAAAGGTAAACATTAATGTATATTGTGTTTTAAATGAAGCCATACTTATCAATGTGCTTATTGGTAACCTATACAATTATATTTGCTTTGACTTTAGGCTAACATCCCAGGCAAATATAAACTTCATTGTCTAAGACCTCTTTGAGATTTAAATACATTGGGTGCCAAGTGATAATTTTATGGTTAATTTGCATTATCAGACAGATTCATTTCCTACAGAGTCCTGCTAATTTTAACAGATTGTAGCCTGAAGGTTATTGTAAATGATGCTTTCCTAGCTTGAGTTTAAACAGAAGTATTCTTCCTTATTAAATTATTCAAATTCATTTTAAAAATTGTAGCCGCTAGGATCTTTTTTTTTCCATTTGCTCATTTATATTTAACTACAGATGCTTTCATACTTAACCCTAAGTGTTGAAGAAAACACATGCAGTTGTTGGATGCTCCCCAGAGGATGTTTTAGGGCCAACACTGATCACAGATTTACTATCACTAGAACTGACCAATTTCAATAATTTTTGTTTTCCTTTTAAAAAATATTTACATTTAACGTCTGCATAACCAACCATTTACTGTATAAGCTTATGTTCCATTTAAAAGTTTTGGTATTTTTACAATTAAAATAATCTTTAGACCACAGCTGTCCTTTGATCAATTTCATTAACAAAATGAAATGTTATTAGCTTGTTCAGTAGCCATTAAATAAAATAAAAACTAAAGTGAATAAAATTTGTGAAATATATAATATTCACACCCCTTAACTTTCTGCACACTTTAGTGTACTGTAGATTTAGTTTTAAATGGAAGACGTTGATATTTTTGCCCATTAATTTACACTCAATCATCCATAATGACAAAGTGAAAACATGTTTTCTGAAAGATTTGCAGATTTCTTAAAAATTAAAAACTGAAATCTCTCATTCTTGTAAGTATTCAGATCCTTATTTCAGTACGTTGTAGAAGCCCTGTTTGAGCCGTTTATCCAATTATTCCTCGAAGCCTTGTTAGGTTAAATTGCCATTTCAGGTCTCTCCACAGAAGTTCTCTTGAGTTTACCTCTGGGTTTTGGCTAGTTCACTCAGAGACAGTCAGAGACTTATCCTAAAGCCACTACCATGTTTCGCAGTAAGGATGGTATAAGGCAGGTGATGAGCAATGCCTGGTCTTTAGCAGATATAGTTTGTGGAGTTCTGCTCAAGGACTTCCATTATTGACTTTAACCTTGATACACCTCTAAAAGAATGCTTCATCTGCTTCCATTTCTCTCTTTCTTTGTGATCCCCTGTACAAAAGTTCATTAATTTTATCTTATTTCTCACTGATCATCATCATTATTACTTCATTCATTAGTTTTCTAATTTTACTATGATTTAATTTCATCAGGTTCTTCTGTACTAAACATTGAAGTCTTCCTTTCTTTCTCTTTATTCTTCCTTTGTCATCTTCAGTATTTGTGTTGGCTTTGAACACATTTCTTTGTGAAAAGCTTTTTCAAATAACACAAAACAAATGGAAACCTGTTTGAGCTGTACTTTTTTCTTACACACTATTCTTATAACAGGCACTGTATTGTCTTTTTCATTCCACAACTTGTCTTGATTCCAAATTGACTTTCTGAGCTTCTGAGCAGTCCCTAAAGCATTGTATTTATCTATATATATAAAAGTCAAT
Source organism: Polypterus bichir lapradei (assembly GCA_026402145.1). Taxonomy (NCBI): domain Eukaryota; kingdom Metazoa; phylum Chordata; class Cladistia; order Polypteriformes; family Polypteridae; genus Polypterus; species Polypterus bichir. Next base: position 27,021,191 of record JANRMT010062854.1, on the reverse strand, counting down.
GTGTGTATGTATGTTCCAGCATCACGTCCAAACGGCTGGAGCAATTTTCATGAAACTTGGTACACATGTTCCTAATTTCTCGACTAAAAATACTGTAGGGTGAAATCAGCCATAACCCACCCCTTTCAGGGTAGGGTGGGGGGTGATCTTGTGGTCTTGTATGCATGTTATCATCCAGTTGACACTTGAAACGACCACCAGAGGGTGAACTGGAGGTGACTGTCAGCATTCTTTATGTTTGAGCGCCACCGTGCCCCTGTTGTTTTTGAAATTAAATAGACTTCTACGCGTGGAAGTGTGTGTGTCTGTCCGGTTTGGAAGAGAGACGTAGAGACGGAGTGAGGGGTCCAGCTCTGAGGATACACAAGCGAGGCCAGTACACTGGCAAAAGGAAACCTCCTAAGAAAGACAGTCACTTAGCTGCTAATGCACACACGATGCAAGCACTTCGGTAACATGAATCCTTCTAGCAGAGAGATGCCCAGAGTAGTTCTGATGATTTAAATACTTTCAAGGATCCTGTGCTTTTAACAGCATGGGCTTACACAGTTAGTATATACCAGGCATCTGCCAGCATTCTTTATTTTTGTGCAGCACTGCGCCACTGTTGCTTTTCAAATTAAATAGAGTTGGCCGGTTCTGAGCGTCAACTGGATGATAACATACATACAACACTGCAACACAATGCCATTAGTGACTCTTTATCCATCCCTCCTTTATCCAACCTAAAGGAGTTAAGGGAATTATTCTGGTGTGCACTAGATACTTTCACAAGTGCACCACATACTATGCATGCACCTGATACGTTCGTGTGTGCGCCAGATACTATCACATCCACCTATATGTCATTTCCTTTTAACAGAACATACTACTTAATAGTTTGATGTTGTATTTATAGTTACACTCTACAAAAATAGATACTGCCATGTTTATAGAAGTATACATTCAAAACCATTGTGTTGTTTCCGTGAATCAGCAATGCTAACCACTGCTCTTGAATGTAGTAGAAGGAAATTAAATTAGTTATCTAACTGCTTACAGATAGTTATTAGCTCATAGCCGTGTTCTTATTCACATAACTTAGGAAAGCCATTCATATTCCACATTTTGATTGCATGTGAATTTTTCCCACCCCCATGCAGTACACTAATAAAATTCTTTGACAAACTTGCCATACTTGCTAATTTGTGCCATTTAACATGCGCTCTAAAGAGTTAAATTGCCTTAATTGTCACTGTTTTGTGACAAGACAGACACTCTTGTAATGGATGGCGTTGCAGGCCAAATGTATAAGAATTAGCCACGTGGAGCAGTGCAGATCTTAAATCATTAAAGGGCAATCCAAGGGTCAGAAAATATATGAGGTCTTCTGAAATAATAATGATGAAAAAATTGGGTGGCATGGCCAGTCAGTGGCACAAAGATTGTAATTCTATGAACTCAATGTTCTTATTGCTAATTTGTGGCCATTGCTTGGTTGCAGAATCAGTACAAGAAGGCAGACAGCCGACAGACTACCTCTGCAGCTCCACCACCTACTCTCTCACTGCTTCTGTGCAGAGTGTATCATTCTGTGGCTGCTAGCATTGTTGCAGGTACGTGATAAACAAAAAAAACATACAGCCTTTATGGCTTGTATTGGCTGATTCTGGCAGTTTTTTTTAAAACATTATTACTTTATTGTTTTCCTATGGCCCTTGGCCATAAGTGCAAGTGACCTGAACTCAGTTGGCCGTAAATCAACTCATGATTATATATATACATAAACCTCCAAAATACCAACAGTAATGAGTCGCTTGTTTAATAAAGTCCCATCAGATAGTAGTGTTAAGCAAAGAGGGACCCGCTGAATTCCAGAGTGGTCACTCAAAAGTAGTCCATGGATCCTTGCAGCTCAGTTATTTAGTATGTACTGTTTACTGCCCTGACAGCCTAGCCAGAACTAGGAGAGGCAACTCTTTCAAAGATTCAGTTGCCAGTATTAGAACTAGGTTTGGAAATTTGGGAAAGAGGGGAACAGAATGGCACAGAAAAAACAGGATGGTGTTTGATAACCAAATCTTGTTGTTCCAAGCCAATACAGTTTAAGCAAAAGAAGATTAAGAGGTGACATGATTGAAGTGTTTAAAATTATGAAGGGAATTAGTACAGTGGATCGAGACTGTTATTTTAAAATGAGTTCTTCAAGAACACAGGGACACAGCTGGAAACTTAACAGTAAATTTCACACAAACATTAGGAAGTTTTTCTTTACACAAAGAACGATAGAAACTTGGAATAAGCTACCAAGTACTGTGGTAGACAGTAAGACATTAGGGACTTTCAAAACTCGACTCGTTTTTTTGGAAGAAATAAGTGGATAGGACTGGCGAGCTGTGTTGGGCTGAATGGCCTGTTCTCGTCTAGAGTGTTCTAATGTTCTAAAGTGATGAGTAGAGAATAAGAGATAATAAAAAATGAGATAGAGGAATTAAAATAGAAGAAAACTTGAGAATAGGTTGAAATTGCTACTGCCCAAGCAGATGAATGAGGAAACAAATGTACTATGCTAGCAGTATATTTGTTGCAAGCTAAAAGCACATAGTTTCCAAGGTAATTGGTTATACTGAGACATGAGATGAAGTGTATGACACTAATAGTAAAGATGATTAAGGCTGCTGGGAAAAATAAAAATAAGGAAGATGTTAAGGCTAGTGTGCATGAGGTTATAGAAAAAAAGGTCAGTTATATGGGACTCAGTAAAAGGGGGACTGTAAAGGCACCGCAGAGTCACTCAAACCATAAGTGTTTAAGCACAAGTTCAAGTTGAACATAAAGTGAAGTACGCAAACTGTATAGACAAAGACTGGGGATAGCTTGACTCAGTGCATGCTACGTATATATAAATGCAAAGAATTATTATTATTATTATTACATATGCAGGATGAAAGTTGCGAAAGGACTCAGGTTACATACATGAGCATCTAGGCTTTGTAACAGCAAACCCTAAATACATTATGAGGAGTGAAGAGTCTAGATATTTTATGCAAAGTATAGAGTCGATAATAAATTCCTTAAAATTTATTTCCACTGAGGCACAAGACACAGATGACATATGTTAAGTCTGGCATGCTAATATGGAGGCCACACAGCAAATATAAGGAATAAAAATATAGTGTGCAGCTTATAGTGCTTGCCAATTAGATGAATTACGTGCTACTTTGCCAGAAAACAGTAAGAACAGTAGAAAATGAGAAGACAAAAGTAGACTGTGAAACAATTTTTTTGGTCTACTGAAAGCAGATTTTAGCTAAAGTGGACAAAAAAGGAAATAAAAAACAACTGCAGAGCTTTTTATAAGATGGAAGGTTCAAAAAAGGAAAAAAGAGTATTGTGAATCAAACCTGTAGCACCTACCATTTGTGGAAGGTGATGTACAGTGCAGTCCATTCTTGAAAAAGACCAAAGCTTATACACCCTGCTAATAATTTGCTGCGGTAAGGTGTGAAACACAGTTACAGTAGTTATGGCACTTATTGATACTGTAGCTGAAATGACATTGATTCATGGGAATTCACAAAGATTTGCAAGGTCCACTGCAATTGTAAATGATTATGGAGAATCAGGTATCAAAACTAAGGTTAACACATTTTTGTAAGTCACAATAGTTAGGTTTGAGAATTTTATGTTATGTTAAATTGTATTACTAAAAAGGGGCAGTATTGTGGCATTTTACTTAGCACTGCTGCCTCACAACTCTGTGTTTGAATATCAATGTACAAGCTTTTTTTCAGATTTTTATCCCAAATCCAAAGATGTATATATGAGGTTAATTGGCAAGTATAAAATGACACTCCATGTATTAGTGCCTACTGTGATGGACTGACACCCCATTCATTCCTTTGGTGTAGGCTTTGGCTTTCTGCCATCTTCATGTGTATTAGAGGGGTTCAATATTGAATGGATAGATAATGACAAGGAGCATAAGAATAGTTCAATGGATTTAAAGGAATGATACTACAATGCCCAAGTTACAGGTGCTTACGGTTGTCACTTTATTTATAAGGCTATATAGAAAGACACGTTCATCTTGTGGTGAAATGGTTGCTGCAGAGTACAACATAAATAATACTGTACATCTTTTTAATAAACTGGTTTCTTTTTAGTGTGCTATTTTATTCCTAGGAGATTTTTTTTTTATAGTAAACCTTGCTAACAGGGACACAATGAGAAAACATTTGCAGTAAAATTATGTGTTTTATATGGTCAAGCCAAATTCTTTTTTCCTCATCCTGCACATGTGTTAGATTCTTTCTTAAAACCTGTAATTGCATATGTGCTTTGTTGACATTCTGTTTGTTTCATTGTTTCTTCTATAAAAGCTGAATATACGTGTCTAAACCTAGTAAATTTGCATTCCTATAACTTCTCAGGATGTCTCAGTTCTTTTACAAAAGACTGCGTGGGCATGTTCTTACTTTTGTTACTCAATAAAGAAATGTCCAAGAAATTATAGTGGAAAAATGTGTTGGAAAGCTTTTGTGACAATCACACATTTTTCGTTATATGAAAACTGAACCAAGTGTGTTACTCCTTTAATGTGACTTATTGTATTTCTAGTTTGTTTAAATAGATTTTACATAAAAAATAAAAGATACATTTCTAAACCCCTTTTCTAAAGCTTCTGTTATAAAGGTATAAATCAATTAGGAAAGATAGCAGCATGGAATGAATAATGATGGCTTTGACTTGTCCAAAGACTTTCTAACTGGATTCAAATTCTGTCCCAGGAAAAGGGCACAGTTTACAACAAGTGACCTTTGTAGCAAATCCCTCAAAGTGCTCTGCACCAGGTCATATTTTTTTGGTTACTGGCTAATTAGCAAAGTAAACATTATTAATGAAGTACTATTGAGTACTGAACACCATCACAAAGCTATTTATAAGCAAAGAATAGTACTGTCTTTACATTTATTTTTCAACACTTGCACTTCAGGCTAGCTAAGTGAGCTACACAGTGAGGCAGAGGTATTTATTGATCTAGCAGCCTTGCAGTTTAAAGATCAACATCTTAACTGGCTCTTTAGAGCTGCTCATACCATTAAAATACTCCATGGCTTTGAAGGTCTAACATCTCTTATGGCTTTGACTTCTGCTATGCTTAACCTGTCTGCCACCAATTTAGTCAGCATTCCATTCCTAACACTTCTAACATCCTTGTGTTTGACAAATGCTGTCCAGCTCCTAAATGCTGGGTTATTGGCAGTTACTAAACCTCTGGATAATAAACCACTAGACCAGGGGTGTCAAATGTAGTTTTATTGAGGGCCAAAAATAACAGTTTATATACAAAGACGCAGGCCAAAATATACACTATATGGACAAAACTACTGGGATGCACCTCTTAATTATTGAATTCAGACCCATTGCCACGGGTGTATACAATCAAGCACCTAGCCATGCAGTCTCCAGTTACAAACATTTGTGAAACAAAATGGGTGGATTTGAAGAGCTCAGTGACTTCAAGCATGATACTGTTTTAGAGTGCCACCTTTGCAGTTAAACAGTTTGTGAAATTTCATCCCTGCTGGATATTCTATGGTTAATTGTAAGTGACATTATTGGAAAGTGGAAGCATTTAGGAACAACAGCAACTCAGCCTTGAAGCAGAAGACATTGTAAAGCTACAGATTGGGGTTAACGAATGCTAATGTGCATGGTGTGTAAACGTCACCAATGCTCTGCTGTTTCCATAGCTGAAGAGTTCCAAACTTCCACTGGCATTAATTGAAGCACAAAAACCGTGTGGCAGGAGCTTCATGGGATGGGTTTCCATGGCCGAGATGGTGAATGCAAACCTCACATCACCAAGTTCAATGACAAGCGTCAGATGGAGTGGTGTAAAACACACCGCCACTGGACTGTGGAGCAGTGGAAACGTGTTCTATGGAGTGACAGATCACACTTTTCTGTTTGGCAGTCAGATAGATGAGCCTGAGTTTGGTGGATTCCAGGCGAACACTACCTGACTACATTCTGCCAAATGTGAAGCTTGGTGGAGGGGGGATAACGGTGTGGAGCTGGTCCCCTTACTTCCAGTGAAGGGCAATCTTAATGCTTCAGCATACCAAGACATTTTGGACAACACTATGCTTCCAACTTTGTAGAAACAGTTTGGGGAAGGCTCTTTTCTATTCCAGCATGACTGTGCCACAGTGGATAAAGCAAGTTCCATAAAAACAGGTAGGATGAATTGTGTGGAAGAACTTGACCGGCCCTGACCTCAACCCCATCGAACACTTTTGGAATGAACTAGAACCTTGCCTGATGAAGGGACCTTAGCTGCCTCAAAAGCTTGCATTTGTAATTTATTAAGTTTGCCAATAAAAGGTGCCATTTCACCCTACTTTCTCCTGTATCATGTCTGTCTTGAAAAGTTTATTTATTGCAGGGCAGCAAATCACTTTCGTTTCACTTTTTCATGCTGGGCCACTATAAGCAGTCTGTTATTATCCAGCTATAGTTTAGTGGCTTCGGTGTGTTGTGCTGTGCATAAACGTGACAACCACTATAAAGGCATTTGAATGGCAAGTGTAAATGTCAATTACGAATAGAATCTTCATATGAAATGCATACTAAAGCTGTTTTTTGAGAAAACTAATGATCTTCACAGGCCATATGTACTGTAACATGTTTTGAATATTGAAGATGCCGGCCATATTAAAACAGTCCAAGGGCCAGACCCGGCCTTCAGGCCTTGAGTCTGACAACCCGGCACTAGACTGTTAGTTTGTTTCCTTGTAATAACTTGTTGCTTGTCCCTGAGTAAAATGCTTATCTTTTTAGAACACTAATTATAAGAATAGATAAACAATTGTGCCTTGTTCTCTGATTTTGGTCCACACAATACAATTTATACAATACAATTTATTTTTGTATAGCCCAAAATCACACAAGAAGTGCCGCAATGGGCTTTAACAGGCCCTGCCACTTGACAGCCCCCCAGCCTTGACTCTCTAAGAAGACAAGAAAAAACTCCCAAAAAAACCCTTGTAGGGAAAAAATGGAAGAAACCTTGGGAAAGGCAGTTCAAAGAGAGACCCCTTTCCAGGTAGGTTGGGTGTGCAGTGGGTGTCAAAAAGAAGGGTGCCAATACAATACAATACAATACACAGATCAAAACAATCCTCAATACAGTATAAAAATAAAAATTTTACAAGTACGGAGCAGAATTTAACAGTATATGATATCACATAATATAATTTGGATTAGTTTAGAGTCCTGGAGACCTCAGCCATTAAGCTGCCTCCCCCATTTGGCCATTCCACAGCTGAAACAGCGCTGGGCTAGCCAATCCGATTAAAGGACCCCTCTACCCCACGATTCCTGTGATCCTCCACCAGGGATGACTTTACCTTAGGCAGGCAAAACCAGTTGGCAGGTGGGTTGTGGGGTCATTAGTAACAAATTATAATTATCATGTTACTTATGTTTTAGTGCTAATGACTAACAACAGAGATGCATTCTGTACAGGTAAACAACAGCTCTAGTCAGGATATGCTAAACTGAAGTAGTGAGTCTTCAGCCGGGATTTAAAAGCTGAGACCGAAGGGGCATCTGTTATGGTAGCAGGCAGACCATTCCACAGTTTAGGGGCCCTGTAACTAAAAGCTCTACCTCCCACTGTTATTTTATTAATCCTTGGAATCATAAGCAGACCAGCATCTTGAGATCTTAATGCGCGCTCTGGTTTGTAAGTCATGATAAGTTCATAGCTGACAACAGTACCCAAGTCAGTATTGAAGAACTACTGATTAATGTGCATGTTATTCACTACTGTTAGATGTTTTTTTCTGAAATGCACAGAGTGTTGTACCGGGTGTAGCATCTGCTATGTGCCAGTACTGCTCCTTTCAATGTGATAAATGGCAAATTAAGTAACTAATATAACAACAGGCACGTGATCTGGTATTCACCATAGAATGTTGCTGAATAAAAAAAATGGTTCGCCATTTGTATTTGTTCTTGCCCATTTAAAATACGGCTGAGACACTTTATAGTATTATATTCTAGTGTAATATATATTAACTATATTACTATAGTATAATAATTACAGTATAGTGTTGAGAAAGAATTTTACCACTCCTTTGACTTCTTTGCTGTGCTAAGACTTGTTGTGTACCTTCAACTTCCTTCTTACAACTGTTTCTGGAAAACCAAGCAGTTTTCACACAAGCAGATAAACAGGTAAACCTCTTTTCAGTGTTTTTCATCCTGGTCTCCACGCCATTTTACCAAGGACCCTGTTTGATCCTTGAGGTGAACACTAAATTCCTTAAGGTGGCTCTGCACATGATATAATTCCCAGTAATTCTGTTCATATCAAGAACATGTGCAAACCTATGTGTTAACCGCTCATGTAATGGTATATAGAGAAATGGATGATAACATGATACCTCATTTCCAGTATAAATAAGCTATTATATTTCTTACAAGTTACTTTCTTCTTTTTTTTTAATTTCCCCACAAATCTTCACATAAGTAATCTTCATTCCTACTGTGTGGTAAACTTTGTGATGACTCTTACACCTACAAATACATAAATTCATCTTTCCATCTTTTAACCAGTTTAATCCAGTTCAGAGTTGTGGGGGCAGAGCTTATCCTTGCAGCATCACATGCAAAGGCAGAATCTCATCATTGACCAGGAACCACAGGGCTCAGTCATGGACACACTCACACTGGGCTGATTTAGTCTCAATGTTACCTATCATGTCATAAGGGAGTGGGAGAAAATCGAAGAAACCCAGAGAAAAAAGTATTCAGCAAACTAACACCGAGAGTGACCGGGCTAGTATTAAGACGCAGAACTCTGCACCTTTGATGTATGATCTGGAAGAAATAAAGCAATGAAATATTTCATACATTCTCTATGTAGGCTTTTCTAATCTTCAGGAAACAAGTTGCATAAGTCTTTTAAGTCTGAGACTTTTCTCCTTATTTTTACTCGTCATACCCTTTTCCTGATGTACTGCACCTTTCTGAAAAATTGGATTAAGAGCACTAACAAACAATATATAGCATTTAGCTATAATGAAACCAGGGTGAGGTGCTTTGCACAAAGAAAAGTAGAGTGCACATATATGTCTCTCATTTGGTACACTACTGTAGCAAGTAAGAGGGACTGTGGAATTTCCATACCATTTTATCTTTTTAATATTGAAAGCCTTTTTTTATTTTGCTTGTGATTGCTTTACGATAGTTTTGTCTTCACCACTAAAACTCAATTTAAACATTCATATTATATGCCCTTTGATTCTCTTTCATTCTTAATATTATTTTTGTAAAATTATCACCACTAATAATACCTTTTTGACCAACATATTAGAAAATAACTACTTTTTCAATGGCATCCTAAAATGTGGTAATTGTGTTATTTAAACTATGTGAATGTGTGTAGTTGCTTTAGGAATGCAGCTCCTCTACAGTAGCTTTCCAGTATTGGTTTATTTCATGAAATAAATTTGCAGGCGATACAATATATTGCATACAAGCTGCCATGTTATTTGCATCCCATTTCCATTCATGTTTTATTGGCTGCCCAAATGGCTCGTGCTCTTGTAATTATTACAGCCACTGTGCAATATTTTACATTCTTCTCTGTCGCAGCTCAGATGCTCTAAGCATAAAGAAAAAGCAAGTAGCCACGCAAAGCAAAGCGAGCATCACCCTAGCCTGAAAACTACATATTATTGAATCTGTGGCTATTGATCTGCTTGTAAACAGAAAATGACCTTTTTTTCTCAAGTGCAATATCATCTTTACAGGAATGCCAATATAAAGATCTGCCTATCTTGAAGAGTAGGATGATGCAGAGTGATTTATATCTGAAAACCTTTAAATTAAAAGCTTTATCCTTTCTTTCTGACATTTATTTATAATGTCTTCTCTCAGGCACAAGTTAGGCCTCTTTTATTATCAATCTGGCAGCAATGATGGACACCTATAATTCAGAGTCAAAGGGTCCTTGCCTGCCCAATGCACCATGTTATTGCAGAGCTATTCAATTTTTTCTACTCTAATGTTTAATCTTTTTAAGCCAGCACTTCAAACAGATGTTAAGCTTCAAATCACAGATATATGTATATGCCCCCTCACTTCAGGACAAAACTAGATCTTGTTCATAAAGCGATTTTTTAAAAATAAATTATATATTTATTATCTCGAGTGTCAATTTTTATGTGGTCAGTTATCACATCTTATGCTTTACTGAAGGCTCACTCTGGACAAAAATATGACTTGTTTAGGGATCTCTTCCATTACTAAAATAAAAATATTGCACTCTTTAATCTCTTGGATATTGTACATGCTGTGAATACCATTTCAGTTTTAATTGTATGAATTATTATAGCTTGGATTAGTGCAAACACCTCCTATCTGGATTCTGGATGACAGTTTTAACCAGTCATTTAATCAGAGGCTAATTTATGTCTCCCACTGAACTCGGATGTTTCAACTAAATGTCAAATACGACTTCTGATTGAAGATTCAAAATTACCCTGAAATGTGTGTTTTATGTTTCAAGGACAATGAAAAACTCACAGTTACAGTTGAGACTTTTATCTTGCTGTGTTCTGTGTCTTTGATATAAAGCTCTGCAAGTAAATAGATTTCACAGTGGTCTATCAAATTATGATTTACATGTACAGATAACCAAACCATTAGAGGAGCAGTTCAGTCATTGTCACCCATGTAGGAGAAAGATTAGTGAAGATTATTCTACATTTGATTAGAAGTTTAGAAAAAAAAATATTCACCACCTACAAAATTAACAACGTTGGTCTAAACGTATTCATGAAGGAAATATTTTAACATGCTTTTTTTATTGACAAATAGAAACACATTTAGATCATTACACAGTCTTAACTTATATATCAATAGCATACTCTTTTAGTTCCACTTAAATAAAATACTTTACTATAAATAAAAACTACAATAGAATTTGTAAAACTCCCAGCAATTCTATCCAGCTAATCAAAAATAGAGCTGCTCAAACTGTGTATCTTAATATGTTTTCTTCCACAGGATGTCTCTGCTTTACTCTCTCCACTTGCTCCTGATTATGGCTAAAATTCATTTAAAATTTTTTGTTTTGATCTACAAGTCTCTGCATGGCTCTACTTCCCAGTACCTCCATTCTGTGCTGTCTCTCCATACAACTCTATAGTGCCAGATGTGCTCAAAGTAATACTGCACAAAAACCTGATATTTTTTTCACTTACTGTATATCTCTTTTATTTGTAGTGATGTCCAGAAAAAATGTAATGTCATGTTTTTGTGGAGAACAGGTTTTACAAAGTTAAATACTAAGCATCAGCAAACAATATACAAAAGTCCATTAAAAAAATTCAAGTTACATTTGTGACACATAATCCATGTGACAATTATCCAGTTTTATGCTCACAACACCTAAAGCATAGATACAGTGCATCCAGAAAGTATTCACAGCGCATGACTTTTTCCACATTTTGTTATGTTACAGCCTTATTCCAAAATGGATTAAATTCATTTTTTTCCTCAGAATTCTGCACACAACACCCCATAATGACAACGTGAAAAAAGATTTTTGCAAATTTATTCAAAATTTAAAAAAAATTGAGAAAGCACATTCTCAGCTCAAAATTGAGCTCAGGTGCATCCTGTTTCCCCTGATCATCCTTGAGATGTTTCTGCAGCTTAATTGGAGTCCATCTGTGGTAAATTCAGTTGATTGGACATGATTTGGAAAGGCACACACCTATCTATATAAGGTCCCACAGTTGACAGTTCATGTCAGAGCACAAACCAAGCATGAAGTCAAAGGAATTGTCTGTAGACCACCGAGACAGGATTGTCTCGAGGCACAAATCCGGGGAAGGTTACAGAAAAATTTCTGCTGCTTTGAAGGTCCCAATGAGCACAGTGGCCTCCATCATCCGTAATTGGAAGACGTTCAAAACCACCAGAACTCTTCCTAGAGCTGGCCGGCCATCTAAACTGAGCGATCGGGGGAGAAGGGCCTTAGTCAGGGAGGTGACCAAGAACCCAATGGTCACTCTGTCAGAGCTCCAGAGGTCCTCTGTGGAGAGAGGAGAACCTTCCAGAAGGACAACCATCTCTGCAGCAATCCACCAATCAGGCCTGTATGGTAGAGTGGCCAGACGGAAGCCACTCCTTAGTAAAAGGCACATGGCAGCCCACCTGGAGTTTGCCAAAAGGCACCTGAAGGACTCTCAGACCATGAGAAACAAAATTCTCTAATCTGATGAGACAAAGATTGAACTCTTTGGTGTGAATGCCAGGCGTCACGTTTGGAGGAAACCAGGCACCACTCATTACCAGGGCAATACCATCCCTACAGTGAAGCATGGTGGAGGCAGCATCATGCTGTGGGAATGTTTTTCAGCGGCAGGAACTGGGAGACTTGTCAGGATAAAGGGAAACATGACTGCAGCAATGTACAGAGACATCCTGGATGAAAACCTGCTTCAGCGCGCTCTTGACCTCAGATCGGGGCGACGGTTCATCTTTCAGCAGGACAACGACCCTAAGCACACAGCCAAGATATCAAAGGAGTGGCTTCAGGACAACTCTGTGAATGTCCTTGAGTGGCCCAGCCAGAGCCCAGACTTGAATCCGATTGAACATCTCTGGAGAGATCTTAAAATGGCTGTGCACCGACGCTTCCCATCCAACCTGATGGAGCTTGAGAGGTGCTGCAAAGAGGAATGGGCGAAACTGGCCAAGGATAGGTGTGCCAAGCTTGTGGCATCATATTCAAAAAGACTTGAGGCTGTAATTGCTGCCAAAGGTGCATCGACAAAGTATTGAGCAAAGGCTGTGAATACTTACGTACATGTCATTTCTTAGATTTTTTATTTTTAATAAATTTGCAAAAACCTCAAGCAAACTTTTTTCATGTTGTCATTATGGGGTGTTGTGTGTAGAATTCTGTGGAAAAAAATGAATTTAATCCATTTTGGAATAAGGCTGTAACATAACAAAATGTGGAAAAAGTGATGCGCTGTGAATACTTTCCGGATGCACTGTAAATAATAATAATACATTTTATATATATAGTGCCTTTCCCATGCTCAAGGCGCTTTACAGAGTTTAAGAAAGAACGGCAGGGTATACAGTATATAGCATTGTATTAAACCAGATAAATAAATAAATAAACAAGAGTAAGATAGTAAATTCAGAGAAAAGCCTAACAGACAACATAACTGATGGTTTAGCACACACACACAGGTTACATGAGCATCTTGACATAGAGGTAAACTGAAAGAAGGGTAATAAAGTCAGGTAGAGCTGAAAGCCTTCCTGAACAGATGAGTTTTGAGTTGTTTATTAAAAGAACTCATGGAGTCAGCTGATCTGATTAATTTTGGTAGGTCATTCCAGAGTCTGGGCGCTATACAGCTGAAGGCCCTGTCACCCATGGAGTGTAGATTAGTGTGGGGCACAACAAGATTGCCAGAATTAGTGGACCTTAGTAGGCAGACAGGCACATAGGAATGGAGATGTAGTTTGGCACAAGATCGTTTAAGGCTTTGTAAGATAGATAGATAGATAGATAGATAGACAGAACCTAATTTATCACTGGGGGAAATGTGGCTCTTTATAGAAGCTCAATAAACAATTAAGTTAATATTATTATATTATGACAACCACTAAACCTCCCTTAAGTACACAGACAGAATGACTAATATGAAAGAAAACTAAAAAGAGTCAAATTTTGGCCTTATGCAGGCATAATGATATAAAGGAACCCTAGACACATTTCTTGACACACTTTTGCTGAATAATTTGTTGTCTGAAAATTCTCAGTTTTAGTGTGTCAGAGTGAGGATGTGCAGTATTGTTCATAATGGCACTCGGTTTTTATCTTAATTCTCTTCTCTGCTGCTACTGCTACCTTCAGGGGGTCAAGAGTGCATCCCATTATTGGGCCTGCCTTTTTAATTAACTTGTTGAGTGGGCCTCTCATGAATCAAACTTACTGGCTCTGCAAACACCACAATATAGGAAATCGCACTGTCCAACACAGAGTTGTAGAACATGTAAAGATATCATATCCCAAATTAAAGGAGAGCAAAGAGTTTGCTCTATCCCATCTTTTATAGTTCTTCTTTGTTACTAGGCCAGCTCAGATTGTCATTGATGTAGACCCCCAAGCACTTCTAGAAGTCCACCAGTTTATGCTAAAATATTGTTTAAATAAACACTTCTAAAAATCAGAGTGCCGCCACGAGTGGCAGCCTTTCCTGCAGGTCCGTGTATGACTTTATCTTTCTACCTTTTTCTCTATTTCACTGATCACTCCTACCACTTTCTTTTATGTGGACTCGTTCCCTGGACAGTTTTTACTACGTTTTACTACTTGGGCATGGATTTTTACACACCGAGACTCATCTATTCAGGTAGTCAACTTCAAGCGCTGAGAACAAAGGCTTGTGCCGGTGTGGTTCCCTATTTACCCGATGAGGTAAAAAGGCAGTATCGTGGCAGCAGAGCCGGAACTAAGTTAAAAGCTAAGCGGCTAGCGAGAAAGTGGCAATACAAGCCTTCAGTGCCTTCTGCGTTCCTGGGAAATGTGAACTCACTACCAAATAAGATCGACAAACTGGCTGCGCTGGTGAAAAATGTCAGGACCTACAGAGAATGCAGTTTGTTATGTTTTTGTGAAACGTGGCTAACAACTAACATCCCAGATGCTAACGTGGAGCTACCCGGGTTTAGCACAGTTAAAGCGGGCAGAGACGCAAATACCTGCAAGAAGCGGAAAGGAGGAGGACTCACTCTCTATGTGAATACAAGGTGGTGCAACTCTGGACATGAAAACATCAAAATCTCCACTTGCTGCAGGGACAGTGAACTGTTGGCCGTAAGTCTCTGTCCCTATTACTGCCCAGAGAGTTTGGACACATCATTGTTGTTATTGTTTACATCCCTCCTCGGGCGGATGTGGAGATAGAGGGTGACATCATCCACGCCGCTGTTGCTAAACTACAAATGCAGCATCCCGAGGCTCTTGTGCTAATCTCTGGAGACTTTAACCATGTGACACTGGACAAAACATTACCTGTCTTCTCCCAATATGTGGATTATAACACTCAGGGAAATAGGACTATTGACCTACTGTATGCAAACGTTAAAGATGCATACAGCGCCACCCTGCTGCCTGCGCTTGGAAAAGCAGATCATAACCTGGTTCTGCTTCAGCCTCACTACAAACCAAGATTGAGGGAGCTACCTACAACCACACGCTTATTCAGGAAGTGGTCCCCTGAGGTAGAGCAGGCTCTGAGAGACTGCTTTGGAACTATGGACTGGGATATCCTGCAGGAATCTTATAGTGAGAATATTGAGGAGGTTGTTGACTGCACTACTGACTACATCAACTTCTGTATAGACATTGTAGTTCCAGTAAGAACAGTACGCTGCTATGTTAACAACAAGCCATGGATTACAAGTGACATCAAGGGCCTTTTGAACCAGAAGAAAAGGGCTTTTAAAGGCGGTGATCAGCATGAGCTCAAGTGCATGCAGAAGGAACTCCGAGTCCAGCTCAGGGTGGCGAAGGAACAGTACAGGATAAAGCTGGAGCAGAAGTTGCAGAATAACAGCGTGAAGGAAGTGTGGGATGGGATGATGATCATCACTGGCTGCAGCTCAAAGCTATGTGCCACCATCGAGAGAGACATGGAGAGAGCAAACCAGATGAACAACTTCTTTAACAGGTTTGACCACCCTAACCCACTCTCACCTCGGAGTACTGCACCCTCCACCCATCCTTCTGCTGATACCAGCATAGGAGAGAGTTTCCCCCCACCCACAATTACAGCAGCCTAGGTAAGCAGAGAGCTGAGGAGACTTTGTGCCAGCAAAGCAGTGGGTCCAGATGGAGTATCGCCACGACTGCTGAAGGTCTGTGCGTTGGAGCTGGGGAGTCCTCTACAGTGCATCTTCAACCTGAGCCTGGAACAGGGGAGAGTCCCGAGGCTTTGGAAAACATCTTGCATCACCCCAGTCCCAAAGGTATTACATCCTAGTGAGCTGAGTGACTTCCAGCCTGTCGCTCTGACCTCACATGTGATGAAGACCATGGAGCGGCTGCTGCTTCACCACCTGAGGCCACAGGTCCACCACGCCCTCGACCCTCTGCAGTTTGCATACCAGGAGAAGGTGGGAGTGGAGGATGCCATCATCTATATGCCACATCGATCTCTCTCCCTCTTGGATGGAGGCAGTGGTGCTGTAAGTTTCTAGACTTCTCTAGCGCCTTCAACACCATCCAACCTCTGCTCCTTAGGGATAAGCTGACAGAGATGGGAGTAGATCCATACCTGGTGGCATGGATCGTGAACTATCTTACAGACAGACCTCAGTATGGGTGTCTCGGGAACTGCAGGTCTGACATTGTGGTCAGCAACACAGGAGCACCGCAGGGGACTCTACTTTCTCCGGTCCTGTTCAGCCTATATACATTGGACTTCCAATACAACTCAGAGTCCTGCCATGTGCAAAAGTTCGCTGATGACACTGCTATCGTAGGATGCATCAGGAGTTGGCAGGAGGAGGAATATGGTAACCTAATCAAGGACTTTGTTAAATGGTGCGACTCAAACCACCTACAACTGAACACCAGCAAAACCAAGGAGCTGGTGGTGGACTTTAGGAGGACCAGGCCCCTCATGGACCCTGTGATTATCAGAGGTGACTGTGTGCAGAGGGTGCAGACCTATAAATACCTGGGAGTGCAGCTGGATGATAAATTGGAATGGACTGCCAATACTGATACTCTATGCAAGAGAGGACAGAGCCAACTATACTTCCTTAGGAGGCTGGCGTCCTTTAACATGTGCAATAAGATGCTGCTGATGTTCTATTGCCCTCTTCTATGCAGTGGTGTGCTGGGGAGGCAGCATAAAGAAGAGGGACGCCTCACGCCTGGACAAACTGGTGAGGATGGCAGGCTCTATTGTAGGCACAGAGCTGGACAATTTGACATCTGTGGCAGAGCGACAGGAACTGAGCAGGCTCCTATCAATCATGGAGAATCCACTGCATCCACTAAACAGTATCATCTCCAGACAGAGGAGCAGCTTCAGCGACAGACTGCTGTCACTGTCCTGCTCCATTGACAGACTGAGGAGATCGTTCTTCCCCCACACTATGCGACTCTTCAATTCCACCCAGGGGAGTAAACGTTAACATTATACAAAGTAATTGTCTGTTATACCTGCATTTTTATCACTCTTTAATATTGTTTTTAATGT
Source organism: Polypterus bichir lapradei (assembly GCA_026402145.1). Lineage (NCBI taxonomy): Eukaryota > Metazoa > Chordata > Cladistia > Polypteriformes > Polypteridae > Polypterus > Polypterus bichir. Next base: position 27,003,891 of record JANRMT010062854.1, on the reverse strand, counting down.
AATATTGTTTTTTTTATCAGTATGCTGCTGCTGGAGCATGTGAATTTCCCCTTAGGATTAATACATTATCTATCTATCTATCTATCTATCTATCTATCTATCTATCTATCTATCTATCTATCTATCTATCTATCTATCTATCTATCTATCTATCTATCAGTACACAAACAGGAAATATATTCAAACAGCATCAAGTTTTTGAATTGAAAACAGGGCTCTTGACCTGTCATTTAGGGGAAAAGGCAGATCTTCAATTCAAAATCTCAATCTAATTTCAACTCCCATATTCTTTAAATACTTTAAATGCTCCTGTACATCTGCTGTGTTATTTGATCTTTATAGCTGGCCGATTTCATTTGTTTTTCCACATGCCATGTTTCTCTCACTGTACCTCTGTCTGGATCTCATCCTGATAGACCCTAATCCTCAAGTGTAATAATTAGTCACTATTACTTAGGAAAATAATTTAATTTTTGCTCTTCTGTAACACCCTCTTGCAACTGAAATAAGAAGTATAGGTAATAGTACACTGTAAAGTAAATCATATAAGACTTAAACTGTAAGATCCTAATTTCATTTACCACCATCAATGTACTTTGGGACCTTGGGAAAGTCACTACTTTGTATACAGTAACATACAGAAATATGTATACTTTTTCTTTTACTCTTTGCTTAAACCATTAAACAATGAATATGAAATTAGCTTTGCTTCATAACAATACAACAAAAAACTGTCTCAATGTCAGGCTTTTGGTAACTGTGCACTGCCAATGATCAGATTTTTTTCTGCTGTTCTACCATCAGAAGTAACTTCTCTCTGAGCATAACACCATGTATAAAGGCAGAGTAATAAGAAAGTCTTGATGGAAGTGAGTACAGCTCATAGAAAAGTTTAAGATTAGATTAATATCGGTAATTCTTACACCTTATAGCCACTGTTGGCAACAGAGAAAAGTCAGTAACAACATCTGTGGAGAAAAACTATTTTATGGTACAAATGAAGAGTTTGTCAGGAACAGGCAGCATCTCAGAATACAAAATGGATAAAATGAAGGCAAAAATATTGTATTAGGAAAGTGGTCAAAACACAGCTGAGACAAGGAACGTTAAAGAAATAGAAATCAAAGACTGAGTACTTAACAATGTTCAGGAGCAGGCAACAATACACATGCCCTGCATGCATCACATCATTCTATAGGCAGCTAATACTTAGAGTTTGGGGCCAACAACCAGTTGAAATTTCTGGAAGTAGCCTGAGGCATACTGCAGGTGAACAACTTAGTTTAGCATGAAAAAATATAGATATGACTTAAGATATGGCACGGCACTTTTCTTTACAAATCATACTATGATCAATCTTCTAATAAATATTATGTTTTCATGTTTACTCTGCATTTCTACATCTCTCTTGAATCAATCTCTGGTAACTGATAGACTCTTTTTAACATCAATTCTAAAGTCATGGACTTGAGTTTTAGCATACTGAAGGTGAATCAATCATCCTATGACCAACCATTCCTTTAATTTGATATGATTGCCACCCAAGAAAGACAAAAACATCCTTAGATAATTTGAAATATTGTGGCCCTCTGTGATTCTTCTGCTAGTTAACCCCAACACAATTACACTATGGTTATTTTGTAGTTCATAGCTGAGGACCAGCAGTAGAGAGAAAGGCAACACAGATGAAATAAAAGTGAATCTTGCGGGATGGCATGATCAATCTTCAACAACGTTCCACTTAAGGAGTGTCGCAGATTGCTGGGGGGGCGACCCGGCCGGGACGCCCAGGAGGACCAGAGGAGGGCTTACGCCTCCCCCAGACCATGAGGGGGCGACCGCCCTGGTGCCTATGGGGAACACAGGTACAGAGCTTTGAAACTCAACCCTGTAGGGGCCCGTGGTCACCACCAGGGGGCACCCCAATCCCTTGGGAGCCCTGGACCTCAGCACTTCTGCCACACCCGGAAGTGCTGGGGGAAAGAGGAGAAGGTACACCCGGAGTGCTTCTGGGTGTGCAGCCGGCACTTCCACCACACTAGGCAGTGCCGGTGGAAGATTGCCAGGAAGCACCTGGAGCACATCCGGGGGCGTATAAAAGGGGCCGCCTCCCTTCATAGGATGACTTGAGTTGGGTGGAAGTAGGACGACGTCTTGGAGGAGGCAAGGAGGTGGCCTGAAGAGTGTAAGACATTGGACTGATGGCCTGGACTTTGGGGTTGTGTGGCACTATTGTAAATAGATCAAACGTATAATAAACATGTGTTGGGTGACATTGACGTGTCTGCCTGTCTGTGTCCGGGCCGGCTTCCACAGGAGCAGGATGCGAACTTGGCTACACGCGATATTATAGCACTGACTGGAACTCTGCACATCTCTCCGAAGATGGACAAAGTTCCGCTTCACTCCCTCTCTCCCTCCTGTAAGTTCTTTCTACTTCAAAATAGAAAGATGGACCTTCTGTCTTACATTACTGGCTTCAACAAACAGTGTCTTCTCATTTGCAGCTTCAGGTTTACGCTGGAATGTTGACATGGTATATTACTCAGAGGTGTGCCTTGTGGGATTTACACATGCCTCAAGTGCCTCTCCACATGAAGTGCAATGTTGTGCACCTGCACCACAGTTTCTTACTGGAGGATCTCTCCACACTTCCTCATTTTCCACATGTAAGTGACTATAACTGTTTATACAAGGAAAATTAAACTGTAAGTAATTATTCAAACAAAACAAATCTCACGGCACAAACCATCACACTCAGTCCCAACTCCTCAGAATTCTTCTGGCCTATGTCCAAACTGCTGAATACGGAGACAGCTATTTTATTATTAGACAGCTGTGTTTTACTTCATTGATATGTGGCTGACTGCAGATAAACCTTAAACCTGACAGATTTTCCATTTATTCCATGGGCTCTGTAGATACTCTTGGAAATAAAAATGACCCTGTGTTTATGTAATATTAAATCACTGATTTCTTTGTTTTTTTTTATCATATTATTTCGCCTGGCTGGTATTTTTCTTTTGCCTTCAAGAATCAAGGATTGCTTAGTCATCAAGACATCATGAAATGGGCATGGATTCATGCATAATTATATGGTGTCATGACTACCAATATCTTGATTAAAGGAAACTTAATAATATGCTAGGTCATTAACTTTTCTGTTATTTTCAAGGACCCCAGACTCTGTTTATGTGTTTTTTTTTTTTTATTCCTAGTCTTATTCTCAGTACTGTGTTTCTTTATAGTTATGATCAATTACAGCTAGTTAGTTGAGACCAGCACACATTTTTGGTAACAAAGGGTGAAGTTATTAAAACAAGCTCTTGCAGAGAGATCTCTACAGCCATTGCATCTTTCTCAGTCTGGTGGGGTTGCCTACTACAACTGTGAGGAAACAGTGACACATTTTTCAACCCATTTTATTGTTTTAAATGCCTGTTACAAAACTGCACACCCAAATGTATTTATTCATTGTTCTTCTATAATTTTTATATTACCTGAATGTCTCTTTTCCTGCTACAAAGCACAGGTTTCTTCTTTCTCCTGTCAAAAACAACTGATTAAATGAGACATCCACATCCTGATGTAATGAACTTTTAAAAAAAGAAAACTGAAAATATGGCAATAGTATGGTGTCAGTAGTTGTTGAAATACATGACAATTGCATCAGTGCTGTCCCTTAGATGCACCATAATTCACATAACACAACAGAATTGTCACCAGTTCACAGATGAATGCAATACCTATGTCATTCATTTTGAAGAAGAACACAAAGATGCTTGATGATCCTTTGTCAGTGTTTGATGATTGTACAACTTGGTCTGGATGATTGGCAAATAATACAAAGTTGCTACTGTGGACTGATCTTTGTCCTTAAAACATGTTTTAAAAGGTGTTTGTCATCTCCAAGATCTTCTTTAACTTCTCATATATTCTGTTGCTATTTTGTTTTAAGAGAAAAAAATCCTTTCCCTACAATAAATAAAATGGCCTACCTGGACTACTGCCCAGTAGCACTTACATCAATATTAATGAAGTGCCTCTAGAAGCTGATATTAGCACATATTTAACTCAATTCAATGATAGTCTGGACCAGTGCTATTTGAGTAATTGTGCCTATTTGCAGTTCACAAAGCTGTTCAATATTATAATGCTAGAAAAAAGGACATGCAATGACACAGAAACAACATTTGAAACAAGCTGCCTTTGGAGGTAAGTAATAAGCCTTTTTCTCCTAAACTTGAAGCAAAACAAATTATCCTTAACCTTAAAATCATTTAAATAATTCAAATACTGTTTTTATAAAATGAAATCAATATGCAATAAATAACCTATATTTTGTACTCAAAACTTCCATGCAGAACCAAAGCAGAGAAAAATTACAATGGACTATTAATTTAGTGAATATGTACTGCGGAGAATGGCCGGCCGTTTAACCCGGTCAATACCCCCAAGCCGCCAGGTGGAGCCCTCCTTGCAGCATGGAGGTCCTCAGAAGACCAGCAGGGCATCATGGACAATGGAGATTTTACGCACAGCCCTGCTGGATGCCATGGGGGCCACAAGAGGGAGCTGCAGAGAGGACCGAAGATTTCTTTGTGCCCTATGACCCGGAAGTTCATCATAGGAAGAGCGACGGGCTTCCGGGCTGAAGAAAAGAACTTTTACCTGGCCCGGAAGTGATTGAGAATCACATGGACTGGGGATTGGGAACACTTCCGGGTCAGGGAATATAAAAGGACTGTGGGAGCTCCCAGACGGCGAGCTGAGCTGGGTGGAACGGTGGCAATGCGTCTGGGAGCTGGAGGATTGGTTATTAGTGATTATTGTGGAGGAGAGGGTGTTTTGTACACTGTGGCTGAAGAATAAAGTCAAATTTTGGACTTTTACCTGGTGTCTGGAGTCGTGGACAGGTGTTCAAGGGAGCGAGAGCGCCCCCTATCTACCACAGTGGCGTAGCCGGCAGGATACTCTAGCGTCGTTTGCAGAGGACCTGAAACAAAAATTTCTGTGGGTAACGAACCCTGCACAGACAACGGCATCAGGAATCACCACAGCATCACCAGAACCCATAAAGAAAGCCAAGTCTAAAATGGGGAAGAGGAAGGGCAAGCAGAGCATTATCGCCAGCGGGAGTGAACTGTGTGCAATGGCTGACGGTCGGGAGGAGTTAAGGAGCGGCCTTTCAAGTCCGGAGAAACCTCCAGGATTCAACGAGCGCTCTGAGGTACGTGCTGGGTACGTTATGGAAAATCCGTTTGTTATAACTCACTTTGTCCCATGCATGTACCTCGGAGGAGATCACCTGGAGGCTCCGCGGGGAAAAGAAGACTGCCCCAGAGATGACAGTGCGCTCCTGTCGGAACCTGAGCACAGAGGAGACGACTTCCGCATGACGGCAGCCGACGAGGGACACGGCAGCAAACCCGGTGCTTTCTGGGAAGGAGGAGGTCCGCGTCCCGCTGTTTGCACCTTCAAGCCCGAAGGATCGGACTTGGTCTTTCCGAAAGGGAAGGGGGAGGCGAGCGGGGCACCGCTCACCCCACGAAAAGGTTAGGAGGGTCGGGAAATGGCTGATCAGGAGGTCAAAAAAATAATAAAAAAGACAGACCGCAGCCTGCTAAAGGAAGCGGCCCGATCCTCAACCTGTGAAGAAAAGAACTCCAAGTCCCAGAAGCCTCCATGAGACACTCCAGAGCACGTGCCAGAAGCGGACGTGCCCATTGGCTCCCGGTCGGCAGGTATGACGAACATGGAAGTAAGTCTCCTGCCGACCGAAGTAAACATTAATATGGACATGCGGGAACTCAAGAAACTAATCGAGCCCGTAGTGAGTGTTTTACAGGTCCTGACGACCATTGAGAAGATCGTCAGGGAATTGGGAGCGGCAGCCAAAACGCCGTTGGAGAAAGTGAGGGACTACGTGCGGCGGTTTGGTGGAGAGCCTCCCGTATGTCTTGATGCAGTGGTACAGGTATGTGAAACCCGTACCATATATAAAACAAGAGGGACGCAGTGTAATCCGGGCCCGCTTTTAATAAATAGTGGGTGCCAGTACACTACGTGCCCTACAAGAGAGGCCGGTACGTTAACCGAGTGGCCAGCGGAAGAGTTAATCGATCCAGGGCAGTTAAACAGTGCTGACTCCCGGAGCGAGACGGCCCTAAAGACGCCGCCACTGGTAATTTGTAAATCAAAAGGGGTGCAGACAGTAAAGGGTCTCTCTTTACTTAATAGAGAGACTCAGACTGTGGACAAGGCCCAGATCAAACAGGAGATCCTGAAAATAAAACGGGGGTCTCCTGACAAGAAAGGGATTGAAGAGAAAGCACCATTAGAGGCGGCAGGGGTTTCTCTCCCAGCAAGAGAAGGGGCGGACCTAACATTTCCTAATTGTTTTCAGTCCCGCAGGGGGAGAATGCCAGGAGGAGAGAGGCAGTGATACGGATGCCGAAGGTTAGGCCACATTAGGAGAAAATGTCCTTGGAGAGAGGGGGACAAGCAGTCAATATGGAATAATATTCCCCCTAGGTTCTCCAGGGACCAAGATATTCGAATTAATCAAGGCTCAACCAGGACGTCCTCTTGGAGGACGACTTCCCTCTCAGGGCAGGCCGCTCCGAATGATAATTCGTCGCTGGGAGGGGAATACTGTGGAGGATGGCCGGCCGTTTATCCCGGCCAATACCCCCAAGCCACCAGGTGGAGCCCTCCTTGCAGCATGGAGGTCCTCAGAAGACCAGCAGGGCATCATGGACAATGGAGTTTTTACGCACAGCCCTGATGGATGCCATGGGGGCCACAAGAGGGAGCTCCAGGGAGGACCGAAGATTTCTTCGTGCCCTATGACCCGGACGTTCGTAATAGGAAGAGTGACGGGCTTCCGGGCTGAAGGAAAGAACTTTTACCTGACCCGGAAGTGATTGAGAATCACATGGACTGGGGATTGGGAACACTTCCGGGTCAGGGAATATAAAAGGACTGTGGGAGCTCCCAGACGGCGAGCTGAGCTGGGTGGAAGGGTGGCAACGCGTCTGGGAGCTGGAGGATTGGTGGAGAGTGTGTTTTGTACACTGTGGCAATTTAATAAAGTCAACTTGAGGACTTTTACCTGGTGTTTGGAGTCGTGGACAGGGGTTCAAGGGAGCGAGAGCGCCCCCTATCTACCACAGTACATATGGTTCTATATTGAACTAGATGGAATAAGCCAGGTTTAGATCCATTATAATTCACAAACAATTATTTCTGTTTTTCCCTGTATTCTTTGTAATGCATCAGCTTATGTTTAATGATAAACATATATATCATGGACCTGGGTCTTTGAAAATGTGTTTGCAATTTACATTTTCTGACTAGCAGGCCTCTGTAAAACTGGGGCAACACATTGTCATTGGTTACCCTCAAAACAAACGCCCATTCATACTGTGAGCTCAGTCCCCTGATTTATTTCCTGCATATATTTGACTATGTGGGTATATAACGTTACCATTTTTGTATTAACTTGTCAGATCTATAGTATGACCTTCAACAACCTGGCAGTGTAGTGAGCTGATGATTATCTTTTCTTTAATGTCATTCAAACTGTGGAATATTGTATTGAATTCTAGAAACAAAGAAGTGGTCACACTTCTTATTTACGTAACTGAATTTGCTATACTACATGGGTATTCTCAACATTACAAGTCAAACATAGTCCAGGCATTTAACTGAAGTAAATATGAGGGTGTACTAATGTCCTTACCTTCTCAGGCATCTAAAAAAGTAGGTTTGCTCAGGTAATTAATAATTTCTATAAAGATAAATATAAAGGTTATTTTCTATCGATACACCTCAAAGCTCAGTTTTGATCATGAGACATCATAACAGTATAGTACAGTACAATCATTATTGGAACAGAATTTAAACAGAACAATTTTACAAAATACTCACCTGATGAGGGCCAAGAACACAAATGCTGCTTCTCTTTTGGTATGTGGCAAAACATACAGGAATATCAAAGCCCACACCTGCATTTTTAAAACCTTTTCCCCCTTAATTCATATTGGACATCATCTTTATATACATTTCTCTGTGATATGCTCTATATTGCATTTATGTAGTTTTTATCTGCTAAAGGTCATTACTGTATTACTATTTCCTTTCTTTATTTACCATTTTCATCTGTGAATGTAAGAAATCATGCCAATAAGTATTTCTTTGCAATATGGAGCATATTACAACAAACTAAGCTAAACTAATCAACAAGTCTTATTTCATATGGTTTCAAGCAGGGATAGTTTTCCCGAGCTAGTGTAGAATTCAATAAAATAATAAATCATTCATTAAGCTATACAGTATTCCTATCAGGTGCGCTTAATAACACCTTTCACTAGCTTGAAGGCTTCTACTTGGCCTCTTAGCTGATCTAGATTCAATTTGCCTAATTTTTAGTTCATCCATTCAATTTCTGAATCAATTCAAATCTCAGTTTTACTTGTATTTTAAGTTATGAAAGAAAAGGTATGATTGGCTAGCTGCAATGTGGACTATCCCTCCCTGTATTTAAGTACCAGTTCAACAATGAGCTAATAAACAACTGTCCTTACTTAAGGTCCACCCTAGGTAAAGGGTGCATACCTGTGCCCTTGCTGACACTGACAAGCATACTTTATAGTCATATATACAGTTCTTTTGAGGTCACCTGTACTTCTGATGACTCCCCAGACACATATTATAAAGTGTAACTCACACCCATCTGACCATACTAAGACAGAAAGCCCTTACAGTGGACCTGTCTAACAAATGTAGTATCAAAGGGTGTCCACCTGAATCAATAGTTCAAATCTAACTAAAAATGACTAATTCCAAAATGATACCATAGGCAAGTGTTATTTCATTTTGAAATGTTTAAACAATTATATTTTGTGTAGTCTTTAAATTTAATATAGGGACAAAGGAAATTGAGTGTTGTGACACAGCTCATCAACTGTGGTACTCTTTGTAGTTCTCTTGTGTTCTCTCGAATGTCCATGATAAATTTCTCTAAAGAGAGACAATAAAGGCTAACCTAACCTAACCTACTCAAAGCACTTATCCACAACATACTGTAGCAAAGTAGTTAGTGTTCCTGCCTCATGGATCCTATATCCTGGGTTTGATTCTTGTGCCCGATCATTGTCTGTGTGGAGCTGACATGTTCTGACCATTATGCCAGGTTTATCCCAACAATGTGTAATATTAGGTTAATCAGTACCAGAAGTTTTCGGACAAACAAGAGAGAACTGAGGGGAAAACCCCAGGGCATAAAGAGACAAACCAGTTTAAACCTTTGTTCATAGCTTGCTGGACTGGACAGGAACAGAATGGTGCCGGTCTGCAAGACAACCAGTCAGACCAAACATTCAAAACAGTAACAAAAATTATTTACTAGATGAATTGCTGGAACTTCTACTGAGAATGAACATTTGTTATAAAGAAAAAATAGTTTTTGGCAAAAAAAGCAAAACAACAAGAAGATAAATGATCTTTCTTTCTTGGTTGGTTTAATAGAAAAGTATTGTCTTACCTAGACCCATACTGAGCAATGGTTTTTGTTATATGTCACGTCTGCATATGATGTATGAGAATTTAGAAGGTTGCATTTATCATAATTGTTGCTATGCATTGATTTTTCATGTGGTTTTAATATCATTCAGAGGCATAATTTGTTCACTGTGTCTAACTTGGTTGGCTAGAACCCAAATTTACATGTGGATATATGCTTCCCTTATGAGCTACTTTCAACCACATGGTTCAGTGGTCTCTACATTAAGAGCAGGTGGGGCACTTCCCCCATCCCCCAGCAGATGGTGCTGTAGTGCAAAAATTAATTCACTTGAACAAATTAATATATTCATAACATGTTTATACCAAATAGTTTAGTTTTGTTAATCACATTTTTCCAATTTTTAATGATAAGCTTAATAGGATATATTATTTAGAAAATTATTTCTTCTCATCCCTGCCACCACTGGCCTGTTTCCCGGTTGCTTTGACAGGTCCTTGGACCCTGCAGTATTTTTGAAATTCGTTTCCTCAAGTGTGTATATGTGGAGCCTGAACTTTTTAGTTCCACCTTTAAAGTGATCCATTTGTTGATTTTTTGTTAGACTATTTAAAAGATGTATAAACCAGTACATCTCCCTATTTTGGAGTAATCATCATCATTATTACTAATTACTTTTCAATTTTTTATCTACAGTACGACTTACGGCTTTTCCTATTGAAAAGAAACTGTAAATTTATAAATATTAATTTATATTTCTGCTGTCATAGCTAAGAATGTGATGTTGATGTTGAGAAATTTGTAATATCTGTTGGTCATGGTACCGTTTAACAATCTATACTAATAAACGGCAAAGCCCTCACTCACTGACTGACTGACTGACTGACTGACTCATCACTAATTCTCCAACTTCCCGTGTAGATAGAAGGCTGAAATTTGGGAGGCTTATTCCTTACAGCTTCCTTACAAAAGTTGGGCAGGTTTCATTTCGAAATTCTACGCGTAATGGTCATAACTGGAAGCTGTTTTTCTCCATTTACTGTAATGGAGATGAGCTTGAAACCCGTGGGGGCGGAGATTCGTCTGACATCATCACGCCTCCTACGTAATCACGCCGTACGTAGAAAACCAGGAAGAGGCCCAAAAAGCGCTTTAGAAAACATGCATTATATAATTGAGAAGGCAGCCAAACAATAAGAAGCGAGCGAGTGATATATACAACCATATTCATGAGTTCTGCTACTTCGGAAACAAAGCACAGTGTAAACCTACACTTTAAATTAAGTTCATAGACAGGCTGCCGCTGGCGTTTGTAATTTAGTGCCTGCCCATATAAGGCCGTCCGTCAGCGGCAATCCAATAGCAAACTCCCACTAAATATTCACGGGTGAAGGACTGTGCTTATGCAGAGGAAGATGAGATGGTCAGGGTGGTGTTTGGCACAAACTCAGCGAAACTGCGAGAGAAAGTTTTAAGTACCGGGACTTCGGTAGCATTAGATACAGCCATGGACATAGCACGACATGGCAACAGCACAGCTGGGAACCTTCGATGCATGTACACCGAGCGGCTCACGTGAACTGACGCAGTGCACAGACAAAAAGCAAGAGTTCCGAAGAGCGCTGAACAAAAACCGAATTACACAATTGAAAAGGCAGCAAAACAATATGAAGCGTCTGATACATACAAGATAAGTATGTAATAAGTGCAGCTACTGCAGAAACAAAGCACACGGTGGAAAAAGTGAATGTCCCGCTAAAGGAAGACAGTGTTAAAAAAAAAAAAACCTGTGCATGCAGTGTGTCAGGTCTCAGATAAAGAAGAAGACGAGCTGTTTATTGATGCAGTAAGAAACGTGTATATATATACCCCGATCTACATACTCGAATAATGAATACTTTATTCGCAATCAATGATTGTTTTGGTAAAGCCATATTCAGTGTATTCATTAGATGAACGGTAAAAAAGTAAGAGCGAGGGGAGGGTCACTTATTGAGGCATGCAGGCAAAACCACATTAGCACGCAGGCTCGATGTACGAAAAAATATATCTTTTCAAGTTCTATTTAGTCCATATGTGTCAAACTCAAGGGCCACGGGCCACATCCGGCCCGGCGTGTAATTATATCCGGCCCGCGAGATCATTTTATATACTGTATTATTGTTATTAATGGCCCGGGTATATGAAGCGCTGGTAACACAATAAACTACAGATCCCATAATGCAGCGCTTCAGAATCCTTACCGAACACTTACCGCGTTAATCAAGTCTAGCTTGCAAGTTATTGCGAAGCTAGCCCACACGATGCTTAAGAGAAAAGTTGATTCTGAAAATAGAGCCTTTAAAAACCGATGGGAGGCTGAGTATATGTTTACTGACATTGCCGTTAAACCCGTCTGTCTCATTTGTGGAGCTAATGTGGCTGTAATTACAGAATTTAATCTAAGACGGCACAATGAGACAAAACATCAGGGTAACCTGAAAGACCTGAATGCAATGCAGAAGATACAGAAAGCAGAAGAATTAAATAAGAATCTGACACTTCAGCGGACGTTTTTACCCGTGCACAATCACAAAGTGATTTCAAGTGAAGCTGCTTTTATGGGAGACACAAATTCACCAGTGCAACTTGCCCCACTTTCCCTGTTGCCAAGTAATGTTGAACCAAGTCGTCACTACGGTGTTCCCAAATACGCACTTTGCTGATAAACTGAGCGCACGGCGCGTTGGTGACTTTGAAGAACAAAAAAAGTCCGTCTACATGCGGCTCGAACCTTGTGCATGTTTGGTAGCACATATCTGTGTGAGAAGCTCTTCTCAGTGATAAAGACTAACAAAACAGCACACAGGAGTCGCCTCACTGATGAGCACCTGCAGTCCATCCTGAGAATCTCCACAACACAGAACCTCACACCAAACATAAACGAACTTGTTGCCAAAAAAAGATGCCAGGCGTCCAGCTCTAAAATGACATATGAGCAAAGACAACTGAATGATTTGATTTGTTATTGCTGAAAGGAACACATTTTATTTATATTTCCAGGTTTTGTTATGCAGCATGTTCATATTTGAATTTGTATAATTTTGACAGGATATATTTTTATGGAGAGCAAAATCTTTTGGGATATTTAAAATCTAAGTTTATTTTTTATATAAAATTACATAAGAGTAAAGAAATTTGAATGTTTGTTCTTTTAACGTTTACTTTATTTCTAACTTGTATAATTTAGACAGGATATATTTTTATGGAGAGCAAAATATTATAAGTTGTTTAAGGTTTGAGTTGATTTATTCAGGAATAATATTCCTGTCTGTTTTTACCATTCCTACCAAAGATATTTCTGTCGACTAAATAAAAATTCCTTCTATTTAAAATTTAAATAGAACTTGAACAAATACGATAGTTCATAATATCCACGCAGACTTGCACGTAAGAGCGGGAGTTATCCGTTTTAACAAGCAGCGTCTTGCACTGATACGAAATAGCTGTGTGTGTATATATGTAGATATGTATGTATATGTATATATATGTTTATATATGTGTGTGTGTATGTATATATATATGTATTTGTGTGTATATGTGTGTGTGTATGTATATGTATGTGTATATATGTAGATATATATATGTATGTATATATGTGTGTGTGTATATATATGTGTATATGTATAGATATGTATATATATATATGTTTATGTGTGTGTGTGTAAATATATATATATATATATATATATATATATATATGACAGCAACACTCATCACTCACAACAGTGACAAAACAATTACATTGACAATTATGTTACGTTATTTTCAAAATGTTTCCTTTTCTTTTTCATTGCTTCTTTAACACACTACTTCTCCGCTGCGAAGCGCGGGTATTTTGCTAGTATACAGTATATATATATAGAGAGAGAGAGAGAGAGAGATATGACAACAACACTCATATCAATGACAAAACAATTACATTAACAATCATGTTACGTTATTTTTAAAATATTTCCTTTTCTTTTTCATAACTTCTTTAACACACTACTTCTCCGCTGCGAAGCGCGGGTATTCTGCTAGTATATTAATAAATCTACATTTTAAGTGATTTTTTATGGCGTTATTTGGCTAACATTTTAGTATCACTGCTGCTGCTACCCTAATACATTGTGAAATTCAGCGTCGCTCCCTTGTTCCCTCATGTGAAGCTTACTGGAGACTGTTTACTTCCTTGGCTGCCCTTTAGAGCTGCCACTGCTGCTTCAATCTTCCATGGCTCATTTCATGTAGCTTCAATGATCTTTTCACTCCTGTGTCACCTGAAGGGACATTCATTCCACCAGCTTCACCTCACTGTGGGTGAAAAGAAACACCGACTGCACCCAATTTTCCCAAATCAGTGAGAAAATACAAGCCAGTATCCTTCCCAAGATTGCCAGCAGTCATATATCCAAGCAAAAGTTTTTAAGTAGAGGAGCAGGTCTTGTGAGTTTTGCTCTTTAAGTGCTTGATCATCTCCCTCTCACACACTCACTTAATCACTTATTCATGCATACACACATCCTCTGCATGGCTTATCAGGATGTCACTGGCCATTCTTTCTCCCAGACCCATTTGACCGCATCAGAATTTTCAGTGGCCAAATGTGACACTGATTAGGTCAATTCAAGGCTTTGGATTGTCCTCTTTATTTTTCTTTATACAAATAATTGCTGGAGATCAAACACAAACAGTGGTATCATAAAATCTACATATGATGCTGTCTCTGTCTTTTACACTTACACCTGAACACCAGCAAAACCAAGGAGCTGATGGTGGATTTTAGGAGACCCAGGCCCCTCCTGGACCCTGTGATTATCAGAGGCTACTGTGTGCAGAGGGTACAGACCTATAAATACCTGGGAGTGCATCTGGATGATAAATTGGACTTGTCTGCCAATACTGATGCTCTGTGCAAGAGGACAGAGCCGACTATACTTCCTTAGAAGGCTGGCGTCCTTCAATATCTGCAATAAGATGCTGCAGATGTTTTATCAGACGGTTGTGGCGAGTGCCCTCTTCTACGCAGTGGTGTGCTGGGGAGGCAGCATAAAGAAGAGGGACGCCTCACGTCTGGACAAACTGGTGAGGAAGGCAGGTTCTATTGTAGGCACGGAGCTGGACAGTTTGACATCTGTGGCAGAGCGACGGGCGCTGAGCAGGCTCCTGTCAATCATGGAGAATACACTGCATCCACTGAACAGTACCATCTCCAGACAGAAGAGCAGCTTCAGCAACAGACTGCTGACAATGTCCTGCTCCACTGACCGACTGAGGAGGTCGTTCCTCCCCCACACTATGCGACTCTTGAATTCCACCGGGGGGGTAAACGTTAACATTATACAAAGTTATTGTCTGTTTTACCTGCATTTTTATCACTCTTTAATATTGTTTTTTTATCAGTATGCTGCTACTGGAGTATGTGAATTTCCCCTTGGGATTAATAAAGTATCTATCTATCTATCTACAGTACATCTGAAAAGTATTCACAGCACATCACTTTTCCACACTTTGTTATGTTACAGCCTTATTCCAAAATGGATTAAATTCATTTTTTTCCTCAGAATTCTACACACAACACCCCATAATGACAACGTGAAAAAAGTTTACTTGAGGTTTTTGCAAATTTATTAAAAATAAAAAAAACTGAGAATTCACATGTACATAAGTATTCACAGCCTTTGCTCAATACTTTGTCGATGAACCTTTGGCAGCAATTATAGCCTCAAGTCTTTTTGAATATGATGCCACAAGCTTGGCACACCTATCCTTGGCCAGTTCCGCCCATTCCTCTTTGCAGCACCTCTCAAGCTCCATCAGGTTGGATGGGAAGCGTCGGTGTACAGCCATTTTAAGATCTCTCCAGAGATGTTCAATCGGATTCAAGCCTGGGCCCTGGCTGGGCCACTCAAGGACATTCACAGAGTTGTCCTGAAGGCACTCCTTTGATATCTTGGCTGTGTGCTTAGGGTCATTGTCCTGCTGAAAGATGAACCATCTCCCCAGTCTGAGGTCAAGAGCGCTCTGGAGCAGGTTTTCATCTAGGTTGTCACTGTACATTGCTGCAGTCATCTTCCCTTTATCCTGACTAGTCTCCCAGTTCCTGCCACTGAAAAACATCCCCACAGCATGAAGCTGCCACCACCATGCTTCACTGTAGGGATGGTATTAGCCTGGTGATGAGCGGTGCCTGGTTTCCTCCAAACGTGACGCCTGGCATTCACACCAAAGAGTTCAATCTTTGTCTCATCAGACCAGAGAATTTTGTTCTCATGGTCTGAGAGTCCTTCAGGTGCCTTTTGGCAAACTCCAGGTGGGCTGCCATGTGCCTTTTACTAAGGAGTGGCTTCCGTCCGGCCACTCTACCATACAGGCCTGATTTGTGGATTGCTGCAGAGATGGTTGTCCTTCTGGAAGGTTCTCCTCTCTCCACAGAGGACCTCTGGAGCTCTGACAGAGTGACCATCGGGTTCTTGGTCACCTCCCTGACTAAGCGCCCTTCTCCCCCGATCGCTCAGTTTAGATGGCCGGCCAGCTCTAGGAAGAGTCCTGGTGGTTTCGAACTTCTTCCACTTATGGATAATGGAGGCCACTGTGCTCATTGGGACCTTCAAAGCAGCAGAAATGTTTCTGTAACCTTCCCCAGATTTGTGCCTCAAGACAATCCTGTCTCAGATGTCTACAGACAATTCCTTTGACTTTATGCTTGGTTTGTGCTCTGACATGAACTGTCAACTGTTGGACCTTATATAGACAGGTGTGTGCCTTTCCAAATCATGTCCAATCAACTGAATTTACCATAGGTGGACTCCAATTAAGCTGCAGAAACATCTCAAGGATGATCAGGGGAAACAGGATGCACTTGAGCTCAATTTTGAGCTTCATGGCAAATGCTGTGAATACTTATGTACATGTGCTTTCTCAATTTTTTTATTTTTAATAAATTTGCAAAAATCTCAAGTAAACTTTTTGCATGTTGTCATTATGGGTTGTTGTGTGTAGAATTCTGAGGAAAAAAATGAATTTAATCCTTTTTGGAATAAGGCTGTAACATAACAAAATGTGGAAAAAGTGATGCACTGTGAATACTTTCCGGATGCACTGTATCTATCTAAGATGGTAGCCCTGCTGTGGATGATTTTGTTAAGAAGTGTGCATAAACTGTACCTCCTCCTCCTCAACAACAATAAAAGAGCAGAGTATGGAGATGGTGTAGTCCTGCAAATACTGAGAGACAATTAGTAACAACAGACTGACCTTTGCTTTGAGTACAGATCAAATCAGTTTGATTGGCGAGCAGAACCAGCTGTTTTTTCTTAATATTGTTTTAAAAGAGAGAAAACCTTAATGACATTCTTTTATAAAACTTTTATTAAACCTCTATTTTCACTTCTTTTTATATATTGGTTTGAGAATATTGGGGTTTAAAAAAACCTGTACAAACAACAATTTTTAAATGAAATTCTGAGTCAGCTTTATTACATACAATTAGATACAATACCAGTTCTGTTCTGTCAGAAAGTTGCCATCCTGTGGTGCCATTACGCTGTCAATTTTGATTCTAAAGACCCAACAGCAGCAAATTTAAGAACTCTTATTTTCAGTAATAGAAGGATCTCAAATTTTACTGGGTTTAGGGAACTCTAATGAAGCTGTTACAGCATAAAAGTTAGACCTGTATATTCTTTTATATTGAAACTTCTGGTGTGTGTTCATATCACTTCATTTCTTATGGCTTCTTTAACAAATGTTTGTTCATTCCTGCTGTAAACAACTTTCACTCATGAATAAAAGCATCTACTTAACCTAAACTGACTTGTCCATTTCTTTACATTAGTGAGCCCTTGCCTCCAATTGATCACCCAATTCTGACTAAAAGCAGCTATAAAACCAATTCTATGGACACTTATGGCGTAGATCTGGAATCTCTTCCTGGGATTTAAGATCTGGAGTCTCCTCCTGGGACCTTATAGGCCTAGGGCCTCATGTATAAACGGTGCGTACCTACATCTACCTACCTTTAGAAAGGCAGACTTTGTGGAATTGTGCTCTACCAGCTCCTTCTCGGGTTTTTAGCCACATGAGCTTTTCAACATGAACTTGCTGAACTACCAGGTATTTCACAAACATCACTAAGTCGTGCCATGCCAGCTGTATAGGATGGTATTATCTGCTTGTCATCCAGCTATATAAGATTTCCTTACATTGTGTTTGAACTGGCAAACATGAAAGTGCAATTCGCAGCAATGTCCATTTTTCCAAATGTAATCAAAGCAATCAGCTGCACACACAATGCAACAACGCCAGACAAGTTACATCAGCCAGGGATGAATCACCAAAAGAATGAGCTGGCATTGTATCAGCAGGAGAGACTATAAAAATGACAGCTCTGCACAGTTGCAGGTGCTTTTTCCAACTAGTATGGCAAAAGGCAAGCAGTCCTTTTAAGGATAGCGAGTCACCTCAAACAGCCATATAAACAGCAGACAATATATCCATTTTGGTACTTGACATTTATTTCTAGTAGGATTGACTACTGCAATGTGGTGTTCACTGGATGTTCAAACTGTTCTTTATACAGCCTCCAGTTAATCCAAAATGCTGCTGCAAGAATTATTACAAGAACAAGAAAATACGAACACATAACTCCAGTTCTTAAATCCTTACACTGGCTTCCAGTTAAGAGTTAAGTTTAGGGCAGATTTCAAAATCCTCCTTTTAAAATATAAAACATTAAATGGCCAAGGTCCAGCTTACTTGTCTGAACTTATCATGACTTACAAACCAGAGCGCACATTAAGATCTCAAGATGCTGGTCTGCTTATGATTCCAAGAATTAATATAATAACAGTGGGAGGTCGAGCTTTTAGTTACAGGGCCCCTAAACTGTGGAATGGTCTGCTTGCTACTTTAAGAGATGCCCCTTTGGTCTCAGCTTTTAAATTCCAGCTGAAGACTCACTACTTCAGTTTAGCATATCCTGACTAGAGCTGCTGATTAACTGTACAGACTGCATCTCTGTTGTTAATCATTAGCACTAAAACATAAGTAACATAATAGTTATAATTTGTTACTAACCCTCACCTATTCTGTTTCTCTTCTTGGTATTCAAATGTGGCACTTGGTGCCGCAGCCCACCTGCCAAGTTGTTTTGCCTGCCTAAGGTAAAGTCATCCGTGATGGAGGATCACAGGAATCATGGGGTCCTTTAATCGGATTAGCACTATTTCAGCTGTGGAATGGCCAAATGGGGGAGGCAGCTTGATGAATGAGGTCTCCAGGACTCTAAACAAATCCAAATCATATAATATGATATCATCTACTGTTAAATTCTACTCCGTACTTCTAAAATTTTTATTTTTATACTGTATTGAGGATTTATTCTGTTCAGTGTATTGTACTATATTGTATTGACCCCCTTCTTTTTGACACCCACTGCACGCCCAGCCTACCTGGAAAGGGGTCTCTCTTTGTACTGCCTTTCCCAAGGTTTCTTCCATTTTTTCCATACAAGGGTTTTTTTTTGGGAGTTTTTTCTTGTCTTCTTAGAGAGTCAAGGCTCTGGGGGCTGTCAAGAGGCAGGGCCTGTTAAAGCCCAATGCGGCACTTCTTGTGTGATTTTGGGCTATACAAAAAATAAATGGTATTGTATTGTATTGTACTTGGTGCCGACACTACACTATAAAGGCGCCTTCAGAGAATGAATTTGCTTATGTAAATAGAAAGCATTTCCACTCTATTAATGTGCTGCTGTACAGTCGGCAAAAAGTGTATTGCATTGTGCAAGCATGTGGCGTGGCACACAATTGTGATTTGCCCGTACCTGAAGAGATGCAGTATGATGAACCTGACCCTGACCCACCAAATGACCAGCCAAATCGGACAGTGTTGCATCTTTGGTTGGATGTAATTAGCAGAATGTAAAAACAGGAAATCAGAGGCAGCATTTATTTTTTAACCAAATAATTTAATTTGTGCTCAATGTCACATAGTACAACTCTTATATGCCTTAGTTCATTGGCCACATCTCTTACAGCAACCACTAATGCATTTTGTGACTCCAGAACAGCGTTCATCAGCACACATCTAGATGGTCACCCAGCGGTTTCTGAGGCAGAGTTATGTGTGCAGCCAAAAATGTGCTGGGCACAGCAGCACCACCACATGAATTCAGCACCAACTCAACACCAGGGTCAGCTTTTGTAATATTATCTGAAGCAGAATAAACAGACAGTGGGCTGTGACTCGCCTTTTCACGTCGACTTTGATACCTAACAACATCTTTTTTTATTTCAGACACTGTGCGACTTTCTGAACTTGAACTTTCGAGTGTCTCTGCCAAGCTGTATAACTCCCATCACTTTCCTTTTGTTGCTTATACTACTGCTTAAGCCAACAAAAAGTACATTTTTCCTTGCCTCTACTTCATATGCGCTGAAATTCTTTTTTCCACATACTTTTGCCATTTTTTTTTAACAAAATGCTAAATTGAAGGGGCTATTTATATGGATTTGCATATTCAAATATGCAAAATTCCGGGAGGAGTTGGGTTGGGACTGTAGGCACATGCGCATGTGTTAAATTTCACGTTCATTGTGATTTATAAAGGAGAAGTGTGTGGAACTTGGCGTATACCATGGGTTTATGCATCTGGATTGGTTTGTGCAGCCAAAGGGTTCAAATGAGCGTGAAAGAACAAGAGATGGGGTGTTGGAACAGAGTGCTAACGACTTTTCTCTTCTCTCAACAGAAGAGAAGATTAACCAAATATTCTCACCTCAAACCCACGCAATAGCATCACTTACAGCTCCCCGTGATGACTTAACTCCTGGTTCCTTTTCCCAAAGACATCACTTCCGGTCACATACTGATGACATAATTTTTGGTCCCATTACGATGGCGTCACTTCCGGCTCACCCTGATAACCTCACTTTCGCCTCCTGATGAAGATGTAATTTCCATCCCCCTAGTGACATCACTTCCTTCAAGATCATTTCCACGTTCTTTCTGTATCTCATTTCCCACCATTCTTCCACATAAGAACCACAAAGAAAAATGCTGGTTGTCAAATGTTTGTTTTTGCCTCGTTGACCGTTGAATCAGTCTTTCAAGAATACTCAATTGCCAGACATTATACGGGGAAATCCCCCAGCTCTTTATTTTTGTGTATTCTCTCTTTATTTCTTCACAGCACATTTCCAATTGTGTCCGTATGCCATGTTTTAGTGTGAATTCTATGCATGGCGTTATAAATGAAGCCCCTACCCTTAACCACTCCTGGAATCTCCACAGGTGAGCCTTCATACCCTTAAAAGGATCATGCATTTCACACAGCAACTGTGCATCTTGCCTTATAAGGAAATCCTTCAGCCTCATAGCCATTCTCCCTACCTGGATCTTCTGCTTGAGATGGAAAAAGGCAGAGACAGAAAAGCACCATGGACTGGAAGATGGATACTCCAAAAATCAGTGTCAAATCACAAGAGGGACTCAATACCCAAGTCTAAACTACCAAAAAGGAACTAAGCCAAATCTGAAAACCAGAAAATGAATTAAAGATGTATGTAAAAAAATCCTAAACCATTTAGTCAAACACATCACTAACATTAAGAACACTCTTTTATTAGCTAGAATCATTGACAATCAGGAAGTGCTCAAGTTGATCTTTATACAACAGTGACGTCACATATCACAACTCCTAATTATTCAAGCTAATAACACAGTCACATTGATACTCAGATATTTTATAGCTTTTCAAAAGGCAGTGTGAAAGTGGAATGAATAAAAGCATTTCCAAAAAATTCATCTAATGATAATGCAAACTTCCACTCAGATTGTAAAGAGTTGTCACTTTTTTTTAACCTTAATTAACTCATTCTGTGAGTCAGTTTGACTCTGGATGGTATCTTGAGGTTAAATTCACTTCACAACCAATTTTGGAGCATTGAAACTGCCATATACTGAAACAAACTGACAACCCCTTTTCAAAATGATTGACTTAGGAAAACCATAAAGTCAAACAACATTCATAATAAACATGTTTTGCCATGTTTTAGAGGAAATATGATTAAATCCATACAAACAATGCCCTCCCCCATACCATACTGGGAGAAAAGATGGGATATAGGTTATAATAATTTCATCTAAAAAACATACATTGACCTCACTCAACTACATACTTCACAAGCCATTACAAATTACTTCTCCCCTCAATTCCTTAGCAACATAGAATTTATTTGATGTTAACTGGGTGGGGAGGTTATGATTTACTTGCACTGCTTGTTTTTGTGATATCAAGATACACAGAGTGTCCAAAACCCTCTTAATTGCTTTTATACTATTGGGTTCCTCAAATATTCAAATGTTGTAGAAAGTGAACCGGCTTTCTTATTCTCTTTGCATTCTTGATAAGAAATAAATTAAGAACTACTAAAGAACAAAGTACACCTAGCTTGCATGGCATTAAGACATTTTGCTGCTTTGAAATACCGTATCAGAATTTTGTGATTTGTATAAATCGTGAAATGTAATTTGGCTCCCTTAAGCCAGTCTTTCAGGACCAATTTACTTGATAACACTTTTGTGTTTTCGATGTTATAATTTTGCTCTGTTATCATTAGCTTTTTGGACTAAGCACAGGACAGAGCTTTCTATATCAGAGAACCTTTGAGAAAGTATTGCTCCTACTCTGATAAGTGAATGTCTCTGTGGTAATCTGCCTGCCCAGGGATTACCAACGAGAGAAACATATTTTTTTAAGCATCAGCTCATTTATTTAAAGGGGAGAAAAACAGAAAAGAAAACAGCATTTCCTGTGTAACAATAAAGAATTTAACACTTTTGCTAGCATTTCCATTCTGCTTCAGTGGGGTTGTGCTACACATTGCTGGCCATTCTGACTGTAGGGAGATGCAAAGGCCTACGTGGCTCCATGTGCAGCTTGACTCCATCCCAGTGGCTTGTGGCCATCCACTTCTGAAGTAAAAGAAAAGAGGTATGAAGCATTTAGTGTACCGTGAAAAGGAAAAGGGATAACAGAGGTTAATTCTAGTAATAGTGTTAGAAAGAAAGGTACAGTATTAACTTACCTTAGATGTGGATTTGAATGTGCTTGAGCTTCGTTCCATGTGTACAGTATGTGCATGTAGTACATCCGCATCTGCAATGCTGCCGGTATTTTAACAGAGGCCCTGCAGGGGTGGATGCAACGTGATGTACCCATGGTTGATTAGAGGGGAACACAGTGGTTTTGATTGGTTGGTAAAACAGCAACGAGCATAAAAGGCACTGCAGGAATCGTCTTTTGAGTCAGTCATGGGAGGGAGTGAGAGTTTGGTGTAGCTTAATCTAAATAGTACATCAAGCGTTGTGGCTTGTGCCTTACTTTGTATATATTTTCATTTTGTACATAAAGATATAAATATCTTCTATATATAATAGAGTTTTGGTGGAGGTATTTCTATGATTTGGGCTTGTGTTGCACTTTTTATATATACACAGATTTTTGTTTTTGTAAATATTTTTTTGTGGATCGTATTATTGGAAGGGCTGTGTTTTTTGTGTAGCGTCTTCCTGATTGTATTTTTATTTAGGTAGGTAGACTGTTTAGGTAGACTACCAATTTTTTGTGTATATACATTTATTGTTTTGATTCTTTTTCATTTGGGATCTTAAAAATTCTTTTTGTAAATATTGTACAGCTTCACTATTTTTGGGACATTGTTTCTGTGAATTTTGTGTGTCTGTTGCGGTGAGGACTGTGTAAAAAAGCACACCATCATACTATTTTTTTTTGTGCACCTGTAAATAAAAACCCCGTTTTGTTTTTCTAATCCAGATCTACAAGACCCTCAGTGTGTAGTCTGGTGCCATCCTTACCACTACGCAGGGTGTCACGGCCTCCAATTTTACCTCAGATTAAATAAAGGCACTTCAGTGATTAAGTAAATAGCAGAGGTAAACAACTATTGTTGAAATGCTTTTTTGGCTTTACTTGTTCACATAAATTTACTGTGAGATTTCTTTGTAAGATTTATGATTGAAGAGACAACTGAACTGATTTAATACCCTAAAATCAGTGCTAAAGTTTAGTTAAATTATTCACTTTTCTAAGTTAACAAGCAGTTTGCACTTATGCAGTCGGTAGAGCACTTCATTGAAGTTGCTTGAGAAAGTCAAAATATCATCAATGTACACTAACAAAAAAGTACCCAAAATGTATCCTGAAAAATGTCGTTAACAAAATTTAGGATAAATGTTGGTGCATCTGCTAATCCATAGGGTGTCACCTGATACCCATAGAGCATATTAGTAGTGTTGAAGGAGGTCATCCATTCAACACTCTTTCTATATTCCGATAAGATTCTAAGCACTCTGCAGATCCAGTTTACTGAAAATGCATGCCAGTAACCTGATTTAATAAAGTTTAAAAGAGGTTGATCATTCTTCTGCAGGCTTAAACCTTCTTGTAGACAAAACAACTTCCACCAGACTGATAGAGGGTTTAATAATATTTGTCAATATTAGCCTGGCTCTTTGGTCCAGAAAGGGCATCATCTTAACTTTAGGCTAGGCTTGGTACATCTCTGCTTACTAAACACAATCTGAAACTCCCCGTAACATGAATACAAGATTTGTATAGCATGATATTGAGAAACAAAGAGGAACACCAGTGTAAGTTGGATTTACAGAAAGTACTCCAGACAACAATTTCTTTAGGATCCCAATCAATAACCAAGTTATTCCGCTTTATCCAAGGAAACCCAAGTGTGAGCTGTTGAATAACACTGTGAAAAACCTATATA
>JANRMT010062854.1:26948070-26979140 GCA_026402145.1 Polypterus bichir lapradei | reverse complement strand
CATACAGTTATATATATATTAGTTTAATGATCTGGAGCTTCAACTTGCACAGAGTCCACAACACGCAGATATTCCAATATTTCCACCAAAAATGGTTCCTGTGTATTGACAAAAATTTTGTTTTACATTTTTAGATAAATCTTGTGAGATTTAAATCACAAAATACCCTTCAACTGATAAATTATCTGCTCACCCTGAATCTACTAGTTCTTATTTGAAATACAAAATATGATCATTAAAAAATTTTCTTAAAGGAATTGACAAGAAATACCCACCCTACCAACTATGACACAGAGCGAGTGTTTAGTTTCTTTTTATTTTTCAGTCACTTAGCTACAATATGTTCTGATATCTTCACAATTAAAAAACAGGTTTTTTTTAGTAATTATTAATTTCTTTGTAGCAGAGACTTATTTTTACCAATTCCATAGGTTCAAGCAATTCTATCTTGTCCATGGTTGTAGAAACTACCCTAAACTTCGTTTGATCACCAGAAAAGGGAGGAGGTTCTTTGTGCTAACTGTAGCACACCTCAAGTTTTGCTACTTTCACAGCATCCAACAGTTGATGTTAACTATTAAATTTAATGGCAAGCTGCTGGAGGAAAAACAGCACGTCACCTAGTTGTTTTTTCAACTCTTTTTTTAAGTTTTATTTGTTCCAAAAATGTGCAAATTACTATAAGTGTTATAATATGACAATCAAGCATAAATTTCAGCAAAACAAAATTATGAGATTCAAAAAGTCTGTTTAAGCATATAATGCAATCAACCCCATGCATCACAGAAACAATTAAAATTTATAATCATAAACCACACTAAAACCCCCACCCAGAACATAGAGCTAATTAGTAATAAGATCTAATATGATATACAGTACATCCTCTTAATAATTAAACAATAGGAGTGTAGCAGTGACACAGGCAGGAGATCAGCAGATTTATTTTAGAGTAACATTAATAACATCTTGACAAACTTCAAAGAAGTTCTGCACAATTACATGCAAAGTAAATTAGATTTTTTCCCAGGTTTAGATAATATATGATTTTCCCATTAAAACTATGGAATGTAAATTGTTATCTTCTAATTGATTGAATTAGTTGATGAGCTAACAATGTATTGTTGGAAATAATGTTTACTTTACCACAAGATAATTTAGCTTATTTGAAATAACTTCAAATACTTCTATAACAGGATTTGTAATGATTATACATTTTATACTATTGATAGATCTGATACCAAGCAGTGTGCCGGACAGCAGGACTTTCAAAACTTTCAAAAACTAGACTTGATGTTATTTTTGAAGAATTGAGTGGATAGGACTGGCAAGATTTGTTGGGCTGAATGACCTGTTCTTGTCTAGATTGTTTTAAAGTTCTAAAAAAACAAATCAATCCAAAAAGGTGTTAATTTTGAATAGCCCTAAAAACAAATGTCCGAGTGAGGCTGGAGCTAATTGGTATCATCCACAATTATGGCACAACTCCTGATATATTTTAGATAGTTTTAATTTGGAGAGGAGTGCCCATTGTTCAACTTTCATCTTAGTTCCAGCATTTCACAAAGCGAAAACGAATTCCTGTCAATGATCAAAATCCACTCGTGGCATGTGATATTGATAGGCCTATTGATGGGTTTTCCCGCAGTGACCTAGCAGTACTGAGTACTGACCTACTGTGGGCGATTTTACAGTACTCACTGCAACAGTAACTGATGAAGTTTGGTAATGCTTCCAATATTCTTTTCATGTCTAGTTAATAAATTTTTGAGTATGTGCAATGGTGAAATATTATAAAAGTTTGGCAACTTCATTGTTAAAAAAGATCTAACTTATAAAGAAAGATAAGTTTGTTGAAGGAAGGCTGCCTTATAGGCACATCAAAAGCAAGCACTATCATCCCAGGACACCAGGAGACACAATTGCTAACCACCTTGTCTCTTTTTCTACCCACAGCTCTGAGAAGATGGACAATGAGGGCAACTTCAGGTCCATGAGTTATAAAAGCAGGGAGCTCCTGGAAGGAGTTGTATCATTTGGGAGCTGACCAACTCATAAGACAGAGCTTTGACCATAAAATCTGACCACATCTTGCTACAGCTTTGCCCATGCCAATGGCATATTGTAGTTTTTTGTTAACCATAATGTCTTATAGCGCCTATTATTTTAGTAAACGGGGTGGTCTGGTTGGTAGTAGGATGTTACAGGCTAACATCAAATATATGTTTTTTTTATTATATGATAATAACAACAGCAGCTCACTATTCAAAGGGATACATGCAGAGACAAAGCAGGATTTGAACCTGTTACCACAAGACTGGTAAGTGGTACCTTATTCACTGCGCCATCTGCACAGAATTGTCACAGAACAGCATTTCCACTCTGACAACTAATTCAAAATGAAACGCATGTATGTGAACATCTTTCACTTAATTAGTACAGACTGATAGTTGGGCTTCAGCAACATGTCAATTAAGCAATTTCTTTTTCTTCGGTTTTGTTCTTGAATAAAAGCATACTTGTTTTTTACACCTTTTGTGAAAGTGTGTTTTGGATATTTGGGCTTCAGTCTTCACATGTCCTACACTTCACATCAAAATTATGCAATTATTACTATAACATATGAAAACATTTTCTGTTTTAGCCACGTGTTCAGCATTTCTTGCCTCGCATTTCCTCTGTCATTTTATACAGTATTTACAAGGAAACACACATGAAATGTATGCATTTCAAATCACAGTATTTCATTACCTGTATACAGTAATTCGTTACAAGCACATCGCAAGATAAACACTTCAACACAGATTTCAGCTGTGAGGATTTCAGCAGGGTGATGTCTTTATTTGACTGAATGGAGGGTGGGGGGTATAGCAAGCTGCATTCTGCTAATCTACAAATTTGCAAAACAAGAGTGAGCTATTAGCACAGTGATAAGGACCTTCAAGGTTTTTGGCATATTAAAGAGGTCAGGGACAACAAAAAAAATCATAAGCTTCAGGGATTCTAGTGTTAAAATGGCAAACAGTCACATCATGTTAGGATTGCTTATTTTTAAATGGTCCAAAATTATGTTCTGCCAGGGATGAAAACAAATAGAAAAAGAAAAGTAACTTGGAATTATGCGACAACACAAAAACCAGCTTCACAATAACAAGAGAGGGTTGAGAAAGACAAAAACACAGAAAAAAATAGCTCAATACACAAACAAGAAATAAAATCACATCCTCCCTGTTGTCCTTTCAGGGCACAGTGACTGACAGGGTTTACTGACCCCAAGCAACTCTTGCCTTTCTTCTCTGTCATGTACAGAAAGACCCATTGATTTTTCCAGTGCCCTATTGCACACACTGATAGGCCCTTTGGCAGTTGCAAGCATTTACTGAGCCAGCAACTTCTGGAAACTAGATATACAGCTACCTTTCTTTGTTAAAATTTTTACTTCTTTTTAGTAGAAACTATTACTTCATGGCATCTGTAATGCTGTCTGTTATAGACTAGAAAAAGAAAAAAACACTGCCTAATATTTTTATCAAGTGGAATGTAGAGTAAGAGTTGTATTGCATCGCATTGTACAAAATGAAGACATAATATACCAAAAATTATGCAGTTATTTTTGCAAAAATACACTTTAATGTAATCAAATTGTTTTGGAATCCAGTAAGCCAAAAATACAACCTGTTCATGTATACAAAAGATAAGCCTTTATTTGCATGCATTATTTGTCTTCTAAGAATTGTTTTTTACACATTAGGTATTTTCAGTTTCTGCATAATCCCCAGTCAATGTTGCTTACAGTTGTCTAGTTAATCATTTTAATTCTAAAATAATTATTATCTTGTAATCAGAGAGTACACTCTGATGCATAAGTTGGAATGATCTTAACATGTTAAAAGGAAGCTAAGCCATTTACACATTTCAAATTACTCTATTAATGCAAGATTTTTGTTTTATATGAAATATGGGCATTGGCACCCTGTTTGTTTTTACTATGAATTCTGATAAGCTCTCTGCGTTCCTCTGGACTGTTACTGACTTTGGTTAAACAGGGCTTGTAACTAAAGGGAGTGTGAAAATGTACTCTGGGAAAAGCTGTGGTTATGTAACTAATATATGAAAAATAAAGCATAATTAAGTGCACAAAAGTGTACTTTTCAAATAAAAAATGTTGCTCATAATATATGATCAAATTCTGCATGTGCATCAATGTTAACTAACATAGAAGTATATTTCTTTTCATTAATCAAGTGAGTCAGGGCACTACTTAACACAAAAAGTAACAGAGCAGAAAAGGGGCCGGGAGCCCAGATGGAATCATTTGCAGGGGAACAAAAGAAAAATGTATGTGGCTTTGCAAAGTTGCACGGTGGCGTCTTTTAACACAAGAGGCTTATTGGTTTGTGCATCAACAAAATTCTTCCCCATTGTACTTACCTGAGCAGAGCCCATTAGACACACTGTGCTTGGTATTGTGTGTGTATTTATTACTATCTTAGGTAGGGCCTCCATTGACATAAGATGAGTCACGAGTTTTAATGTAAAAGCTCTTTAGTACACTGGTCCTCAGTAATGTTTAATAATAAACTTTAATTTATAAAGGAGCTTGTGTGATCTACATGGCACACCCAATGTAATGTTTCAGCCAGGATGTGTTCCTTAGCTCCTGTTTATTTTCTACATTTGTGTCTTCTTGGTTTATTTTGAATTATTTTTGATATGTTTATTCTTATTACAGTATGTATTTTCTTTTAATATTAAGTTTACTATTTGTGTTCTATGCATAAGATATTGTTCCCTTATGCCCCTTGTGTTTATGTGTTCTCACAGCCACTCAGATGTCACCACTTTTGAAACGTCCCTTTGACCAAAGGAAGACATCTCAGGAGTCATTGTGTTTATTGTTGTTTTTTGTTTGGATTTTTTTTTTAACCTTCCTGTTTTGGTGTCTGGGTTCTGATTACAGAAGGTGTTTTCAGACTTGTTCTCTGAGTATTGCCTATTTAGACTTTATGTTTGTGAGGGATTGCCGGCCATTTATCCCGGCCAACACCCCCAAAATGCCAGATGGAGCCATCCTTGCAAAATGGAAGGGCCCTGAATTCCAGCAGGGCATCATGGAAATTGGAGTCTTTCGTCACAGCCTTGCTGGATACCATGGGGGCCACCGGAGGACGCTGCAGGGAGGCCCAGGGACTTATACTTTCCTTATAGCCCAGAAGTAATTCACAATTACAGAAATGGAAAAAAATGATATACTTCTGGGCTGAAGAAAAGAGGAGTTTTGATCTGACCCGGAAGTGTTAGGAATCACGTAGACTGGGGAGATCAGAAGCACTTCCGGGTCAAAGACTTTAAAAGGACTTTGGGAAATCTCAGCAGTGAGCTGAGTTGGGAGGCAGGGTGGCTAAGTGTCTGGGAGTGGAGGATTGTTTATTTTATTTGGGAATTGTATTGTTTATTGAATATTGTGGAGTGGAGGGTGCTTTGTGGACATTATTATTATAATAAATAATAATTCTGGACTTTTACCTGGTGTCTGACGAGTGGTCTGAGGGTTCAAGGGAGCGAGAAAGCCCTAAACTGTTGTATTTTGTATTTTTGAATAAATATTCTTATTCATGAAGCCTTTTTGGTTCGGATTGTCTCTGCAACCTAAATGATTTTTATAATTTCCTTTTCCTTGAGAGGCATTTAAGATATTTTAGAACTTAAAATATATTTTGAACTTATGGCCATGGTTAGGTTGAATCCTGCGGTTAGTGGTGTTGGGGATGGCTGGTGTGGGGTGAGGCTATTTTGGACTGGCCGATGGAGATCCAGGCCTGCTCAGTGACTTATCTGAAGGCCCCACACCCGCTTCGCTATGGTCCTAACCCTAATTCATAACATCCAGTAAAAGTGAATTCCTGCTTTGCATTATGCTGTATAATATAAGAATAGGTTCATGTTCATTAACAATATTAAGAGATTAAGTTTCATTTCTCGTAGATGGTATTAGATAATTCTGTGCCTGTAATGAATACGATACAATCAGTTACTAAAATTTTAATTAAGCTTTAATTGACAGTTACAGAATAACTTGAGGTTTGTTCCCACTCAGGGGCAAAGTGATATGAATAATTACAGAATTCAAAAGACAATCAACAGAAGAATAGCTGTAGCCACAAGACAGCCTCCCTTTGGCATTTAATCCACACCCTGTAGTTTGCCTAATGAGCATGTGGTGAAGCCCATATAGTGACAACAAGGACAATGAATGTTGGTGATTATTGTGCAGATAGTAGAAGCAATAAATGATTAAATATTAAGCCATATGAATAGGCCTGGTAATGTTCTGATGGTAAATATTTTAGCTTGAAGTGTTGGTTTTACTTAAAGCACTGATTCATTGATTATTTTGAAAAGGTGTCTAATGTTTTTTATGTGTGCAATATGTATGCTAGGCCACTGTAATTATTACAAATAAGTTTAATTCATATTTTAAATGTGAGCGTTAAATTTGTCATTAAGTACATATTTCAAATAGACATGAATTCAGTGTCTCTTTATATGTAAATTAATTGAAATGGATTTGCCACCTTATTATAAAGTAACAGCAGCATGGTAATATAGCATTAGCCCGCTGCACTGCGAGCTGACTCTAAAGTAGGAGCTATTTAGATATTTTAACATGTATTTCTCAAGGGAAATTAAAGAGTGAATTAGAGTCTTTGCTGTCAGTAATTGTGTAATTCTAATTTTATTGTCAAGAAGATATGTCATTTTTGTAGAAAAATGATGTCACAAATGTCATTTCCTCTCTGTTGAAACCTTTAGAAACAGAGATAGTAAGTTGAAGTATTTTGGTTACTTTTTTCTCAATCTTTGTTGGTTAGCTCATTAGAAATAACAAAAGTCTAGTTGTTTCACAAATAATAATTGACAAGTTACATAAAAAATACAGTGGTTCTCATTTAGGGTAACATGGCCTGCTAGGGAAAGAATTGTTATTTATAATGTATTATTTTTGTCTATCATTTACTAAATATTTTAAGTGTAAATGTGACAGTTGACATACACACTATGCAATCTAGCTTAAATCTATTTTTTCTTTGAATCACAAAAGCTCTGCTTTTTTGAAAGGAAGTTCATATTCAGAAACTTTTTGAGAAAAATTAGCAAAATAAAATGCAATGATATATTTTTAGGGCTTAATGTTAAATGGAATTATTTAGGATTATTTTAAATATATATCTTAAAATATATCTTATATCTTATCTTTCGTATCATGATTTGCTTCTTGATCATGTTAGCTGACACCAGTCTATGGTCCCACTGTTAGTTTAATTCTTTTTTAGGTTGTCCCTGGTGTTTAGTTTCTCAGTTGTTTCCCAGAATACAAGACTGTCATAGCACTATGTGATGGGCATGGCATGTGCAGGTATATGTCACCATGGCTTTTAAACCTGTAAAAGAAGACCTGGGAGCACAGTCACCTGGGCCTCATGTATAACGCCGTGCATAGAATTCACACTAAAACATGAACTATGGACAAAACTGGAAATGTGCATATGCACGAATAATTTCAGATGCATAAAACTGAGTAAGCAAAGTTCCACGCACTTCCCCTTTATAAATCCCAATCAATGTGAGTTTTAACGCACATGCAAGTGCCTATAGCTTCACCTTTACTCCCATTGCATTTTGCATATTTGAATATGCAAATCAATATAAATACCCCCTTCTGTGTTTGTTAAAAGACAATTAGCAAAAATACGCTTAAATAAGAAGAACTTCAGTGAAAGTGAAATGGAGGTCCTGCTCAGTGAAGTGTAGGTAAGGAAAAACATACTATTTGGTGGCTTAAGCAGTGGTATAAGTAAGAAAAGGAAATTGAAGGAGTGGTACAGCATGGCAGAGGCACACAAAATTTTAAGTTCAGAAAGTCGCACAGTACCTGAAATAAAAAAGAAATGGTCACATATCAGAGTCGATGTGAAAAAGCAAGTGACAGCCCACTGTCTAAAAATTAGGTATATGTCGAGATTAAAGTTGAAATATTGACTTCAATCTTGAAATTTCCAGTTTACTCTCATAGTATTTAGTCAAAGTATAATGTTGTAAATTTCACCTTAAAATCAATGTTTATTTTACTTTTAGTTTCTCAAAACCCACTGTAACTAAAGTAGCACGTTAAATGCTTTATATTCTAAGTGTTCCCCAACCCAGTCGTTAATCACTACGTGTTTCTTAAACGGGCTTTCTCTTACACCGATGGGAGCATACAGTCAGTGATCATCATACAGAACACATTACATTCATGATATTACAGCTCTTTGATCATTTCAGAATAGTAAGATGTATGCTTGATATCATTTTTTATGATGAAATGCATTAAAGCATGTATTAAACATGTGGGGGCATGGGTGTCCCAGCGGTAGTGATGAGCTAGCGCCACATCATGGGATTGTTCCTGCTTCAGGCACAGTGCTTGCTGGGACAGGAGTAACCCTGGATGGAATAATTAATTTCAGCCGTACTGTCTCTGTCAAACATACCAACCCTCAATTCCTGTCCTTCCATTTTCTTTATCCACGTAACCAATCACCACACAATAAGTATCTGCAACAAATGTAAAACCAGCTGTAAGCTTAGAACGCAGATTCTTCAAAACTTTTAAGGAACATTGAAAAATCTTTGTTATACATGTTTAATTATTCCGTCCCTCGAGGGCCATGCCAGTCCCAGCAACTATCAAGAGTGAGGCAGGAACAGTCCCTGGATGGAACACCAGCTCATCGCAGGGTGAATACGATCACACACATACACTAGTAGCGTCAAGTTAGCATTACCAAATCCCCTAACCTACATCCCTTTAGAAGGAAAATATACAAACTCCAGTTAGGGGACATGTAGAATGTGATCCCCTTACTGTGAGGCAGCAGTGCTTCCACATGCTTAATTATTAACAGTATATATTATTTTAATGAAGTTATTAATTTATCTGTAAAATGTAATATACATACTTTAAT
The DNA here is from genome assembly GCA_026402145.1 of Polypterus bichir lapradei. Lineage (NCBI taxonomy): Eukaryota > Metazoa > Chordata > Cladistia > Polypteriformes > Polypteridae > Polypterus > Polypterus bichir. The sequence goes on along the minus strand of JANRMT010062854.1, from coordinate 26,970,135 downwards.
ATATTTTGTCATAGAAATAATATCAAGTAAATATCCTAGTATTCTAACAACACACAGCTCTAAGAGGATAGCTATTGGAAATCTACATCAACTTAGAGGCCAGTCATCATCATGGGACAGGAAATCAGTATGATCTGTAAATACACACTCTCTTCTAATTCTTCCACTTGCAATGTCTTCTAACAATGCTAAAAGCTGCCATGGTAATTGGAATAGTGTGACCTTTCCGTGCATTATTATATTGTTACAGAATGATTACAATCAAGTGAATTAACTGTAGCATAACGTACATTCAGAAAACAGTATGTTTTTATATTAGTACATTTGCAAACAATCCATCCTTCTGTCTGAGCTGATTCTACTGTTTCATCAGAATTTTAGGAGACTGTAAGGAATGTTCTAAGATGTATGGGGAAGTAATCAAGAGGTGGTTTAATGATCACAATCCAAAACAGGTTTGGAAAGACCTGAAAATAAGAACAGGATTGGATTCTAAAAAAAAAATGTCAACTTCCCAATAGATAAGGACCATAAGCTGTTAACAGATGAACTGATTTGAAACAAATGTTTTCGGTATCCAAAATGTAGAAGTAAGGGAGATGCTTTGTAGAAATATCAGGAATACTGTTGGGATGAAGGTCAGTTTAACTCAAGTGGAGTAAAGCTTACGGCAGGTAAAAACCAACAGGGCAGTGGAACCAGATGGCATATCAGTTCATCTCTTCAAGTTCTGCTTTAACCAGCTCTCTCCAGTTTTTCATTTGCTTTCTTAAGTGATCCCTGTGGTATGATACTTGAGCTGTGGAAACATTTACTCATTACCCCAGTTCCTAAGGTCTCCAGGCCAAGCAGTCTGGGTCACTATAGACCACCATGGCACTCACTTCTGTTAACAATGAAATGCTTTGAATAGTTGGTTAAAGATATGACAGAGACAATCTCATTTCCAGAAAACCAGACGGAAATATGAGTGGGCCAAAATTCCTCCAGAGCGCTGTAAAAGACTCATTGCAAGTTATCGCAAACGCTTGATTGCAGTTATTGCTGCTAAGGGTGGCCCAACCAGTTATTAGGTTCAGGGGGCAATTACTTTTTCACACAGGGCCATGTAGGTTTGGATTTTTTTTTTCTCCCTAAATAATAAAAACCATCATTTAAAAACTGCATTTTGTGTTTACTTGTGTTATATTTGACTAATGGTTAAATATGTTTGATGATCAGAAACATTTTGTGTGACAAACATGCAAAAGAATCAGAAATCAGGAAGGGGGCAAATAGTTTTTCACACCACTGTATTGAATAGTCTCAATAATAAAGTATAAATGTAAATAATACAAATGACAGAAAAGAACATTTTTACAAGCTAGTATCCTTGATACAGGAGATTCAGCTCTTCTCCCCTTTCTTTATAAAATGGAATCCCAGATTAGTTAATCCGGGACACTGCATGTTGTTGAATGCTGAAGAAAAATCCTGAAATAGTGCTCTGACATATGAACAAGGGTTATCAAGAAAAGGATGGATTTGATGTAAGAAACCCAGCAGAGCACCTTCCACACCTCTGTTAGCACAATAAGCAAATTGGTGGTTTTCTGGAAATGAGATTGTCTCTGTCATATCTTTAATGTGTTTGATTATCAGAAACATTTTGTGTGACAAACATGCAAAAGAATCAGAAATCAGGAAGGGGGCAAATAGTTTTTCACACCACTGTAGATAGGAAAAAAGTTAAGATTACTATACATTATATTAAATTCATTTAACCCTTTATATTGTAATTTGTATTGTATTTAAATCAATCTGGTAATAACTTTGTAACATTGGTTTGACCCCGACTATGCATTTTTAACTGGTTCCAGAGGTTCACCTTCTCATTAAATCAGAATCTATCAAAAGCCCTAACTTTGTCAGTAAACTCACTGCTATCTGGTTTTGACAGCACATCACAGAGAACAATTTGCTTAGATATTAGTGTATTTCTTTGCTATTGTAAATTACTCAAATCTACCTTCCGCCAGATGTCCTACACTTGTGATTTGTTTTAAATGTTTACTGTAAATTTTTAAGTTGCTGTGAATAAAAATATTTGCTAAATTATAATGAGGAGGAAATACTTAAAGATTATTCCAATGAAACATTTAGTGTTTTTGATTATTTCTATTGTACTTCCAATTGAATCCAAGTGACCTGATTTATATTAGAGAGATGAATAGTGGCTTTATGTCCTCTGGACCTGGGAGCCGAAAGTCCACATAGATGGGAGTAAAATAAAGTCATAGATTTGATTGATGTGTTTAAGCGATCAATTTTACATTTGTGTGACAGGCACATGAAGTGTCTCAGTTCCTCTTTTCTCTTTAATCACAGCAGTTTTAATGCGCAGAAAGTTCTGTTTTTGTGAAAGGCTGTGTTTTCAAGTATCACTTTCGTTTGAAGGTCTGTGCATGAGTCTTAAGCATTTCATGGTCTTCTGACACACCATGAGCAAAAAAGCAAAAATATAATGATAATACGTAAAAGGGCATGTAAGGTAGAATTGTACAATAACTACTTAGAGCACAAGTCTTTAACCTGAGGTCAGTGCTCCCCCCCCCCAGGGGGTCCATGGATGGGATTCAGGGGGTCTGTTAAGGTCAGATAAAAATTAACATTAATATTCACTATACAGGCCCGGTACTGCTGATTTAGGGTAGATGTAGTAGCAGTAGTAGTAGCAATGGTAGTAGAAAACCTAGTAGTAGTAGATCTGTGCTAATTTTCACAAGAGGATTATATTTCATAATTACAATGAGTGGCCATTACTGAGTGTTTTTTTTAGATTGTTTGCTTTAAATTTTCATCATACTTTGTGTATATCATGTGTGTATGAGACAAATCTCGATAGATAAAGTATATTACATTCATTGCATACAAAGTTATGTTTATGTGAATATTTCAGGGTAAGGGGGTCCATAGGTTTCATCAGATTCTTTAAGGGGTCCGTGTCTCAAAAAAGGTTAAAAATCACAGACTTAGAGCTTCTAATCTACATACAAATATATTATAACATTTAGTTTTTTTACTGTAAATAGTCAAACCTTAATTGTTGTATGATTAGACAGCCTTAACCTCTGCCAAACATCTTTCCTTTGCAAAGGAGTTGCATACATACAGGGGGTCCTCGGGTTACGACACAGTTCCGTTCCTACAACAGTGATGTAACCCGAATTTTGGTGAAAGTCGAAACTCACCCTAGCCTGCGTCACTTACTATTCCTAACACATTTGCGAAATCATAATCTAGAACATTAAAACACAACTAAGCTACAGAAAAAGGAAAAGGACATAAATATACTGTACTGTACACTGTACTGTAGTAACAGAAAAGGTTAAGTGTAAAAAAAATTCCTTACCTTTATTCTTTCTCATGTCTCAATCTTTTTAAGTTTTCATGGGAGTGAGCGTTGTAAACTTGAAATGTTGTATGTCGAAACATTGTAACCCGAGGACCCCCTGTATTGTAATTTTCACAGCTACCAGTAGTCAGTGCACAAATAACAAAAGATTCCAGTTTGCTACGTATTTGCAGCATATATTTATTTTATTAATTAACTAGAAGAAGCACCTGGCATTGTACAGAAAAATCATTTTAAGCTCTAGTTCATTTCACTGCTAATTTTACTTTAGTCTGTTCTAGTTGTTTCACTTGCTCTTAGCCACTAGATACACGCACAGGTACATGCACAGTCTTTGAACTTTATATATTATAAAAAATTAAAGAAATTCAAAAACTGATATTTTCCTGCATGGTTTCAAATAATAAGATCTTCCAGTAACATAGTATCTTGAACTCTGAAATTATATAGCTTAACATTTTAGTATATAAATTTCTTTCAATAGGCACTTTTTTTTTTTACATTTTTGCATTTACTTTTCTTATGTCACTCTCAATTACAGAGGAATTATTTATCTGAATGGATTAGAGATGGTTGTTCTAAAATGGCAAAATGCAATGACAGAGTATTAAAAAATGAAAACGCAAACCAATTCTTCATGCTGCACATGTGGGACTATAGGAGTGAAAACCCCAGAGTTTCTACTGCAGTTCAAATACACACAGTTCACTACTCATGTGTAAAATTTTACTTAAATGTTTAAATGAGAAGTGAAAAATCAAATACAGCTGAAACCAGTGGTGGAGAGATCATCTAAGGGATTTCTGGATGGCGTTGAAAAAACACAAATGTCACAAAATGGTAAATGCTGCATATGAGGGGTAGGTATAGGCACTTTTCATGATTTAGATCATTATTTTGAAAAGTGTTATCGACACTGATGTAAATTTTTATTAACTTTACCCAGCAGATCTCTTCATTAAGACCACTGAAGTGTGTAACATTGACTTTTAACAATTGCTTTGAAATAGCTTGTTGATTTGGGTGTAATTTACAATATGGATGGACACTAATAAAAACACTAATAATAAACCTATAAGTGACAGTGCCTAACTTGGATTTATGCACAAATGGCACAATGTCAGACTATGACCTTGGTCCAGATTCTTTTAAAACTGCCTTTACCATCTTGTTACTGTAACATTGCAAGTAACAATGACATTGGAGGATTGATGCAACTTAAGTCGTTGATTATAAAAAATGTTTCTCTAAAGTACATGGCAAAAACAAAAATGTCAAAGCAAAGACAACAGGAATATACCAAGGGTGGTATGGAATCACAGTCAAATGGTTGGGCAAGAATGAAAAAGTAACAGAAAAATAAGGAGATGTTTTGAATGGCAGTATATTGTCTTAGATAAGCCTGAGATTGCAAGATTGGCTCAACAGTTAGACATGTATGACTGTCAGAGAAGGTTTTAATTGCACTGCTTGCCAAACTGCCAAGCATATCCAAAGAATTGCTAATAATAAAAGAAATGAAAACCAAGATATTAAAGGCAAGCTCATTTCTGTCAACTATCTGCAGGGTGATAACAGTGTACGCAAACCTGTCCAGAATGTTGATTGCCTTGGAGATAAGTCGTCATCAGTGCTAGTATGTATTAGAAGGGGGGGGGATGGATTTAATTATACAGCCAACAAAGCTTACAGAATTTCATTACCATCTGCCTCCTGAGAGGTTCTGCATGATATGACATAACCCCCCCACCCCACCCTCCAGCATCAACAAAATTAGGTTTGTGATTATGAAACTGATGTGTGTTCTGCATCAGTAATTGTGTGGCAAATCAGGATTTAACAGAAATGGAATATTTTTATGCTGTCTGAAAAATCCTTCCTAAAATACAAACAATCCTAGAGATGACGATTCTTAACTGCACCCAATAATTTTTCAGATTCATGAAACACATTTCTCCTTTTTCTTTATAGGTAAAGAAACAAAACTATATGATTTATGTTGCTTGAATACAGTCAGTCTTTCTGAATGCTTTTTAAATTGCAGTAAAATCCATCCGTCCATTTTTTGCTCTTAGGGATTCAGAGTCTCTTCTGGTAGTAAAATGTTACAGGATAGAGCCACTCCAAAACAAGGCAGTTCATTGCAGTGAACAATCACTCATACCAGGCAGTTTTCTGTACATTTGCCAGTTATCATACCATTAAAGGCTTTGGGATGTGAGAGGAAAGGCCTTGGACCCTGATAAAAATCATATAGATGTGGGAAAGCCCAAACATGAATATAGTTGTCATGAATAGGCAGCAGAAGGAAATAAACTAAAAATCCACAAAAAAATTAAATTGAACACATGATTAAGAAAATATGAATAACTTTTATAGTAGAAATTATATTGATCCAGAAAAAATGTATTTCCCAAGGAATAATTTGCTCAAAAAATATTTCTAGGCAGGATTTAATAAAGTTTTTATTAGGTTTTTATTGTTTTTATTAGTGTTTTCTTTTTCTGTATTAGTTTGTCTGCTCACAATTGCCCATGGTTTATAAGGATTCAAAATGGCTGCCGTATGACAGTGTCACGGGGGTATGGACATTTGGTCGACATTTGTTGTCACAAAGGGATGATTGTACCGTCTTGGCAGCCATGGTTGGACACTGTAAGAGTGGACCTAATTTCACTTCTAAAAATTAGGAACACCTTTACCATTTGTAATGCAGAATTTTACATTTGAATTTTCCTTGTGTTTAAAAAAACATTTTGTTGCTGTGTTTTTGTTGTTTTTTTAAGGCAGTTTGTTCTACAGGGCTCTTTATGTTTTAGCAAAGAAACTCACTCGGACTGCTCAGAACTTCGAGGTGAAGTATGGTGTTGTGAACTCTATGTACTATTAATGCTTAATGGCCTGTAAGGGGTTTTGCTCCATGTTTTGTTTCCTTTGTTACTATAATCAAGGTGACTCAGTATTACATTGTGTTCTATAAATTTTATTTTCTTAATTTTAGTGTGCCAGTTAGTGGTGACTGATGTAGTCTATATTTCTGGATTACAACAATTTTGTCGGCGTGAGATTTATTACCATGCTGAAAGCACACAGATAATAATTCTTTGCTTTTATATAGCGCTTTTCTCACTACTCAAAGCGCTCAGCAATTGCAGGTTAAGGGCCTTGCTCAAGGGCCCAACAGAGCAGAGTCCCTTTTGGCATTTAAGGGATTCGAACCGGCAACCTTCCAATTGCCATTGCAGATCCCTAGCCTCAGAGCCACCACTCCGTCTTATGATAGTAGGTAAAGGGCAAAATTCTTACTAACAATTAAACATTAGAAATATACAAGTAGATAAATGGAACAGCTTACCAAGTGGTGTAGAAAAAAGTAATATTTTGGGGACCTTTAAAATTTTAATAAAATGTTGCACTAGTGAAGTGAACAAAAATTGATGGGAAATATGGGCTGAATGCCCTTTTTAAAATAATTTTATGGTCTTAAATTGTATATTTTGACAACCAAGTTCAACATTCACCCTTCTTTATTCATGATGTGTGCTTCTGACAGCACATGTTGGTGTGTGTTTGCTTGTGTGTGGGTATACAGTCAGGAAGAAGAATCCTCTCACAACATTTATACAACAAGAACACTCTCCAGGAGTTAGACCTATCATTGCTAAAGTCTATAATCAAGAGAAGACTTCATGAAAATAAAGATGGAGTGTTTACCATAAGCAAAGAAAGGACTGATTAGACTTTGCCAGAAAACATTTTTTAAAAGCCTTTCCAGTTCTGGAACAATTTTTTTGGACAAAGGAAACTAAGATCAATATATACCAGAATGTTGGAAAGAGAAGAGGAGAAATGGCACATGATCCGTTGAATACCACGTCATTTGTGAGACATGGTAGAAGCAGTTTTATGGCATGATCATGCATGGCTGCGAATGGAAGTCAGTCACAACTGTTTATTGATGATATGATTGCTAGGAGAAGTAGCAGGATGAATTCTGAAGTGTATAGAGCTATAACATCCGCTCTAAATCAGCCATGTGCTACAAAACTGATAGGATAATGTTTCACATTACAGATAGACAATGAGCCAAAAATAATGTGAAAGCGGTAAACCAAGTGCTTTTCTAGGCAAAGAAGTTGAAAATTATTCAGTGGCCAAGTCAATCAACTAACCTCAGTCCTATTGGAGATGCATTTCACCCACTGAAGACAAAACTGATGGCAGAAAGACCAATGAACAAGCAGCAACTGAAGAGAGCTGCAGTAAAGTCCTGGCAAAACAACAGTAAAGTGGAAACCCAGTACTTGGTGATGGCCATGGGTTCCAGACTTCAGGCAGTTATTGACTGCAAAAGATTTTCAAGAAAATAGTGAAAATAATCATATCTAATAATAATAATAATAATCATCATGCCTAGTGGGGGCTGGGTGGTCTCGTGACTTTGGAATCCCTGCAGAGTTTGTTTTTTTTTTCTCCAGCCCTCTGGAGTTTTTTTGTTTTGTTTTTCCTGTCCTCCCTAGCCATCAGACCTTACTTTATTCTTTGTTAATTATTATTGACTAATCTTTATATTTTTTCTTTTTCTTTCTTCATCTTGTAAAGCACTTTGAGCTACATCATTTGTATGAAAACATGCTATAGAAATAAATGTTGTTGTATTATATATATGATTATGCTAGTTTGTCCAAATATTTTTGAGCACCTGAAAACAGGGAGACAACATATAAATAAGTCTACTTTTTCTAAACAGCTCATACAATATTTTTGTTAAACCCCTTGATTTAAAGCTGAAAGTCTACTCTTGAGCCAAAATTATGAAAATTGTGTCACTCTCCAAATACTTATTAATCTGATTTGTAAGTAAAGCTCCAGTAAATGTCAAACAACATGCAAAGGAATAGACAGAAGATTGCCAAAAATGGCAAAAAACAAAGTCCCCACAAACAAAGTCAATTAAAACAACATGTAAAAGTGCATTCTCTCTCACAAACATTTTATTTGCCCTTGAGAGCTAATCTAATGTAATCTAAGATATTCTAAAATCCTGATTCTATGAAAACACCATAAGATGAAAATTTGACTTTGACTCCAGATAAATCTCCATTTTCTTTCATAATATAAAAGACCCAAAATCTGGATTGTCTGGATTTTTTATTTAGTTACCTTTGTTGATTCTAGCTTTTTACAATTTCATGGTTTGTGAAACTGGCCCAGCTTAGCAAAGATGTGTTATCATGACCCATTCTTGTTTGATTTATATTTCAAGTGGTGACTATTGACAAACTGTTGTAGCAGTGGTAGAGTGAGCCTCACCATCAGATTATATTTTAAGTAATTAAACCTAAAACTTTAACAAATCATGGTGTACATGGTTTAGAAGCTTAGCAATGAGTTCATCAATGCTATGGAACATAGCGCATAAGGGGTGACCTAGGAAAAGTTAGAGATTCCAATTATATTATGTTGTTGTAAGTGGACCAAGACTTTGAAGAACTCTTTTTCCGTGTAGGGCAGTGTCAGGGGTGGTTGAAGAAGGTATTGAATGGAAAACTAGAAAAAAAATATTTAGAGACATAGAGAACATTCAAAGCAAAACTTTATGGTACGTGTTAAATTTATTTATATTTAAACTACATTTTAAACATTTTGTTTTCAGATTGTGTTTAATTTTGGTGGCCTAGTACTATTATTACCTTGTGGCTTTTTCTTTCTTTGTCTTCTAAATGGGGTTATGTAGGATTTGTATTGCCCCCACATCTGTGATGAACTGATCTTTTTTTATAATTCTCCTAATGATGTCCCCCAGTGAACTCTCTCCCACAAGGCTAAGATATTAAATCTAAAAGAAAACAGGTTATTACTACTTTCGTCTAATTGTTATCTACAATCATATGAAAAAGTCTGGGAACCCCTCTCAGCCTGCATAATAATTTACTTTCAAAAAAAAAGATAACAGTGGTATGTCTTTCATTTCCTAGGAACATCTGAGTACTGGGGTGTTTTCCGAACAAAGATTTTTAGTGAAGCAGTATTTAGTTGTATGAAATTAAATCAAATGTGAAAAACTGGGTGTGCAATAATTTGGGTACCCTTGTAATTTTTCTGTTTTGAATGCATGCAACTGCTCAATACTGATTACTTGCAACACCAAATTGGTTGGATTAGCTCGTTAAGCCTTGAACTTCATAGACAGGTGTGTCCAATCATGAGAAAAGGTATTTAAGGAGGTCAATTGCAAGTTGTGCTTCCCTTTGACTCTCCTCTGAAGAGTGACAGCATGGGATCCTCAAAGCAACTCTCAAAAGATCTGAAACAAAGATTGTTCAGTATCATGGTTTAGGGGAAGGCTACAAAAAGCTATCTCAGAGGTTTAAACTGTTAGTTTTAACTGTTAGGAATGTAATCAGGAAATGGAAGACCACAGGCACAGTTGCTGTTAAACCCAGGTCTGGCAGGCCAAGAAAACTACAAGAGCGGCATATGCGCAGGATTGTGAGAATGGTTACAGACAACCCACAGATCACCTCCAAAGGCCTGCAAGAACATCTTGCTGCAGATGGTGTATCTGTACATCGTTCTACAATTCAGCGCAATTTGCACAAAGAACATCTGTATGGCAGGGTGATGAGAAAGAAGCCTTTTCTGCACTCATGCCACAAACAGAGTCACTTGTTGTATGCAAATGCTCATTTAGACAATCCAGATTCATTTTCGAACAAAGTGCTTTGGACTGATGAGACAAAAATTGAGTTACTTGGTCATAACAAAAAGTGCTTTGCATGGCAGAAGAAGAACACCGCATTCCAAGAAAAACACCTGCTACCTACTGTCAAATTTGGTGGAAGTTCCATCATGCTGTGAAGCTATGTAGCTAATTTAGGGACTGGGGCCCTTGTTAAAGTCGAGGGTCAGATGAATTCAACCCAATATCAACAAATTCTTTACGATAATGTTCAAGCATCAGCCACAAAGTTGGATATTCCAACAAGACAATGACCCAAAACACATTTCGAAATCTACAAAGGCATTCATGGCAGAGGGAGAAGTACAATGTTCTGGAATGGCTGTCACAGTCCCTTGACTTGAATATCATCGAAAATCTATGGGATGATTTGAAGCAGGCTGTCTATGCTCGGCAGCCATCAAATTTAACTGAACTGGAGAGAGTTTGTTTGGAAGAATGGTCAAAAATACCTCCATCCAGAATCCAGACACTCATCAAAGGCTATAGGAGGCATCTAGAGGCTGTTATATTTGCAAAAGGATGCTCAACTAAGTATTGATGTAATATCTCTGTTGGGGTGCCCAAATACATGCACCTGTCTAATTTTGTTATGATGCATATTGCATATTTTCTGTTAATCCAATAAACTTAATGTCACTGCTGAAATACTACTGTTTCCATAAGGCATGTCATATATTAAAAGGAAGTTGCTACTTTGAAAGCTCAGCCAATGATAAACAAAAATCCAAAGAATTTAGAGGGGTTCCCAAACTTTTTCATATGACTTTATAAAGGGGTCTGTACACTGTGCTTCAAGTGAGAAATGTTTACAATGCACCCTTGACTCACCTCGCTTAGTTTTAAGTCTTTAACTGTATACACTAATAAATAACAAAATGGTAAAACTACTTATACGCAAAATGTCTTTATTCTCCTTACCATTTTTTTTGTATGCACTGACCATTATCTTAAGACACAAGTCCTCCAACTACTCTGGACTACTTACTGTAGCATTCTCTGAGCTCTTTTGGATGGTCTGCTGGTTTGGCTTGGTGTATGCAGAGTGCAGGGATCTGCCTAGATAAGCCATCTTTAAATTTGCCAGCCTTGTCTCCAACCTCTCAAATCTTTGCCTTACATTTCTCTCAAATTTTAGAATAAGAACATTGTACTTTGACCGGTGCTCCTTATTGGGAATTTCTTGTCTTTTCATCTTCCATGTAAAAGTAGATTGATCCATTATAAACAGAAAAAGCCTCAATTCAATTACACCCCCACATGGACTCTGTTAGGTACAAAGTGTGCTTTGTCTCACCATCCATGTGGATCTTTTGGAATCCGGCATTCATCAGAGCAACTGATTTTTCCTGTTCATACTTGTCCAGTGTTGCATCCTGTTGCATTGTTGTGTTGCATCCTGTCTAAGTCTTTTCATAATTGCTTAATATGTCTTCACAGCAGCCTTATGATTGGATATTTACTTTTTTTTTAAATCTCCCGGACACAATTTTGGCACAATATCCATCGTGTTCTCTTGCAGATATTTTATGATGCTAAAGCAGTGTAATGTTGTTGGATTTTAAATAAAGATAAAATGTCCAGATTGGCCACAGTTAACTATTTGAATGTAAAAATATTTATTATATATAACACATTTCAAAAACTTAAATCTTAACTGATAAATATAGACATTATTCATATAGCAAATTCATTACAATAGATGTGCAAAAAAATTCAAAGCACTTAATTATACCAATTTAAATTATAAGGAACTTTGTATGACAAAACATTTTTAATTATAATTTATTATCTAATTAGATAAGAGGGAAAGGGAATGAAAAAATAAGAAGGAATCCACATACAAGTTCCTAAACAGCGTACAACACTGCAGCACTTGCTGATTCACATTTATATCGATTATCTTTCTGTCTAACAATCTCTGATAGCTTCCTCATCTTTGTGTGTCCCACTTATCCTATGAGAACACCAGTAATTCTGAATCACAAGGCTTAGTAAGCAAAGGCTCTAAATGGTGATACAACCTATAAAGCAACACCTGTGCATTGTGCTCTCTCATTTTTTACCAAAACAACCTCAAAATAAGAGTTTGCACATTGTTAGGTCTCTGTGTGTGCACAGTATCAACTGCCTGTGTTTGTGCTATATAGAGTGCTCCGATTTCTTCAAGATGTTTTACAATCCGAGAAAGGGGTGAAAGCACCAACTTCTTCAACTTTTGTAAAATGTTTTCAAAAGGGACAGCACTAAATTCATCCAGGCTCACTCCCGTACAAGTCCCTTCCTTTTGTGACAAAGCCCTACAAGTCCCTTCCTTTTGTGACAAAGCCCTGTAGTGGGAAATCATTCCTCTGTTTTCAAAGAAGTTATTCACGGGGACGATGAAAAGGCTGAACGATTCTTTATTTGCACACAGACATGCACAAATGTCTCATTCTATGGAGTGAGCAATCATTAATACAATTCATTCCCTTTTATACTTTTCTATTACAATTACCTTATCTAATATATGACGTCATCTCACTCTTAATATGCAGAATTCTATAATCTTAGCCAATTGACTAAAGCGACCATTAACTTTGTATACATGTTAATTCTTCCATTATTCATTAACAGGGGTCTTTTATCGCTTCATTAACAGGGGTGTCCTATGGGTTTTCCCATTGATCTTATCACCATTTCACAATAGGGGTGTTTGGGCTTTCTCAGTAGTTTTTTCTCACTTTTTAAGGGGGTGTTCATTACACACCTACTTCAGTTTAACCTCTGGTGGCTCCTCTAGATGAGGCAAAAGCCTCACATGTCCAAGCTTTAAGCCGCGTTTAGTTAATCGTTTAGTTACCTTCAATTCTTTTCCTTATGCTTTTAATAATCTATTGTTACAACTTCACTTAAGTATATGCTTATATTAAATTGTAAAAATAATTATGTATTGATTAAAATTCTATAGACCACCTGCACAAATTTTGTGCTTGTTTGTAACATCAGGGCAAACAAGAATTGACAGTGCAGCATGGAATGCAAAGAAGTGTTCATACATTTCATCATTCCAAAGCCCTTTAAGAACTACCTTTCCAGTATACACAGCAAACTGCCTAAACTCTGTCAGCTTCATCTAAACCACATTACGTCCTATCAAACACATTTAGATTTGAACCATTAGTTGTGCAAGACTTGTATAAAATTTGTATGCAAAGCAACAAATTAATCATTTTATGTATGACACCGAGATATCATTGATTTTTGTAATCATGTCAATGGGAAGCTGGTAAAATGGTGAAACACCATCCAGATGGTGTTCTGCTTGTTTTATTTTTCCCTGAAAGTCTTTGCCATTTCTCAACGAAAAACTAATAACCTCATCATATATTGTCTGACTGCCATCCCACACACCTTTCTGAGTGCACCTGGATATTGTTTAATGCCTTTGACAAGCTTTAGCTGGGGCAGCACAATGTACCCTGACACTAACAACTCAGTCTTCCAATGTTAAGCCATTTTCCATCAGATTCTTCATATCACTAACTGAAAATCCAATTTGTTGGCTTTGAACTGTCAAAACAAAAAGAAAGTGGGAAAGCAGAGGGTGGTGAAATGTTAATCTTGCTGAACCCTGCAAGATATGCCAAAGATATGCCAGTGTTTGTCTCTCTGTGAACAACAGTTTGAAGATACATGTTCAGATGACTGACAAGTTGATTTTTGCATCCAAAATAAATGTAACTCTTACCAGATTTATTTATTCACTTGGGGTTTGAAGTAATGTTCTGGGAGTAGAGGGAAGCTCATGGTGCCCATCTTGCTTACATATTTTTAATAGGGCAACAATAGCATTATGTTTCAAAAGCGGTTCATTGGCCTATCTCACAAAATTATCTCTAAATGATGAAAAAGCCCGACCCATGGACTTAGCCACAAAATCATTATCTTTTTCATTCTGTGTGTGAAAATTTGAATCACATTCATCACGAATGCCTACTGGTACCGCAATAGACCCAAGTATAGCAACATCAAGTATAGCAACTAACATTCTCATTTACAAGTGAAGGTCCCTCAACTCCTCAATTCTAACAAACTCTTCTGTTTCTGTCTCGTAACTCTTTTCCAAATACCTTGAATCAAAAATTATCTTGATCAAATTTGAAACATTACCCTGATATAAACCAATTAAGCGTTATTAAAAAAAAAAAAAAGAAAAAAAAAATTCAGGGCTTGACATGTAACACTGTGAGGCATAAAATTACCTAAAAGTGTTACACAAGGCCCTTTTCTTCATTTTGGTTCCTTTTTAAATAGAAATGATCTTGAAGTCTGAATAACAAGAATCAGAAAAACAAAACTCAAAACTTTCTCTGAATTTCGTTATGCAGCAACATTTTTTCTAGATAACAAAGAAAGTTAACATCAGCTCTCATAGGATTTCTTTATAAAATGCTAAATAGTTTGAGGGAAAAAAATTACACTGGGTCAGTGAGGAAGCAGGGTTTTAGGGTTTGGCTTTATCGTTAGGGAAAGCAACTGCCACTGTTACATTTTCACAAAACCTTTCCTTAATGTCAGATCACAAGCCAGCTCCGTTTTATTAAAATGCACGACTTTTAAATAGTATTTAGTGCATATTTGAAAGTTTTATTGCCAGTTAATTTAATTAATTACATTTTTTTTTGGTTGCTGCTAATCAGTTTCCTGTAAGCAAGCGTCTCTCATTCTGCCAAGATATTTAACTAAGGTATCAGATAGCGAATCAGTGTTTTAACTTTTTGGATTATCTTATTACAGTACATGCCTTTAGGCAAGTACCTCTGAACATGTGAGTATGTTTTCGTAAGACTTGTTTCATTTACTTTTCTTATGTTTTTGCTGAAAATTCTGTTCTGTAATATTTGTTTGCTAATAGGTTCATTAAACTAGGGAATCCATTCATCTCATCTGTTTATTACATACACTTAATTTTATACAAGATAATGAAAATATCTGAAGACCACCTTTAATTGAATTGTCTACCCGAAAAGGAAAATCATTTTTCCTATTATTTATTACAGTCTAGTGCCCTCAAATCCACTTTTAGTTTCTTTGCTGTAGGCAACATAACCTTGGGGATTCGTTACCTTGGTACTGTCACAGGAGACACCTCAGCCTATTACAGAAATCAGTTCTCTGCTCCCCTTGACAGACTGGGTCACAAAACCTCAATTTAGGCAGGTTCGTCATTCTTGTCAGCTCTTGCCTTCTAGGCTGACAGCCACTGCAGGGTTTTGGAAATGTGTAGAAGGATATCCCATCTGATTCTCAAACAGGTGAGAGATCAGCAGAACTATCCTTTTATTAATATGAAATGCCACAGTGGGAGACAAAGAGTGTAATGTCCTTTATAGGGACCAAAAGGGTAGGAGATTTGGATGAGATGTATTTAGGGCTGCCTTCGGCCAGAAAGAGCACAGTATTTTTTAAATCAATTCCAGAACCACAGAATCCAATGCTATTTATACCATGCTGGAAAAAGCAGCAACGGTTTATTATTAGAATGTATTTACATTAAGCCTTGCATTAAAATCACTCTGAAACACTAATACGCCATGTTAAGTGGTGAATTAAACGGGTTTCTTGGGAATCATTTGTGCTCTAAAGAGTGCTTTATTTTTTAATGAACAGTCACCGCTATCACCCAATGCCTATTCCTGCTAAAGGGAATATTCTTTAAAAACACATAATGTTTTAAAAAGGAGAGCAGAAAGCTTGCCTTTCATGATGTGTACTTTCTGGAATTACATTAGTAGATCTATAATGTAGACAAAACTAGGGCAATATTTTTTGTGTGTGTTATCCCCTGAATAGTTATTAGATAAAATGTGATTCAATTTATTTTTTAGAAATCTATTGTATAACAAATTTGATAAGAAGTTTTAAAATAAAGATGAAATTACTTATACAACAACGACAATATTTAAAATTTTCATACACAGGATGAAGAAAAGAGAAACAAATTAAATTGATTAACAATAATAATGAATAAATAACAAAAATTAAATCTATACAGGCTTACATAAAATAGATATATACTGTAATTAATAGAAGGATGGAGTCCTTATTTATGTTATTTTAATTCTTCTTAAAAATGAGTATGATGATAAGTTCAGATGGCCAGGAGGACAGAAAAAAAAAAAACTTCAGATAAACTGGAGAAAAAAACAAAATCGACATGTCCACCCTGATGTCACCACTCCTGAGCCCTACCTCAGGCCTATTTGAGTCAGCTAAGATGGCCCCGGAGCTTTGCAAGTATTACTGATTTTGTTGGATTTACTGGTTTCTGTTACCTTCTTTCTCTGTTTTAAGGATTACAATTTTCTGGACTGAGGCTTATTTGCCGTGGATTACCTTTTAATCCTTTTTTGCATTTTCTGCTTAGCATTTTGGCCTTATTTGTTGTTTTGGTTAATAAATCCCTTATTTATAAAGTTACTTATGGATTTTAGGATATGCTCCTCACCTTCTACTTCTACAAGTTATAAATAATTTTCCCAGTGAACAAAGTAGAATCATTAAAATTTCTTAACACAACTATTATTTACAGTCTAAACTGGGATGAAAACATAACTGCTTTTATCAATAAAGCTCAACAATGATGTTTGTTCTATGTCAATTGTTTCAGTCAGTGCTGGTACAGTTTTATGGAGCTGTTATTGAAAGCATCCTCAAACAGTCTGGTATGGCAATGCATCAACTCTCTCATAAACTGCAGTGTGTTATTCAGACAGCAGAAATGATTGTATGCCTCAAATTGTAGGCATGTATACACTACTGGTCATGAAACAACGTGAAAATATAATTAAAGACTACACTCACTTAGCAACCATCTCTTTAAGTTATTACCATTGAGGAAGTATTTCCAGTCACTAAAGGCCAAAACTACAAGATGTGTACACAGTAAACATCCATCCATCCATTATCCAACCCGTTATATCCTAACTACAGGGTCACGGGGATCCACTGGAGCCAGTCCCAGCCAACACAGGGCGCAAGGCAGGAAACAAACCCTGGGCAGGGCACCAGCCCACCACAGTAAACAGTAAACATGATCTCTGAATCATCTGTGTCTCTTTAGATTTCTAAACACCTCAATTCAATCTAACTTATGTTGATATTTTTACTTCTGTTTTTATTATATATAAGTATTATAAGTACTTCCTCAATGTATTACTGCAACTGTACTGCACTATATTGTTTGATGTATTTATGTTTTGTGCAATATATTTTTCAGTGCTACTGTATTCAATGCTGCAACTTTGTCATGTATTGCATTTTGTTTTGTTTTATATGTATGGATGTAACACCAACAGAAATTCCTAATGCTGGCTTGCTTCTTAACTTATATTTGGGGGTTTCACAACCCTTTCGCCATGTAGAAGACTCCACATCATAACAGCTCCCTTGCGTATATCCTAATAATAACAACTACTAACGAGAAGGCTCCCAGGTAAATGATACTGAATGCTGAGCAGTTTCAGCTACTTCAGTGACAGACCCGCTAATACACTCATAAATAACAGTAAATAATCAAATAAATAACCAGAAAAGCAAAATGAAAATAAAGATGATGATAAAACTCTAAAAAAAAAACAACTGAGAACAGTTACTCAATGTAACAAAGTAAATGTTTGATATATTCTAATATAAATTTACCAAACCTAGTTTTGTAGTTTGTACATTGTCCCCAAAGCATAGTTACTGGGACAGAAGAGATTGCTTAATTAACCAAAGAGCTCTGTTAAAAATGAAAATGAAAATTGTCTACAACAAAAAACCTGCAGCTACATGTGGTCCCGAAGACTGAATTTGTGAACCATGTTGCCGGGTAAGCACAAAATGCTTTTATCACCTTTATGACAAACCAAGAATGTTTCAGGGAGCAATCTGTCAGTCATACAAATAACATTGCACAACAAAGTTTTTGCTTCTTGAACACTGTTGTGTGTTTCTTATAGATTTTTGGGTGCTGATCACGAATATCACACCAAAATTTCAGTATTGTCATGATTTTTTCTTATATTTGTATTCAAACATTTTCGCTCCTGTAAGTGACTTATCAACAATGGTTTGTGCAGCCTGGGCATGCCCAGGCATGGAATCAGTCCAGGCTGGAAGCTGTTCTGTGGAAGTTGACATCCTGGGCAGGTCTGAACGAGCTTGACACTGTCTCAGCATGATATAAAGGAGGCTTGCATACACCGATCCTGCTCATTTGGTTAATATAGATAGTCACTGTGTATGTATAGTATCAGTATACTGTAGTAAAGTATAGTATCTGTAGCAATATAACAGTAAGTAAGCTTGATGCTATAGACGTTTTGGTGTCGGGCGATAGGTCTCGTCAATGTCGTAACAGCCACGATACATTCTGCTATCTCTGTGGCAAATATACACTTGCGCCTCAGAGACTTTGGATGACTGCTCTTGTGAAGAAAGCTTATCATCTGTATTTTGGCTGCAAAATTGGTGATCAAGACAAGGAATGGGCGCCTCACATTTGCTGTGCGACATGTGCTGTCAGTCTGAGAGCCTGGCTCAGAGGCACTCGAAAGACGTTGCTGTTTGCTGTTCTGATTATATGGCAAGAACAGAAAGACCATGTTACAGACTATTACTTCTGTCTGACTAATGTGCCTGGTTTCTCTGCCAGAAACAAGAAGAACAAGAATATCCTAATCTGCCTTCAGCAATGAGACCTGTGCCACATGACGACAGTCTTCCAATTCCGAAACCACCTGAGGATTGGACCTTAGACAAACTAGATGAAGAAACTGCAATGCAGGGTACTGACAGTGACATTGACCTGGATTTTGACCTGTGCTCACCAGATGATCCACATCTGATAACACAGTCCGAATTGAATGATTTGGTCAGAGATTTGGGTCTATCAAAAGTAAAAGCCGAGCTGCTGGGTTCGAGACTGCAGGAATGGTGTTTGCTGTCACCAGGTACGAAGATTTCTGTGTTTCGAGGCCGACATCATGATATAACCAATTTTTTTTGCACAAGTCGACAGTCTCTGTTTCTGTTGTGACATTGAAGGATTGTTCTCTGCCTTGGTTTGTGATCACAACCCAATAGAGTGGCGTCTCTTCATTGATTCCTTAATGTTAAGCCTGAAAGCTGTTCTGCTACACGATGGCAACGTTTATCCTTCAGTACCTGTTGGCTATGCAGCACACATGAAAGAAACGTATGAGAATATGAAACTGTTGCTGAAGCATGTCCAGTATAGCAGGTACAACTGGAATATCTGTGGAGATATTAAAGTTGCTCTGTTACTAGGACTGCAGCTTGGCTATACAAAGTACTGTTGTTTCATCTGTGAATGGGACAGCCGTGCCAAAGAGTCGCACTATTCTCGACAGAACTAGACACTCCGTAAAAAGTTAGTTCCAGGACAGAAAAATGTGGCACATGAATCACTTGTCGACCCAGCAAAGATATTTTTGCCTCCTCTTCACATAAAACTGGGACTCATGAAGAATTTCGTGAAAGCACTGAACAAGTTATTTAAGACGTTCCCAAGAATAACTGACACCAAGATCAAAGAGGGCATTTTTGTTGGCCCCCAGATCAGACATGTTATGCGTGACGAGCGGTTTAAAGATCAGTTAGTTGGCCTGAAAATCCTTTTAAAGATGTTTTTTGACAATTTTCTGGGCAATTACAGAGCCACAAACTACATTCAGCTGGTAGACAAACTTCTCAAATCATACAAGACAATGAAGTGCAACATGTCACTCAAGATTCATTTCCTCCACTTACACTTAGAATTCTTACCCACAAATCTCAGTGCTGTCAGTGACGAACACGGTGAAAGGTTTCACCAGGACATTGCTATGATGGAGAAACGATACCAGGGCAACTGGAATCCGTCCATGCTTTCTGACTACTGTTGGACACTGCAATGCGATGCACCAGACATTGAATACAAAAGAAAATCAGGAGCAAAACACTTAATTCTGTTGAATTTAATAGCTTATGCGAAACATAAACGTGACTAAATACGTTATTGTCAGTAAACATATAAATGTCTATTTCTCAACGTTCCTACGTGATGCAGTGAAACCAAAACTATATTTGTGCATACCCAGTAGTTATCTGTCACAATCAGCAAAAGTTTTCAGGAAGCAAGACGATTCAGAAAAATTGTTGTTAGTCTAATTTGGTGAGTTTGATAAGGCCCAAATTGGTGGCTTTTTGTAAGGACAGGTAGTCTTTTTCATATTCTAAAACAGAGCTATATACAGTATTAGTCATGTAGATGTGATAGAAGTACAATGCTGGCAACAAAGGTGGCAGTATAAAAGGAAAGGGTTGAAAGAAAGACCTGCTGATAACCTGTCACAGCACATTCATCAGAGCTTTCCACAATTTACAGATAGGGCACCTTTTGTATCACTATGTCTGGACAGGCATTAGGTCATATCAAGCCACTTTTCTCTTGAATATAGCAGATCACTGTCATTTTATACATCCTTCTCTCTGGCCTGTTTAACGAGTTAAAAAATATTGTCTGAGCCAGTAACAAGGCAAACACCTCAGGCAGTGCTTTGCTCCGGGTGGCATTTTCATGTAATTTTCTTTTTTTTTTTACATTACAAAACAATAATACAAAAAAGTGAACTGTGTACCTAAACAATTACATACACATTCAGTACTGGATTTATGTACCTTTAAAAATTTTATGAATTAAAATTTTCATTTAAAAGTTTAAAATCTTGTATTACGCCATTCACAACAATACACCATATGTCAGCACATAGCACTGGTGTACATTTTCTTGATTTATACATACTGACATAGGTGCTGGGGATTAGGGTTTATGGCAGTCGTGGTGCTAGCTAGAGAAAAGTTGTGAAGGTAAAAATGATACTCTTTTTTTTCCCATGTTTCTGTAAGAAGATCGAATTAATGTCATATCACATAAGTGCTAAGTAAGTTATCTTTGAGTGACATTGAAACCAAAACAAGTCTCTAGTACCTCTGTCTTTAACTCAGCAGCCTGCCAACCAGCATACAGTGCTGACTGCCCTAACATAATGACAAAATTCTACAAAATAGAAGTGTAAAGGTTATCCCTACCCTTGTTCAAGTTTATGCAAAGAATGCCATATAACCTTCCAAGTAATGCATGGTGTCAGATTTAAAGCAATATAGTACCATGCCAGGAGCAAAGGTGTCAGTAGAGCAGTGTTTTCCAACCATTTTTCTGTGGTGGTCCATCTTTGTAATCCAAAGAATGCCAAGGCACACCATGCTTCTACCAACCACAAATGCATTAAAATTGTCCAAGGGGGCGGGATGGGGGGGAGACAAAAAAAAGCAACTTGGAGATTGCAGTTCAAAGATACAGGACTTGTTTAGAGTATATTTTTAGTCATTGACAGTGATGAACAATTGAGGATAGTATTTGTGGTGTTTTAACACAAGTTTTAATGTGTGCCCATTTAAGAGATGCATATTCTTTCAATTAAATTAGTCTTTAGCATACATTCAAAGTCAACAGTCGTTTCTATCATTTTTTTACTTTGATATATGTGTGTTTCATATGCTAGGCCAATTTGATAATTAATACATTGACTCTGTTTTCTTACTGCCTTCTTTTCAACTTGCCTTTTAGGAAGGCATTCAAATTCAGGTTGTACTCGCTCAAGTAGTATTCGTTAAACGTTCAGGGATTAAGGTAATTTTTTTAAGTTTAAACTATGCTATTAATTTTTCTAAATTCTTTTGTGTAATTCTAGATCAATTTTGTGATTCAGTGAGCATTTAGTTTATGATTTATGTACTAATTTTATAATTACACGTTTTCATGTTAGATGTGATTAATCAAGATTAATTATCTACACTACATATATGTAATTAGTAATTTTTTTTTATTGATTCCCAGCTA
>JANRMT010062854.1:26927481-26943070 GCA_026402145.1 Polypterus bichir lapradei | reverse complement strand
AACTTGTTGCATCTTTCCCAAGAAGACTCATGGCTGTATTAGCTCAAAAGGGTGCTTCTACTAAATACTGAGCAAAGGGTCTGAATACTTAGGACCATGTGATATTTCAGTTTTTCTTTTTTAATAAATCTGCAACAATTTCAAAAATTCATTTTTTTGTCTGTCAATATGGGGTGCTGTGTGTACATTAATGAGGGAAAAAATGAATTTAAATGATTTTAGCAAATGGCTGCAATATAACAAAGAGTGAAAAATTGAAGGCGGTCTGAATACTTTCCGTACCCACTGTTTCTGCTGTAAAACCGTGTGTACGCGATTCAAAACATGAGAGTATGTGAATGTCATTTAGTGCTTGCGCCAGTGGTAGTTAAATCATATTTTTTTTTTCTAAAAGGCACCTCATTTATGACCAGGTACCACATTCCATCAGTCCTACTGTCTTCCCTAAAAGGCAATGCAATTCCAATAGAGTTTAGATATGTCTCTAAACCTACTGAAATAACTGGAGCGCCAAACAACTCTGGACAGTTTTATAATTAGTTTGTCACGCCACTTGCCCTTACCTACACATTCTGTGAAATATGTCAGTATGGCTGTAATTTTTATTTTTATTATTAGCTTCATTTCCTGTACAGTTCAGAGTAGATTATGCCCTTTACTCTTGGGATGCACTTCAAGTGTTCCTAAGTACATTTTGTAGTGTGTTGACCAGAACTGCACACAGTACACCAAACACAGTCTCACTAAAACTCTGCACATAACATCACTGGGTTATATTCAATGGGTTTTACATTATAGCCTACCATTTTAATTGCTCAATTTTTAAATATAAACCCACAAATCCTTTTCAGTGGTTGCTACCTGTAAGATTGTCCCCCACTTGCATCTGTAATTAACAATTTTTTTGTGTAGCAATTTGCACTTTTCTACATTAAACTGATGATCCAGTTTTGAAGATTTCCCATGTCTTTTGATTTGTTCTAGCTACCTCCTTGGCCTTCACCACAGCAAAGGAACAGGACATCCATTTGTTAGTTATAATAAAAGTTTTGATTTGTTGATACATTTTTTTTATTATAGTTGTTCTTCAGAGCTTATGATATTCATAGTAAAAATAATCAATGTTATATGTCGATCAAACATTCATTTGCATTAGAAACCAGATTTCTGGGCATACATTTGACGAAATGCTGTAGCTTGTCATTTTAATCAAGCAGGCCACTGTCTTAACTGATTTTACATGCACTGTCCTTGCTGTAGTAAAACCCAACCCATAGCGTATAAATTATAATAAACTGCCTTTATGCTTGGAGGCCTTGTGGATTTACAGGCTTAACATCTAAAATCCAGTGGGGTTAACAAAGTAAATGACTTCCCCTGTTTTCTTCAGATTTCTTTACAAATCCCTTTGCACTTCGTAAAATTTATCCTTACCCTTATCCTTGCCTTAGGTTAGCAGTATATAAAATGTTGAAGTCTGCTGTCAATGAACTGTTTACAGGAGGGCTTCCTGCCTTATCAAAGTAAGAAGCACCTAAAATCTGCACACCCATTTTTCTTTCCTCAGTTGTATTGGTATATCTTCTTCATCAAGTAAATAGAGAAGAGAACTATGAGATAAATGTTACATGTGCACACTTTTAAATACCACTTTTAGCAGGCTTCTCACTTACCACTACTTTTTCAGCTAGGGTTGAAGTCTGTCTTTCCAAATAAAACATGACTTCAAAATGTATTTTTTTATTAAGAAGCCTTTTCCCTCCACTGATAAATAAATTAAACCTATGATATCATTTAGGGCAGCTGTTTTGCACTAAAGACACCAGGGTTCATGTCTTAGGGCCTCCCAGCAAAAAGTTCTCCCCATGTCAGCGTGGGTTTCCTCTGGGTAATTTGATTTCCTACCACTGTCCAAAGAAGTGCAAGTTAGGTGAATTGACAAAGCTCAATATTCCCTAGTGTGTGTCTGATGTATGTGTGTGTGTGTGTGTCAGGCATGCAATGGACTGGTATTTGGTCCAGACTTTGTTCTTGCTTTGTGTCTCACATTTGCTGAGATAGGCTCCAGCCTCTCCCCATGCAATCCTGGTCTGAATTAAGCATGTTAGAAAATGAAAATAACATCATTAACAAATATAATGACATTTTTTATCTGACTGTTTCATTAGTTTGCCAATATTATTACATAATTTCACGAAAATATTTTATTATATTATTTTCTAAATATGGTTGCATTTGGGTGCCTTGATGTTTGAATTGTTTGGAGTGGTGGTAGATGGAAAAAAGCGTGTTGTAAAAATTTAGTTGTAGTATCCAACAACACTACTCTTTGCACAGAGACTTACCTTGCCAACTGGAAGAATCCCAATCCGCCTTCTGTAACTCATTTTGTACATATATACTTAATACTTATTAAAAAAAAAAGAAAAACGCATTTAACAATCTGAAACTTTAACTGTTGAATGTGCGGCATTCAAAACCAGCATGATTACTCTCTGTGCAGACTTTTTCCCCATGTATCCTCTTTTTTAGGACACGTACCCCAATTCCTGCTGCATTCCAAATAAAAGTTACGTTTGTTTCCCATCAAGACCTGGGGCCTCATGCATAACTGCATGCATAGAATTCACACTAAAACAGTGTGTTCGCACAAAAAAATGCAGATGCATAAATCTGTGCATACGCCAACTTACACGTTCTTCCGCTACATGAATCCCGGTCAGCATGAAAAGTAACGCACATGCATGTGCCTGCTGTCCCGCCCCGTCTCCTCCCAGAATTACACCTCTTTGAATATGCAAATCAATATAAATTGCCCTTAAGCTCAGCGTTCTGTGAGAAGACAATGGCAAAAGCACAGGGGAAAATAGAAGAATTTCAGCGAATATCAAGTGGAAGCAAGGAAAAATGTAGGCTTACTATTTGTTAGTTTAAACAGTGATATACTGTAAACAGCAAAAGGAAGTTGATCGAGTGAAATAGATTGTTGGAGAAACTCGAAAGTTCAAGTTCACAAAGTCGCACAGTGCCCAAAATAAAAAAGAAGTTGCCAGATATCAAAGTCGCCGTGAAAAGGCAAGTCATAGCCCACCGTCTTAGTGTCATATGGAAGCTTATTAGGGTACAGAGAAAAGAAAAACAAAATAGACACACAGTGGAAAAAAAACTTGAAATGTCAACTTTAATCATGAAACTTCCACTTTAATAACATAGTTTATTTTGTCATTAAAGTAGAACGTCATAAACTTTATCTTAAAATCGTTTAATTTACTAGTTTCTCAAATACAATCGTAACTAAAGTAGCACGTTAAATGCTTTGTTTTGTATGTGTTCTTCTATGTGCTCTATGTGTGTGAATCACTACGTGCTTCTTAAACGGGCTTTCTCTTTCTCCAACAGGACACAGAATCCATTACATTCATGATATTACAGCTCTCTGAATAAATTAAATATTGAGATGTATACTTGATATCATTTTCATGATGATAGGAATTAAAGCATGGATTAAACATGGGAACGCTGTGGTGCAGTGATAGTAACGAGCTGGCACCCTATCCAGAGATTGTTCCTACCTCCCGCAAGATGCTTGCTGTGCCGTGCGCTACCTTCGATGAAATAATTTATTGCAGCAGTACTGTCTCTCTTAAACATACTAACCTCCACTTCCCGTCCTTCCTTTTCTTTCTCCATGTAACCAATCGTCACACAGTCAGCTCTGTAATAGATGTCAAGCCATCTGTAATCTTAGAACGCTTAGAAGGAACACTGAAATATATTCTTAGTATATGTTTAATTATTCTTTCCATCTGTCCATCCAGTGTCGCGCCAGCTCCAGCAAGCATATAGTGCGAGGCAGGAATAATTCCTGAATGGGCGCCAGCTTATCGCTAGCGCTGTCCACCGTGTCCTCACATATTAAATTATTAACAATATAGATGATTTAAATGAGATTCAGATTTTATCTGTATAATGTAATAAACATTTTGCTGCATTTCATCTTAAAAATGATATTGTCATCATATATAAATATGCGCTTTAAAAAGTGGCTCAGGTTGTGCAATATTATAACTGTAGTGCAACTTTACAGTCAGGTTATTGTACTTATAAGTAAAAACAGTTCTACAAGGAGCACTTGATAGACTGATTGAGTGCATTTATAGTTCTTGGGATGAAACTGTTTCTGAACCGTGAGGTCCCTACAGGAAAGGCTCTGAAGCGCTTACTGTATGGAAGCAGTTCAATAGACAGCGCGTATGGCAGTGTGTGTTTGATGCTGTATCCTGATAATTCTCTTTCTGATCAGCTGCTGTAGAGCTGTGATTCCATACTCAGATACAGTGGGATAAATACCCTGAGTGGTGCATTGAAAAGAACAATGCTAAAGCAGCTAAGGTATTTGGAATAGTTTGGCCATTCCGTGGACCATTATATTGTTACATGTTAATTACAATCTGATGCCTTAAACCAGGGGTGCCCACACTTTTTCGGCTTGCAGGCTACTTTTAAAATGACCAGGTCAAAATGATCTACCTACATTAAAGATAGGTAAAAAAAAATAGGTAAAAAAAAAATTTGCATTATATATACATATATACTGAGTATCAGAGGTGGGTAGTAACGAGTTACATTTACTCCATTACATTTACTTGAGTAACTTTTTAAAAAACATTGTACTTCTAAGAGTAGTTTTACTGCTCCATACTTTTTACTTTTACGCTACTCTTACTCTGCTACATTGGGCAACACTCGAATTGTTACTTTTTTCCATTAGATAAAGTCTGACAGACAATTTTCAATCTGCTCTTTGTAGCATATGCTGTCAAGTTGCGCACACGCCTTCCATTGCGTCTCCAATGAGATTTTGGATGTTCCCCAAATCAAGCGAGATTTTGGATGTTCCCCAAATCAAGGCGCTCCAGCTTTGAGGACAGATGTTGCATTTTTTATTTGAAAGCATTAACTGAGCTAATCATATTGACCATGATTTTCTCTTTTCCTTGCAGCCGTAAATTAAGCTCATTCAACATGTTGGTCAGATCGGAAAAAAAATGCCAAGTATAGCGGCCATTGATCATTATTAAGTTGCTTGTATTCTGCATGTTTAATGACAAGGAGAAACTCCTTTTTCTCCGGCCAGGGGTCTTGAAATCTCAGCGGGAATTTCTCCCTAGCTATCTGCCTCAACAAAGGCATCTTTTATCATCTCTCCATCTTGGAAGGACTTCTTATGCTTAATGATCGAGTGACTCACCCAGAACGATGCTTCGGTGTGTCTGCCTTTGCTTTTGAATTCAGCTGAGTGAAAAATGACGGCTGTCCGATTAACTGCGATTTTAGTTCAATCTCCTTACTCTTTCTCAGATCGCTTTTTGGAAGGAAGTCAGTTTTGTAGTTTTTATGAACAGTTCAAAAGTGCCTTTCCACATTTTCCTTCTTTGGAATAGCAATGAAAGATTGACAGATCAGACAAACGCACTTCGATTGTGACATTGTGAGAGAAAACAATCCTCTTCCAATTCCATATCCAGCCCATAACAAACAATTGTTTTTTTAAATCCCTTCTTTAGTCGATATAAATTGGAAGGCTAACTAGATCACTTAGATAGCTGGAGTTTTGCAGTAGCTCGCCATTTGATCGTGTGTGCGGGATGACCAGTGTGTTTGAAGAAAAGAGATCTCAGACTGGCCGCCCTTTCCGATCTACCGGTCGATTGCGATCAATGTATTGGGCACCCCTGCCTTAAACTAATACACGATATGCAGTTAATTTCAGTGTACAGTGGAACCTCGGTTTGCGAGTAACCTGGTTTACGAGTGTTTTGCAAGGCGAGCTAAATTTTTTAATAAATTTTGACTTGATAAACGAGCGATGTCTTGCAATACGAGTAGTATGGATACACTTTGTCTGCTGAGCATCATGTGATCACAACTGAGCTGATGGTTCTCCCTCATGCACGTCTCTCCTTATCTCTCTCGCTCGCGTCTCTCTCTCTCTCTCTCTCCTTATCACTCTCGCTCGCACATCTCTCTCTCTCTCCTTATCTCTCTCGCTCACGCATGCGTCTCTCGCTTCTTATCTCGTGTGTGTGTCTCTCTCTCTCTCTCTCTCTCTTTTCTTGAGGGCAATTGTCTCCTATTCTCCGTCTGAGTCTGCGTGCCTCACTCATATAGTCAACATCCGTACGAGCGTATACTATTTACTACAGTATTGTGACTGTGTGCGCGTGTGTGTGCGCATGCGCACATATGTCCTGTGAAGTGCGAGTCCCCATCTTGCGCCCCAAAACACAAAGCTGAGTCTCAGTACTTTAACAACACCAGCTTTATTCAGCTTGAAACAGCAACAGCGCGGTTATTTATTGTAGCGGGATCTTTATGATGTTCCTTGTATCATCCATCGACGGCAGGCGCTTATAGCATGTCCGCGATCTTTTTGGATACGCTTTTACGATGAACTGCTACAGCGCTGGGAGACTGCGATTGCATTGGGACGCTTTTCCACGTGTTGTCCCATTGGGTGGAATTCCACAAGAGTTTAGAAACTCACTCACATCAGCCATGATTCTTTTTAAAGGTAAAGTGCAGGTTAATTTGTTTTATGTATTTTTACTTTATATTTTATATTAATCATTTTTATACGAATAATTTTGGGTTGTGGAATGAATCATCTGAGTTTCCATTATTTCTTATGGGGAAATTCACTTTGATATACGAGTGCTTTGGACTGCGAGCACGTTTCCGGAACGAATTATGCTCGCAAACCGAGGTTCCACTGTATTTGATAAAGCCGCGTCAGGGATGTGGATCTAAAAAAGAAAGGGAAACCACACTGGAACAAAATCACTGCTTTGACGTTGGTGCCACCAGTTTGCAAAACCGAGCGGCGAACTTGTGCACACAAGGGATTGAGCTGGTGTGAAAATGTGCGTGGCTTTATACCAAGTTTAGTTTTTATACATCGCGATGTGAGCTTGGAAACGGCCGTACTCACCGTTTATACATGAGGCCCTTGGTTCCTGCCTTCCTGCTCCATTCCATTGTGGCTGTAATGTTAGAATAAGGGGATTCCAAAAATAAAGTAACCAACTTCAAATGTATTATGGCAGTTGCAGAAGAATAGAAGTAATACAGCAATTGATGTGATTTATTTAAACACAAAAAAATATGGGACTTCAAAATATAATATTAATGAAATGATTGCATTTAAAAGATTTAATGCATAATACAGATTATAATTGTTAATAAATTAAGTGACTAGTAGAGTTTATAGTTTTGTAACAGTTTACCATCTGTCCCGATATTCCTGTTAGTTTGTGTTTTTTAATCTAAATATTTCAGGAACAGTAATTTTGACATTCAGTACAATTCAATCAATAACTTACTTACTGAAATACATGGCTGCCGGAAACGGGGTCCTTTCCTAGCAACACAGCACAAAACAAGAAACAGTCTTAGAGTGCCAGTTCTTTTTGGGGCCAGTTTTTGCAAACAACAACCCTTGAGCAGTTGCAAGATGTCAGTCTAATGTAATTTTGCTCTTGTAAAAAGAGAGCAGATGTATTTTTTTCAGGCAGCTTAGGCAAAACCCTAAGGCAAAATGTTTGCACAACTGTAAAATGCACTAATCCTATTACGGTTTTCAATACTGTATATACAGTAGGTCTGGCACACCTTCCAGAGTTGATTTTTTCTGGAAAAGGCTCCATCTCTCTACAATCCTAATTTTCTACAAGAAAATAAATGAATGGGAGAGTTCAGAAAACAGATGGTGAATTCATTACTTCAACTTTAAAAAATTGTTCCATCTACAATCTTCCACCAATTCAGTTTACTTTCTATACCTTGGACTTTTGAGGAGCTAGCCTTTGTCAGCAGCAGGGAGCAGATGGCAGTAATCATCTTCTGGATGGTGAGCTAATGTAATGCTGAACGACTTTTTCCAATGCACAGTTGCCAGAAGCTGAAGACCAATCCTGTAGTAGTTGGCAGCAATGCAAGAGCTATCTGTGGGTAGTAATTACATACATCTCCTTCTCTATCCTATTCTTTTTGATAGTATAGGGGCAACATAATCAGAGCAATGGGGAAAAATTAGATGAACACTGGAGGTCTCTACCACCAAACATGCATTTTAAAGTTTGAGGGTTGTTGACCTTGAGAATCAAGGTAGAAATTCACTGTCTCCAACATACTTTTTTAAATTTTAATTTAATTTAATTTTTAATTAGTCAAATAAGTAATGATAATGTAACAGATGCAACAATTTACTTGAAAACTAAGCCTAGATAAAACAAAAGAAATGGCTAGTTAAAGGATAAGCCCTCATGAAAATTAAACCAGCTGAGATTTTGAAAGCTGATCTGGTAAGGATTTGAGTCTCCTGAAAGCCTCTTTAAGGTAGGACAGCTGATTTATTTATTATTATTATAACCTTCTCTAGATTTTTTTCTACTGTATTTAGAGCAGGTGATCAGTGTTGGTTATATTAGTTGGTTGAGTTAGGATATTGAACAGATACAATAACAACAACATTTATTTATATAGCACATTTTCATACAAACAGTGTAGCTCAAAGTGCTTTACAATAAGTCAAAGAGAAAGTTACATGAAAAAAGCAATTAAAATTAGGTAATAATATTAAAAATGAAGTAAAAAAGTAAAAAACTGGGCAGATGATGTTGATGGCTATAACATTATTGTTTTGCATCATTTTTGTTAATTATATGGAATTTTACAAAGCTTTAAATAAAGCCAATACAAACAGAAATGTCACCAAAATCAAGAACCTACTTTAATTGCATGTAGAGTTAACAAATTAAACGTTCATATAACCAAATTATATTCTTTTACACAATTCAAAAGTCTTCTTTACTTTGGCTTTTTTCTAAACATTTTCAGTCTTTAAATAATACTTTACATCCACCACAAAGATCCTGAAAGGAGATGTGTTCTTGAACCATTTTGATTTATTAATGTAAACTTTGCCCAAAATAATTAATAAATTTATAATAAATATTTTTCCATGTTCTCCCTTATAAAATGCAATAGAATATTACATCCTTGACCTCAAATACACCTTTAATTCCTTAAAACTATAACTTTGTGAATCAGTCAAAAATCATTTTGAAAACATAAAGTTAATAATAATAATACATTTTATTTAAAGGCACAATTCTAAACACTCAAGGACACCATACAGATAATGAAATCATAAAACCAACAAAAACATTCACACACACATACACATATATTTATATCTAGGAAACTTAAAATATAGCAATAAGAAAACAGCCTAAGGTCATGTAGTGTAAACTAATCTAAACAGATAAGTGTTAAGATGAAATATGAAAATAGGTAGGGAATCTGTGTCCTGAATGTTTTGTGGTAGTCAGTTCCAGAGACAAGGAGCACTACGATTAAATGCCCTGGAACCCATGGTGGGTGATGAGAAGACCAGGGGCCTCATGCATAATGGCGTGAGTAGAATTTACACTAAACTTGGCATATGGACAAAAGCAGAAATTTTCGTACGCACAAAAAAATCCAGATGCATAAATCTGTGAGTTCACCAACTTCCACATTCTTCCACTCCATAAATCACGGTCAGCATGAAAAGTAATGCACATGCACACGCCTGCTGCCACTCCCCAGACTCCTCCCAGAATTATGCCTCTTTGAATATGCAAATCAATATAAATAGCCCTTAAGCTCAGTGTTCTGTGAAAAGGCAATGGCAAAAGCATGGGGGGAGATAGAAGAATTTCAGCAAATACCACATGGAGGCATGGAAAAACGTACTATTTGTTGGTTTAAGCAGTGGTATAAACAACAAAAGGAAGTTGATCGAGTGACATAGAGTGCTGGAGAAATTCGAAAGCTCAAGTTCACAAAGTGGCACAGTGCCTGAAATAAAAAAGAAGTTGTCAGATATCAAAGTCACTGTGAAAAGGCAAGTCATAGCCCACCATCTGAGTGTCATATGAACAACAACATTTATTTATAAAGCACATTTTCATACAAATAATGTAGCTCAAAGTGCTTTACAATGTGAAGAAAGAGAAACAAAAAGACAAAGTAAGAATTAAAATAAGAGAGCACTATTTAACATAGAATAAAAGTAAGGTCTGATGGCTATGGAGGACAGAAAAAACAAAAAAAAAACTCCAGGTGGCTGGAGAAAAACTAAAATCTGCAGGGGTTCCAGCCCATGAGACCGCCCAGCCCCCTCTAGGCAGTCTAACTAACATAAATGATCAGTCCTCATTGTATTCAGGGTTCTCATGGAAGGACTTGATTATGACAGTCACGTGGACTTCTGGCCTTTAATCCATCAATGTAGGGACATCACAGTGCTTTGATTACAATACAATACAATGCAATACAATTTATTTTTTGTATAGCCCAAAATCACACAAGAAGTGCCGTAATGGTCTTTAACAAGCCCTGCCTCTTGACAGCCCCCTAGCCTTGACTCTCTAAGAAGACAAGGAAAACTCCCAAAAAAAACCCTTCAAAGAAAGACCCCTTTCCAGGTAGGTTGGACGTCCAGTGGGTGTCAAAAAGAAGGGGGTCAATACAATACAGTACAATACACAGAACAAAACAAATCCTTAATACAGTATAAAAATAAAAATTTTAGAAGTACGGAGTAGAATTTAACAGTAGATGATATCCCATAATATGATTTGAATTTGTTTAGAGTCCTGGAGACCTCATTCATCAAGCTGCCTCCCCCATTTGGCCATTGCACAGCTGAAATAGCGCTAATCCGATGAAAGGACCCCTCTTTCCCACGATTTCTGAGATCCTCCATCAGGGATGACTTTACCTTCGGCAGGCAAAACAACTTGGCAGGTGAGCCATGGCACCAAGCCATGGCATTTGAGTACTGAGAAGAAAAACAGAATAGGAGAGGGTTAATATCAAATTATAACTATCATGTTACTTATATTTTAGTGCTAATGACTAACAACAGAGATGCAGTCTGTACAGTTAATCAGCAGCTATAGTCAGGATATGCTAAACTGAAGTAGTGAGTCTTCAGCCGGGATTTAAAAGCTGAGACTGAAGGGGCACCTCTTATAGTAGCAGGCAGACCATTCCACAGTTTAGAGGCCCTGTAACTAAAAGCTCGACCTCCCACTGTTATTTTATTAATCCTTGGAATCATAAGCAGACCGGCATCTTGAGATCTTAATGTGCGCTCTGGTTTGTAAGTCATGATAAGTTCACACAAGTAAGCCGGACCTTGGCCATTTAATGCTTTATATATTAAAAGGAGGATTTTGAAATCTGCCCTAAACTTAACCAGGAGCCAGTGTAAGGATTTAAGAACTGGAGTTATGTATTCGCATTTTCTTGTTCGTGTAATAATTCTTGCAGCAGCATTTTGGATTAACTGGAGGCTATATAAAGAACAGTTTGAACATCCAGTGAACACCGCATTGCAGTAGTCAATCCTACTAGAAATAAATGCATGAATTAATTTCTGAGAATCCTGTTTATTTAGAAAGCTCCTTAATTTCCCAACATTTTTAAGATGGAAGAAACATGATTTGGACAACTTTGTAATATGATTAGGTGGTGGGAGAGAGTAGGGGTTAGTACGGATTATGGAGCCACCATGAATAGTAATGATAATTAATTGAATATACAGAACATCAGGATTAAACTAAAATTAAGTTATGAGAAAGCCATGTTAAAGTAATGTGTTTTTAGCAGTTTTTTAAAGTGCTCCACTGTATTACCCTGGCGAATTTCTATTGGCAGGCTATTCCAGATTTTAGGTGCATAACAGCAGAAGACCGCCTCACCACTTCTTTTAAGTTTAGCTTATTGAAAACTTATTAGGATACAGAAAAAATAAAAACATTAGGGACACAGTGGGAAAAAAGATCGAAATGTCAACTTTAATCTTGAAATTTCCACTTTAATGACATACTTTATTTTGTCATTAAAGTAGGACATCATAAACTTCATCTTAAAATCGTTTAATTTACTAGCTTCTCAAATACCATTGTAACTAAAGTAGCCGTTAAATACTTTGTTTTGTATGTGTTCTTCTATGTGGTCTATGTATGTGAACCACTACGTGCTTCTTAAATGGGCTTTCTCTTCCTCCGACAGGACACAGAATCCATTACATTCATGATATTACAGCTCTCTGAATAATTTAAATACTGAGATGTATACTTGATATCATTTTCATGATGATAGGAATTAAAGCATGTATTAAACATGGGAACACAGTAGTGCAGTGATTGTTCATGCCTCCTGCAAGATGCTTGCTGCGCCATGCGCGACCTTCGATGAAATAATTTATTGCAGCAGTACTGTCTCTTTCAAATGAACTAACCCCCAATTCTTGTCCTTCCTTTTCTTTCTACAAATACCCAATCGCCACAAATCAGCTCTGTAATAGACGTTAAGCCATCTGTACGCTGAGAACGCTTCTTCTTCAAAACTTTTAAGGAACATTGAAATATATATCTTTGTAGTACATGTTTAATTACTCTATCCAGCTGTCCTTCCAGTGTCACGCCAGACCCAGCAAAAATACAGTGCAAGGCAGGAACAATCCATGAACGGAGCGCCACCTCCTTGCTAGCGCTGCGACACCGTATCCTCACTTGTTTAATTATTAACAATATAGATTATTTAAATGAAGTTAAAGTTTTATCTCTATAATATAATAAACATATTTTGCTGCATTACATCTTAAAAATGATATTGTCATCATATGTAAATACGCGCTTTATAAAGTTGCTCAGGTTGTACAATTTTATAACTGTATCACAAGTTTACAGTGAGGTAATTGTACTTGTAAGTACAAACAGTTCTACAAGGAGCACCTGATGGACTGATTGATGGCGTTTATAGTTCTTGAGATAAAACTGTTTCTGACCTACGAGGTCCGTACAGGAAAGGCACTGAAGTGTTTGCCGTATGGCAGCAGTTCAAACAGGCAACATGGCTGAGGCAGCATGTGCTAGATGCTGTATCCCAATAATTCTCTTTCCAAGCAGCTGTTGTAGAGCTGTGATTCCACACTAAGATACAGTGATATAAATACTCCAAGTGGTGCAGTGAGAGTAATATGGAAAAAGATGATCCGCTGTGATAACCCCTAACGGGAGCAGCTAAAAGAAGAAGAAGAAGGTGGTGTAAGAGTAACAACGCTAAAGCAGCTATGGTATTTGGAATAGTTTGGCTATTCTGTGGACCATTATATTGTTACAGGTTAATTAAAATCAGATGCCTTAAACTAATAAACAATATGCAGTTAATCCATCCATTATCCAACCCACTGAATCCGAACACAGGGTCATGGGAGCCAATCCCAGCCAACACTGGAACTAATCCCAGGCAGGGTGCCAACCCACCGCAGGATACACACAAACACACTAGGGCCAATTTAGAATCGCCAATCCACCTAACCTGCATGTCTTTGGACTGTGGGAGGAAACTGGAGCACCTGGAGGAAACCCACGCAGACACGGGGAGAACATGCAAACTCCACGCAGGGAGGACCCGGGAAGCGAACCTGGGTCTCCTAACTGCACGACAGCAGCACTACCACTGCGCCACCGTGCCGCCCATATGTGGTTAATTTCAGTGCATATTTTTATGTCTAAGAGAGAGACGCTGACAGCTGGTAAGTGCAACACCCTCAAAACCTTTTTTATTGTCCCCTTTTTCTTTTACACCTCTCAGACCAGAGCAATCAAGCTCATCTCACAAAAAGCAGACCTACCACACATGACTGCATAATCAAACCCTGCAATTAATATCACAGTGCACATATATAACATATATGATAAAGCCGTGTCAGGGATGTGGATCTAAAAAAGAAAGGGAAATCACACTGGAACAAAAGCACTGCTTTGGTGCTAGGTGCTGCCAGTTTGCAAAACCGAGCAGAGAACTTGAGTACGCCAGGGTTTGAGCTACTGTGAAAATGTGCATGGCTTTACGCCAAGTTTAGGTTATATACATCGCAATTTGAGTGTGGAAATGGGAGTACGCAAACATTTTTGTGCATACACACCGTTTATACATGAGGCCCGCAGATGTAGAGGACCTAATAGTGTGGTTAGGTGTATAAACATGTATGAGGTCAGAGAGATATAATGGATCAAGGTTGTGAAGTTCTTTGAAGCTAAATAGAAGAATTTTAAAATCAATGCAAAATTTTAAGGGAAGCCAATGAAGCTATTTAAGAGATGGGATAATGTGTTGCATGGAAGAGGTCTGAATTATAATATGTGCAGCTGAATTCTGAACAAGCTGGAGTTTATGGAGGAGCTTATGTGGGAGACCAAAGAGAACAAAATTACAATAACCAATGCGGGAAGTAACCAATGTATGAATAAATATGGTGGTGCTATTTAGGGTTGCAGGCATGCAATGCCATGAAGATGAAAAAAAGATGACCATGTAACATTATTGATATGGGATTCAAAAGAGTACTATCAAAAATAACTCCCAAATTCTTAACCTGAGGGGAGGGATAGACTGATGTACCATTAATATTAAGCGAATAATTATTAGATTTTGATAAAGCAGACTTGGAGCCAGTGAGCAGAAACTCTGCCTTTATGGCTATTGAGTTGGAGGAAATTAGAAGAAAACCAAGATTTTACCTCAAATAGACACTCATTGAGTGTTCTGATTCTAATTGTTTAGCAAACTTTGTAACCCTAACATAAAAATCCTAATGCTACTGCTGCAGGATGCAGGAAGCCAATGTGACAGGAAGTTGGAAGCAGGAAGTGAGTGCAGCAGCAGTAAGCCTGGTGTGTTTATTACCAAACAATCCTTCGCCATCCTGCTTAGTTAGCCCTTGTGAAGGCATTCCCTTTTCACACCATTTTTGTAATTAAACATTCTCAACATCACTTTGTGGTTCCGGGAATTATTGCATGAAGGTGTTTAGCTTGCTGGGTAATTGAACAGGAGATTCAGTGAGGCCAGTAAAGTGAAAAGGGAGACCTACCAGCAAGATTGCTCAGTGGATCTGACTCCATTGTCTTATATGGCATCTTAAGGCAAAATTAACAGCTGCAGTAATTTGCTCAAGGATTGCTAGAGGAGTTACAGTTACTACAGTGTCCAGTTGTCTGTGTAAGATGGAGGTTCAAGAATTGGAAGTTAGATCTGTTGCTTGTCGTTCGACTAAATCTTCTGCTGTTTCAAATGTCAGTGTAGCAGCAGCCAAAGCACGTGCTAAAGCTAGAGCTGCCTTTTCAAAGAAGGAAACTGAAATTAGAATAGAAAAGGCCCGTCTAGAAGCCATGTTAGATGCTCTGGAGAAAGAGAGAGAGGCAGAGGCTGCGCTGGCTGAAGCAGCTGTGATGGAGGCTGCAGCTACAAACCTAGAGGCTGCAGAAATTGAACTTGGATCGCAGTTACTGCCAGTACATAGCCCACAACAGCGTACTGAGCAGTATGTAAATGAGCATAGCGGCAGGCATTCATTCAGGGAAGGATATTTGAATAATGGCCCCCTGCCGGACATGTGTGTCCTCAACCTGGTAGCAGACGAAAATATAGCACGAGAAGAAGCAGGCTATCAGGCGTCAGGTTATCC
>JANRMT010062854.1:26860129-26922481 GCA_026402145.1 Polypterus bichir lapradei | reverse complement strand
ACTGTAACATTTGTGTAGCTGTGATGTGTGCATCAGTGTAATCGATGTACCAGGAAATCATGCATTGACAAAAGTTCCCCTTTGCTTGGAATTGAAAGTGTGATTAAATGCGTTATTTTTTGTTATGGAGTACATGCATCGAAGCTTCTCAGCTGTGCTTGTGCTAAGAATAGGAAAGATTTTAAAAATAACGTAACATGATTCTGCGTTAACCGCATATTTTGTCATACGTCTCAAACCAAGGAGATGCGAGGTTAAAATGAACCGAGAAGCGCGCGTACATACTCAGTACATCGACTCTCGGGATCGAACCTCGACGTAGACGATAGAGGCAAAGCCTCTACAATTGCGCCACGGTGTGTGGCTTATCTACAGTATTTGAGAGTATGTAGATCGAGGTATATATATATATATATTCGCAGCGGAGACGTAGTGTGTTAAGGAAGCTATGAAAAAGAAAAGGGAACATTTTAGAAATAACGTAACATGATTGTCAATATACAGTAATTTTTTGTGAGTGTTATTGAGTGTTGCTGTGATCAAGGATTCGATTATCATTATTTGTTTCAATCAGGGTCGTATTTGTACGATTTGTTGTGTTCAAGTTACATTCTGTGTTTGTCAGTCGTTGTAAAGATTAAATTCTGTAATTACAGCCACATTAGCTCCACAAATGAGACACACGGGTTTACCGGCAATGTCAGTAAACATATACTCAGCCTCCCATCGGTTTTTAAAGGCTCTATTTTCAGAATCAACTTTTCTCTTCGGCATCATGTGGGCTAGCTTCGCAATAACTTGCAGCATCATAACCTAGACTTGATTAACGCGGTAAGTGTTCGGCAAGGCAGCTGAAGCGCTGCATTATGGGATCTGTAGTTTATTGTGTTACTAGCGCTTCATATACCCGGGCCATTAATAACCATAATACAGTATATAAAATGATCTCGCGGGCCGGATATAATTACACGCCGGGCCGGATGTGGCCTGCGGGCCTTGAGTTTGACACATATGGACTAAATAGAACTTGAAAAGATATATTTTTTCGTACATCGAGCCCGCGTGCTATTGTGGTTTTGCCTGCGTGCCTCAATAAGTCATCCTCCCCTCACTCTTACTTTTTTACCGTTCATCTAATGAATACACTGAGTATGGCTTTACCAAAACAATCATTGATGGCGAATAAAGTATCCATTCTTCGAGTATGTAGATCGGAGTATATATATACATATATATATACCCGCGTATCGCAGCGGAGACGTAGTGTGTTAAAGAAGCTATGAAAAAGAAAAGGGAACATTTTAAAAATAACGTAACATGACTGTCAATATACAGTAATTGTTTTGTAAGTTTTACTGAGTGTTGCTGTTATCAAGGATTTGATTATCATTATTTCTTTCAATCAGGTTCGTATTTGTAGCATGTGTTGTGTTCAAGTTACATTCCGTGTTTGTCAATCGTTGTAAAGAAGACAGGTTTCATTCATCGATTTGTTTCTTACTGCATCAATAAACAGCTCGTCTTCTTCTTTATCTGAGACCTGACACACTGCATGCACGTTTTTTTTTTTTTTACACTGTCTTCCTTTAGCGGGACATTGACTTTTTCCACCGTGTGCTTTGTTTCCGCAGTAGCTGCATTTATGAATATGCTTGTATGTATCACACGCTTCATATTTTTTTGCTGCCTTTTCAATTGTGTAATTCGGTTTTTGTTCAGCGCTCTTCGGAAATGTTGCTTTTTGTCTGTGCACTGCGTCAGATCACGTGAGCCGCTCGGTGTACATGCATCGAAGTTTCCCAGCTGTGCTGGTGCCATGTCGTGATATGTCTATGGCTGTATTTAATGTTACCGAAGTCCCGGCACTTAAAACTTTCTCTCGCAGTTTCGCTGAGTTTGTGCCAAACACCACCCTGACCATCTCATCTTCCTCTGCATAAGCACAGTCCTTCACCCGTGAATATTTACCTGTGGCAGTTTGCTAGTGGATTGCCGCTGACGGACGGCCTTATATGGGCAGGCACTAAATTACAAACGCCAGCGGCAGCCTGTCTATGAACTTAATTTAAAGTTTAGGTTTACATTGTGCTTTGTTTCCGAAGTAGCAGAACTCATAAATATGGTTGTATATGTCACTCGCTCGCTTCTTATTGTTTCGCTGCCTTCTCAATTATATAATGCATGTTTTCTTCAGCGCTTTTTGGGCCTCTTCCTGGTTTTCTACGTACTGCGTGATTACGTGGGAGGCGTGATGATGTCACACGAAACTCCGCCCCCACGGGTTTCAAGCTCATCTCCATTACAGTAAATGGAGAATAACAGCTTCCAGTTATGACCATTACACGTAGAATTTCGAAATGAAACCTGCCCAACTTTTGTAAGGAAGCTGTAAGGAATGAGCCTGCCAAATTTCAGCCTTCTACCTACACGGAAAGTTGGAGAATTAGTGATGAGTCAGTCAGTCAGTCAGTCAGTGAGTGAGTGAGTCAGTGAGGGCTTTGCCGTTTATTAGTATAGATTAAAGTATTTGGCTCAGGTTTGTTGATGGTATCTTGAAGATACCAGGCGGGGAGTGTTCTGATTCTAATTGTTTAGCAAACTTTGTAACCCTAACATAAAAATCCTAATGCTACTGCTGCTGCTGCAGGATGCAGGAAGCCAATGTGACAGGAAGTAGGAAGCAGGAAGTGAGTGCAGCAGCAGTAAGCCTGGTGTGTTTATTACCAAACAATCCTTCGCCATTCTGCTTAGTTAGCCCTTGTGAAGGCATTCCCTTTTCACAC
The DNA here is from genome assembly GCA_026402145.1 of Polypterus bichir lapradei. Classification (NCBI taxonomy): domain Eukaryota; kingdom Metazoa; phylum Chordata; class Cladistia; order Polypteriformes; family Polypteridae; genus Polypterus; species Polypterus bichir. The sequence goes on along the minus strand of JANRMT010062854.1, from coordinate 26,919,698 downwards.
CATTTTTGTAATTAAACATTCTCAACATCACTTCGTGGTTCCGGGAATTATTGCATGAAGGTGTTTAGCTTGCTGGATAATTGAACAGGAGATTCAGTGAGGCCAGTATATTGAGGCAGGAAGGAGGAAGGACAGAGTTGGGCTTTGTAGAGATAGAGCTGATTATTGTCTGCACTAGCAAAATACCTGCGCTTCGCAGCGGCGAAGTACTGCCTTAAAATTTTTATTAAGAAGACAATTAAACCTTTTTAAAACTGAGGGAAAATATACCAATAATTATTTGTTAAGGATCTCTTTGTATGCCACGTTGTCAGTTCGGCCCTTCAGTTATAATATGACCAAGCTGTAGCTGTGTGCTGAGCTTACTCTTGAGCATGCAACGTACAGTTGGCCAAGTGAACAGTAATCTTGTTTCAAATCTCACAGCTTGGATTGCTGCTGTCATAATCGGTTTGAGTTTCATGGTTTGTTTCAATTACGACAGTATTTGTAGGACTTGTGTTGAAGAGACATTCGGCATCTGTCAAGCGCTGTAAGTATACAACCAGTTTCATCGATAACTTCACATCCAGCTTTTGAGAGTTTAAACATTCATAAACATCAAAGTGTCCACTACTGAAATTGTCACCTGTGAATCTAAGATGTTGAAGAGGCATTGGCGGTTGTCCAAAGGTGTAAAATATTTGGCCATTTCGGTACACTTGAAAGTGACAACCGAACAATTCAGCAGCAGCCATCAACTCACATGCAGAACCATAGGTGAAGGGCTTAAGCATTTCACTCTTCTAGTGCTCCTGTGTAGTATAATTATCTCCTGTACCGTCATCAGTCCACACCTTGAACCTGTCCCAGTCATTCAATACATAAGACACAATGTTCCTCCAGATATCAAGAGTGAGCCTGATATGGCCGTGCAATATGTAACAAAGAGAATGGAAAAGGTAGGTGCCATCTCCGGGCATGGAAACCACTCGGTAAGTGACAGTTCTTTGATCGATGGTGATTACCTCGATAGACATGTTAGTGGGGGTACGGTTGGAATGATAAAGGAAATGGGTACCTGAACAATGTAAAGTAAGTCTAAAATACCTACACAATAACTATAATCGTAATAAATGAACAATAAAACAGCGGAGAAGCCGTGGATTAAATAAAAAGGCTGTAGTTATCAGCAGGGAGACGTGAATCCCGTGGCGAAGCAAGGAAGGGAATGTAGAGACTGGAGCGACGGACGGCCTTATATAGGCAGGCAGCCAACAACGTGGGAGGCGTTTGGATGGGGGACCCAACGCCGCCTCACACAGTGACCGAGCTGCAGGCTATGGACGTATATATGTATGTAAGTAGGATTCAGTTAACGTTGGGAACCCGCATATCAAATTTCTTGAAGATGGGCCCATAAGTTCAATATGGCGGCCGACAGTGGCATCATACCACCGAAATAAGTACCAAATTTCAGCCTTCTACCTACACGGGAAGTTGGAGAATTAGTGACGTTGGAAAGTTCAATATGGTGGCTAAAAGTGGCGTCATACCACCGAAATAAGTATGTACATTGGTTTTAGTTAGCACAGGGAAGCCGCCTACCAAATTTCGTGAAGATGGGGCCATAAATAAGAAAGTTCAACATGGAGGACGTTGTTGACCGTTATGACTGTTACGCGTAGAATTTTGAAATGAAACCGGCTTAACTTTTGTAAGTAAACTGTAAGGAATGAGCCTGCCAAATTTCAGCCTTCTACCTACACGGGAAGTTGGAGAATTAGTGACATAGGAAACTTCAATATGGCAGCCGACAGTGGCATCATACCACTGAAATAAGTACGTGCATCGGTTTTGGTTAGCGCAGGGAAGCCACCCACCAAATTTCGTGAAGATGGGGCCATGAATAAGAACGTTCAACATGGCGGACGTTGTTGACCGTTATGACCGTTACGTGTAGAATTTCGAAATGAAACCTGCTTAACTTTTGTAAGTAAGCTGTAAGGAATGAGCCTGCCAAATTTCAGCCTTCTACCTACACGGGAAGTAGGAGAATTAGTGACGTTTGGAAAATTCAATATGGTGGCCGACAGTGGCGTCATACCACCGAAATAAGTACGTACATCGGTTTTGGTTAGCGCAGGGAAGCCACCTACCAAATTTCGTGAAGATGGGGTCAGCCTTCTACCTACACGGGAAGTTGGAAAATTAGTGACGTTGGAAAGTTCAATATGGCGGCCGACAGTGGCGTCATACCATCGAAATAAGTACGTACATCGGTTTTGGTTAGCACAGGGAAGCCGCCTACCAAATTTCGTGCAGATGGTGCCATAAATAAGAAAGTTCAACATGGCGGACGTTGTTGACCGTTATCGACCGTTATGACCGTTACGTGTAGAATTTCGAAATGAAACCTGCTTAACTTTTGTAAGTAAGCTGTAAGGAATAAGCCTGCCAAATTTCAGCCTTCTACCTACACAGGAAGTTGGAGAATTAGTGATGAGTGAGTGAGTCAGTGAGTGAGTGAGTCAGTGAGGGCTTTGCCTTTTATTAGTATAGATTACATTTTTCATTCTTGATTTCCATGACTTTCGAGACTGTGACTTTTGTGATTACTTGTGGGGTACGTAATGTTATTGCTTTTACTCTTGAACGGTTTACTGTTTTATCATTGAGTATAAAGCATGTATAGGCTATTGGCTATTGTCTATCCAAAGCAAATTAGTCTTGTGTGAAGTGTATAATATTTGATATCTACTTAGCTAGTATAATGGAGTTATAACATTGTGTCGAATGTTCTTTAAATAAAAACAACTATCTTCATTTGGATGAGTAAGTCACTTTTATTCCATGTGTTGGAAGGATGGTTCTGGCTACTAGCTGGGGTATGGCATTGTTATATTGCTAAGCCAAGGGGTCTTTGGACTTAAAATCCATCCCTGCAACTACATCTGACAAGGTGTCTTTTTCATTTTTATTTTTGGGCCATTGATAATTCTTTTCTACCCACTGCCCCTGACCATCCTTTCACTAGATGGCTGCATTTAACAAAGTAAATGGCTCCTTTAAACTAAAATGTGCATCATTATGAGCTTGGTGGCATTTATGATAGAATGCTTTGCACATTAATGCCATCTGAGGCAAGGAACAATATTACATTTCCCCATATTCTTACCAACCACAAAATGATACACTTAATCCACATACAATCCATATTGCAATACAAGCTTCACAATACAGTACTGCCATGATACAGTGCATACTTTCAAAAAACAGACAAAATAACAAATATTATTTTTGGAAAAGAATTAAAGATTAGGTTAAAAACAATAGCACAAAATATGCAATAAAAACTATAACATTGTATGAATACTTCACCACTCCTGTTTGACCCACCTTCCAAAAATAACTATTTTTATTGAGTTTTTCAACAGGAAAATTGAATGTGTAGTGGCTGCATGCTCCTCTAAATACCTTGGCTGTTTCGAAACACTCTTCTTCAAGCTAAAATGTCCATTCCCTTTTTTAATTAAAACACATCCAGTGCAAACATGAGAGACATGTAAAAGACATTGTACCTGTGACTGACACCTTAATGGAATTTTAGAAATTAACTACATTTAACAAAATTATATGGTCATGTAAGGGAAAGAGCGCACAAAATAAATGTTGGAGCGACAACTTGGCCTCCCTGTTTAATTCCTTTCTAATATAAATAAACAAAACAAGAGCTTGTTGGAGTGGTAACGTTACTTAAAAGTCAAACTGAACAACTAGCCTTTCTTAGCTTAAACATCTTTTGAGGTCTCTGAATGCATTGAGCTCTGTCCTGCGTGTAGCTTTAGTTGTTGTTTGGTTGTTGTTCCAATGCACACTGGTCTTATGGAGCCCCAGCCGGAAGGGGCAAAATACATTTTCCCGGGAAATCCCACCGAGTTCCGGAGCCCTGGACGACGGCACTTCGGTTCTGAGGCCCATGACTATGCCACTTCCGGTTCACACCCCCATGACGAGGTCACTTCCTCTACAGATCTTTACAACCGCCATCTTGTCTTTATTGAACCAGTTCTGTTTTGTGAACATCTCTATCTTATATTCAACAATTTTGCAGCCAGGACATATATGGGTGTCTGCCCCAAACCTTTATGATGTCTGGTGTTTTCATTTGTGACTATATATATACAGGGGGTCCTCGGGTTACGACACAGTTCCGTTCCTGCAACAGTGATGTAACCCGAATTTTGGTGTAAGTGGAAACACACCTTAGCCTAAGCCACTTGCCTATTCTAACACATTTGCAAAATCATAATCTAGAACATAAAAACACAACTAAGCCGCAGAAAAAGGAAAAGAACATAAATATACTGTACTGTACACTGTACTGTAGTAACAGAAAAAATGAGTGTAAAAAATAATCCTTACCTTATAATAATCCTTACTACATGTACATGTAGTTCTTAATATTCACACAACTGTAATATTTATGTTTGTAAAATAGTGAAGCATGAAAGAGCTTTAAGCCTTGTCAACACACCCTCACATGCTGGTCCTGTAGGGACGCTGAAAATCAACTCAATCCTATTATTTTATACTAGCTGTGTAAACCCGTGTTGTAAAAAGCCCAGGGTCCTATAAACTATTGAAATCGTCAGAAAATAAACTGAAATGTAAAGATGTCAGGTAATTGAAAGGAACTACTGTGGGCATGCTCGCCTTGCTTGTGCATTAGTGGCGGGAGAAAAAGTAAAGGGGATACCGGTTTGCTGATGTTAGTGGTTAAGCGACGGAGTCTTTCTTCTGAGGTTTCATTTTGCTGACGTGCTGGCCTCACTTGTGTTATTTGTGGAGGCTAAGCGAGTTGTCTGTTTCCTCTGAGGCAGAGCCCTTATCCCAAATCCACCTCTCACTTCCGGGCTGGACAGACACACACACTTCCACACATAGATGTTTATATATAAGATAACAAATAGATACTTGTGCACTATCCAACAACTGGAGCGTGATGGACAAATGTAGTAAATGTCTACTTGCAGTGGGAAGTCAAGCAAGATGACACCTTTTAATGGCTAACTGAACCAGTTACAATATGCAGGCTTTCGAGGCAACCGAGGCCTCTTCTTCAGGCAGGTTTTTAATCTGAACAAGGGGCATCAGATGCCTCAAAAGCTTGCATATTGTAACTGGTTCTGTTAATCAATAAAATGTGTCATTTTGCTTGACTTTTCATAGCATCCATAATGGCTAACATGATATAACACCCTACTACTACATCCATCTATTAAATACTAAGAGGAGTATACCAAACTATACAATACCATATCATACTATAATAACTGCAGGCAAATTTGTAATCATGCCAAACTGAACTGTACATTGAAAAATTCACACCCTGCAGAGTAGTCAATTCACAAATTTTATTTTAGTATATACTATATTTACTAAACATCTGGCACGTTTTATCTTCTGTAATGGATTCTGTAAGGAAGTGAAAAGGACAGGCTACATTTCCAGTTTCACACCCATTGCTCTCTTGCACTGAACAGCTGCTTCTTTAAGCAGTATGATATCTTAGCATTACTGAGAGTTTAGAAAGGTTTTACAAATCCTGTGTGGAATCACTGCATAATTGTCATACAGATCTCTTGAATTTGGCCCACAGAGTAGGTTTTGCAGGCTGTCGTAAATATTTTGTACTTATTGAAATTGTCCAAGAGCTAAAACATTTTTGTGGAAGCTAGGGTCTACTTTGTGCCATTTAGCTTTAATATATTTCAAATTTAAGTGGTAAAGTTCAATATTATTGGTGTGAGGAAGAATGGATTGATTGATTGATTGATTGGTCAGTCAGGTAATTAATTATTGGCTTTGTTTTTGGCAATGTCAATAATTAATGAGACATTTCATTAGTGTCACAGTTTATTTTCCTTAACTTTCTCTGTAGATAAAATTCATGTCAATTATTATTTTAAGTTTTACAGAATTATTGGAAAAATTATATAAAGATTATATAAATGTAATAATTGCTACTGTATCAACATAAAAAAACAGGACCGAAGACTAGACAAACATACTGTAATAAAGAAGAAGCTGTCCTTAGTCCATTTACACAGTTGATTCATTTTCTTAATTTTACACGTTTTTGTGTTTGCCATTTCTCTTTTGGAGCTTTAGTGTCTTGTTATAATCAGTACACAGTGTGATGTAGTGGTTAAGGGTTTGGACTTCAGCCCTTCAGGTTGTAGGTTCAAATTCTACTACTGACACTGTGTGATCATGAGCAGTTCACTTCACCTTCCTGTGCTCTATTTGGGAAAAACCAGGAATGTAACCAATTGCAAATCCAATGTTGTAAATCTCTGGGGATATGTAAGTGCAGTTCACTCATGCTTTTAATAAAAGGCTGAGGGCTAAACCCAGGGCTGTTTTGTTTCAGATACTTTCAAGAGTGAACGTGAAAGTATTTGAAGTTTCCCCTAACACAATTAATCATGACCTTGTACACATTAAACATGATAGAGCAACAGGGCCAGATTAAGACTCAACAGTGCCTCTGGGCATCAGCACCTTCTGCCAAACACACACACACACAGTTGCACACAGTGACAAATTAATTCTTTATTCTATAACCCCAAACACAAACAAAGTTTAAAAAATGCTTGGGACCTAAATCCTAAAATTCAAATGAATGTGTGGTTACCATTAGAATTTCTGTAATCAATCGTAATTGGTCATGATCTGTGAATCAGAAACTCTTTTTTTTTCCTACACAAAAGTTAAAAATAGAGCGAACTGCAGTGTAAGTTTTCAAACTGATCTTTGTCCCAAAAATACAAACAAGCAATCTAACAAAATAAAGCTTAAACACATCCTAGATAGACAGATAGCTAGCTAGCTAGCTAGATAGATAGATAGATAGATAGATAGATAGATAGATAGATAGATAGATAATACTATATCAGGACATTAAAATCTGAATGAAATGGATAAAGAAATAGTAACATTAAATAGAAAAGGCACTATAATTACTACAGTTTTCAATTCCTAAAGTTCAAAAATTAGCAAATCAAAAGAATAACTCAAAACACAATGCTGTTTAGCATTGCCTGTAGAAAAGCAGAAAATTATAAAGTGTGAAGAGTTTCTTCAGATGGTAGGCCATGGGGACATGGCTCCATCATTATCAGTGGACCAACAAATGTTAGCCTCCTGCTTCTGAGTAGTTGCGTTACACTCACTCAAGAATACCATAACAACCTGGTGTTAACTGATGTGGCCAGGATAATATTTGATTCTTTTCTGCTAATGCTAAATCTTGATCAACTTGAGAGGCTTAATCACAAACAAATTTTGCAATATGGCTGCAATTGTAGTTTTATTGTTTTTGTTTTTTTAAGACGTTTTCATATATAAAACATTAAGCACCCAGTTGTTACAAAACAAAGTTTCTGATGGTTATTGTGAGATACAGAAAGGCCAGGTAATATTTAAGTAGGCAAATATATGGTCAGGGTAAGAAAATGGTCAAAACAGTAAGATTAAAATTACCAAGAATCAAAGAGATCAGAGGCCTCATGCATAAACAGTACGTACGCACAAAAATGTTGCGTAAACCCGTTTCCATGCTCAAATCACGATGTATAAACCTAAACTTGGCATAAAGCCACAGGCATTTTCACAGTAGCTTAAACCCTGGCGTACGCAAGTTCTCCGCTCGGTTTTGCAAACTGGCGGCACCCAGCATCAAAGTAGTGCTACTGTTCCTGTGTGGTTTCCCTTTCTTTTTTAGATCCACATCCTTGACGCGGCTTTATCATATACACTGAAATTAACCGCATATTGTTTATTAGTTTAAGGCATCTGATTGTAATTAACCCGTAACAATATAATGGTCCACGGAATGGCCAAACTATTGCAAATACCATAACTGCTTTAGCGTTGTTACTCTCACTGCACCTTCTTCTTCTTTCAGCTGATCCCATTAGGGGTTGCTACAACGGATCATCTTTTTCAATATTACTCTCACTGCACCACTCGGAGTATTTATATCACTGCATCTGAAATCACAGCTCTACAGCAGCTGATCAGAAAGAAAATTATTGGTATACAGCATTTAGCACACGCTGCCTCAGCCATGCTGCCTATTTGAACTGCTCCCATACGGCAAACGCTTCAGAGCCTTTCCTGTACTGACCTTGAGGTTCAGAAACAGTTTCATCCCAAGAACTATAAAAGCAATCAATCAGTCCATCAAGTGCTCCTTGTAGAACTGTTTGTACTTATAAGTACAATTTCCTCACTGTAAACAGTTATAATATTGCACTTTACCGCATATGTACATATGATGACAATATCATTTATAGGATGAAATGCAGCAAAATATGTTAATTACATTATACAGATAAAATTTTAACATCATTTAAATAATCTATATTGTTAATAATTAAACATGTGAGGACACGGTGTCGCAGCGCTAGCAAGGAGCTGGCGCTACGTTCAGGGATTGTTCCTGCCTCGCTCTGTATTCTTGCTGGGGCTGGTGCGACACTGGAAGGATAGATGGATAGAATAATTAAACATGTACTATGAAGATATTTCAATGTTTCTTAAAAGTTTTGATGAATCGGAGTTCTGAGCTTACAGATGGCTTAACGTCTATTACTGAGCTGATTGTGTGGTAATTGGGTACTTGGAGAAAGAAAAGGAAGGACAAGAATTGGGGGTTAGTACGTCTAAAAGAGACAGTACTGCTGTAATAAATTATTTCATTGAAGGTCGCGCACAGCGGAGCATGCATCTTGCGGGAGGCAGGAACAATCTCTGGACGGGGCACCAGCTCCTCACTATCACTGCGCCACCGTGTTCCCATGTTTAATAAAATGTTTTAATTCCTATCATCATAAAAATGATATCAAGTATACATCTCAGTATTTAAATTATTCAGAGAGCTGTATTATCACGAATGTAATGTTTCAACTTTTAAACCATCTGAGAGTTTGAATGCACTTAAATGTACAACCATGCATACATTTTCTTAATTTTGCTTTAGGTCATATAGATTTCATGATATCATATTTGCTTGGTGATGCACCTAGTTATGTTCATGAGCAGCAGATTCTTGTCATTGCATGACTGTTTAAAAATTCTTAGTGAACTATTTTATCTTGTCATCACTTTCACAGTTATGTATTATTACAGGTACATGATAAGCCATAATATGTACCAAAAGGTCCAGAGGAGGAAAAAACAGTTTTACACCAACTCTAAACAGGAAGCAGACAGTTTACATAATGTAATACATTTTTACTGTGCATGCTGTGAGCACTGAAAATTTTACATGGAAAAACAAAATCACAAAACACCATGCATTGTTGTAATAGAAATATGCTATGCTTTTAAATTTATCTCTTTCTGTACAATCCTCAAATTTTCTGGACATAACAATAGCTACAAAACATCCCACTTTGGAGATATATATACACAAAAATGTACATTCCATTAATATTTATAAAGCAGTGCATGTGAAAATGTCTAAGTGGTGCTTTGCTATTAGTGCAAATCCAGATTTTCTCCAGATACAGGTGAGAAGCCTCTTTAAAGGGATGATCCATGAATGCTTTAGGTAACAATCTACTCTAAACAGGAAGCTGGACAAAATCATGAGACCACACTTCTTGAGATGCCCTGAGTGGTCCAAGGTTTCTCTGCTGGCAGGACTGTCTATCTTAAGTAGAAATTCCAGCCAACCCTGCAGGAGTTTGTAATAGTGCAGCATAAAAACGCTGCTGCCATCCTCTATCAGGTAGTACTTGACGATCACTGAAGTCAGCGCCCCAACTTTCAATCTATTCAGTCCTTACTGTATAAATAGTATCCGATCCAGGCAGTACAGCAGTGGCTATCCTGGACAGAGCTTCAGTGTTAAATACACTGGTGTCCATTTCGGATATGAAACACACTGCTATCTGCAAGGTCACCGGTTTCCCCTTTACAATATAGGGGTGTGAGTGGCTGTGTATTTCTATACACACACACACACACATACATACAGTATATACTGTTTGCTTGACACGTCATTAAATTTAATTACTGAGTGACACAAGTTGCTCCTTAGACATACATTTCTTTGCTACGTAGTTCAAAAAGTCAGGGAATATTTGAGAAATACATTAATTAAACATAAGAGAAATCTAATCTTATAAATCCCAAGGAATGTCATCGTTAGAATCAAAATTTCCAAACCAAAGTACCATACCATTTTCTAAGCGTGCTTAGTCCAAAGTAGGATCATGGGAGAGGTGGAACCTATCCCAGCAAGCATAGGGCTCAAGGTCAATTAACCTTTCCTGCATGTCTTTGGACTATGGGAGGAAACCAGAACACCCATAGCAAGCCAGGGTCAGCACGCAAGCTCCACGCAGAGTGAACACAGGACTTGAAACCTGGTCTTCTTATTGAAAATCAGCAGCACTACAAATGCGCTAATGTGCCACCCACTTAAATGACAATTAATTGTTAATAATGATTATATTTTTAAATAATTCACTTTTTTAACAGAATTTTCTTTTAATCTTTTAAAACTTTTATTAACTTTTAATTAATATACCCCATTGCAACTCTTTATTCAGTTTCTCTATGAACCTTTCAAACCATTTTTGGAATTATTGCCTGTAATATTCTTTTTTTTTTTGCTTATTTAAATTTTTTGTACAGTTTTCACTTTACCCACTTTAACAAATGCATTTTGTATTTGCATTACATGCAATGAACCAATCTGTTACTTTTATATAGTATGAGAGTTGTTTGTTTCTTTGTGCTTCATTTTCTAGAAATTTCTCTTCTCCGTAAATTCTGGTTTTCTCGAATTATGTCTTAACATTGTTATTTATTTATTTACAAATCTATGCTTAGATTGCTTTTATTTATCAAAATAATACAGCTTACATTAATGCTGCAGAATACACCTTAAAATTAGCATAACTCAGTCAATAAAAAAATCAAATGAAAAAATGAAACCATGGACCAAAGAGTAAAACAATTATATAATCAATACTGCTATATTCTTTATTCCTTCTGGATGAGCAATTGCTCATGCAGCCAAATATTGCATCTTCGCCAGGTTACCCCAGGTTTTAATTTCTCATTGTACAAAGTCAATGAATTAAGACATCTTTTTAAAAAGCTATTGGACAAGACAAGGTATTCAATATAATTATTTCATTGTTAGGAAAAAAAGCATCAAAAATATTGCTAACCTTTAAACATCCATTTTCTGGCCTGTTTATGCTGTCCATAGTCACAAGGAGTTAGTGCCCACTCTAGTAGCACCAGATACAAGGTGAGAACTGTCCCTTGATGAGGCTGCAGAATATCACAGTGCACAATATTTTAACTGTTTATTTCAGTATAGCACAGTGGTGCTGCAGTTAGTTCTTTTGCCTCACAAGCATCCTGGCTGGAGGTATGCACTTCGTCACCATCTGTGTCAAGTTTGCAAGTCGGTTATTTGCACAAATTCACGCATATTAGGTTACTTGTCATTTCTAAACAATGAAACAGTTTTAAGTTAGAGTTTGGGGTCTACATGAGTGGAATTGTGATGAAACAGAGGTATGTGGTGGCCCAAGTTTTAAAACAGCAGTACAACTCAGACTCTGTCGGTGCATAAGTGGCTGAGGAACTGGGCAGATGTGGGGTGTTCAGTGTGGAGTATTCATGATTCTTAGATTGGTCAGCAGATCCACATCGGCACTGCACAGATTGCAATTAGGGCACAACACCCACAGGTGGATAAAAGAGAATCTGGACAGAAGAAAGGGAAAAAAGAAAATGGGAGAGAGAGGTAAAAAAACATTAATGAACAAAGATGGAGGCGGAATTGGAGTGCTCTAGCCAGTGTGGAGATGAGGAAGCAGGCAGTCGTGTGAGGCTGATCGATCAGCACTCCAGTGGCGGATCATCCACCTCTGAACAGAAGAAAGATCACGAGAGAAAAAAGAAGACCTCCTAGGGATCCAGCAGGTGCTAGAATGGCCTGTAAGGAAGACAGAGGGATAGGTTCAAACAGCAGATCCTGAAAAAGGCAATCATGGCGAGAGCCAGAGGTTGGGACTGCCACAACTGGCATCTCCTCCAACTGAGTTGACCTGTAGGGCGAGGTGGGGACATGAAGAGAAGGCCTCACTGAGCGGGGAGAGCAATAGTGAGAGGAAAGGAGCCCCGATTGCTGCATGGTTTTTAATGGAATATTTATGCATTTTATTGTGGATTTGAAAAGATAAATGCATGTTTTTATGGATTATTTATTTAATTATAAAGGATGGAGCACTGCAATTTCTGCACTTTAGAAGTTTGAAAACCTGCTTGTTTGAGCTTTCTTTTTTCAATAAAAGCACAAGTGCACTTTGCACCACTACTTTTCTGTTAAGCATCCTCATTGTGCCGGCTCATGTTGGTTATGACTGTTGAAGGTTCCAGGTTCAAGGACATTGTGGCAGCTGCAGATATCCCAGATTCCTCAGGAATCCAGGTCTGCTAGGAACAGTCTTCCAATAATCTTTTAATTTTTCTTTTATGGAGATTTAGCTGTGCTTTGGCTGGATCTTGCCAATGCATATGGGTCAATCCCTCACAAGCTGGTTGAGACGACTCTAGATTGGCACCATGTACCCTGTAAGATCAAGGATCTCATTCTGGATTATTACAGTAACTTCAGGCTGAGAGTTACTTCAGGGAGTATTACATCAAACTGGCATCGACTCGAGAAAGGGATAATCACTGGCTGTACAATTTCTGTGATCCTTTTTGCTCTCGCAATGAATATGTTGGTCAAGGCTGCTGGAACAGAGTGCAGAGGCCCAGTGTCCAAGTCTGGGATCCGGCAGCCCTCGATCAGAGCCTTTATGGATGACTTGACAGTCACCACTACCTCAGTGCCTGGGTGCAGGTGGATTCTCCAGGGCCTGGTTAAGCTCATTTCTTGGGCTAGGATGAGCTTCAAGCCAACAAAATCCAGGTCGATGGTACTGAAGAGAGGGAAAGTGGTGGACAAGTTTCGCTTCTCAGTGGATGGCGTAACAATACCATCAATTAATGAGAAACCAGTCACTAGCCTAGGTAAGGTTTTTGATTGTAGCCTCAGAGATACTGCGTCAATACAGACAACGATCAAGAAGCTGGAAGCTTGGTTGACGGCAGTAGATAAGTCTGGTTTACCTGGCAGATTTAAGGCATGGATATACCAGCATGGCATTTTGCCACGGATTCTTTGGCCGCTGTTGGTGTATGAAGTGTCGATGTCTACAGTAGAGGCCCTGGAGAGGAAGATCAGCTGTCATCTCCGGAGATGGCTTGGCCTGCCTCGCAGTCTAACGAGTGTAGCACTACGAGGTGTGGCAGAAAAGTAATGAGACTAGCAACACTGCAAGCGATCTGGCAACGCTACGCTGTTGTCCTTGATGGAGCACGTGTATCAGTACCCTCCCATAGCTCAGTGCGAGTTTCAACTCCTTCCGTTAACTACGTGATTTTTGTGACTGCTATTAGCGAAGTTGTGTTTTTGGTTGTGCGTCACGCAAAATGGAACAGCGGAATTTGGAGCAATGTTGTGCCATTAAATTTTGTGTTAAGCTTGGAGAATCAGCAAGTGTGACGTTTGAAAAGTTAAAACAGGCCTATGGGGAACATTCTTTATCCCGAGCTCAAGTTTTTCAGGGAGGCCTTCAACTTCGAAAACCAATGAAAACATCAAACGTGTGAACACTCTTGTGAGATCAGACCATCGTTTAACATTAAGAATGTTGAGTGAACAATTAAATTTGAACAGATTTACCGTTCATCAAATTTTGACTGAACATTTGCATATGCGAAAGGTCTATGCCAAAATGGTGCCGAAAAACCTCACAATTGAGCAGAAGGACAATCGAAAAAACGCATTCCTGTGGTTCCCCAGCCCCCTTATTCACCTGACCTCAGTCCGTGTGACTTTTTCCTAAACTGAAAAATGTCCTCAAAGGACGTCATTTCGGGACTTTAGAAAACATCCAAAAGAGTGTAACGGACATGCTGAAGACCATACCGGTTGAAGACTTCCAGCACTGCTACCAACAGTGGGAACAACGTCTCCATCGGTGTGTAGCTGCCCAAGGGAACTACTTTGAAGGGGATAACATTGATGTTTGAAAAAAATAAAAACTTTGGTAAATAAAAAATCAGTCTCATTACTTTTTTGCCACACCTCGTATATGGCAGGAGTAATAAGCTTCAGCTTCCTATCAGCAGTCTGGAGGAGGAGTTCAGGGTTTCTCGTGTAAGAGAGGCCCTAGTCTACCAAGGCTCTGGAGATTCTAGAGTAACAGAAGCAGGTATTGAAGTGCGAACAGGAAGGAAGTGGAGAGCACAAGAGGGACTGGAGTTGGCAGAGTCTCGGCTGAGATACAAGGCACTTGTGGGTACAGTGGCAACGGGGCGAGCAGGATTGGGAGCAATCCCAAAGCCACAGTACAACAAGGCTCAGGGCAAGGCGAGACGAGAATTGGTCCTAGAGGAAGTCCGAGCAGGTGTTGAGGAGGTGAGGACCAGCAGGGCGGTGAGCATGCGGCAGCAAGGGGCATGGACGAGGTGGGAAGGAGCGCTGGAGAGGAAGATCACCTGGAACGACATCTGGAAGGCAGAGCCACAGCGTATTAAGTTCTAGGTCCAAGCTGTGTACGACGTGCTCCCCAGCCCAACGAACTTGCATGTTTGGGGCAAGAGTGAAGTTCCAATGTGTCCACTCTGTCCTGGACGAGGGTGCCTGTAGCATATTCTGAATAGCTGCCCATCTGCCCTTGGAGAGGGCCGATACCGTTGGCGACACAATCAGGGTCCTAAAGTGTATAGCAGAGACCATTTCACAGGCAGTGGCCAACAACAAATATGTTGGCAGCCAGAGAAGAATTGCCTTCATAAGGGCTGGTGAGCAGGCACAAGCAAAGCAAAAATCAACCAGCCTCCTTTCATCTTCAGCAGACTGGGAGCTGCGGGTTGACCTGGGCAGGCAGCTCAAGTTCCCGGAATTTGTAACATCAACCTCATTGAGACCCGATATAGTTTTAACATCTGCAACGTCCAAGCAAATCCTTTTGTTGGAACTGTCAGTCCCATGGGAGGACCGCATGGAAGAGGCAAATGAGCGTAAGCGGCTCAAGTACCAGGAGCTCATTGAGGACTGCCGAAGGAAGGGCTGGAAGGCTTGCTGTGAGCCTATAGAAGTAGGGTGCAGAGGCTTTGCCGCTCGATCCCTGTGTAAGATCTTTGCCAGGCTTGGAATAACAGGAGCTGCAAAGAGGAGAGCCATTAAGTCTATCACAGAAGCCGCAGAAAGAGCCTCGAGGTGGATTTGGATCAAGAGGTCCGCAAAGTGGGCCAGTGCTGTGGGACACAAGTTGGGGCATGATCAACCCCAGCTGGGTCACCTGAGAGAGGGTGTCTGATGTTGTGAGACCCGAAACACCCGATGATCTTAGGAAACATCACTGATGATGTGTCCCAGCGCATCCAGAGATGTATCTAAGTACTAATTAGGTTTGAGACATCTTATTATTTTACATGATTTTTTAAATGTTTTTAAAGTAATAAATTTTTTTCTAAAACGCAATGAGATATTATAGAACACCATACAAATATTAAAACATGCATACTGTCTGTTGTATGTATCAAGTACAGAGTTTATCATTTGTGGAAATACTCTATACTCCATGTCTGAATATACCTCAACAACCAAAAATTACGATCAAATACATAAACACATATGCATTCACTCCCCGTATGCAAATGCATTTATTACAAGCATTATGCAATCTTACACCCCACCGCCAAGTCACATTTTAAAGGATGTGACAAAATTCAGTAAATAGCTGGAGCGTTGATTGGCCCGCTGTTATCGGTGCTCCTGAGCAACTGATGGTTGGGAGGCCTGGGTGATTCAGTTCAGATGCAGTGTTGAGGCTGTCATCAGGTGGGGGATCTAAACTGGGGCCCTTGAACTGTGAGTTCAGGTGGTGACACTTTATACAGGGACAGGCATGCCATTGAGAGTCATCCTGTAACAGAAATGTGGCTGGTCCCTGTGTAGACAACTTCATTCTAAGGGCTTAGCCTTATTGATGTTTCATTTTATCTTGACTTTGTTTCACTTTGACAATTCTTGAGGCCACAGAATGACTTAAAGTCATTGGGCAAAGATGATCTAGAGGAAGTGCAATTTCCCAACTATTCAATAATTAACCTGGTGATTCCCCAGTGGTTGCATGTTGAAATTCCTTGTAGTGGAATAGGGTTGAGGACAATATTAAAATTGCAATACCATTTTTAAGCAACTGATTAAATTTCTCCACAGCTCTGATCTCAGCCCCATTGTTTCATTTTAACGTTTAATAGGTGTCCCATATAGGCCATCACCAAAATAAGAGACTGCATAGTACAGTAACTGAAAGTAAGACAGGTGTCATTCCAACATGACTGCTCCTCCACCACATGTGTAAATTAATTTAGCAAACCGGATATATGTCTGGGCCAGCGCACTCTTAAGCAAGAGTGTAGTAACTCAAAAAGTCTATCCTTTTCCAAAGCCTATTTGATCTCTGTAAGGTACAACATTCTGGAGAGGGCCAATTAAGCAGTTGAGTAAGGTTATATTCAATGTCGGCTTGGGTGTGAAGTGGTCCCAGTATTGGTTTAAAGTGTGACAGTAGGTCACCTTCCATTTTTACCCTCCTGGCTTAAACTTAACCTGCAATTGGAAATGATATTATTATTGATGATCGGACCACATTTGCAATCAGAGGGGATTGTGTCCAGCTAAAGACAGCAAAGAAGTGAGGGCCTAATGTTCATCCTTCAGAGTGCATGAAAGTGTGTTTTCTTTTAAACTAAACCATTTCTTGAAAGTGAAAGTGCAGAGTTTCTTAGCCTGTAAGTCGCAGTATGCCTCATAATTAAGACAAGACACCTTATCACCTTTATCCATTAGCAAATGGATACAAATATCTTGTATATAAACTGTACAAGACTTGAAGTTGGAAAAACAAGACATGCAGGACATAGACGGATTCTGGTGTTGAGGTGCTGAGCAGATACAGACACAAGGGAGGAATGGCAGCAGGTTGCAAAATTTCTTTTATATGTTGCGTTATCTGCATCCTTGTCTTCTTGCAGTATAGCTAGAGTCCCTGTGTGTCTCTTGGTCAGAGCCACAATTTCCACAGTATTATGCCTGGATAGTAAGGTATCGCCATGCTTGCAGATTGAGGGCAGCTGTCTTAGTGTACTGATAAAGAAGGAGCTGTGCTGTGCTCTGAACTGGTGATTCAACCTGGCAAGCAATCTCTATTGCTTTCTCTAGTGTTAGTTCATTAGGTTCCACTGATAATCTCTCTTTCACTGGTGCACTACACACTTTCTACATAAGCTGATGTTGTATCATCTCATTCTGAAGCGCACCAACATTGCAATGTCCTGCTAATTCATGTAATATGGATGTATATTGTTGGATTGATTAATCCATTGATTGACTACACTCACTAAAGTGAAACCTTCATAGAAGTTGCTATGTGTTCCAGAAAGGTGATTCTTGAGTGATTTACCACATTGTGTGAGTCAATTGAGTCCAATGTATGAGAACATGCTGCCATTCTGTGCCCAAGCAATGGAGCAAGATGGCTCAGTATCTGAACTGAGGTACAGAGTCCAAGCTAAGAGTGAGCGGATAAATCTCAAAAGATTCAAAATTAAAAAATGCAATCATCTTCGTTACCGAATTGTACAGTTTCTAACTTGCCAAAACACACTTTATTCCAAATCTGAATGTACCACAACAACCATAAAAAAGTCAATGTCTCACACATGCACAAGCACATACACACTCACTCTCCATGAGCACATGCATTTATTATTACAAACATTATGTTACTTAACATTACCATTAATATTACTGTACATTAAACTTGTGCTTTACAAAAATAAATGTTAACAAAAAACAATATGGACAAGAGACTAACTGAGGTAACATGGTATACCATGGATGGGATCTGAACTAACAGACTTGAATTCAAAGCTAATTTTCCACTGGGCATATAGTACCTAGTTTCTTTGAAAAAGGATTTATATATATATATATATATATATATATATATATATATATATATTACACATACGGTATATATGTGTGTATGTGTATATGATGTAGATATTCCTAAATACACTAAATGTTTTTGAAAAGTAGAAGAGATTTAGGATTTGGGACAAGAATACAGAAATTTGCTGGGAAAAAATCCAATACAAGAGCTTTCAGATAGTAAAATGTTTACAATAGCTGGCCCTATCCCGGTAAAAGGATTAGGTTTCTGTTGAGCTGCACAGTGCATACAAGCAGTAATGAAACCCTTTTGATGTCATAGATATAAAACTAAACTGTGTATTTCCTTTTTTAAGGATTCTTGGCTTTTGTGATTATTTTCACATTACATTTTTGTAGCTTACAAGAGAGATGGAGAAACTGAGAAAAGAAGAGATATATCAAAATAGAAATGTGTCAATACAATCTATTTGTAAATAAATGTATGCACCTAATTTGGATAAGAGGTTTTTTTTCCTACTTCAGTTTATTTTTGTTAAATGCTCAATGAATACAAGCTGAGAAAACGTAAACACATTTATTCAAGCAGGCAAATCATTTCATGGCTTAGGAACTCTGTAGCTAAGGACTCTACCTTGCATAGTAGAGCTCTACTACTACTATATCCCCAAATCAGAACAAGTTGGGACAGTATGGAAAATGCAAATAAAAACAGAAAGATCTGGTTTCAAATTTCTCTTTGACTGGTAATCCGTCACAAACAATATAAAGATAAGATATTTTATGTTTAGCTTGGTCAACTTCATTTTTTTTTGTAAACGTACTGTAAGAGCCATTTCCTAGTTACATAAGATTCATAAATGTTTTACTAAATGATAGTGTATAATCTAGGGGAGGTTCCTATAACCCCCATCAGTTGAATTGAATTGGTATATTCTAGCTGTTTCTAACTTCTCTGACTAATCATTATTCTCAGTTAATGATCAGCCTTGCCATGTGTAAGGTGTAGAGAGCACATGGTTTTAAACTGTGCCTTTCGTGCCTTGTGTACCTTGTGTGCATTTTTGTGTGCTAAAGTTTGACAAGAAAAGCTAAATTTAGAGAAAATACATTTTTTCTTTTTTTTTTCATTTTATTCTACATGTGTAACAACTTTTTTCTTTATTCTTGTGTGGACTGTTCATTTTGAATTCTAACTACAACTTTTTAAAACAAACTTTTGGACTGAGAGATTTGTTTCGACATGCGTTTTTCCCATGCTTGATCTCGCCTTACACTCCTGCGGCTACACGTACATCCACTGTGGACCTGCAACACATTACAAAAAAAGCTGAGACGGGACAATTAGTTAAAAATAAAATAATGGTGGTTGTAGTCGTGTTTGGTATAAACATTGCATCCAGGAAAGAACTAGAAGCAAAGATGTGCCAAGGATTATCAGTTTTCCCACAAATGTTTGAGATAATCATTCAAAAGTTTAAAACCAATGTTTCTCAAAGACAGATCAGAAGGAATTTTGAAATTTCTCCCTGTACAGTGATTAATATAATTAAAAGATTCAAGGAATCTAGAGAAATTTTGATGTGCAAAGGGCAAGTGTACAAGCCTAAGCTGACTGCCCTTGATCTCCGATCTCTCATATGATACAGCATTAAGAACCTTCATTCATCAATAAATGATATATTGATATTTTTACTGGGCTCAGGAGTACTTTGACAATCCTTTATCAAGTAATACAATACATAGTTATATTCAAAAATGCTAGTTACAACTGTACTGTGTAAAATGAAGCTAAATTGTAAGTGTTCAGAAGCACCGCCAACATCTCTGGGCTCAGAGGCATCTGGGATGGACCATCACGTGGTGGAATCGTGTATTGAGGTTGGGCAAATCAATATCTCCAGTCTTTTTTGGAAGAAATGCACATCATTTGCTCTAAACTAAACAAGAAAAGGGCCATCCAGCTACATGTCCAGAAGCCAGTGCCTGTGATGCTTTGGAGTTGTGTCAGTGCCATGGGCATGGGTAACTTGCACTACTGTAAAGGCACCCTTATCAATTAAGAGAGGCGTCTGAACCATATTTCTTTTCCAATTCTAATAAAGTAGAAACAGTGATTCTTTTCACAGCCTCAAAGTATGAATATTTACAAACCAGTAATAAAATTGTAAGTTAGGCAATGCTATACAATGCTTTGCATAAGATTTTCTGAAGTCTTCCTTTTAGCATGTAGTATTTTTGCATTCAAAATAAGCAAAATTTTTCAAATAAAATTTGTTAATATATAGTAATACTCTGAAACGGAAATAGTCTTCTCCATTCAAAACTCTTGATGTAGCACTTCAGACAACATGCAAGCCATTTTATTTTGAATGAATATTATTATTCTTTGTGAAAGACAAATTAGCATAATGGCAACCATCCATATGTTAAGAAAATCAGTGTGCAAGGAGCCAGTTTGCATTTGATATTGTTGAGGGAATTTGCCAGAATATATTATAACTGCTTTCTAGCGCCCTACATGTACAGCCTTGGTTCCAAAGGCTATTTAGACATAGTATAATTATGCATTCCTCAGTTTCAACATTCAAGTATAATTCACAAATGTCTGGATTATAGTTATAAGAGGAGCAGCATGGTGGTGCAGTGGGTAGCGCTGCTGCCAAGCAGTTAGGAGACCCGGGTTCGCTTCCTGGGTCCTCCCTGTGTGAAGTTTGCATGTTCTCCATGTGTCTGTGTGGGTTTCCTCCCACTGTCCAAAGACATGCAGGTTAGGTGCATTGGCGATTTTAAATTGTGGGTGTGTGTGTGCGCCCTGCAGTGGGCTGGCGCCCTGCCTGGGGTTTGTTTCCTGCCTTGCGCACTGTGTTGGCTGTGATTGGCTCCGGCAGACCCCCGTGAGCCTGTAGTTAGGATATAGCGGGTTGGATAATGGATGGATGGATAGTTATAAGAAACAAAACGAGACAAAAGTTAACTTTTAAAAGGTAACCTTTGTTTTGGACCTCATCTGTATTTTTATTCTCATGTGAAATGTCTAAAAGCAATAATCATCCTTTCTTTCTTGAAAATGAATTTTTTTTTTTTTTTGGTATTAAACATTAAATAAACCCTTGTAATGGTAAATCACTTTTGAAGTAGCCACTGCTAATGCTACCCTGCACTTAAATCTTCTACTCACTCCACAGAATCTAATTGCCTTGATTAATGTAATTGTGTGCAGCTTATTTTTCTTGATTAAAGAAAAAACAGCTAACATGCAAAGACTGCCAAAAAGGGTTTTTGGGCAGTAAATTAACTTAGAATGTAAAAGAAGACAAAACCTGCTACATAACCCCTTCATCCTCCTCATGACACTAGCCTTAAGAGCAACATTAGAAATTGCCTGCCTCTACTAATGCATGTAAATTAGATTAATGAATAAGCAACCTTAAACATTTGTTGTTTTCTGTAATCATTATTCATTGTTAAAGGACACTTAAAGTCACTTTCAATAAGTCATTCATTCACTTGAAAAGTTCTAGCAATACAACAGCCTGCGTTAAGATTGTTCCAAGGTCCTGCCATTATAACTTTTCACATCCACAGTGCTGATTTGGGTACTCAGTATTATATCATCGCATAACTGTGATCATAAAAAAATGTATTTTTTATTTGTAACAAATTTTGGAACTAACCTAAATGACCTGTTCTTGTCAAGCTTCTTGGCTTAGAAAAGAAAGAATCTTTGGGCTCTCCATCATACAGATAGAATAGTAAAAAAAAACAAACAAGTAATTTCTATCTAAAATCCCTTAAATGGGAATATCATAGTAAAGGGTATCTTGAAGTACTTCAAATATAAATTATTATAAGCAAATGAATAGGGAATAGAAGAAGAAGATTTCAGAGGGGTGAATAAATGATTGTCTTAAACTCTGTCACAGCACCAGCAATAGGAGTTAGCATGAGTTAATTGATATTGATCAAAAATCAAGACAAAATTAATAATACAGATATGCCTTTCAGTGATCATAATGTGAGGTGTTACAATCCTCTGCTTTGCACATGTGTCAAAATGAAAACTATTATTTCAGAGATGCACTGTGTCAGGATTTACAGTCCTCTAAGTACATTGTTATGCTGTTTTTTCATCATGATATGTTATGACTGATAATGTCTTTGTTGTTTTCAGGTTTAATTGTTGAGCATGGCTTAATGTTTTAACACCTTTTTGTTTTTCCTATATTTAAGTTCTGCTTAATTTTTAATTATCTCTTTCATTTAAGAAATAAGCCTATGGGGTATGGAATCTGCAGTTGTTGACAGTTCCTCATGTCTTCCTTCCAATTAATGCTGGCAGATAAAGAGGCAAACACAGACCTCAGCTGTTCACCGAGTCATTGTGTCTGTGTCAGCCAGTAGCTCTGAAGTTCTGTGTTGCTTACTGTTTCTCACTTTCTCGTTTTGCTTCTCCTGTTTCGGACTATTCAAACTGTGTCTAGGTTTAAGTTATGGTGAATGTTTCAGATCTCAGTTTCTGAATTAGCTTGTTCTCTTTGATTAACTATTAGAGTTTAAATTCAATTTATATTTATTTTGTTCTCTTTGATTAACTATTAGAGTTTAAATTCAATTTATATTTATTCTATACTAAAGTTGTGTATTTAGTATTTACAGTTTTGTTTGCATTTTACTGTTATAATGTTTCTTTTAAAATTTAATTCACTTTCATTTTAATTATTACCTATACCTTGTATTACTATGTCTTATTGTGTTTCCGATTCATAAAACAAATTCATAAATAATGTTTTAATAATGTGGGAAGGTTAGTTGTCCCATAAGGGGCAACTGTGGTTTGCAAAATGACTGTGCCATCATCATACGGTGCAAATATACAATTGCATAGCCATCTCACAGCATATGTGCACTAGCAATAAACTCACTGCAGCTTTTTTTTTGCTTAAAGGGGACATAGAAAAGCAAAAGAGAGAATGCTGTTAGTCTAACACAATGACTTTCTAGATTTCTTTGGTGTTTTTTGGTCCATTTTGTATATTATCATTATTAATTTGTACTCTAAGCATGTTAATTGATTTTTTCAGCTTTTTTATGATCTAATTTCTGCTTTTATTGAAATATGTTACAAAATACAATACTATAAAATAAAAAAACACAAATACAAAAATAATATTCATTAAGGAAAAAATGAAAAGGATTAGAATAATTAAAAGATTAAATGAAGATGTTTATCTTAATAACACTTTTTTCTTTTTTTATTAGCATTTTATATTTAGAGCAGCTATTAAAAAGAAAACTTGAAATTTCAAAGGTACTGTATATACTGCAAAGATCGGTTGTCATATTAAAAATAAAAATATTTATCTACCAGAAGGTGCCACTCGATCACTTTCATTAATTTGTGTCAGGAAAAGAAAAAAACAAAAGAGAAAACCAAACCGTAACAAAACTGTGGAAGGTGGCTCTAAAGGTGGTTTACTCACTAGACCCATGGCAGCCAGTTAAAAGTATTCACTTACTCTAACTCCCAATGAATGCAACATTATGACATTGTTCACATGGAATAAGACATGTAAGTCGAATGCAGAACACTCACGCTATTGGTCCAAGAGTTTATGATATGCTAATGCCCACATGAGACAGTAACAAAGGAGCACACTGCCTTTATTTTCTAAGCATTGTGCCTACGTGACCACACGGTAATACCCAAACTATTCCGAAGTTTGCACTATTTTGTGGTTTTTTTTTGTATCTCACACCCTTATACACCTTTATTGTAAGAGCATCCCTTATCTACGATGGAGCATTTGATCAGAAGAAAATATGAAGCTGGTTTTAAATTAAAAGTCGTTGACATGGCGAAAGAAATTCGTAACTGTGTCAGGGTCTAAATTTATGATAGATTTTTCGGGTTTCAAGACCCAACTTATACGTGCGTATATATTGCAATTTTTTATTGATTGCTGTGCACTTTCTTGGTTATAGTGGCTAGGTGAGTGGGAAATGCTTATATTGGTTTAGCTATATACAAATTACTAATTTGATGTGTTCGGTTTTACACTTTAATTCTGCTGTTCATCTTTTACTAGGTGAGTATCCATTTGCTTGTTTGTAGGGTCAACTGCCCACATATGTACCAGCAATATTTGGTGAAAAGTGTTTGGGGATGCACCAAACAGCAGTCCGGAACGACGGTAGAAGAGTCCAGAACTCCATGACAATCCTTGTCTGAAGACTATGTTTAGTTTTTTTGTAACCTTGACTTCTCTACAACTTCTATCAGGGACCTAATGAAATCAACCAGTATGTATCTGTAAATGTTTCTTATGTGTGTGTGACTTGGAAATTGGACTTAGGTAGAATTTGATCCTGGTGCCATTTTTACACCAGGTGGTATAGTCGGGTATCCCTGGGGGATTAAGTTTTATTCTCCTCTTCTATCCCATTGTGTGACATTAGTAGACAACCGCTGTCAGTAGTGTACATTGACAGAGGGGTATTAAGATCACAAGAAATTGCTACATAAATTACCCTCATTTTTATGCTTCATCTTCATTTACTTAATTGTTTAGAATTTGCTTATTAATTGTCTTATAACGCAAGTGAAAGAAGAATGAGCAGACACAGATGGAACTAATAATGCATGCTATGCTGTACCATTAGCATCCATATGTGCTTATTATCAAATTAATACTTTCAGAACGAAATATTACAGCAATGTAATGAACAATGGAGACATTTCTTTATAAAAGTAATTAAATAAATCCTTTGTAGCTTTATTTATTTATTAATATATTTATTTATTTGTTTAATAACTATGAGCATATACAGATTACTTCATTAGAAAGTGAGCTCACTCAATACAGGACATGGTTTTGATTAATAAAAAGTTATTTAGATGCACAAGGCAACTTTAAGGAATGAGCTATGATGTAAGATTGAAGGTGTTGAATATTCATAGTCTATGCAGATTAAAATAAACAAAGACAAATTGAAAAACTTCCAGTAATTAAGGAAATAAGATTATTCTGCAAACAGTGTGAACATTATTTTATATGAAATGTTTTATATACTGATAACAGTATAATGTAGGCACCTCAATAGAAAGTTATAATTCTAACTTATGTTTTAAGTACACAATCTACACAATCTATTTATGATTAAATTCAACTAAATGGTACAAATTCATTTTTCCGATGTCCCTTATCAGGGGTTATGTATAAATCTCAAGAAAAATTCAGGTAGGATAGCAGGCATCCCTTGCAAACTGAAGTCACAAAGGTACCCTAAATAATCTTTTACTGACGCTTTGTTGTCATGTTTTGAGTTGGCGTACAGTCTCCTCTAATTGTGGTAGTTACTTTTTTTTAGCAATAACCCCAGTTACTAATGAAGACTGTGCTTTTGGATGTCAGATCTCTTTCACTAAGCATAAAACATGCAAGCAAAAAAGGTTTCAAGGTAGATCAAAACCAAACACTGACCAAATTTTTTCATCAAAAAGTATTAAAAAAACACTGTTGTCAAGACTGAAGAGTGCAGATGAACACTTCAGAAACTGTCCTATCCAAGGAGACCAGGAGGCAGTTTGAATTTAGAAATTTGTTTTTTTTTACAGATGCTTAACAGATAATATAATTATACGATTACAAATATTATGAAAAACAAAATCCACTCAAATATATACCGGAATGACTACAAAGAAAGAAAACTAACAAGAAAGACAACTTCTGACTTGGCACTTCCATTCACATTATGCACACTTTATATTAAAGATCCTGTAGAGTTTCTTTACACACTTCTTCTAAATAAGTTATTGGCTAAAAGTACTCAGTGTTAGTGTGCCAAAGAGAGGTTAGATTACTTGGCAACCGTAAACAAGAGCAAATGTGACATCGAACCTTGAGACAGATTAGTATCCCATCCAGGGTTCACTCCTGTTTTGCATCCAGTGCTACAAAGACTATGGTTGCTTGTGATCCTTTGTTGAAAACAATGCATAATTTTGAGAAAAACAGACAAACATCACATGAAGCTTTGTCTATAGTAATGATGTCTTTATCTCTAAACCAAGATTTAGTTAAAGAAATGTTCATCCATCCATTTTCCAACCCGCTGAATCCGAACACAGGGTCATAGGGGTCTGCTGGAGCCAATCCCAGGGAACAGGGCAGGAATCCAATCCCAGGCAGGGCGCCAACCCACTGCAGGACACAAACAAACACACCAGGGCCAATTTAGAATCGCCAATCCACCTAACCTGCATGTCTCTGGACTGTGGGAGGAAACCCATGCAGACACGGGGAGAACATGCAAACTCCACGCAGGGAGGACCCGGGAAGCGAACCCGGTTCTCCCAACTGCGAGGCAGCAGCGCTACCACTGCGTCACCGTGCCGCCCAAAAAATGATCAAACTGGATTTAAAAAAATCACTTATTTTGAAAAGAGTTTTAATGTACAAGATTTTTAAATGTTTTTTGTCAAGGAGTTTTGTGTCTGACATTCTAAGTAGGCATTCCATTTTAAGATGTAACTTTAATTTATGGTTGAATTATGGTCTCCCTATGCTAATTACAACTTTTATTTGTAATCAGTTTTCAGTCAGTAGCAGAAAGCAATCTGACATAAAGATTATTGCTCTGTATGAAATAGCTGATCCAGCATCAATCTTTCAAATGTAATTTGAGTGAAGAAATATGCAACCGCTGAGAAATTCCTACAGGTATAAAAGGAGGAAATATTTTTGCACAATTCCTGAAAAAATTCAACTAATTATGTGTCTTATGAAGACTGACTTTATTTCTATTATAACCTTTTTCATGTTACCAAATGATTGAAATATGCATATTAAGACAACTAGATACGCACTTATGAAAGATGTTAAAAGTATTTTCAGATTCACTTGCAGACCTAAATTACATGTACAGTCTCCTTTACAATAATGTTTTAAAAATCCTATGGTAATCTTAAAAGAACCAAAAGATGATTAAATATCATTCTACCTGTCATAAAGGCAAATTCCAAATTAGCTAATCCATATTAAAGTAAGCATAACATGAAAATTAACTCAATATGGATTGTGTAATTTTTTTATTTTTGTGCTTTATATACTGTGTTCTGAATTGATTCCTGATGAAGTTTTTAAAGGAATACTCCGATTCAAAAGCTCATTCCCGTCTGAAAGCATTTCCTGTTCATGCACTGCTTTAATTTCACAGGATAATTTAATTAATAATATTTTAGTAAACAATGTACTTAGAATGTTGTGAGCACACAACTGGATGACCTGACATGTGGATTATGTGAGATTTTTGCATTAATGTTTTTGTTATTTTTGCTGTTGTACGGCATTAGTGCACTTATTGTAGATGTCCATTCTATTGGAAGCTTTGTTATCTCCATTCCCCATGAAAACATCAGATGGAAATTTTTCTTGGCCATCACTACAAAATGCAATGGGATAACTTAAAAAAAATCATAATTTCTGGAAGGAGTATTCCTTTCATTGCCTGTTCAAGCCTCTTTTCATTTTCTCTATTTCTTGAGACAGAAATATTTACAACTATGCATTCAGTATGTTATATATACAATGAAAATAATGGCATCACATGACAGTGTTTGTGCATATACTGTACATAAGTATGAATGACACACCTAATGACAGCAGAGCAAAAAATAAATTAAAAAGAAAAAAATGTCTTTAGATCCAAACATTTTAATTCAAGTTAATTATATTGTTGTCAATATATGCTGATATCTGATGACAGTATTTTATCATTTGTGTCTAAAGTTAGGTGATTTGTTCCTTAAAGCTCAGTGCAGGAACAGATACATTTCTTAGTTTTGTAATTCACAGATATTAGTTGACATTAAGTTCTACTCATCATTGATTCATTCAAAACCCAAAAAGGTTATAGTAATACACAAAAGGCATATACCAAAATCCATATGGGATAACAGTGAAAGGGCACACTTAGTCATACTGCATCAGCTTAATGTCACCAGTCAATGTAACCTCTTTGGCACAAGTGAGGAAATAGTAGTGAACAGATACAATCCACAGGATAAACAGTGCATATCCTACATAGGTAATAAATTAAATCCAGGGTCGGGGTTCATTGGATGCCTTTTTAAGTATTTTCTATTGGTTTTTTAAATTTTTTTTTTAAATTATGAGGCACATTACCTTCCTTGTGAGGGAGCGTCAGTTATGGCACTACGGCCATGTGGCGCGTTTCCCCGAGGGTGATCCAGCTTGTAAGATCCTCATCGTTGGGGACCCAAGTTTCTGGATCAGGCCAAGGGGTCACCCACGTAACATCTGGCTGTGGCAGATGAGGGTCATTTCCAGAGAGTGGGACTGGACTGGGTGTCTGCCTGGGGGGTTGCTAACCGGGATCCCGAGTTGTTTCATTGTGTAGTGGGTGCAGTAACGCACTGTACCATTGCAAACTCCCTAACTTGACTTGACTTGAACAGTAACCTTGATCCACTTAGTATTGGGCTGTGATACCTTGTTCCATTGCTACCCTAACCATACAACTACTTATTTGGACTGAGACATCACAGTGCTTCAAAATCTTTAGCATTAATGATAATACACAAGTACAAAATCAGACCATCAAATAGTTATACTGCAGTTATGGACACTAGCATATGTTGGACTCCGTAGCCGGAATAGGTGGCCAATTGGTCTAGGTACATAAATTTGATTTTATTTATTCCAAATGACTAGAAAATTCTTTCCAAGACTAATTATCCCCAGGAGCAGATTTCATTTTCATCTTCTATGTTGTCAATTGGACATATCTTCTGTTAGCAGAATCTCTCTTTTATTGCTAAATTATTACTAAATTTATATATGCCATTTCTAGCAAGCACTCAATAAAAACAATAAAAAATACATTAAAATCATTCTCACTGGTCATAGAGAGCCAACTGACTATTCTGATATTGCAACCTTACCTACTAGAATACACAGGAAATGAGTATGTGTGATAAAATCAGAGCTGCAGTTTTTCCATAATATTACATTTAAAGAGAGGGAACTCTGCCTTCACAAAAAATAACATTCCATGCAGAAACTCAACACCAATATAGCATCCAATCGAGTGAAACCAGGTTAGCAAGTTGGCAATCTCTCTTTAATAGATAGGAGTATTAAAGTGAGGTTAATGGGTCAAAATAACACTAAACCACTACCTCCAAACCGCCAGCACCTTATGTAATCATCTGCTATAGCAGAGATGGCTTTGAGGATAAAGGAATGTGTACAGGAATGTAAACAGATGAAAAAGCATCGCTTAAAATCAAGGATATGTAATATGAAGAGGTCTTTTAATTCCCTTTTTCACTTAAGTGGATAGGTGAAAGTAAACCAGAGCCTAGAAAAAAATAGTGCACGTTGTTATTTTTATTAGCCTTATTCAAGTAATTTACATTTATTTTATCTCATATTTATTAACTGTGCACAACCAGGATGAATAAGTAGCACAAAATCCTCATTAAGACATGTGTTCTTGTTGTAACTCTGTAATTGTAATAGAACATATTTTTCTACAAAAACTACATTTTTACCAGGAATTATAAGTAACATGTTTCAAAATGATATTGACTTGCATTCATGGTGGAACAGAACAATAAAGCATTTTCTCTCACTGGGGATATTAGTATTATAATTAAGCATGCAACTCCTTGACTGAATAGAGAGCATGGTTTAGTTTAACATTAATTATTAAAGGCCCTGTGCTTTATTTTAGTGTTCCACAAAGTAAAAATTCATTCCATTTTCAATCATCTGCTTTCCCAGAGAGTTGACAATGTGCAGATGTTTTTCTCTATGTGTTGCACACCTTCATCCATTTATCATTGCTTTGGATGATTTCCTTTTACTAATTCATTTTTATATTTATCAGGATTGTATTCCAGAATGTTAAAATAAACCCAATACCGCTATTTTATTTGTGTTTCATGTATTTTAAAAACAATTAACAAAGTTAATATATATTTTCCTTGTAACTTAAGTTTTTTGACATATGCAAGATTGTGCCTCTAACTAATGATTGAACTTCTTAGTGCCTAGTCCTAATATCTGTTATTTTTAGAGATATATCTAAAATAGTTTTTTTTTTCTTTTTTCTTACACTCATTTTGTAGAACAGTGGTCTTTAACTCTAGTCCTGGAGGGCCACAATGACTGCAGGTTTTCATTCTAATCACTTTCTTAATTGGTGACCAGTTTTTGCTGCTAATTAACTAATTTTCCATTAAATTTAATTGAATTGGGTTTTTTTTTTAAGATTTTTTCCCCTGAATTTCTTCATTGTTACTCTGAATTTCTTCATTTCCTTCTTTAAATGGCACCCAAACAGAAATGAAATGTAAAGTGAGTAAGCAAACAGAAGACCAACTTAGTCAGGCCTCAAACTCCAACCAATTTCACTCCAACCAGTTGCTTTATTAGGAGCAGGTTCTTTTTGTTAATTAATATTGTTCTGTAATTCAGTGGCTTGTTCCTGTTCTCATTGGTGCAATAGCATACATTTCTGAAATTGTTGATTTTGTCATTTCTAAGAGCACTGTTAAAGTGTTATGTGGACCTGGGAAGATCAACATTCCTAACACATTCATCTTCATTTATTTTCGGATATTGTATGATGGACACAGTTTGCTGGTATGTTTTGGCTCATTTTGTATCTCACTATTGTTTGGTAACTAATTAAGGAAAAAAAAACAATTAAGGGGTCTGAGTCTTCAAGAGCAAGTCAGTTACAATTAATTCAAAAGAAGGTAATTAGCAGTAAAAAGAGGTCACTGCAGCCCTCCAGGACCGGAATTAGGGACCTCGCTGTAGAATGTAATGATCATTTATAGGAGCTCATAGTAAGTAATTTTTGTGTTTTCTTTTTTTTCATTCACAAACCATAAAAATAGTTTTAAACCAATGACAGTTTGGGGTTATTGCAGGAGAAAGAAAACGTACACAACTCATTTAATTTCTTCATCTATAGTTTCTGTTAATTTTAGGTAAAATTGGCAACACATATTTATCCAGAATTGCATATTTGTTTGAATGTGTAGTCATTATCTGATTTTCCAGATTTACTAGTGTACCCTCACTTATTTTAATCCACAAGATTACTATTACTATTATTACTTAGTATTACTATCTGCAAAAGAGATTTTGCACTGTGAGCAAATAGTACCAAAGAAGAATCTTATTATTAAATATAATATGCTTAAAGCAGGTACAGCAGGACAGAAATAAAAATAACTATTAGATGTTGAAATTTACAATATCAACTGTCACACACGCACGCTTAGGAGACAGCCAACAAGCCCTAAGGTAAGTGGAACACCGCGAGACAAGGGGCTGATAATGAGCACTAACTCCTCTCTCTATATTTCTACAGGCCACAATAGGAAAAATAAAACATTCTTCCGGTCCTCCAAAATGGCCACAAGGCATCCCAGAATTCGTTCAGCATCGTCACTTCCGGCTTTCCTTGATGACATCACTATCATCTCCCAGAACCCATTGTTATTCTCCACCTCTCGATGATATTGCTTCCGCACCCTGTACGCTGTCATCATCTGCCACGTCAGTCCATCTCTCCAGCTTGTCTATATAAACCTGGCTGTATCAGTTGTAATTTGTCAAAGGCTTTTGAGTTTGATCACGATTCATTGTTTAATTCGAACGTCCAACGGACATTATACAGTGCTATTCCCCAACACTTTGTGCGCTCTCCAGAGTTTCTTTATTCAAAATAAATATTTATTACACAATTACACTGTGTAACAGAAAACTCATGCATGCCAGGTAAACCTTTTTTCATTAACAATCTATTTGTCCTCCTGAAGTATTCCAGTTGATCCCAGACCAGCCAAGTGACAGAATATTTCTTATGTGTCCTCTCAAAGGGCCACCAAGACATAACAAACATTGCTCAAGTGTCTAATATAGATCTGAAGAAACTACGCATCTAACCAAGGTCCATTTCACCCTTTTAATTGCTTCTTTACTCTGTTTTTTACCCACATTTCTTTAATGCTGTCACAGATAGCCGACAAATTAAAATAAGGGGTAAACATATTATTTTTATCTTCTTAGTCTCGTATAATTTGAAAGAGGGGAAAAAGGGAGAAACTGCATAAGGAAAAACTGCAGTGTGTAAAGCTTGCCAAGAGCTTGTTTGAGGTCCTAACTCCTACACAGTCTGAGATATAGTTAACTACTTCTTAACTACTAATAGATAATCCCTTCTGTCGCTAACTGCTACAAACGCTACAAAAAGAAAAAACAAGAACACTTAACAAACATGAAGAAAAATGCCCATCAAGCATGCTGTGTGTTTTTATTTATTTAAATCAGTAAATTTCATAAAAGGGATGTTGACCAGTATTTCCACTCTTCTAAATCCAGTTCTACTTGCCAGTGCCTCAATTCACCACATTATAAATCCTTTCAGCTGGAAGGAATTTCTTACAAAAATATGTACAAGGCTGAAGCTTTTGGCTTTTGAGTAAAAACTGCTCCCACACCAACATCCATGGCACTTTTTTCCATTTTTAAAAAAACAGAGCGGCATAAAATGGAAGTCAAAGTAAGTTTTAATTATTTTAAAAGCCCTTTCAGCATTAGGGGTCCAACGTAACTACTTTAAACACTTTGGTCTCGTCCAATGAGAGAGATGGACGTCTGAAGTGGAGCTCCGCTAGCAGCGGTGTTATTTTTCATATTATTTGCTTATTATCCTGAGATATCTTGTATTTATTCAACCCGAGAGGGACTGCTACAGTATATGTAAGCACATATAAACATGGCCAACAAGAAGGAGGGGTCCGAAAGAATCGAAAACTAAAGCTACACCCAAGCTACGATCAGCAAGCCCCAGTTCAAGATACGGCCTTTCAGAGACAGACCTGGATCAGATGGGCGAAAGTACAGACTCCTCGGGACCACGGTCCGCTACATCGTTGCCGGCTGAGAGCGAAAAGGGGAGCGAAGGTGCAATCGTGAGTGCAGATCGGGATAGCTCGCCGATCGGAGAAAATCAACTGAAAATGGAAAGGGCCTTGAAGTCCGCGGCTTCAATTACGAAATTACGCGAGCCGGGAGCAGCTGGGACACCGGCTTCAGCAGAGTCTGCTGCTTCATGTAAGGCACAAGAAAGCTCAATTGAAATGTCTAAACTGGAGGTGATGCTCGCTGAGCTCATGCAAGATATAAAGAAAAGCGAGAAGGCTAATGAGAAAGCAAAAGCACATGAGAGACTGAAACAGGAATTGAAACAGGAGATGAAACAGGCCAATGAATGGCTGCGTCAAGAGGTGCAACTTGAGCTTCGACAGGTGCTGGGTAAAATTGAAGAGCACATTCAGGAAAACTCGGTTAAACTGAGCACGCTTACTGATCAATTGGAGGATCTCAAGGAGACATTCACGAATCGGATTGAAATGGCCAAACATTTTGCTGCCAGTGCCGAGGAAAAAGCAGTAAATGTCAGCTCCGAATGCAAAAAACTCGGAGAAAAACTCGGAGACAGACTGGCTGCTTTGGAAGATGGGAGTAGAAGGTATAATGTCAGAATTGAAGGTCTGCCTGAGAATCGAGAAAGTTCAAACCCTGTGAAATTCGCAACTGAACTTTTTTCTAAAATAATCGGGGAGGACTTTAAAGCAGAATCTGAAATAGCAGCGGCTTACCACGTACGCGGATCAAACACCGTTAGACCCCGACCAAGATCTTTTATAGTTCGTTTTGAACGATTATCATTTAAGCTAGAGGTGATGGCACTCCTCAGAAACAAGGAAGATATTATATATGAAAATAACCACATTCGTATCTTCCCTGACTTCTTTCCAGCAACAGCTACTAAACGCGCAGCCTTCTACAACATTAAACAGCGGTTACGGCAAGCCAGCGTCAAATACAGCCTCTTGTATCCGGCAAAACTGAAAGTGGAATGGCAGGGTCAATTCTATGTCTTCGCTAGCAAGGAAGAAGCAGAAAAGGAATTAAGAAAGCTGATCCTGGGACAATTCTGATACATAATAGTGAGTCATGGCGGTTAATGATAAAGCAAGGATTAACAATCTACTGTCTGATCTATTCATTTTAAAATACGGGTTTTTATCAGCATATATTCTCATTATTACTTAGTATTACTAGGGCACTATCTGTTTATGTTTTATTGTGCTTAATTACTCTTTTATCTCTTTTTTTTCACTCTTTTTCTTTTCTAATTATTTCATTTCTACCCTAAACGAGACTGTTCAATATCATACCCTTGGTTTATTGTTATTGCTATTACCGCATTAAGACTTGTTATGCTTATTCTGGACACATTTTTAACATCATCCCCGGGGTTTATTATCTGGGTGTATCATCTTAATGCACTAAAATTGCTGTAGACTATATATATATTTTGTAGACTATATATATATTTTAAGTGCAAAACTCTTTTTTTATTTTTTTAAGACTATATTGATAATAGATATCTCTGTCTTTTAACCCTAAAGCGCCGCTGCATTGGGGCTTGTTGTGCTTTGGATGTGCTCTGTCTCTGGGTATGTCAGAGGACTGGGACTGCGTGAAGTGGGTTTTAGCCTCACTTGGGGAGGCAAAAAGGGAGGGTGGGGGGTTAAGGGGGGGAGAGAAAGAGAGCAGGCCTGATCTATACCTAATCTATCCTCTCAATCTTTATAATTATAACTACCAACGTAATAATAAGCTGCATGGCAACAACTCTAGGGGAAATAGGAAATTAAGACCTAAGCTGTCTCACTTCCAGTTAAGACTATAAAATGACATCAAAAACTCAGAATCAGTGTCTCCATGATGGGACAGTTAACTTCGTAAGCTGGATCACGAATTAAAGAGAAAGAAAGTACTTTCTCACCTAACAGGCCTAAATGCTAAAATAGTATTTTTACAGGAAACCCACTTACTAAGCAAGGATCAGTTCCGGCTACAAAAAGACTGGACTGGTCAAATGTTCCATTCTAGTTTTACAAAGAAAACTAGAGGTGTGGGAATTCTCATACATAGAACAGTACCATTTGTAGCATCAGATGTAGTATTGGATCCTGAAGGGAGATATGTAATGGTCATGGGAGACTTATCTAACTGTAAAATGATTTTGATAAATGTTTATGCACCTAATGTTGATGATAAGGAATTTATACAAAATTTATTTGCATCCATTCCCAATCTGAACACTCATAAAGTTATAATGGCTGGGGACTTTAATTGTGTTTTAAATCCACTTTTAGATAGGACTTCCTCCAAAGGGGGAACGGCATCTAACACTGCAAAGATAATTACAAAGTTTAGAACTGATCACAAATTATCAGATCCCTGGAGGTTTTTAAACCCAAATTCAAGAACATATTCTTTCTACTCACCAGTACATCATTGCTACTCAAGGATTGATTACTTCTTTATAGACAATAACCTCTTGCCTAAGATTAAATCTTGCAAATACGATGCTATTGTTATTTCGGACCATGCACCTATGATCTTGGAGCTGAAATTACTAAACCCCATACACTCACCCCGCAGATGGCGCCTCAACCCGCTTCTATTAGCTGACGAGAATTGTACGGAATTTATATCCAAACAAATCAAATTCTTTCTAGAGACAAATACATCCCCCGAGATCTCTGCAGGAATACTCTGGGAAACTCTTAAGGCCTTCTTAAGAGGACAGATTATCTCATATCTTTCCCACAGAAATAAATCCGAAGCCAAGAAAGTAGCAGAGATAAAAAGCGAAATTACTAAAATAGACGAAGAACATGCCAGACTACCAAGCGAGACTCTACATAGGAGCAGGCAGGCTTTACATTCAGAATTAAACCTCTTGACAACTAAAGAAACTGAACAACTAATTTACAAATCCAGACATCATTACTATGAACATGGAGAGAAAGCTAATAAGCTTTTAGCTCAACAAATTCACAAGCAAGAAGTGCACAACACAATCTCGGTAATCACTAACACGAACGGAGATAAAATCATCGAACACAAAAATATAAAGCACACTTTCAGAGACTACTATAAATCCCTATATACTACTGAGTTTAAAGAAGACAATACACAATCTAATGCATTTCTGGATACATTACAGATACCACAAATAGACGCTTTTAGTGTGGAGGAACTTGATAAACTCTGGCGTTATCAGAATTACTAGATGCTATAAAGTCACTCCAAGGTGGAAAAGCAGCAGGCCCTGATGGCTACCCTGCAGAGTTTTACAAGAAATTCTCCGCTCAGCTAGCTCCCCTCCTATTACCAACATTTACAGAAGCCAGAGATAACCAATTTCTTCCACAAACCTTTCGCCAAGCACTAATCACTGTCTTTCCAAAACAAAATAAGGACTTATTACAATGTGCATCATACAGACCAATTTCACTTCTGAATAACGTTAAAATACTCTCTAAAATCATAGCCAGAAGGATGGAGAAAGTGCTCCCCTCTGTAATATCACAAGACAAACTGGATTTATTAGGGGCCGACACTTATCTTCAAATCTTCGACGCCTGTTTAATGTAATATACTCACCAACTAAATCAAACACCCCAGAAATATTACTATCATTGGATGCAGAAAAAGCATTCGACATGATTGAATGGAAATACCTTTTTACTACATTGGAGAAGTTTGGGTTTGGCCCGAACATTTGTGCATGGATTAAATTACTGTATACTAACCCAGAAGCTTCAGTTTGCATCAATAACATTTGCTCAGACTACTTTAAACTAGAACGTGGCACTAGACAAGGATGCCCCTTGTCACCGCTGCTGTTTGCGATTGCCATTGAACCACTGGCAATACATTGTCGAAATACTGATCAGATAAAGGGGATTAGCAGAGAAGGACTGGAACAGAAAATCTCATTATATGCAGATGATATGGTACTGTATATTTCGGACCCAGAAAATTCTGTGTCTGCAGTCTTAGCAGCACTCACAGAATTTCAAAAGATCACTGGTCTCAGAATTAATCTGAATAAAAGTGTACTCTTTCCAGTGAATTCTCAAGCATATAATATTAGATTAGATACCCTACCTTTTATCATTGCAGAACAGTTTAAATACCTAGGGGTAAACATCACAAGTAAACATAAAGCTCTATATCAGCAAAATTTCGCTGTCTGCATGGAAAAAATTAAACAAGACTTGCATAGATGGTCAACCCTTCATCTCACACTAGCTGGAAGAATTAACACTGTTAAAATGAATATTCTTCCTAAGCTCCTTTTTTTATTTCAAAACATCCCAATATACATTAATAAATCATTCTTTAAGCAATTAGATTCAACAATAACCTCATTTATTTGGAATTCAAAACATCCACGCATCAAAAGAGCGACCCTACAAAGACAAAAGGCAGAAGGTGGCATGGCTCTACCTAACTTCCAGTTTTATTACTGGGCAGCAAATATACAGGCGATAAGAACCTGGACACAAATAGAAGAACATACACAGGCTCGGAACGCAATAGAAGTAAAATCCTGCAGTACTTCTTTGTATTCCTTGCTCTGTGCTCCAATAAACACACGTTATCGGCAATACACTAATAACCCAATTGTGCACCACTCACTTAGAATCTGGAACCAATGTAGAAAGCATTTTAAGACGGAGAACCTTTTATCTGTGGCACCTCTGCAAGAGAACCACCTCTTTCAACCTTCACAAACATATGCAGTTTTTAATATCTGGAAAAAATTTGGAATTAACTTGCTTAGAGATCTTTATATAGACAACGTCTTTGCATCCTATGAACAATTACATTCCAAATTTAACATTCCAGCTACACATTTCTTTCACTATCTTCAAATAAGGAACTTTGTTAAACTGAACCTTCCAGATTTTCCTCATCTTGCACCCTCATCCATGCTGGAAAAAATATTGCTCAATCTCAAGGATTTAGACTCCATCTCTACAATATATAAAATCATTTTACAATCCCTCCCTTTCAAAGATCCAAGAGGACACTGGGAAAAAGATCTCTCAATTAATATATCAGAAAAGGAGTGGAAAGTAGCAATGCAGAGAATTCACTCGAGCTCCATATGCGCAAAGCATATAATTATACAACTCGAAATTATATATCGAGCACATCTGTCTCGACTAAAACTCTCCAAAATGTTTCCAGGGCATGATCCAACCTGCGAACGTTGCAACCAAGCCCCAGCCTCACTAGGTCACATGTTCTGGGCCTGCACCAAATTAACATTATTCTGGACAAAAATTTTTACTTACCTTTCAGATAGCATTGGACTCACAATCCCTCCTAACCCATTAACAGCTGTGTTTGGGGTTCTTCCAGAGGGGCTTAAAGTGGAGAAAGACAAACAAATTGTGATTGCATTCACTACACTTTTGGCACGCAGACTCATTCTGATAAACTGGAAGAACCTAAACTCTCCTCTTTTAAGTCAGTGGGAAACCGATGTGTTATATTATTTGAAATTGGAAAAAATCAAATACTCAGATAGAGGATCCGTACAGACTTTTTTCAAAACATGGCAGGATCTAATCAGTAATATTTTAAAATAAGTTCATAAAGCACAGAGAATTTATTAATTTAGGTATGTTTACAAGCCTTAAAATTTAACACGGCTTGGCTTGCTCTCTCTCTCAGGGGTGGGGATTGATCTGTTCTTAACTCAATTTTTCTTTTTGTAAAAACTTGATTGCTTTGTATGGATTGTAATAAAATTAATAAATAAAAATTAAATAAATAAATAAATAAATCCACTACATCAATAAACTCTCCTAACAGAGGAGTCCAATCAGATCTGTGCCTGAACCACACCTAAATCCATAATTAAACCCTCAATAAAAATGTATTATCTGAGAAGCAAAATGAACACAAAAAGTGGAATTAATACTTTTGTAATTTGGCGAACAAACTGTTTTTCCTCGTACACTCTGAGTGGCCCGGTACCGGGCTAAGCAATCTCTCAAAGCTCTTTCACTACTGTATGCCACACATTGACACAACAATACCTTGTTTGCAATGCGAC
The DNA here is from genome assembly GCA_026402145.1 of Polypterus bichir lapradei. Lineage (NCBI taxonomy): Eukaryota > Metazoa > Chordata > Cladistia > Polypteriformes > Polypteridae > Polypterus > Polypterus bichir. Next base: position 26,880,559 of record JANRMT010062854.1, on the reverse strand, counting down.
AGATGTTAACTTCACACTCTTAGTAATCAAATTGTTACAATATTTACAGTTGACTTTTAATCTGGTATTAAATTGTCACAAAAATTTTTGAAAAAAATGTAGTAATTGTTCTGTAAAAGGAATACCCAAGTGTTCTTCATCAATCAAAATGTTCCAACAAATAGATTTCAACCAAGGCAATGAACTCACCCACCAGATAAGCAAACATGAGCTACTATAGGCTGAAAACCACAAAGAGAGTTGCGCAGCCCTTTTGATTTTTCGTGTGCTCTTGCATATTACCTCACAAAATAACAGCAAGCCTATAAGTGACACAACAGTACTTATACAGTAGTAGATTATCCTGATTAAAATAAGTCCAACCACATTATTGTATGATGCATCAATGATGAGATATCCTCCAAATAAGAGGAGCTGGAAGGCCAACTTTGGCAAGTACCACCTCACATTTCCAGGCCATAGCTCAGACTCAGTAGGTCAACCCTCATATTATTTGATGGCATCCACTGTGAAGTCTCTATGGTATGTAGATGTTCATATATGGACATAATGAGACATAGCTAAGGGTGTGCATAGTAAAAAAATTGAAGCAAGAGGAAACAATGTAAATTGTTTAATGTAAATATGCATGTGGGTCATGGGGGCACCTGGGTGTAAGAGTGTATTGGGGATGGGGTTCAGATTTTTTATATGATTCAATGTTTTATGTGCAATAAAATTGTATTGAGCCTGGATTCCCATTTGGAGACGTTTTGGAGAGGAGAGGGGGACCCACGGTACCAAATGCTACCGTATATACTCTCGTATAAATCGGGTCTTAAAACCCCAAAAAATCGATCATAAAATCAGACCCCGACTTATACACCCATTCACAAAATCAGACACTTAATTTTTTTTTGTTTTTTTACATTTTCTTTCTTTCTCCAATCTCACACCAGTTTCCCAGACCAGTTTTGTTGCAGCATCGCAGTTACTATTTTCTTTCGCCACTTCAACGACTTTTAATTTAAAACCAGCTTCATATTTTCTTTTGTTGGAAATGCTTCATCGTAGATAAGGGATGCTCTTATGATAAAGGTGCATGAGGGAGTGAGATACAAAAAACACAAAACAGTGCAAACATTGCTTCGGAATAGTTTGGGTATTACCATCTGGTAATGCAGGCACAATATATAGAAATAAAAGGCAGTGTGCTCCGTGGTTACTCTCTCAGGTGGGCATTAGCATATCATAATCTCTTGGACAAATAGCATAAGTTTCCCGCATTCGACTTATACAATTGACATTATAAAATACTAAAATTATATGGTAAAATCAAGTCCCAATTTAACTGTGGGAGAACTTAAACACGAGTATATACGGTATTTATTTCTTTGTGTTATCAATATGAAACTTTAGACAGGTACAGTTGACTTGTCTGGAAACACCTCTGTCCTAGCATTACTTGTACATGAGATATGCTGTTTCAGAAAACAAAAATTTGAAAATATTACTGTGATCATCTATTTTTTTTCAATAGTTTAGCAGTAGTTTTCTAAGTAAAAGAATATTTAAATTTGATAAAAACAGAGATTTTATTATAGTCGATAAGTTATCTGTCAGGTTTTAGTGAAAAATGCACTGTCTTGCTTTTATTTTTTTAATAATAAGGCTTTATTTTGGGTTAAACCCCCTCAGGTGGAGAGTGCTGAAAAATAACTTGGTCAACGCCTCTTTTATGCATTGAATATAGTAGTGGTAATCAACATATTGCCAATGTACACAGAAACACAATTTCCTAAAATATTCCTAAAAATTGCTTTAATGATTAATTGAAATACTAGAAATGCACTCAGTAATCCAATGTTATGTTTCAATCAGGGTGTTATCCCTGACATAAGTTTCGCACGGATTAATGGTGTATTAGCTCAAACCATTAGCAAGTGGGAAGACACTATTTCTGTGATTAAGTCAAGGATGACAGCAAGCCCATGATCCGGCTTTAATTTGTAAATTTTTGTTTTCTCTTGCTTAGCCACATGTGCAGGCCTCTAGGCTTTTTTAGTGAACTATGTGTTTTATTAATTTATTTTTTACTTGTTTTTCTTTTGTATAGGCCTGTGGTGTGGTGGGTTACTGTAAAAGAAAATCCTGTCTTGTTTTGTTTTTGTTTGACTTTTCTGATTGTTTTGAAGTATTGTTTATGTTTTTGATCTTTTTATATTTGATATTTTCAATATTGTAGGTGCACTGTGGCACAGTGGTAGTGTTGCTGCTTCACCTCATGGAATGTTCATGCCCCAGGTGCTCCCTGCATGGAGTTTACATGTTATTGTCATGCCCTTGAGGGTATCCTAGGGTTCTCCAGGTTCCTGCCACAATCCAAAGATATGCAGATTAGGTGAATTGGTATTGTAAAATTTCCCCTAGTATGGTTTTGTGTAAATGTGTTCACCCTGTTCCTGTCTGATGACTGCTGGGACAGGACCCAGCTTCTCTGCTCAGTATTAATTGGTTTGAAGATGGATGAATGGATGGGTGGGTGGATGTTTTGTGTATATTATTTACAGTTGTTTTGTTCAATAATATTTTAGTTGTACATTTTATGTGTATTCATGTACTAGAACACCTATCCTGGGTCTAGTGGGTGTTTCATCATCCATCATTTGAAACACCACCTTCTGCCTATATAAGCAAAGCTATAAAAGTATCTGTAAGTACTGGATTTTGTGTTTTTTGAATATCGTAGGTATGTTTCTTGACCAAGGATGTGAATTTCAAACTGGCAATGTCTGTTCTACGTTGCCTCTGGGCACACCCTTTTTTGCTCAACAATCTACATGCAATAACCAAAAATTTTCCATTCATATAAGTATTCAGACCCTTAACTTAGTTACTTTAGAAGATCCATTTGCAGCAATTAAAGCTTTGGATCTTCATAGGTAAGTCTCTACAAGCTTTGCTAACCAAGATTTGGGCAGTTTATCCCATTCTTCTAGGCAGATCCTCTTAATTTCTCTTAGATTGAATGGGAAATGTCTATAAACTGCCGTCTACAGATGTTCTATGGGGTTTAAGGCATGGCTTTGGCTAGGCCACTCAAGAACATTCAGAGAAACTACTCCAGTGTTGTCTTGGCTGTCTACTTCAGGTCATTATTGTGCTGAAAGGTGAACCATCATCTAAGGTCATGAGCATTCAAGATCACGTTTTCTTCAAGGATCCCTCTATATGTGGTTACATTCATCCTTTCCTTAATTCTAGGTGATGTGCAGTGCCTAATTTTCGCTACACATAGTGCTTGAAGTTCTGCCCAAAGAATTCAACTTTTGTTCATCAGACCAGAGAATCTTTTTACTCACGTTCTAAGAGTTCTATACATGCTGTTTAGCAAATTCCAAGTGGGCTGTCATACGTGACAGCATTGATAGAGTGCTGCTGATATGGTCATTCTTCTGACAGGTTTCCCCATCTAAGGAGAGGACTTCTAAAGGTCTTTTAGAGTGACAACTGGTTATTTGGTCACCTCCCTGGCCAAGATCATGATTGCCCTGTTACATAGTTTGGCCAGACAGCCAACTCTAGGAAGAGTCCTGATGGTTATGAACTTCTTCCATTTCACAGTTAAATATTATTATTATTATTATTTTCAGTCCAATGTGCTTCCGGGGAACGCTCACAGATTTAGAAAACATTTTATATCCTTTTCCTAATCCGTGCCCTACCACAAGTTGATTGTGGAGGTCTACAGACAGTTGATTTTTGTCTGGACATGTCATGTGAATTATGGGACCTTATATACCGGTGTGTGTCTTTCACAACTATGTCCAATCAATTCAAAATGCCACAGGTGGCCTCCAATCAAGTTTTAGACACACCTCAAGTATAATTAAAGCAAACAGGATGCATCTGACCACAATTTAGAGCATCTCAACAGACAGTCTGAATAATTACATAGATGAGATGTTTCAGTTTCTGATTTTTACCAAGTTTGGACACCTTTCTGAAAGCAAGTTTTCACTTTGTCATTATGAGTTACTGAGTGTATAGTCTGAGGAGCAAAATGTCAAATTTATTAATTCAAAATTTATTCTACAACACAATAAAGTGTGGAGAAATTGAAGGGGTCTGAATACTCTCTGAATCTACTGTATATGTTAGAAATAACTGAATTGCACTCATTATCTGAGATATTAGACAGGATTCTTTCACTGCATTGCCTAAAACTGTCTAGTGGTGAGAACTGTTATGTTCATTGGTATACTCTTTACTAGCTAAAACATTTTCAGATGTGTTAAAGCTGATGCAAGATTATACCCAGATTCCTTTTAACTTTCTTTCCTTTTAGTTTCTGACTAGTAAAGGAAAACTAACTATGTTGAGAGCATTCCATACTTACCACAGTGTTGATCAAGGGGTGCAAACCCATTACAAATATTAAGATCTCATTAGGATGAGATACTTAATGACTGCCTTAACTTAAGTGTGTAATTCAAAAGGGCTGGGATGCAAAATTACCTAGTAAAGAAAATGCAGAGAACAGATGCAAGTGGATTGCTATTAAATTGACAATAATAACAGATGGTCATAGAGAAACATATGTAAAGGTGTATTTTGTGTAAGATTTTTATACTAAGTTTGTTAGTCTCCTAATCACTGTATATGACAATTCAGCAGCAGTGAGCAGATCAGCTGTGTGAACAAACAGTGCAACGCAGTTTCCAGTTGATGGGAGCTGGCAAACTAATCACAACAAGAAAGAGGACCATGTCTGCCATTGATAAGGAATGTACAGACAAATAGGAAGTGTTACCTGCCAGTTGGCTCGGTGGTTTCAGACTGCTCGGACAAGATGAAGAGGTTGGGATAGGTAGTGAGTTGTGATAACAAGCCATTCAGACAGAAAGCTATTAAATGGACAAACTGTGACAAGAAACACAGGTGGACAGAGAAAATAAATACTGTACTGCTTTCTAAAAACAAACAATTTGAAGAGAGGCAGGAGGGGAGTTTTTTTTCTTCTTGTAGTAAAACACCAACAATCTGCTATAATGGTAGCCCAAGATAACAAACGTGGTAATGGTGACAAGGAACAGAATAAATGAAGTAAAAGAAAGAAACTAAAGAAAACGTAAGGTACTCTCACTGTCTGCTTACTTGTAGTGTTTGTAGGTTGTAGTCAGATATAGAGCACACATTAACAGAGGAGTTTGTTAATCTCTCTGTAGAAGCTGCCATGTTTGTATCCACAGTAGCAGACATACAAAGTACTTTTTGATTAGCAACCCGTGTACAATCCAGGTTGTGGGCTATACTGCATTTTAATTTGAAATCTGATAAAAACGTTGTAATGAAACTGAAAGCACCATAAACTTATATCAGTAGTACATTTACAAATATGTCACAGTTGTGCATTCTGTTCATAATAAAGGATTAACTTATTCTCGTAAAATATAGTGGAAAACAGGAGAGAATTATTTTTGAATCTTTACTGCATTTCTGATCTTAATCATAATTTGCAGATGCTTTTATATGTGCCAACTTTATTTTAAATAGTGCATATAAACAAAATCATTCATGATTCAAGTACAGTACAGAGTAATGGGGATTGTGGAAGACAGGTGAAGAAGGGAATACCAACAGGGTGGAGATGGTGGAGAAGAGTGTCAGGAGTGATTTGTGACAGACGGGTATCAGTAAGAGTGAAAGGGAAGGTCTACAGGACGGTAGTAAGACCAGCTATGTTATATGGGTTGGAGACGGTGGCACTGACCAGAAAGCAGGAGACAGAGCTGGAGATAGCAGAGTTAAAGATGCTAAGATTTGCATTGGGTGTGACGAGGATGGATAGGATTAGAAATGAGTACATTAGAGGGTCAGCTTAGGTTGGATGGTTTGGAGACAAAGTCAGAGAGGTGAGATTGTGTTGGTTTGGACATATGCAGAGGAGAGATGTTGAGTATATTGGGAGAAGGATACTAAGGATAGAGCTGCCAGGTAAGAGGAAAGGAGGAAGACCTAAGAGAAGGTTTATGGATGTGGTAAGAGAGGACATGCACGTGATGGGTGTAACAGAACAAGATGCAGAGGTCAGAAAGATATGGAAGAAGATGATCCACTGTGGCAACCCCTAACGGGAACAGCCGAAAGAAGAAGAAAATATGAACAAAATCGTTCAACAGTTTTCTTTTAGTTTAGTCTGGACAAAAGTTAACATCAGATGTATCATTGTATTTTCTTCACTTAATGCTTTTTTGTAATGCTTTTTTACAACCAGCAATCAAATGTACTGATTTTGTTAGTTCTTTTACGTTAGATAATAGATGCCAGAATGGATAGGATAAGAAGTTCCTTATTAAATAACGAACAGGAGTGGTGAGTGTGGTGTCCAAATTTTAAAAAGTGACTTTGATTAGTCTTTTTAGTGGTACTTGGACCATATCCTTGCAGGTAAGAACACATGTGAGGAATCAACCTTGGATGCATCAGAGTTCACCTCCACACTTACACAAACACACACTCACACACACACAAACACACACTCACTCACTCACAAAAATCCAATTCAGAGTCACTAATTAACCTAAAAGCATGTCTTTAGACTGTGGGAGGAAACAACAACTTTGAATTACTGCTTTTACAGAAAATATAATAAGGTGCTGTTTGAATGCTAATTAATGCATGAATGAATAGAAACAGTTTAGCTGCTTATAGTTGCTCTTGAAGAAATTAGTCTCTTATTCAAAAGGCAAACAGGCGGGCACTGAATATCCAGTGAAAAGAAGAAAAACCCTGTAAAATAAGTAGGGTCAAAAAAAAAGTCACCTTTCCAAAACAGGATGAAAACTCCCAAATATTTCTGAGTCAACACTAATTAAAATGTACTTATTATAGATACTAAAACAGACTCACTGCTTCCCAGTAATGAAATATTTTCAGGCTATTACTGGATAGCAGCTGTGAAATGTTAGTTATCAAACTAAAAGAAATAAAAATTCAGGGTACAGGAAGCAAAGGGTAATGTTGAGGGGAACCTTTTTAGAATTAGGTGATATTAAAAATGGTGTCCTTCAGGGATCAAGTACTGGGGCAGCTACTCATTTTAATATACATAAACAATCTATATGAAAAGTCTGAAACCTGAAAGTACACCTTATGAGAAGGACCTAGGGGTCATAGTGGATTTATCGCTATTTACACCCAGACAATTAACAGAAGCAATCAAGAAGGCTAAAGAGATAGTAGGTTATATATCTCAATTTGTGTAATATAAGTCAACAGAGGTTATGCTTACATTATATCACACACTAGTGAGGCCTCACCTGGAGCCCTGTGTTTAGTTTTGGTCTCCATGTTTCATAAAAGACATGTGACATAGGCTCCAACACCCCCTGAATCAGACTAATCACACTTCTCTGGACTTTTTCTAGTATTCATATGTCACTCAATCAGTCATTTTCTAACAGAAAATGTCTATAACAAAGAACCTACAAATATCTGTGGTGAAGTGAAACAACTTGTTCTTTGTAGACTTTAGTGTTTTTTGTATATATTTTTGCTTCCTAACCTTTTTCACTATTGGAATGAGTTATAAGGATTGGACTTTTAGGAATGTTAAATACATATGTGTCATCTAGAAACAACTAAATAAAGCGAGCTACGGAAAGGGACAGAGGAGAGGTGATCAAGTGAGTACAGAACAACATAGCAATTAACATCTTCTGCATAACATTTTTCTGACCAGTATTGGGCTGCTGAAAATCAAACTAGGTGACAACAAAGTAGATGTCAAAAACTTTTGTGCTTTTTGTTTTGTTAAAATATGGCTGACCACTGAAACACCAGACACCTCAATACAACTAAGTGGCTTTTCTGTCTACTGTAAAGACGGAACTAAAACATAAGGTAGAAGTAAAGGAGATATAGTGTTAGTTATAAGTTGAATAACAGATGTTAAAATCTATTTTTAAAACTACATGCTTGGTCTGTGTTTTTTTTTTAATTGTGGTCTACATCCCTCCACAAGCCCATACTTGTAATCTACACAATATCATTAGAGAATGCAAAAATGTACATTCTGAGGAATAATTTATTGTTGCTGTGGAAGAAAGCAAAATGAGGAAAAATATATATTAACATGTCACCTGTATGAACAGTGGTGCTAACACACTGGGTCACTATTCTCCCTCCATAAAAGATGCTTACCACTCACTACCCAGTCCTCACCTCAGACAGTCAGACCACCTCCTCTCATTACATGTCCTGCCAACCTAGAAGGTGAGCTGGCAACAAATGTTTAACTGCAAGACTAAGAGGTGGATGAAAAATTACAGCCTTATTTTGATTCTAGGTAAATATGCAACCCTTGTAAATGTATTTTTCAAAAATGTATGGAGAACTGTGTGTTTATGAAAACAATCTGTATATTTAATGATATGAAATTGTGAATTAAAAATGTTACTGAAGACTCATAGTAGTGCATTTCAATATATAACAACAAAAAAATGCACATAAAAATTAAGGAAAGCAATTCCATTTGCTAAATAACAACAATATAGGGATAAGCTGAAGACTGAGAATTAGCAGCACTCATGATTCAGATACTGTTACGAAGTGGATTCATTTTAAACGTTTCTTGATTTTACTGTTATATTCTTGTAGTCTTTCCGCTATTATTCTGGGGTTTTGAAATATATATGATTACAAATTCATAAGTTTTGTTATAAAAAGTATATCTAAAGGAATAATTCCACCCAATAATTATATTTTTTATGTGTTACTTATCCTCATGTAGTGTGTAGGGAAACATTTTTAGTGAAATGTTTTTGTGGAGAAGGCACTTAAAAAGATTCAAATAGAATGAGACCCAATAGAGACCAATGCTGGACGATGGCAAACAATATGAAAAATGCCCATGGAAAAAATAAAAAGACTCATAAAACTCAAGTTGAATATTGCACCTGTCCATGATCAGCCTCTCTCCCTCATTCATTGGTCAAGAATACTGTCTTCTTATATGAAGAGTTTACCAGAAGTAAATATTGATAATATTTTAACAATAATGTAGCCTCTGGGATGTTTTGAGCAAATTAATTGATAGCAGATAATGTGGCTATTATGCTACAGTAGATAAGGTTAGTCTTCTATTTGTGTCAACATATTGCAGTAGTTTTATTAAAAAAAAGTGTTGGTCGTTCTAAAACCGTTCACATGTGAGATGCCCGTGCACTGTGTCATCCTGGGAGCCTGGGATTCCCGGGAATGAAATGCGGGATTCCTGAATTCCCGGGAATGGATAAACCTGTCCGGGAATGGATTCCCTAGTCCCCACCTACTTAAGACAACAATTTCGGTGCCAAAGACAGCAAAACTGGACTAAATATCAGTGGCACTCACTCCCATTATGATAAAATGCTTCAAGAGATTGGGACAATATACAAAATAGTTTGCACAACCTCTGGCTTCCACATCATTACAACTGGTCTGCTGTGGATGCCATAGCTTTTGAAGTTTGTACTGTGTTGGCATACCTAGCTAATAAATCTAAAGCTGTGCCAGTGTGCTATTTATAGCATAAAATCCAACACTGTTGTGTTGTTAAACCTGATCACTAAACACATAGATTTGGTACTTAATCCAACTTTTTGTAACTAGAATTTGAACATTCTATCTAGTAGATCGAGTTTGTGGTGATTAGCGGCATCATTGACTCCACTTTGATCCTCAACACTGGAAACCCTTCAGGATAGCTTGGTGAGCCCACTGCTATTCAGCTGACTGTGTAGCAAAACACTGCTTCAATTCCAACATTAGATTTTCTGATGTCATCACCATTATTGGTAGAGAAGAGATTTGACTTCTGATATAAAGGTGCAAGGACAACCTTTCTTTTAGTTTCAGTCAAGCCAAGGATCTCATCATAAGCCTTTGAAAGCAGCAGGCAAACCACACTCCTATTTCCAATGGAAGGGATGCTGTGGAGAGGGTTAGTAGGAGTAAATGTCCCACCAATGTCTTTATTTGCTTAGATGTGTAAGAAAGGCATGGATTAGGGAATCGTTACTAAAATTTTGGCTTCTGTATTAATATCAGCTGTCAGACCCTTTAATTCATACAAAAATCATTTCAAAAGGCCTAATGGAAAACTATTCCCTCCCCGTCTCACAGATGCTTCATTCTCCCAACGCGCAAACATGCACCATTTCCTGCTTTGCTCTACAACTGCATCCCTATTTCAAGACCGCACAATGCAAATCATCATGCTAATAAACAAGAGTGTGAGGTGCTTGAAAACTGACATTTACATACAATACCGAAATGAAAGAAATGCTGGTACTGTAACATTTTAAAATTTGGATTTTTTAGTACTTCTTTTAGAATCTGTATAACATGCAATTGTCGATTGGATATCTCTAATTGTGCTTACCAGCATCTACAGGTGCACAGTGGAGTTTTTAACCAATGGTTGCAAAACATCCTGTTATAGCATCTGCTCAATTTAGAACTGTAAAGGATTGCAAAAGGCGATTAACTTAGTACTTTACTGGTGGTGTGTTCAGGACAAACACAACCAGCTGATTTTTCCAGTTTTTCTTCACATTTAATCAGTTGAAATGCAGTGAATAACGTAAAATGGTGAAAAGGTAAGCAGTAAACTGCCAGAGGTTTAAATTTAAAGTTTAGGTTAGCAAAAACTGAAAAAAGGAATATTACAAAGGGGCCTTCTTCAGAGAACAACTAATATGTTACAACTTACAGATGTTCTGCAGCAATTAAAGTAAATTAATCCTTGCAAGTTGAAGCAAAAAATTTGCACAGGTGTCCCAACTTCTGCTAATTATTTAAACCCCCCTGTTTGTCTTAAAGCAGAGTTTAAACAGACTGTGTTACTGCACCCCCTGAAGTATTACTTGGACAATATTACACTAGCATAGAACAAATAAACAATGGTAAATAAAAAAAGATAGCTTGAGGAATCATTAAGTGTACAAAATTTTATTTTTGATTCATCAAAGTAGCCACCTTTTGGTGATATAACAGCCAAACTGTGGTGACACTTTTGATTCAGAATGCCAGTCACTCTGTGCAAGTCAAAACAACCCCAGACCATCACAATTCCTCTTCCATGTTTAACAGTTGATGTCATGCACTGAGGAACAATCCTTTCACCAACTCAATGGCCTACAAACACCCTGCATGATGAACCAAAGATTTCAAAATTGGATTCATCAGTCTGTTAAGACTTTCTTCCATTCTGCAGTAGTCCACAGTCGGTATTTCAAGGCCCTATTTTGTCCTTTAAGGAATGGCTTTCTTACTGCCACTGTCCCTATCAAACCTGCAGCACAAAGTCTCCTCTTCACAGTAGAAACTGATACTGTTTTTTTTTTTGACTACTGCTAAACTGTGCTTGAAGCTGTTGTGCTGTGAGGTGCCTACCACACAAGCTGGTGACCCTCAGAAACTTGTCTTCTGATTGGGTTGTGACTTTGACTCTGCCAGATCTCTTCCTATCAGAGTTTCTTCTAGTTTCCAATTGCCTTTGGATTGTGTAGGACACCACTGTACTCACTGACACTTTGAGTTTTTTAAATTTCTCTAAAAGAAAGGACTAAACTTCTAAGTCTCTAAGTCTAAACTTTTGAGACTCTATCTCATTTCATTTGTTAATTACAGTTTTCTTTCCATTATCACTGGGATCTGCAACTTTCTACAGTATGATATTGTCCAAGTAGTACTTCAGAGGGTGCAGTAATACAGTCTGTTCCAACTCTGCTTTAAGACAGACAGAGGGGTTTTAAATAATCAACAGAAGTTGGGACACCTGTGAAAACTGTTTGCTTCCACTTTCAAGGCTAAATTTACTTCATTGTTGCAAAAAAATTTGTAGGTTGTAACCTATTAGTTGTTCCCTGAAGAAGGCCAGCCAGTCATTTTCCAACCCGCTATATTCTAACACAGGGGTCTGCTGGAGCCAATCCCAGCCAGCAAGGCAGGAACAAACCCCAGGTAGAGCGCCAGCCCACCGCAGGGCAAATGCACACCTACCACACACTAGGGACAATTTAGGATCGCCAGTGCACCTAACCTGCATGTCTTTGGACTGTGGGAGAAAACCAGAGCACCCGGAGGAAACCCACGCAGACACAGGAAGAACATGCAAACTCCATGCAGGGAGGACCCGGGATTTCCGTTTTTCAATTTTTGCTAACCTAAACCTTAAATTTAAATCTCTGGTGGTTTATTGTTTATCTTTTCACCATTTTACATTATTCAAGGCATTTCAACTGATTAAATGTGAAGAAAAACTGGTAAAATTGAGGTGTTCTAAAACTTTTGTCCAGTAGTGTATATAACACACATCGTTAAAGCAATCTTCATTAGTCGCTTAGTCACTTTTTCCTTGCACCATTCAACTATACACCAGCCATTAGGTTACTCTGTCAATCATACTGTTAAACCCACAATTATTTTGTGTGTTTATACTGAGTATGCATAAGTCATATTTACTATATTTTTCTGATTGTTGTTGGATATTTTATTATTGCCACAAGTTTGTGGGAGACGTGCAAGTAAGCATTTCATTGCACTATGTACAGATGACAACAGACTTAAACTTGAAAGTATCTGAAAATATACCTGTGAAGGATTTTTCAAGGATAATTAAATAAGACAAACACATTTTCTTTATTTGGTGATGGTAGGAAAAAGTATCTCAGACATTTATTGATAGAATTGGGTCATAAGATATTACACTTCATGCTGGCATGCATCTGTGAATCCAGTGCATCAGATACAAATAAGCACAGTATGCACAATAAGCACAATATGCATTTCTTACCAACAACAAAAGTATTTTTACACTCTGGAAAAAATTAATTGAAGATCTTTATGGAAAATTCTAATTAGACACTTGTTAGCATTTACAAAATATAAATAAAAATGTCTAACGTATGAGACAAATGTTAGATAGATCTTTATAGCAGCATAAATGATACTACTGCCCATAAAAAATAACCTACATAGAAAAGATTGTGTGCCACTTAATAGAAACTATAAAATGCTTCCCACAAACAGGAATATTTCTTTTATACTAACAAACTTATGAGTGACACATTCATCAGAAATTGAAACTTGCTATTGCTAAGCATTTCTTTGTAACAGATGTTTCCATTAAAGAATTCATTGCTGCTTTCTCATAAGGATTTTGGTCTTGTTTCTTCAAACCCAAAGATATGTGTTTTACTGTACAGCATATTAACAGTGAAACCCACAAGAAGCAAGTGGGCGTTCTTTTTGCTTTGTGTGTTTGAAGTACTCAGTGTTAGATCAAATTCACATATCATTTAAATTATATTTAAATATCATTCTTTGTCTATAGTAAACCTTTTATGTATGTGCCCAGTTATGACTTTCCTTGCAGTACATCCTAAATGTGTGCAATTTATTAGTAGCTATGGAGCATAACCTTCCCTTTCTCTATTTAATCTTAGCCTTAACTGTCTCCATTGCACTTAAGTCATAATAGCTGAGCTGTTAAAGCAACATGCTTTACTTACGCAGCTTTTGCGACGCATTAACTACTCTACTATATGTCCCACTATCATTTTCCTACAATTGCAAAATATAATTGCACATTCCTTGATGTAGAACCCCAAAAATCTCTATTAATCCTGTGAAATAAATGGCTAGCCTGCCAATGAGAAGATTGTAGAGAAAAGAATGACAGAATGTTACTGAATGACACTGCACAATATAGTTCTTTATACAAACCTAAAAATACATTTTTATACCAGAAACTCCTCAGCTGTCAATTCCACAAGCAGCCCTAAGGTCGCCAGTACCTACTGTGACAATCACTAACAATCAAGATGTTAGTTGCCAGGATGAGGCCCTTGAGGGCAAGCTGCCAATCAAGATTCAGTTGTCTAAACAGATCATTTATAAGCATTTCCTCTTATTAAAAAATGGTTGGCTGCTTAAACAAGAAAATATATTGACCAAAAATCTCTGCCAGTGACCATAGTGTTCATTTTAAACAGCTGAGTAATTAAGATTGTAACAACATAGTAAATACCAGATAACAAACCTTACATTATTTCTGCAATACATTTCTAATCATATCATAATACATAATACTATAATAATAATACATAATAATCATAATAATAATAATAATCATAATACATCATATTCATGATTGTTATCAAGCTGCAGAAAACTTAATTCATTACGAGTATATAATTGTTTTGTACGGGTAATAGCATAATGATAAAAATCAGCCAGTGGTTTTGTCTCACCTTTGCTCATGTTGTGTTTTGTTTTACAGTCTTTCTATAACCTAAAGGATCTTGTCCTAAAACATCTGTTTATCTTGACACCAAATAATATTTAAATGAAAATAATCATTACTAAGTTTGTGGAAAAAATAAAGAGCCAAAGAAATGACACTGACCACTATCATAAAATGCATCTTTAATGTCAGATCTTAAACTTTTTTCCATGGCATTTGTTGTTTTACTCTGCAGGTAGTACATGTACACAGTGTAATGAAAGCCTCTGGTAGTATTTTTGTTTAAAGGTGGACTGAAAGCCTGGGAACAAAAAGATAAAATTAGATTAAGCAATTATCAGGTCAGATGACAGAAAGCAAAAAATCAAAAGAGGAGACAAGGTTAATCCCACACCCTAGGAATATGTTCGTTAGAGACTACATCATTTACTAAACCAAAGGTCCATATCTCTATATATATAAAATCCAACACCTGTCTGTCTGTCCGCTTTTAACGAGAGAACTACTTGATGGATTTAGATCGGGTTTTTTCTATATTTTCTTGAACATGCCGGTTGATTTTGCAACCTCTCTCATTGCGTATCATAGTTTGCTTGAGGTACTGATTTATTTGCGCGAATTCGAGAGAGACGCAGCGGGCCAAAGGGAGGGGGCCTGCGCCTCCATCACTCACACACCAGCCTCTGGGCATATTTTACATTTGCTTAGCTAGCAAGCAAGAGAACTACTTAATGGATTAAGATCAGGTTTTTTTAAAGAAGTTGCTTGAACATTCTGGTTGATATTGCGACTTCATTTATCGCGCTAAGAATCATAGTTCGCTTGCAGTAGTGATATTCACACTAATCCGAGACAGAGGCTGCAGGCCGAGGGGAAGGGGAAGCGTAACATCAGGAGTGGGGAGTTGGTCTACCTTTGTGTTTTGGAGCGTAACTTGCCTCTGCTTAGCTAGCAATACCATTTTGTTTATTGATTTTTTAAGTTTGTCCTGATTCACTACTACGCAGGCGGATCTGCAGGGAATGGCTAGTATATCATATTATAAAATAAAATATTACATCCTATCCTTGTGGTAAGGATATAAGAAGAAAAATAACATTAAAGAAAGGATACACTTGGCTTCTTTTAATATCTGCTGACACTCACAAAAATGCAATTTTGAAGGAAATGTCCTGGCAAAACATGCAGTTGTGGGTTTCCTGCATTCTGTTCTGGCCACTTTGAAAGACTGTGGAAGGCATTTTTCTTAGGTACAGGTGGCAGCAATGTCTTCTATTCGTTCATACATAAGCTTCAATTTTGCAGTGCAGGACTTTTATGTTTTTCTCAGTCTTTAGGAACATGAAATGTCTAAACATGGTGTACAATATTTTGCTGGCGTAAGGTTTAACATAAACAGCACATAGTTAATGTTGACCGTAAACTGAACATCAAGCCACAGGTTACACCTTCTGTCTTTCATCCTCACACCTCAGTTGTCTCCACTTGTTTTTTCCCATCTCCCTGTCAAGTTGCTTACGTGATAGGAATGTTTTCTCCCTGTAGGCTGGTTTGCATAGTTTAGATGTTTGAGGCTTTGAATGGACACAATTGAGTTACCAGTTTTGAATAAAATAATATAAGGTTGAATAAAATTCACAGATCACAGTGTAAAAGTTTAAACCACTGGCTTCAAAAGGGCAATAATTACAAAACCAAAGGACAAAAGAAATGGCAGATTATAACACTCTAAGGAGGACTGAGTTGTTAAGGATAAGAGTGATAGTGCTGGTTTAAATGAAAGCAACATTACATTTACAGTAACAGGCTCGCATGAAAGCACTGTCATAGACATTACTAGGCAACCCGAGAAACTCATAGTAGGGAAAAAGGAACATGGCCAAGGCAGAACAGCTTTGGCAGTAAGCACAATATTACATGTGTGCTAACATTATGCACATTCCCACTCCATAATTCTCACTATAACTGGAAGAAATCTTCACTGAAACCCACAGAGCATATGGGTATACCAGTTTGTGCTTAGAGCTGTTTATGGTACCAGGAAGACAAAAACTTCACCATCACATACTGTGACCATTATTATGGAGACAAAGTGAGCTGTATTCCATGTTTACCAAAGAAATCATTGTTAATTTATAGCCTAGATGCTGCAACATCTGTATTAACATGTTAATTACAGAACACTCAAAACTAAGTCAAGAGATAATTATTTTTTAAGATATATGGTCTTTTTTTATATAAGATTTGTTAATTACCACTCGCAAGAAGTGTGTTGATTATCAGCAGTGAAAAGAAGTATTGACTGCCATCTTTTCAATGAAGCAGATGTTTCTTTATATCTATCATACAATAATAAAAGTGTCATTACCACTTGCAGGACAGCCCATTTTTTATTTTCTGGAAAAGTTTCCAGTTATGCCATTGCAATATTTAATTTATTTCAAAAAAGGCAACAGTTGATTTTTGGTAAACTTAGTGAAGATACTCGGGCGAGGGTGGCTTGTTAGTGTCTTTGTTTTTCCCTCAGGTGTAGATAGATTTTGATTTGAAAATAACTTCTGAATATTTTAAGGGGGAATATGACCTTTCAAGCAGATTTCATTTTCATATTAAAATGAGGTTCTGCAAAGGACCCCTTTAACCTTCTAGGAAGCGTGTTAGAATATCTTTGGGATTCTATACATGCTTCAGGAGTGATTTATCTGTGTATGGCTAAGTCACAACAATACTTCTATTACTTTACTTCTGTTAACTTTATAACATATATAACAGCCACACTTCACAACTAGAAGTTGTGAAGGAAATAGTGGAAATCATGACTTCACTTTTCCATTTAGGAGACAGTATAAACTGTGCTAAAGGATTTTTTTTAAATATTACAGTTCTTGCTGACTTTACCAAACTGTTAAATTAAATAACAGTAAGAACAACATTTATTTATAAAGCAAATTTTCATACAGGGCAGTAGGTCAGAGTGTTTTACAATAATAATGGTTAAACTGACTTAACATAAGAAAGTAAAAACTCAGACACCTAGGGAAGAGAAGAAAAAAAATTCTCCAGGCATATGGATACAAGAAAAATAAATCTCCAAAGTTCTTAGGTTTAAAGAGCACCCAGCCCCCTCTGAGCATTATACATCCCATGAATGTGCCACCATTAACAGGATACTCTTGTGGAGCTCTCTTCATTTTCCCATTGCAGACAGTTGCAGCATACTTAAGCCTGTTGGCAGTGCCGTATAGCACCACCGCCAAATAATTAAAAAAAAGAAAAATGCACAAAAGAAGAGATTAATACCAAGTCTATAAAATATCTAATAAAATTTGATTTATCTGAAAAGAACCAATTTTCACCTCCCTCTACTATGAGGGAATGCTTGTTATCCTAATAATTTCTTAAGAAACCAAAGTGAAAGTAAAATTAAAGATATGGGTTTTAGTGGTTTTATGAAGTGTTCTGTTCCAATGTACCTCTAGCAGTGAAGTATTCCAGCAGCACAACTTCTGGTCTTGGTATTGGTCTTGTCATGTCTGGGCAACTACAACTCTTTACTGAAAGTGCTACCTGCCTGTACTACCAAATAACTGCAGATGATTTAGAATGCAACAGCAGTGTTGTGTTCAACCAGGGAGATATACACATATCACTTCTTTTCTCTGATCACTCTACTGGCTCCCTATTGCAGCATACATTAAGTTCAAATCATTGATGCTTACATACAGAGTAGGCAAAGGACCAGCTCCTTTGTATAATGGAGACACTCATTACAACCTATGGCTTCTAACAGTACTAACGGGAAGAAGAGAGAGAGAGAGAGATAAAAACATCCTTCACCCTTTTCTCCAATAGGAAAGCCAATTGCCTGGTAGTCACAGCATCTTTGTTAAAGCAAAATGATGAATAGCGTGAGTACAAAATTAGTTTTGCCATACCTCAAGTTATTAATTTCTTCTCATGTTAAATCTGAAATGTAGTGATACTTTACTGCTATTACTGACAAAGGCAAACAAAAATGTCACATGATTTGCAAGTTGCAAAAATTGCTTAATACAGGGGAACCCCTTCTCGAAC
This sequence comes from Polypterus bichir lapradei, assembly GCA_026402145.1. NCBI lineage: Eukaryota > Metazoa > Chordata > Cladistia > Polypteriformes > Polypteridae > Polypterus > Polypterus bichir. The sequence goes on along the minus strand of JANRMT010062854.1, from coordinate 26,862,213 downwards.
CGCCACCTTATCATGGTGGAGGGGTTTGCGTGTCCCAATGATCCTAGGAGCTCTGTTATCCGGGGCTTTACGTCCCTGGTAGGGCTATCCAAGGCAAACTGGTCCTAGGTGAGGGATGAGACAAAGAGCGGTTCAACATAACTTGATATGAAGAACAAAAAATTTGGACGGTGTTTTCCCTCACCTGGACATGGGTAACTGGGGCGCCCCACTGGAGCCAGGCCTGGAAGTGGGGCTCGATGGCGAGTGCCTGGTGGCCGGGCCTGCACCCATGTGGCACGGCCGGGCACAGCCCGAAGAGGCAATGTGGGTCCCCCTTCCCATGGGCTCACCACCTATGGGAGGGGCCAAGGAGGTCGGGTGCAGTGTGAGTTGGGTGGTGGCCGAAGGCGGGGACCATGGAGGTCCGATCCTCAGCTACAGAAGCTGGCTCTTGGGACGTGGAATGTCACCTCTCTGAAGGGGAAGGAGATTGAGCTGGTGCGCAAGGTCAAGAGGTTCTGGCTAGATATAGTCGGGCTCACCTCAACACACAGCTTGGACTCTGGAACCAATCTCCTTGAGAGGGGCTGGGCTCTCTACCACTCTGGAGTTGCCCCCGGTGAGAGGCGCCGAGCGGGTGAAGGAATACTTATTGCCCCCTGACTTGGAGCCTGTTCATTGGGGTTTACCCCAGTGGACGAGAGGGTAGCCTCCCTCCGCGTTCGGGTGGGGGGATGGGTCCTAACTGTTGTTTGTGCGTATGCACCGAACAGCAGTTTGGAGTACCCACCCTTTTTGGTGCTAGAGGGGATACCTTCTGGGGACTCCCTTGTACTGCTGGGAGACTTCAATGCTCACATGGGCAATGACATCGAGACCTGGAAGGGCGTGATTGGGAGGAATGCTGGAGTTCCTCGAGACTCTGGATGTTGTAGGACTGTCCTGGTTGACACACCTCTGCAACATCGCATGGACATTGGGGACAGTGCCTCTGGATTAGCAGACCGGGGTGGTGGTCCCCCAGGTAAGGACGACAGGAAGGTGTGTTCCAACTACAGAGGGATCACACTCCTCAGCCTCCCTGGAAAAGTCTATTCGGGGTTCCTGGAGAGGAGGGTACATCAGATAGTTGAACCGTGTGGTTTTTGTCCTTGTCGCGGAACAGTGGACCAGCTCTACACCCTTAACAGGGTCTTGGAGGGTGCATGGGAGTTTGCCCAACCAGTCTACATGTGTTTTGTGGACTTGGAAAAGGCGTTTGACCGTGTCCCTCGGGGAATCCTGTGGTGGGTGCTCCGGGAGTATCAGGTACCGGACCCCCTGATAAGGGCTATTTGGTCCACATCGCCGGCAGTACGTCGAACCTGTTTCCAGTGAGAGTTGGACTCCGTGAGGGCTGCCCTTTGTCACCGATTCTGTTCCTAACTTTTATGGATAGAATTTCTAGGCACAGCCAGGCCATTGAGGGGGTCCAGTTTGGTGGACTCAGCATTGGGTCACTGCTTTTTGCAGATGACGTTCTCCTGTTTGCTTCATCAGGCTGTGATCTTCAGCTCTCTCTGGATCAGTTCGCAACTGAGTGTGAAGCAGCTGGGATGGGAATCAGCACCTCCAAATCTGAGGCCATGGTTTCTTGGTTGTTTATGTTTAGTTTTTGTATAAATTACGGAATTTTCAAATGTTCATTTTTTTCCCTGTGCTTAAAACTCATTAAAAAAAAGTGTTTACAGCGATCGGTTCGTAAGGCTGTAGCCTGAACTCCTGCAATGTCACTTTTCTTGGTTGTTTATGGTAAGTTTTTGTATAAATTATGGATTTTCCAAATGTTTATTTTTTTCCCTGTGTTTAAAACTCATTAAAAAAATAGTGTTTACAGAGAGCGGTTCGGAACGCTATAGCGTGAACTCTTACAATGTTAGTTTTCTCTGTTCAAGGTTTTCTCAATGTAATTCAATATTTTTACATTTAGTTTACTATTACACTTTGCATTCAATGGTATAATTAACTATTGTTGTGCTTAGAAATCTTTTAAAAAAATATATTTACATACAGTTCGTATGGTCCGAAAAGGATTAATTGTATTTACAATCAATACTATGGGG
>JANRMT010062854.1:26784299-26855129 GCA_026402145.1 Polypterus bichir lapradei | reverse complement strand
TTTATGTTAGCAAAAGGCTGTGGTTTCTGCACTGGAGGTTACTTCTGAATCTAGAAAGCAATGGTAATTAAAGAAGTTGTACTGAAAGCTGTTAAATGAGTAGGAAAAAACAGATTACTGCTATTTTACATAGTTTCAGATATACAGCACAGTAATGAAAAAAACTGTTAACATTTTTAGATGATACCAAAACTGAAAGAAGGTACTATAAATAATTCATCCATGCCCTTTTTAAGATAAAATGTAAAATTTGCTCCAATTAGGTTGAAGACTATCTCTTAAGCATACCTTGTTCCCAAAAATCATCCCATTTTTTATAAGCCTTTTATTTGTTCACCAGGTCACTAACCAGCAGTTACGGGAAACAGCCTGCATTTGCTCTTTTTACTCTTGGAAAAGGTCCATTAACAATTATGTGTACAATTTTCTTTTTGGCACATGAAATTCCACTTTAATATGAACTGCTGAAAGCAAATGTAAGTAATGTCAATGGGCACCAACAATGTAAAGACTTAATCACTAGCAAGCCTCAACATTGAGTACTTCGGCACATAGGAGATATCTTGCTTAAACTAGCAAGTTTATATATTTTACAAATCTTATCGATTACAATTACTTATTATGGAAACATAAGCATTTTGTTATTACAAGTATCTTTGACATTTATACTACTTCTAAGCCACATTGTGGCTAAATGAGTAAACAGAACTTTATTTGTACCCAGAGGGACATTTAGCTTTTTACAGAAGCTCTTGAAATAAATAAATACATAAACAGACAAATAAATATATATACACATACACGATATGGTCTGAACACACACCATAATGGCTAAAAAAGGAGGTAGTTTTCTTTCATTCTTGTTAAATCTTCTGATATGGCAGTGCCAGCCACAGTGAGGCATTACGCAGGCATTTTGCTGTGGGAATAAAGGAGCCCCAGTATCGTTTCTTGACACACTTCTGCTGAAAGATTCATTAGCGAAAAGTACTCAATGTTAGTGTATTAGAGAGAGTAGATGTAACTGAATTATATGATGTTCATAATGGCATCCGGTTTTCTTCTAATTCTCTCCTTCGCTACTATCTCTGGGGGTTTAAAGCACGTCCCATAACTGAGTCTGTATTTTCAAATAGCTTGTTGATTCAATAGGCCAGCCTTAAAGTGATGGTACCAGCCCAGCACTCCACAGTGTAAAAAAACTGCACTGGCCATCACGTAGTTGTGTGATGGTGCGGGTCGTCTCCACGCTACCTGTCGCATTTGGGAGCCTCTTGAACCTGACACAGTCGATAGTCGTGACCGGGATGAACTTAGCAGATGAGGACAAATACACACAAAGCAAAGGGATGGTGAAAAAGTGCTTAGTGCTTTTATTACAAACCAAATCAGTGTTCAACTTAAAGTGTAAGGTTCCTTCCATAAAAAATAAATAATCCATAAAAAAAAAGTGTCCGTGTGGAGGTTAAAAGCAATCCAATAAATAATCCATTAAAACAAGGTTAAAAGAGACAGGAGTCTCCTTTAAAATTTTCAGCCCCTATGCTTCTCTTTGAAAACCGACGTCTCTCCAGCTCAGACCAGACAGCAATTAGAGATGTCAACCAACAGGCGTAGACACCTATAATTACAGAAACATCCTGAGAATTTCTGCAAAGTGACATGACCTCGTGTTATATTTGTAACCTAAGATGAACGGAAATGGAGGCAGGACTATCCATTGTGGTGCTCCAGTGTTGCTCACATCCACATCAGAAACACAGTCCTTGAGTTTCACAAACTGCAGTCTGTCCGACAGATAGTCCATTATCTAGGACACCATAGGCTTATCCACCTGCATATTTCTGAGTTTACCACATAATAGGGATGGCTGGATGGTATTGAAGGCACTGGAGAAATAAAAAAACATTCATTCTAGTGCTTTGTCCAGGTAACAATTAGCCTTGTGGAGCAGATATTGGTCTAGCAGTGACTACAGCGGGGCCTAGAAAGACTCATGCTCATTTGGTAGTAGTGGAATTTTATATGGAGAGTTAATCCTACTTTTTTTAGCTTGCCTAATAGGTACTGTATCAAGCACATAATAAGATTGCCCCACATGCATATCTTTTCATACCAAGCAAACTTACTTAGCATTTTCAAGATGTAAAATTATCTTATAAAATTATCAGCAGCTCTGGAGCAAGTCTAAACATATTACAGGGCACACAAAATGATAAAATGCCATCAACATTTAAAGACAGGTGGAAGTGCTGAAGTACTGCACCTAAATTAGTGGGGGGGGGAGGAGAGTGATTGGCACACCTAGAGAGTATCTAAAGTAAAATACAAGTAACAAAGAAAATGTTGGTAAAGGGGAATTGACAAGATATATCTCTTTACGCAGAGCTCCGTAAATAACAGGAATAATTTAAGAAGTTGCGTGTTTGAAGGCAGTACCTTGAAGTCACTGGAAAATTGACTTGATATTTTGAAATATCACTTGAAATAGAAACAATGAATAAATGGGAAAGCCTAGTAGACTGAATAGCCTGCTTATAACAATACTTATCTTTTGATTACGCTAAGAATAAATGCATTTAAACATCTATACTTTAATACTAGTAGAAGTGTCAGATGCTGTTTCCCTCTGCTAGTTGTGGGGTGGCACCCTTGGGTAAGGTGTAGCGTCTACTAAGCCCACCGATCAGGGTACTGTGAAAAAATAGGAGCCAGTCTTGTATTGTCCTGGAGCATATCACCAAGTACTGCTTATGCCACCACCAACTCTAGGCATCGAGTCTCTGAAGAATATTGGCAATGGCTAGGGTCCTCTGTCTAGCAAACACACTGTCCAGTAGAAGATAACGACAACCCAGTTATGTAGAGAAGATTTGTGCCAAGAACAGTCATTTTCATGGACATAAGAAAAGAATAATAGCATGAAGGAGGTTTACCCTACAAGCAACAATTCCTGGCACAGGAGAGACAATAATGTGTGACAGATGAGATCTGCCTCTTGTCGAACTACTGTTCACAACAAAGATAGCACCAAAATAGCAATGTGTAATGTAAGAAGTCTTTATTAATCTTTAAAACTGCAGAATGCAAAGCATGAAGATTGACATTTAAGCTAAACATAATGAAAAGGAACTGGATGGTTTGATTCTGATAAATAGAAACTGATCAATTTAGGAGGTGAAAAACATGAAAGAGGTGTGGAAAAACAAAATAAGCAAAAACCTTAAGCGATACTGGGCAGCGTTGGAAAGAGTACTGTTGGTGAACACCCAAGGAGACAGTTTCAACAATAGTACTGTATGCTCCAATAGCTGATAGTAGTGAAGAATATATCGAAAGTTTGTTACCTTATAAGAGTGATGGGAGTTATAAATGATAAGTGGGACAACAACAATATGGTGATAGTGTTGGTGCACTTGGATCAGCGGCTAACAAAGAGAATTGAAAAATTCATAGAGTGGAGTCATGATTATGACCAGATACAAACAAACAGACCATTTAAGCAAAACATAAGAGGGTTGGTGGCTTGAAAAAGCCTAGACAATCTGCATCTCAATAAAATATGCTACACCGCAATTATCAAACATTTTATGGAACTCTAAATATGATGGTGCAAATGTACATCTTCCAGAACAAAATGGAGAATAAAGCAATTGTTCAGAATTGTGAGGTCTTTTTAAATTCTGTATTTCCTTATAAAACAGGGTGAGTGCCAGTCTATATGTCATGGACAGAAAGCAGCTCTGTAGCAGTAACATTCTGTACCGCCTTCACCAAAAAAATAGTACACAATCATTTCAGTAAAATAGATATGCTTCTAATTTAGTCGTTTACATTCTGCTGGCAATCTCTGAATAATGCTTTCAGGGTACTGTATGAAAAGGGCATGCATATCCTAAACAGTTTTTGTTTACCCAATTGCTGTCACTGATTGCGGTGCCAGGTAGTCTTTTGCCCTATCATTTATCATCCTTATGAACTTCCTGCTCCATAGATTAGTTATACATAGTCATAAACACGGGAATGGTACTGTTCTATGCTTTTAGCTAAGAGAACCATTTAATTTCACCTCTTAGTTTTTAGTGTCAATCATTTTCGAAGTACAATAATGTTGACAATACTTGAATGTAATAAGTGCACTTATATTTGAAACAGACTTCTAATAGGGTACCTGTGATACCACATTGATACCTTCAAAACAGCTCAGACATCAAAGATTGGAATTGGTTAATAATCTTAAAAAAAAAGAAAGTTGTCCCAAAAAAAGAAAAGAGAGAGTTCCTGTAAAAGGCTTGTGCTTGTGTGGTGCCCAAAAGAAGGCAATGATGGTTATTCAAAATCTGCTTGGAGTTTGTCTTTTTTCTTCCAATATGTTATGATATTGTGTTTCTTGTACATTGTTTTGCTAAAGATATTTGCTGTATCTTTGGCATATACAGCATAAGGGACCCATTTCCATTGGATTGCAGTTTATGTATGTAGAATTTTAATATGCAATAGAAAATTAGTAACTGTCTGTTTTATAATCATGTTTCAGAAGGAGAATAGATTTTTGCAAGGATTATATTGTAATGATATTATGTGTGAATTTCAAATCTGCTTTATGGAAGAGAAAAAAGCGCCTGCAGTTATAAAAAAAAAGCCATAAAGATATGACAAGAACATATTTATTGCCTTTAGTAATGAGTCTGCCTGCTTACAGAATAAAATATAGCAAAGAAATGCAATCTGTTCAGAAGGAGTGGGTTTATGAAAAATTCTGTACAACTTTCAAAAGTACATTCTCTAGAAGTGCAAATGAACACATTTTCTACTGATTCTTCTTGCAAAAGTAAATAACTTTCTTGTACTTGTGCTTAACACTACAATAATAAAAAAAACAATATCTAAAAGAAGAAATCAACCCTTGGCAATAAAATAAACTCTGCAGAGATTTTATTATAAACAATCTAAATCAGAGAAAGGAACAAGCAAGAAAAACCAATCCACAAAAAAGTTAAAGTCATGTGTGTATTGTGTAATTACATTATGTGAAAAGCAGCTGAAAAAGCAAAGAATACAAAGGTCTGCATACATATATGGTATGTACTGTATGTATGTATGTATATATATATATATATATATATATATATATATACACACACACAGAGAGTAGACTGCATCAGGAATATGTACAACAACAGTATATATCACCATGGGGATGCCTTTACCTGGTCGTGATGCCCTGTTAACAGCTTTTTGGCCCCAGACTGTTTCAAGTGGAGGTATATTCCCCAAGTCCACTGAGAGACAGCAAGAGTATTCTTCTGCTATATTCAGGTTATCACTGACTGCTGGGAAATGTAGTGTTTGCCAGAGTCTCCTTGGGAATGAGGGTGGACCAGAGGTGCTTTTAACGGGATTGGAGTGGTGATGGAAATACTCTCAGGATTAGCTTCTTAAGTGCCTTCACCTCTTTATTCAGACAAGCTTGCAGTTGGAAGAACAGCTGAGACATGGGCTCAGCTGGCATGGAGAAAGAGGATGGCAGTTATCACTGCACAACAATTTTTTTGAAAAGTTTTGCTTTCTAAAAAGATTTTCTGATTGTGACAGGTACCTACTGGTTATGCATAAATATTGCTTTGGTTTTACTGCATCACGTGGGAACTCTGAGACATAGACATTTATATGTTTACTGACAATAACGTATATAGTCACGTTTCTGTTTTGCATTAGCTATTAAATTCAACAAAATTAAAAGTGTTTTGCTCCTGATTTTCTTTTGTATTCAATGTCTGATGCATCACGTTGCAGTGTCCAACAGTAGTCAGCAAGCATTGACAGATTCCAGTTGCCTTGGTATCGTTTCTCCATCATGGCAATGTCCTGGTGAAACCTTTCACCGTGTTCATCACTGACAACACCGAGATTTGCGGGGAAGAAGTTCAAGTGTGAGTGGAGGAAATGAATCTTGAGTGACATGTTGCACTTCATTGTCTTGTATGCTTTGAGAAGTTTGTCTACCAGCTGAATGTAGTTTGGGGCTCTGTAATTGCCCAGAAAATTGTCAACAACATCTTTGAAGGCTTTCGAGACAATTTTTTCGGGCCCGACTAACAAATCTTCAAACTGCTTGTCACTCATAACATGTCTGATCTGGCGGCCAACAAAAATGCCCTCTTTGATCTTGGCGTCAGTTATTCTAGGGAACATCTGTCTTAAATAACAAAAACCTTTGCCTTCCTTGTTCAGTGCTTTCACGAAATTCTTCATGCGTCCCAGTTTTATGTGAAGAGGAGGCAAACATATCTTTGCCGTGTTGACAAGTGATTCATGTGCCACATTGTTCTGTACTGGAACTAACTTTTTACAGAGTGGCCACTTCTGTCGAGAATAGTGCGACTCTTTGGCACGGCTGTCCCATTCACAGATGAAACAACACTACTTTGTATAGCCAAGCTGCAGTCCTAGTAACAGAGCAACAACTTTAAGATCTCCATAGATATTCCAGTTGTACCTGCTATACTGGACTTGTTTCAGCAACAGTTACATATTCTCATACGTTTCTTTCATGTGTGCTGCATAGCCAACCAGTACTGAAGGATAAACATTGCCATTGTGTAGCAGAACAGCTTTCAGGCTTAATATTGACGAATCAATGGAGAGATGCCACTCTTTCGGGTTGTCATCACAACCCAAGGCAGAGAACAATCCTTGAATGTCACAACAGAAACCTGAGACTGTCGACTTGTGCAAAACATTTGGTAATATCATGATGTCGACCTCGAAACACAGAAATTTTCGTACTTGGTGACATCAAACACCATTCCTGCAGTCTCGAACCCAGCAGCTTGGCTTTTGCTTTTGACAGACCCAAATCTCTGGCCAAATTGTTCAATTTGGATTATGTTATCAGATGTGGATCGCCTGATGAGCATGGTTCAAAATCCGGGTCAATGTCACTGTCAATACCCTGCATTGCAATTTCTTCATCTGGTTTGTCTAAGGTCCAATCCTCTGGTGGTTTTGGAATTGGAAGACTGTCGTCATGTGGCACGGGTCTCATTGCTGAAGGCAGATTAGAATATTCAATTAACTTCTTGTTTTTGGCAGAGAAACCAGACACATTAGTCAAACAAAAGTAACAGTTCGTCACACGGTCCTTCTGTTCTTGCCATATCATCGGAACAGCAAACGGCATCGTCTTTCGAGTGCCTCTGAGCCAGGCTCTCAGACTGACAGCACATGTCGCACAGCAAATGTGACGCACCCATTCCTTGTTTTGATCACCAATTTTGCAGGCAAAATACAGATGATAAGCTTTCTTCACAAGAGCAGTCATCCAACGTCTCTGAGGCGCAAGTGTATATTCGCCACAGATACAGCAGAATGTATTTCGGCTGTTACGACATTGACGAGACATATCGTCTGACACCAAAACGTCTATAGCATCAAGCTTACTTACTGTTATATTGCTACAGATACTATACTTTATTATACTGATACTATAAATACACACTGACTATCTATATAAACCAAATGAGCAGGATCGGTGTATGCAAGCCACCTTTATAGCATGAAGAGACAGCGTCAAGCTCGTTCAGACCTGTCCAGGATGTCAACTTCAACAGAACAGCTTCCAACCTGGCCTGATTCCATGCCTGGGCAGGCCCAGGCTGCACAAACCGTTGTTGATAAATCACTTACGGGAGCGAAAATGTTTGGATACAAATATAAGAAAAAATCATGACAAAACTGAAACAGTACGTGATGGGTAAATTTTGATGTGATATTCACGATCAGCACCCAAAAATCTATAAGAAACACCCAACAGTGTTCAAGAAGCAAAAACTTTGTTGTGCAGTAATAATTATTAGTGGATTTAATCATATATTTTGTGAGAAGAGTTTTTTAAAGTTTAGGTAGGCCCAGAGGGGCATAGTTTTTTATTGTTGCTTTTTTCCTTTTTTGTATTGTATTTACTCATTCCATTATACCTTCCCTTCTGTACATATTTGTGCTAACAAAATAGATTTTCATTACTTATCTGGACTGTACTAGTGTTTTCTGGGTAAGTTATTGGCACTAGAGCACCCCTGTCTGTTCTGTAATATATATGTACAATATGTATATGTGTGTCTGTATTTTTCATTTTGAATGACTATTGGATAATGTATGATTGGTCGATAAAAAATGTCCCGGAGTGGAATTAATGTATTAATGGTCCTGCATCATTTGACAGAAGGCAGACTTTGTGGAGATAAAGAAACACCTACGAAATTGTAAATAGGTAAACCAAAACAATACAAATATCTATACTAATAAAAGGCAAAGCCCTCACTGACTGACTGACTGACTGACTCATCACTAATTCTCCAACTTCCCGTGTAGGTAGAAGGTTGAAATTTGGCAGGCTCATTCCTTACAGGTTACTTACAAAAGTTAAGCAGGTTTAATTACGAAATTCTATGCGTAACGGTTGACAACGTCCGCCATGTTGAACTTTCTTATCATCCCATCTTCACGAAATTTGGTAGGCGGCTTCCCTGCGCTAACCGAAACCGATGTATGTACTTATTTCAGTGGTATGATGGCATTGTCGGCCGCCATATTAAACTTTCCAACGGTCTTTGTTACTTATGGGCCCATCTTCAAGAAATTTGGTACGTGGGTTCCCAACGCTAACTGAATCCTACAGTACTTACGTACATATATAAGTCCATAGCCTGCAGCTCGGTCACCGTGTGAGACGGCGTTGGGTCCTCATCCCAACGCCTCCCACGTTGTTGGCTGCCTGCCTATATAAAGCCATCCGTCACTCCGGTCTCTTCATTTCCTTCCTTGCTTCGCCACGGGATTCACATCTCCCTGCTGATAACTGCAGCCTTTTTATTTAATCCACGGCTTCTCCGCTGTTTTATTGTTCATTTATTACGATTATAGTTATTGTATAGGTATTTTAGACTTACTTTACATTGTTCAGGTACCCATTTCCTTTATCATTCCAACCGTACCCCCATTAACATGTCTATCGAGTGTGATCCAAATAACTTCACAAAACAAAAATAAAGATTTGGGGACCGTCCCCGTATATTGTCGTCAGACAATAAGAAAAGAATTGATTCAGAGTCTTTTGAAAAGTACAATGAATAATTTACTGTTTTTCAAAATGGTGGTTATATAGCAAGTAATAGACATGTGACATGAAACGGTTGGCAAGGTGGTGATGTGGCAACAGGAACCGGAAGTGAGGTGTTTTATGGGAGCCGGAAGTGACGTCATCAAAGGTGGCCGGAAGTGATGTCACCGTGGCCATTTTGGAACCCGGAAGTTGTGGAACTTAGATTTCTTTGTGTTTTCTGTTGATGAGAAAAAAGAGTTCAGGTAAGTACCACGTGACAACCCCTTATCTCACGATGTTTTACTCACCTTTAGGCTCTTTGACTGCCTCCTAGTCGCCCATGTGTGACATGACCCCCCCTCAGCCCAGACCCCTCGGGTCGGGCGACCTGCACCGCGAGGTCATGGATACGGGAGAGAGCATCTGCATTGGCCTGCAAGGAACCTTTACGATAAATGACACTAAAACGATAAGGTTGTAACTCCAAGAACCATCTAGTGATGCGCGGGTTTGACTCACGATGAAGGGACATCCACTGTAGAGCGGCATGATCCGTCACCAGAGCAAACTCGCGTCCCAATAGGTAGTACCTTAAAGATGTGATAGCCCATTTGATCGCCAAGGCCTCACGCTCCACCGCAGCATACTTGGTCTCCCGTTCCAACAGTTTTCGGCTAAGGTACATAACGGGGTGTTCAGCACCGTCGACGCATTGGCTCAGCACAGCACCCAATCCTGTGGCCGATGCGTCGGTCTGGAGAAGGAAAGGAATAGAAAAATCAGGAGATTTTAACACAGGTGCTGAGGTAAGGGCCAATTTTAGGTCACTGAATGCTTTGTCCACTGAATCGTCCCATACCACTTTTAAAGGCGCACTTTTCTTTGTTAAATTCAATAAGGGCGAAGCAATCTCAGAGAAGTGCGGTACAAAACGGCGATAGTAACCCGCCAACCCTAGAAATGCTTGAACCTGCCGCTTATTCATCGGACAGGGCCAATTCATGATGGCATCAATTTTATTACATTGTGGTTTAACAGTACCCGCACCCCCCCCCCCCCCACCATGTAGCCTAAATACTTGGCTTCCCTTAAACCGAAGAAACAGTTCTTCGGGTTAATACGAAGCCCTGCTGACACTAGTGTGGAGAGCACTGCTTTAACCTGCGATACATGATCCTTCCATGTGCCGGAATAGATGACAACGTCATCCAAATAGGCGGCACTATAGGAATTGTGGGGCCGAAGCACTGTATCCACCAGACATTGAAAAGTCGCTGGTGCCCCGTGCAAACCAAAAGGAAGAACCCTGTACTGCCAATGTCCACTGGGTGTACTAAAAGCGTTTTTTTCTTTAGCGGAGTCCGTTAAGGGAACTTGCCAATACCCTTTAGTCATGTCAAGAGTAGTTAGGAATTGAGCGCTCCCTAACCGATCAAGTAAATCATCCACTCGCAGCATGGGATACGCATCAAATTTAGAGACCTGATTGAGTCGACGGAAGTCATTGCAGAACCTCCACGAGCCATCAGGTTTAGAAACTAAGACAATTGGACTAGACCAGGGGCTATAGCTCTCTTCAATAACCCCTAGATCCAGCATTCGTCTAATTTCCAGCTCTACTTCTGCTTTCTTTGCCTCCGGGAGCCTGTAAGGTCTCTCTCTGACAATCACTCCAGGGTCCGTAATGATGTCATGAACAATCAACGCAGTTCGTCCAGGTATCTCGTCCACAACTTTAGGGACAGACAAGATCGCCCATTCAAGATCTTGTCTTTGTTCAGGTGTCAAATCAGGGCCAAAATTAAGATGAGCACATGACGTGAAAAGAGAACTATGCTGTCCGGAGGAGGGATCAATGTCCCTGTCCTTCCACGGTTTCAGCAGATTAATGTGATATACACATTCACTCGGTCGACGATTAGGTTGTTTAACCAAATAGTCCACGAGTCCCTTTCTTTCTTTTATTTCATAGGGGCCTTGCCAATGTGCTAACAATTTTGAGTGGGAAGTAGGGACGAGCACCATTACACGATCACCCGGGACGAACTCCCAGATGGTGGTGTTTCTGTTATAATACCGAGACTGCGCTGCTTGTGTTTTTTCCAAATTTTCTTTTAGGATTGGTCTAATTTTCTCAAGTCTATCGTGTAATTGCGTAATATACTCCAGAATATTTGAAGTAGGGAGGACCTCCTCTTCCCATCCTTCTTTTAACATGTCCAAAAGCCCTCGGGGTTGTCTCCCATACAATAATTCAAAAGGAGAGAAACCTGTAGAGGCCTGCGGGACTTCCTGGTAAGCAAACAAAACGAGGGGAAGTAACTGATCCCAGTTTCTTCCATCCTCGGTAACTACCTTGCGTACCATCTGTTTTAAGGTTTGATTAAAACGTTCTACCAACCCGTCAGTTTGGGGGTGATAGACTGACGTTTTCAGATGTTTTATACGGAGTAATTTAGCGATTTCCCTGAACGTCTCCGATGTGAAAGGAGTCCCTTGGTCTGTTAAAACCTCTTTGGGGATCCCAACACGAGCGAAAATCCCTACTAACTCCCGTGCGATGGTTTTAGTATTAGCTGAGTGCAATGGAACAGCTTCTGGAAAACGAGTGGCATAATCAACTAATACCAAAATATATTTAAATCATTTTGTCGAGGGTTCTAAGGGTCCTACGAGATCGATTCCGACTCTTTCAAATGGAATATCAATAAGGGGAATGGGAATAAGAGGAGCTCGGGTCCTTCTAGGAATCTGGCGAAGTTGACACTCCGGGCAAGAAGCGCAAAATCGCCGGACCTCTTCATTTATTCCTGGCCAATAAAATCTGAGTTTTATCCTCTCTAAAGTTTTTTCGGAGCCCAAATGTGCTCCTAGAAGGTGAGCATGTGCTAACTCACACACTTGTCGCCAAAAAGTGTGTGGGATTAGCAACGATGCTCGCACTTCACCCCCGTGATGCCACTCTATATAATAATTCATTTTTAATAACAAAGAACGGCGTTGGTGGCATGGGATCCAAAGTTGTATAACCCTCAGTGGACACTATAGCATTCCTGGCAAATTTTAAGGAATCATTGTTCCACTGTTCTCTTTTAAATGAGGAAGGTGTCAAAAGGAATTGGGAAGTTAAAGTTTGAATTGGGTCTTGTGCGACCTCAAGGGGAGGGGCTTCTGCCTCCACGTCCTCAACGTTACCTGTATTAGCTCCCGCAGAGGGCGATGGGACATCAATTTCTTCACACTGGGTGCTAGTATCAGCCCGTGCTACTGTGGGACATGGCGTGGAGGCAGTCGGAATAATATTTTCCATTACTAAGCCTTCATGTTTCTTTGGTACAGTTACGTTCTTACCGCTGATAATTTCACTCCAATCTCTACCAAGTATGACTGGAAACGGGGGATCCGGTAATACAGCCATAGCCATGCTGTCTTATAATACCAGATATCCCCGTGAATACATTTAAGACTAGTTTTCATCTTAGTCCACTGTTGCGGTAAAACGAAACGAGCAGCAACAATAGAAATGTTACTCCCGGAGTCAAACATAGCTCTTACCCTTCTGCCATTTATAATAACTGCACCTGTATAAGGAAGAGACAAAGGGTTATTCACTGTGGCACAATACCTTTCTCCCCTCACCAACGAACAATCCATGGGCTCATAAGTACAGTCCAATGTCCAATCTCGCCACACTTGAAACAGTGGGGTGTATTAGCTGGTCTGTCCCTTCTACGAACGGCAGGTTCGGATGCTTGTCGGGTGGGCTCAGGAGCTGCCCCACGTGCCTGTTGGGTTCGGTGAGAGAACCGTTCTGATCGCCCCCGATTTGCAAGCCGCCCAATGACGTTCCGCGATTTTAATTAGAGTATCCATGTCCTCATATGTATGTTTCCGGACCTGCTGGGCAATGTGTTCAGGGAGGGCATGCACAAAGGTCTCACAAGCCAACATCTCAGCCATTTTATGGGAATCATTTATGTCGGGCCGTAGCCAACGACAGACCTTTCCCCAGGCTTCAAAGCCCTGGGTTCTTAGTGGCCTCTCCGGGTCAAACTGCAACTCCCTCCATTCTCTTGCCTGCTGTTCCGGGGATATGCCGTAGCGCTTGAATACTTCTGACTTCAGAGCCTCATAATCAGCAGCCTGCTCCTCGGTTAAATCATAATAAGCCCTCTGCGCCGTTCCTTTCAGGTAGGGAGCCAGTTGGTACGCCCACTCCGACCTCGGCCATGCGTTCTGCTTAGCGGTATGCTCGAAGATCAAAAAATAGGTTTCAATGTCGTCTGCTTCTGTTAAAGTAGTCAGAGCAATGGGTGGTGACTGAGCGACCTCCGTCCGTATTCTTGCTGCACTACGAGCCTCCGATTCCGCTAATTGGGTCCTGGTTTCTCCCATTTGAATTTTCAATGTTTGCAGGTCTCCCATAATGGTAGAGAGAACTGTATTCAGGTCTTGCTCCTCTGACATACTGGAACAAAAATCCTGCCAGCTACACCAATTGTGATCCAAATAACTTCACAAAACAAAAATAAAGATTTGGGGACCGTCCCCGTATATTGTCGTCAGACAATAAGAAAAGAATTGATTCAGAGTCTTTTGAAAAGTACAATGAATAATTTACTGTTTTTCAAAATGGTGGTTATATAGCAAGTAATAGACATGTGACAGGAAATGGTTGGCAAGGTGGTGATGTGGCAACAGGAACCGGAAGTGAGGTGTTTTGTGGGAGCCGGAAGTGACGTCATCAAAGGTGGCCGGAAGTGATGTCACCACGGCCATTTTGGAACCCAGAAGTTGTGGAACTTAGATTTCTTCGTGTTTTCTGTTGATGAGAAAAAAGAGTTCAGGTAAGTACCACGTGACAACCCCTTATCTCGCGATGTTTTACTCACCTTTAGGCTCTTTGACTGCCTCCTAATCGCCCATGTGTGACACGAGGTGATCACCATCGATCAATGAACTGTCACTTACCGAGTGGTTTCCATGCCCGGAGATGGCACCTGCCTTTTCCATTCTCTGTGTTACATATTGCACGGCCATATCAGGCTCACTCTTGATATCCAGAGGAACATTGTGTCTTATGTATTGAATGACTGGGACAGGTTCAAGGTGTGGACTGATGACGGTACAGGAGATAATTATACTACATAGGAGCACTATAAGAGTGAAATGCTTAAGCCCTTCACCTATGGTTCTGCATGTGAGTTGATGGCTGCCGCTGAATTGTTCAGTTGTCGCTTTCAAGTTTACCGAAATGGCCAAATATTTTACACCGTTGGACAACCGCCAATGCCTCTTAAACAACTTAGATTCACAGGTGACGATTTCAGTAGTGGGCACTTTGATGTTTATGAATGTTTAAACTCTCAAAAGCTGGGTGCGAAGTTATCGATGAAACTGGTTGTATGCTTACAACGCTTGACAGATGCCGAATGTCACTTCAACACAACAAGTCCTGCAAATACTAACGTAATTGAAACAAACCATGAAACTCAAACTGATTATGACAGCAGCAATCCAAGCTGTAAAATTTGAACAAGATTGTTTTTCACATGGCCAACTGTACGTTGCATGCTCAAGAGTAAGCTCAGCGCACAGCTTGGTCATATTACAACGTGGTACACAAAGAGATCCTTAACAAATAATTATTGGTATATTTTCTCCGAGTTTAAAAAGGTTTACTTTTCTTCTTAATAAAAATTTTAAGGCAGTACTTCGCCGTTGCAAAGCGTGGGTATTTTGCTAGTAAATAATAAAACGTGTAAGTTCAAATATTCTATACCATGATCCAGGTGCTAAGTTATTATAAAAATAAATTATTAATTGCTAAATGGATTCATTAAGAGTAACCGCTATTGAAGCTACAATAAACAAAAAATCTATTTTCCTGTAAAACAGTAAAACAGTAATCTATTTTCCTGTATTTCAGTAAACAATAGTAAAAATGAATTTAAGAAGCAACAGAGATATACATTAAAAAAAAACATCAAAAATGAGTAGCAAACAGCAAATGAATAAAATAAATACTTTAATTTAGTCTTTATAAAAGAAGAAGTTAGTGAAATTCTTCATGCAGAAGTAAAAATAAGCACTGAGTTTAAAGGTTAAAACAATAAAAGAGTCATATTCTCTTCAGTTCCTCAATGCATTGAAGACTAATGAAACTCCTGATCACGAATGAAATGAAAGATTATATTTATAAATATTTACTAAGCATATTTTTGGCAAATCACTTCAGATCAGAGAAACACCTATTGACTGGAAATAATGCAAAATTATGGGAAGTTATAATAAGAAATAAATTGTGTAGCCGTAGTAGTGACCCCTGAGGGACTGCACTCTTTACTTTTACTCTCTCTCCTATTTCTGATAAGGTTCTTCACAACATAACCCTCCGCTTCCTGTATTTTAGACAATTCTGCACCCATCTACTTAGTACACTCCCAAACTTACCACTTCTTTTAATCTGATGCTCACTCAATCTCCTAGTGGTAGCCTATCAAATGCTTTCTAAATAAAAATAAATAACATAAAATAAATACATTAAAAAAATACGTTAATGTTAAACAGGATTACTAACTGCACATCGCTAACACCAAACACCAAGAACATCACTAACACCAAACTGAGCTTACATCTTCTTTGATTTAATTGGCAGAATCAAGATCCTGTAGTACAAAGTGGTATTGTCCTGTTTTCTTTGGCATGACACATGAAACTTTCTTTTTAGCTCCTGGCATGGTTCTGGCTACAATTTAACATCAAACCAGCATTTTAGATTTAAGGGTGAGTTTCTCTGTGGGACTGCTACAAAGGCTCTATTACAATATACTGCATATGGATCTGACACATACTGATATATCAAGGGTCAGTGATGTCACAGTCTTGTACTGTTTATCTCCTCGATGAGTTACACAAATGATCACATTCAAACTTTACTAACTTTGATGGACAAACCTCCACACCAATTATCATTTAAAAGGTTGACTTATGCACACCAAAGAACCCAAAGAGAGTAAGAAATACAAGGTAACAGACTTGTTTATTGTCTTGCATCTCACTGTATATACATATATCCATCATTTAATCATCGACCTGAAGCTAAGCATCTTCGGATCCGGCCAGTACTTGGATGAGAGACTAACCAGGAAAAGCTAGGGTTGCTGTTGGAAGATGTCTTGTTGATGCCAGCAGGGGATGCTTACCCTGTGGTCTTTGTGGGGATCCCAATACCCCAGTGCAGTGACGGGAACTCTGTGCTACAAAAATGGCGCAATCCTTCAGATGAGAGGTAGAACTAAAGTCGTGACTCTCTGTGGTCATTAAACATTCCTCGGCACAGTAGGGCTTACCCTGATGTCCTGGATTAATTGCCTATCACAGCCTCATCCATTCTGGCCCCCAACATCTCCCATCTCTAATGTGTGGTGAGTAGCATACTGCCATTGTTATTAGTGGTGGTTGAAGTGGTTCCCCCCCGCTGGTTGTAAAGCGCTTTATAAATTACTTTTATTATTATTATTATCTGTTATACTCGTATGAAAAACTGCCTTTTTATTACAGTACACATAGTTGCATAATACGTTGAAAAAAATATATGACCACATTCAAACCACAAACAGTCAATGTTTGCACCTTTACTTTTGTTCATAAACTGAAATTTATCTCTTCATAGTTCTGTCATCCCAATCAAATGTGAGACAGAGATATCCTACAGCCCTTTGTATATTGAGCACCAGGTCAACCAAATTATCTGTGCCTTGTCACACTGGAAGAAAAACTGTTTTTCTTTTATCCCTGCCATTAAAAGTAGATTTGGCTCAGTTTGAAACAATCTGTAAATAATGAACTGTACAAGTAAATAAATTTTACCGATCACGCAAATAGACAAGAATAAAAATTGAGGATTACCTGATTAAATTCCATTTGCAGAGGATGATAAAAAGGAAATTTATGCTTCAGTCTATGCTCAACAGGAAAAAAAATGTCATTGCTATACTGTATTACAAAACCATATTTATTCAAAACAGACATTAAAAGTAAGGCATATCTTGCATTTATTATTATTAATGGAGTATTGTAAAAAAAAAAATGAAGTTGGTGAATATCTGTATTACACATTCTGATGCTGTGTGCCTTTATGAGAAAAACAGACAAACAAAGCCAATCAAAGACAACAGTGTTCTCAGGAGGGGCAGTGATCACTCATCAGGAAAGGTCAACTGATGCAGACAGGCTCAGAGGTCCCATAGGCGATGTAAAAGTGGCTCAAGGAAAATAACACCTTTTTGATCTGTGGAGACTTTGAACGCCATTCACAGCTTTCTACACTTACTGCCTATACATATCTCAGCAAAAGGCCTGTGTTTAAGTAATCTGGCCACTCCATTCAAAAGAAGCATGGAAACTTCAAATACATTTTGTGGTTTCAATTTCAGTGTAGAAACAGTAACTAAATATTCTTTTTTCAGATTTTTTTGACATTGGTCCACATACTTTTAGTGCAGCAACGGCCGTAGATGTAGTGGAGAAAGCCTGGGGAGTTTCTCTCCTTCACAAAGGGAAAAACTATCATCCAAGATTTGTCAAAGGTCACAGAGAAGCAAATTAAAAGAACCCCATCAGCAAGAGAGGCAGGCCACAGCAAAATGTTACAGCAGGTAGGGGTCACAGTGCTAAACACAGCAGGTCAGCCTTCAACAGGAAATGCCATTACCAGGGTAGCAGACCCCAATTAAACCCCAGGAAATGGAAACAAACAGATATGAGCAGACTGTCTGCTGCAAGATGTCAAGCTGTCAGCATAAGAGCCAGACTACAAGAATTAATCTGGAGACTTGAACATGAAATCTCCAAAGCAAACTTCAACAGCTGACCCTTCAGACAAACCATCTGCTTCTGCCATATCCAGTGTGCCTGGAGGAGGAGATCTGAACACAAGCTCTTAAGAGAACCAGCACATTTAAAACACATATACAATGAGCTGAAGTGCTGCAGTGAACATGCTGTCTAACCGTATAAAGTGCTACTGAGCTGAGTTATCTTTGTCTTTTTTTAAGCCTTTTCTTTAATTTGTACTCAACTGAGTCTGCGATTTTATGATGGTCGGTCAACACTGTACATGCGTATTGGAACACGTGTAACTAAATGAACATTAAATATCTAATTTAATAGATATTATTTCATAAAATAATTATCTTTAATGCTTATTTCAATATCCTTTTTACACTATATAATACTCAAATATTATATTATGGAATTTTATTGTAGAAAGAAAAGACATACCAGTGCCTATTTTAGAAGAGCTTATTTTCTGAAAATGAATTAAAATGACTACAAACATACTCATGGACCATTTTCAGTTTTGTGCAGCTAGAAGTGCATCCCTAAGCCTTTCAAGCTTTTAAATATTCAGTCAATTTAATCGATAATTAAATGCGACAAGCAACTCTCCATTACGATGACCTATTTTCTAATCAGACACAGGTCACATTACAATATAAATTACTTTAAACTGGCCAGAACCAGAACACCAGCTCTCAAGGCAATTCAGCATTATATTTCAGAAAGTTTACAGATTAAAAAAAATGCCCTAAAGAGAGTTTTAGTATAGACCTATTTAAGTTTAAGTTACACTTAATATTTTAAAACATTTTTTTTTCTCTTATAGCTTTAAATTATACATTTTGCTAAAAATAATAAGAATGGATAAGCATTTTAAGAATATTATATTTACCTGGACCTACATGCATGGTACTATAATTAAGAATAGTTGAATAGCTATAGATTAAAGTACAAGGCTGTTTAAAGCTAAATACATATTCTTTAATCTTCTTTTAATAGAAAAAGGACAAGAAAAAACTAGAATGAACATGTTAGTGCCTTGGGCTTAGAAACATATAGGGATCTCTTATTCTACAGGCACAAAGAAACATGAGTATTAAGAACAGAGGAAAACTCGCACTTGTGTGCAAAAAAAAAGTCTCCCAGTAAAAATCACAAAGATTCAAGCAGGCTGACAAAAGCCAAATGTGCACAGACGAGAAGAAACACAGTGTATAAGCCCATAAAAGACTCAGGGCACACAAAGTGGGCACAACAGACCCAGTCCCCAACACAGCACAGCACAGCACAATACAGTGCAAACTGTCTGTCTGCACCACAAATCTCTTTCTCCAGATGATCACAATAACTAGTGACGCATCATATGGCGTCACCTCCTTGTGGTCATATTCACCTAACCTTCACTGATTGGCTCCTGGAAGAGGTTCTGGGTCTGACCCAGCTTGCATGGGTATCTTTGGGTGGCTCATGCACTGGAATTAAACTCCTTTCTTACTGTGTCAATTTCATAAATTTCGCTGGCCACTGATCACCATCATTTTTTTTTTGTGTGAAGAATCACTTACTCTTCACTTACTCTTTGGAACTTAAAGCATTTGTGGTACTTAAAGAAAAATTAATTACATTTTCAGATCAATGCCAAATTTATGATAGCAGTGAGATTAACTGAAAACATGATGTTTCTGCCAAACAACTTGCTTAACTAAGAAAATTCACTGTAAAAAACAAATACAACATTTAGCGTAATAAAAAAAAATGCTATTTGACATGCTAGGAATAATCTGTTGCTTTAACACTTTGCTATCAAACAGTATTATCGACAATATAATAAAACACTAAAGTCTACGTGTCCCCTCCTTCTGAGCCATCTGACTGGTTAGTTTGGCTTTGATGATTGAACAAAAGAGGAACTGCAAGTGTGAAAGACAGGAGGGGAGAAAATATGGACAGATTCTGGGAAGCAGGCTTTATGGGAAGGCACTTGAGATAAGGAGCACCAGTGAAGAAACTTTCACACATATGCAAATAGAGACGAAAGCAGCTAAAAGTGCACATAGTGTAAAAGATAGCAAATATTTTTGAATTATTCCATTACTTGTAGCGACATTAGTTTAATATAAAGAACATGGAAAATTAAGTATATTTGTCTGAATTCTGTGTCTGATTTAGGAAAATGATGCTAGTCTGGGAATACTTTTTCTTTCTTTAGGAAGAAAAGAGTAAAAAAAGTGTTACAGGATTTACCCGTAGACATCAACAACTTGGGGAAATGACTAGAGAATCAAAAATGTTCCATAAAAAAATGTATTTAGGAAAAGGACAAAGTTATTAAGTGTATAAAATATAAAAAAAAATTTCAGCTTCTGGTAGGAAGAACAAACAAAGGAAAAAGTCTGAGTATAATGTAAAAAGAGCTATGTGTCACATTCCATTGTTTTAGTAAACAGAGTTCAGATGTGTTCAATTTTTGTGTTTTGTTTTTGGTTTATATTATTTTTTCCTGGCTAGTGATCTTCCATTGTTTTGATGAATTCAAAATGGAGACTGGAATGTGCAATACGTAGGGCATTGCACATAATAGCTGTACTGTCTCAGGCAGATCCAGTAAGATTTTAATGAAAAGGATCAGGAGATGTGATGTAGTTTTTAAATCAATCTGAATTCACTGCCCAAAAAAGTCAAACAAAGTCAAAATTGTACAACATTTTCATTTACTGATGTGCTAGAATCAGATTTCTCTAGACCCAAACTCTGTATACTGAAGTCCACAAAACTCTACAGGAAGGCACAAATAATTAATGAAAAAGCAGCAGAGTAATTCATTTCCCTTACAAGAGGAGGCCTACAGTCATACTAAGATCATGAGCTCTTCTGAGCTTGAACATGACATGTTTTTTTTAAAGGCCTGTGTGTATACTTTTGTACATGCCATTTTGGCACTTTATTTCTTATATGCACCTATTTTTTGTTTGTTTGTTTTGTTTCAGCAGTGATTTTCTGATGTACATTAGGATTATTTGTCTTAGACACTTGTATACACTGACCATGGACAGTCTGTCTACCAGCTAATTAAAGTGTTTCTGTTTTGGGGATTCTAAACTTGTTTTTTTTGTTCTTTTTCATTACTAATCTTACTTTTTGTGATGGATGCATAAAATATGTTAAAAAGATATTACTGGAATATGTTGCCATGAGGTTGGCATCTCTTATTTACATGCACATCCATGTGTCACATCATATGCAAACTTTTTATACATCCATTTAGCAAGCACTACATTCTTGCTGGCGCTTTATCTGTAGGTAGAAGACATGTCTTCTTCATAAAACAAAGTATCAGAGTAGAAGCACTGTGAAAAATCCAGTTTTGAGCCTTTGTGTATATTTGCTAATTGGCTTTTGTTCTAGTTGACTTAACTGTCTGCAATACAGCCTGTTTTTTATTTATTTAATTATTTATTTTTCATTCCTGAAAGCAATCTGTGTAAGATTGAGCAGTAGCATGTCTGCGTCTTCCGAGATCAATCACTTTATGCTGAACGATGGATTTCTAGTTCTGTTGCCCCTACCCTGTCTCACTTCAGATGTAGCTGTTGTGTCTCCATCCAGCTGGCCAAATTCCTAGACATTTGTGTTTCACTTTTGTTTGTGAGACTACCAGATTCACAAATCTCTGGCAGCTGTTTCATTTGTGCTTGACTGCAGACCTGGGTAATTCATTAGTGTAGGAGTCGGCTTCTTTGCCTCAATCTTTTGAATGTGTTGTCCACTTATTGGCACAATGCCTCATGCTGGTTTGTAAATGTGAAGGCAGGCTAGATGTCTTGTTTTTTAAGCAAGTGGCAGCTGTTTCTGACTATGGTTTTTGCATCTCATCTGACTGAAATACTTAGAAATATTCACATTCATTTTATTTATCTTGTTTATTTTTTTTACAGATGGTCAGTTTTGTTGATCTTAATTGAGCTGAAAGCTTTCTGGCTACAACCTCTGCATTGACTCTGTGACAGTCAGATAGCAGAGGAGAAATGACCCCTTAACTACCAGGAAGATGTAATTGTATCTTAAAGTGATATATTAGTTATTGTTCAAATGGAATTGTCTAGGGGGAGTTTGTGTGTTTATGATGTGCCCTGCATGGTGGCATTTTAAAAGTTAAGGAATTTGAACTGTTGACCGTAGACCCTGACTAGTAAGCTAACATGGGAGAATTGGGATGGTGAACAGTGAGGGGGGAGAGAGAGAGAGACAGCAATCGCTATTCATGTCATTTAATATCCAGGCATTTATTATGTAATTTCAGCAGTTGTAATGTAAAATATCAAGTAGTATAATAATTTAAAAATGGAATATTTTCCTTATTTATTAAGAAACATAAATTCTGAAATATTGAGGCAGTATTATTGCCATTCTTTATGTAATGTTTTTAACAAAATTAAAATAAAGGAATTGTTTGTTTATGAAATCCTCCCTGTTCATTGTATTAATTTACACTTTGCACTGAAATAAAACATTTTACCATGATGAGACTTAAGGGAAGGTGAGTTTGGGGGCCTCAGGCAAAAAACTCCACTGAGCACTCTGAGTCCCTAGAGTCTCCTCTACTCAAATACAGAAACTGATCATTTGAAAAATCTTTCAGTTTTGTAAGCCAGCTCATTACAGCTCCTAAGTAGGATTTTGAAACAAAAAGAAAAATGGCTTCACATTTCTGTTGAATTTCAGCCAGAGCCGGCATCTATTTAGATCCCAGTTTTATGTCTATTTTGCTCATCATTGATGTTAACATTGTTGATTATTCAGTTTCTTTATTTTTTTATACAGGTAACAGTAGACCTTTTGTTATGTGCCATATGTTTTGTAGATGGACCACAAAAAGGCAGGACAATGGGACTGCCCTCATCCCTATAAAGGGGGAGACAACCCACAATCCCTTGCAGTTCATTTTGAATGTGCTTGGGAGGGAATGAGTTATTATAGTTTCTGTGCTCATGGCTATGTCCTGAATTTTTTTGACCATTCTGCTCTGTTTTTTTTACTTTGTTTTCTGGATTCTGTTTTGGGACTTGTTTGCTTGGACTGTCTTTTATTTTCAGGCTACTTCTTTTTGTCACTTCTACTCTATAGGGCTTACTTTTTGTTTATAGCTTTTGTGAAAAATAAATATTTTTATTTATAAAGATTCTGTACTTTTGCCCTGTTACATGCTGGGTTTTGACTGTAAGTGACATCAATGGTCATTTTAAGGAATTTTCTGGACTTGGATAGACTAGAACAAAATTAACACTGGTTATTATATATGCACATAATTGGGATAGCAGACGATTCATGGTGAAAGTTATCTTGCTAATCTACAATATAAACATTCATAAACTCAAATAGTGGGATAATTTAATGTTTTACTGAATCTACCTTAGATAATTGATTATCACATGTCTAAGATGGCCTGATAATCTCATTCTTTATTAAGATCATAAAATACCCCAATGAAGATTTCTGTATCCATATTCAAGATCATATTCTTTCTTTCTTTCACCACACCACACCTATTAATAAATCAAATATATTTTTTTTAAATTGGTAATAACCTGCTTCCCTCTTTCAAACCCTGCCATTATGATGTCATTTTTCTTTTTCAGTATTTCATTACTAAGTCATAATGTTCATGAAGGCCATAGCAAGAAGAATGGAAGAGGTTCTTCCATCCATAATTTCTCAAATTCAAACAGGATTTATTAAAACAATGCAAACACTAGCATACATTTGATACATGTTCAATGTAATATATTTTTCTACAGCTATTGTGATCACTAAAATTATTTATCTTATGATGCAGAAAAACATTTGGATAGAGTCAAATGTAGATTTATAACTACTATACTTAATACATTTAGGTTAGGACCTCACTTGGTGCTTAAACTGTTATATTCTAGTGAGAAGAATCAAGTTGTGCAAGTAATGCAAATGTTTTATATGTTTGTAAAGCACTGAATCTAATTAGTCTGGATTTTATCCTCTGCATCTTGCAAAACATTTTAAATTCTTTGGTTTTCAACAGTCACCATGCTTCTGATGTGTCAATGTTGGTTTGTCTAAGTCTCATTTCCAGTTATCAAATGTGCCTTAAAATTCCCCTAATCAGAGTTCATAAGCCTGAGATTCATCTTGGAAAACTACAGTATATGCAGTGATGTTCTAGGCAGTCCAATATGCAAAGAACTTGGTCATGTTGAATTGCTCATGAAAAATGCATTCAACTGACCCATAACTAATCCTATAGTGTCTACTATTTCACTCTTAAATTACAGTTTGATGCATGGTGACATAAGTTTCATTAAATTAATCACCAGACTTTAAATTGTATTTGAGAGACTTCTTGCTTTTCTGACCTGAAGACATAAAAAGACAAAAAGAGGTCTGAAGCTTCCACAAAACACAAAAAAGCAGGACAGAATCTCCACTAGCTAGCCTCAGACCTGCTTGTCTGGGAAATCTACCTGCAGGCTTCAATCTGTCTAGGTCTAAAGTGGGGAAAACTGGCTTAACAATACAATATTTTTTACGAGCTTTAAGTTTTATTCCGTTGGCCATGCTCTCTTTCTCAGGGGTGGGGGTTGATTTGTTTTCAATCCTATTTTTTGTAAAAATTGATCTATTTGTATGGAATGATTACAATAAAATAAAAAAAAAACCAAACAAACAATATAAATCAAAACGGTCCCAAAGTGCCTCAGAAGGAGGATATACCATAAAGACCTTTGGCTTGTGCTCAAAAGGCAACAAGAATTAGTGATAAAAAAGGGAATATTTTATTGAAGAGCAAAAATGGTCATAAAAGGTGCATAAAAAATAAATGTAGAGATTTGCCAAAGAAAGGCAATGTTCATGCAAGGAAATCCCAAACACTATCCAGAATACGAATCCAATAAACAGAGCAAAAAAAACAAAAAAAATACAAAAAAAAAAAACCCAACTAACTCCAAATACAAGAAACAAAATGCCTTATCTTCTTCCATTAACTTAAAAGAGTAGTTGTTAACACTCCTGTTTCTCTGGCTTAAATAGCCAGAAGGAGACTCAGAGGTAGTGATATCTGGGTGGCCCCGCCTCTTTAGGAACCACCCACAAAGAACAAGAAACATAATGACATTTAAAACAACAGTGGATAGGTAATATACATAATAAAATATGCATAAAAACATGACACATGACTCAAAAACAACAGTAAAATATATACATTTAGACTGATTTTAGCAAAACCAAGGGGCTGGTGGTGGATTTTAGGAGACCCAGTACCCTCCTGGACCCTGTGATTATCAGAGGTGACTGTGTGCAGAGGGTGCAGACATATAAATACCTGGGAGTGCAGCTGGATGATAAATTGGACTGGACTGCCAATACTGATGCTCTGTGCAAGAGAGGACAGAGCCGACTATACTTCCTTAGAAGACTGGCGCCCTTCAACATCTGCAAAAAGATGCTTCAGATATTCTATCAGACGGTTCTACGTGTTGGTGTGCGGGGGAGGCAGCATAAAGAAGAAGGACGCCTCATGCCTGGAAAAACTGGTGAGGAAGGCAGGCTCTATTGTAGGCATGGAGCGGCACAGTTTGACATCCGTGGCAGAGCGACGGGCGCTGAGCAGGCTCCTGTCAATCATGGAGAATTCACTGCATCCACTGAACAGGATCATCTCCAGACAGAGGAGCAGCTTCAGCAATAGACTGCTGTCACTGTCCTGCTCCACTGACAGACTGAGGAGATCGTTCCTCCCCAACACTATGCGACTCTTCAATTCCACCCGGGGGTGCAAACATTAAAAGTTAACATTATACAAAGTTATTGTCTGTTTTACCTGCATTTTTATCACTCTTTAATTTAATATTGTTTTTTTTATTGTTTTTTATCAGTATGCTGCTGCTGGAGTATGTGAATATCCCCTTGGGATTAATAAAGTATCTATCTATCTATCTATCTGATACATAACATCTGCCATAATGGAAATCAGAAAACTATCTCCTGAGTGTGGTATATAAAAGATAATGGTCCTGGTACATACTGAAAGAATGAGAAAGAATCTTCATGGGCAAATTGTTCTCCAGTGTTAGAAATTAATATTATCATGACACTTGATTATGCAGTTTTCAGCATCCATATTAATTTGCCCCTGAAATAAGAAACTTACACTTTAAACACAAAATGGCTAGAAATGTAATTCACACATTTTAGTAAACAGGAGGCAAATTTTTGTCACTTACGCAATCAAAATAATAACCAATACAGGTTCATGCTCCAAAAAAAAAGAAGAAAGAAAAACCAAAATTGAAGTACACAAAATGCAACTTCTGAAGTACATTAGCATTAGCATAATAACATTATAGTAATGAAGGATGTATTTATTGTACTCTAGTAGAAGTTTATTGTTTCTGATTATAACATTGAATGTTAAAGTGCACACACATTAAAACATAGTCACTGGTTAATTAGTACACAGCACTTAATAAAAACCTAGACTAAATGTATCACATAAACAGATGGAAGACATGCTAAATTTAAACACTCAGATATCTATCAGATAAGAACATGCCAAGGGCATTGCAGTCTGTCCAGCTGTTGAAATTATTTCTGTGTTGTTTGTCCTAGAGCTTGAAGTGTTACTGGTTTTTAAGTTGTTTAAGTGCTATTTAAAAAAAAACTGTTATATTTTGTCAAATAACTTTGTAAATATAACTTTAGTGCTGTGTAATTATCTGTTTTTTAAGGTAGCTCAGTCTAATGAACACTAGGCTTTATGTTATTTGTAAGGGATACAGTTAATGCACATAGCATAATTACTGTGTCCCTGCATTGTAATATTTTAGTGGGCACAAAAAGGAATCATCAATCACAATATTCGTTAGCACTCTGATAAAAACAATTACACATTTTTGTTCAGATTTAGCACATATCTTGTTGTGTTAGCTGAATACTTATAGATTAATTAGACTTGCAATGAAACAAACATAGTGATTTACATTATGAATTTAACAAGAAAAAGTTTTAATTTTATCAGGTAAAGACCAACTAATAATTCATACTTACCATAAGTAAACAGTAAATATATAAGTTGTAATTTTATCATAATTCAGTTTCAGTGTGAGACTGTTAAATGTACAGGTATGATTGTGGTGGACTAGCTCCTGGTACAGTGCTTGTAAAACGTATTCACCTTTGGCAGGTTTTTATATTTTATTATTACACAGCTTGTATCACAGTGGATTTAATTTGGATTGTTTCACACTGATCAACAGAAAAAGACTCTAGAATGTCAAAGTGACAACAGATCTCTAAAAAGTGATCTAAATTATTCACCCACTTCAACACAGTATTTGGTACACGCATCTTTGCATGAATGGCCATGTGTTCACAGGCCAAAACAATGCTGTACCTCAAAACAGTACAAGGACACTCTACTGACAACATGTTATTAGGTCTCTATGGGCACGATTGCTTCTTCCAGTTTATTTTTGGAAAGTCAAAAAACAATTTAAGCAGACCTAGGGTGATTAATCATAGAAATGTGGGGTTTTCTGTCAGACAGAGGTGTGAGGATGAGTTCTCATTACCTGATACACTGTCTCAAGATCCATTTACATAGTCTGACATTTCCCACAGGTACATGTCCAGGCCCTTATGGTCCTATCTCTCTATTCCTCTTGCGATTTTTTTTATTGGCATTTCAACTGCTTCTTTAGTAGCAACATTGGACTCCATCTGTTTCAATTCCTCATCAGTATACTCTAGCCGAACAAGCCTAATTTATGTAAATCATTTTTTTAATTCTCTTCTGTCAAAATCAGTCATTGTTTCATTTTTCAAAGTTGTTAATCTGAGCCTAGAATTTTTTTAGGAACATGTGAAGCTTTAGGTTAGCCAATGAGTAAGCAGGACTCCTGACCAATGAATAGCTCAAATATTTTTTTTTTTATTTTGTTGTTTTTTTTTTATATTATTTCCCCTTGGGTAACAAATAAAGTATTATCTATCTATCTGTCTGTTTTGTTGTTAAATCTGTTTTTGTTTTTGTCTTTATTATAATTATGTAACATTTTGTGTTCTGTTTATAAATAAAATACATAAATTATTAAGTTTACTTAGATGTCATCCTTGTCAGCTAATATTTAGAGAAGAGGTCCAGTGTATGGCATTGCCTTTTATGCAAAACTTATTTTTTTTTCTTTCTTCTTCTTTGTCATTTTATGATCCACTTCTTGAATTATTAATAAATTCTTTAAATATTAAAATATCTTTTCTTTGTTTATATTGGGACTATAGACTTTGCAGTTTCCTTTCCTGTTTATTGTTGATATATTTGATCTTTTTGACATTTTTTGACTTTTTCTCCTTTTAGGCCTGTTCCTTTTTGAGTTTAGGGCAAGGCTGTGTCTGGTTTTTGCTTGTTTTTTGAGGCCTGCAGCCAGTGTTGAGCTTTGCTGTGGCAGGAATCATAACAGAGACAAGTCTTCAATTCATAAACACAATGGTTCTTGAGTGCACCTCAGTGTCATTTTATTTTCAGAACAGGTTTATTATTGACCAGACACAAGGCATCTGTTGCTTTGCAGAGACTGGCCACTGCACAGAAAAGACCAAACCCAGCAGTATCAATGACAAGGGCAAGGATTGTAAACAAACAAGACTTGTTGGCTGGTAGGGTTCATTTGAGGACCAAATTATTCTGTCAGCAAGTTGACATCTAAATTTATTGAGCACAAGGAGATAAACATTTGACAGAAAAAGGGGTCAAAAGTAATGATCGTTAAGCCAAAGCATGAGACAAAAATTGTCGCCAAAAACAGAGTAAAAAGGCCAACAATAATAACAAATAATTGTACACTAGACCCCTGCAAAGTTGCGGTTCAGGGTTCGCGGACTCAGTCGTTCACGGATTTTTCCTTAGAACCTAACTATTAATTGTTAGCGGAAAGCACAAATATCCTCCGGAATTTTTTATGGCTGTTTTCGTGGCAACACTGTGCTGTAAAGAAAACAGGAAGCAACCGCTGAGGGAAACGCAGTTTGGGATGGTGAAAGTAGCCAATCAGAGAGCGTTATTGATTTCTCTTTGCTGTTGATTGATTGCTGCCCTGTGACGTGTCTCCAGGGGCCTCATGTATAACGCCATGCGTAGAACTCGCACTATAATATGGCATAAGCACAAAAGCGGGAATGTGCGTACGCACAGAAAAATCCAGATGCATAAATCTGTGCATATGCAAACTTCAGCGTTCTTCCGCTACATAAATCCCGGTCGGCGTAAAAAGTAATGCACGTGCACGTGCCTGCAGTCCCACCCCGTCTCCTCCCAGAATTATGCCTCTTTGAATATGGAAATCAATATAAATAGCCCTTATGCTCAGCCTTCTGTGAAAAGACAATGGGAAAAGCAAGGGGGAAAATAGAAGAATTTCAGCGAATACCAAGTGGAGGCAAAGAAAAACGTACTACAGTAATTCCTCGCTATATCGCGCTTTGACTTTCGCAGCTTCACTCTATCGCGGATTTTATATGTAAGCATATCTAAATATATAACGCAGATTTTTTGCTGCTTCGCGGGTTTCTGAGGACAATGGGTTTTTTTACTTCTGGTACATGCTTCCTCAGTTGGTTTGCCCAGTTGATTTCATACAATGGACGCTATTGGCGGATGGCTGAGAATCTACCCAATCAGAGCACGCAGTTAAGTTCCTGTGTGCTGATTGGCT
This sequence comes from Polypterus bichir lapradei, assembly GCA_026402145.1. Classification (NCBI taxonomy): domain Eukaryota; kingdom Metazoa; phylum Chordata; class Cladistia; order Polypteriformes; family Polypteridae; genus Polypterus; species Polypterus bichir. Next base: position 26,825,441 of record JANRMT010062854.1, on the reverse strand, counting down.
CAGCGACGAAGCGTGAAATTCGATTCTGATGCGTTAACCAGGAAGTCTCGTCACGCTCATTCAGCATCAATATGTTTCGCTGTGTAAAGAGTTAAGTTTTGCGCTCTTTTGTGTTTATCTTTGTGCATAGGCAAGTCCTTTGTTATGGCTCCAAAACGATCTGCTCCTGTTTCAGGGGCCGTGCCCAAGCGCCAACGGAAGATGCTAACAATTGCCGAAAAGGTAAAAATTTTGGATATGCTGAAGAAAGAGAACAGCTACACCGCTGCAGGACGCCATTACAGAATCAATGAGTCCACGATTCTTTTTATTTAAAAAGGAGGAAAAGAATATAAGATCTACGGCCGCAGTGTCCTTTAACCAGGGCACACAACGAGTTGTAAGTGGATGTAATAAGGCTGTATTCCGGATGGAATCTGCTTTAGGGATTTGGATTGAAGACTGCCTGAAGAAGAACAACGGCGGTGCTACACAAACGCCTAAAGAGGCTCCTTTAGAAGAGCTGTAACGCTCTCCTTTGTTGTGCAGTAAAATTAAACTCATTGTTATCGGACAAGTCGTCGTGCCATTGTTGGTGAGTAACCATAATTCATTTTCTATGTACAGTACTTATTACATGTACATAGTTTAGTGTCACTGTACACACATTTTACTTTTTACAATTTTTCTTGCATTGTACGTATTTATTGCTGGTGGCCTGTCTGTCGTAATGGCTGTAACATATGTGATATTGGAGACGCTCAATATCTTTAAAATAATATTTAGGTTTTACTGTATATAAACAGTGTGTTTACATACATAATTTCAATGAATCTTACCTAATATCTAAGAGAATACAAAGGGTTTATGCTGTATACCTCTGCGGGGAATATTTATAAACAGTGTGGGAGAGTTTATAAGGGCTTAAAATATATAAAAATAACCATATGGATATATGGTTTTTACTTTGTGGATTTTCACCTTTCGCAGGGAGTTCTGGAACGCAACCCCCGCGATCGAGGAGGGATTACTGTATTTGTTGGTTTAAACAGTGATATAATCAACAAAAGGAAGTTGATTGAGTGACAGAGTGTCAGAGAAACTCAAAAGCTCAAGTTCACAAAGTTGCACAGTGCCTGAAATAAAAAAGAAGTTGTAAGATCTCAAAGTCGCCGTGAAAAGGCGAGTCGTAGCCCACCGTCTGAGTGTCATATGAAAGCTTATTAGGGTACAGAGAAAAAAAAAGGCACACAGTGGGAAAAAAGCATGAAATGTCAACTTTAATCTCGGAATTTACACTTTAATCATGTAGTTTATTTTGTCATTAAAGTAGAACATCATAAACTTCATCTTAAAATTGTTTAATTTACTAGTTTCTCAAATCCCATCGTAACTAAAGTAGCACATTAAATGCTTTGTTTTGTATTTGATCTTCTATGTGCTCTATATATATGAATCAATACGTGCTCCCGGGCTTCCGGACAGGGCACAGAATCCATTACATTCGTGATATTACAGCTCTCTGAATAATTAAAATACTGAGATGTATACTTGATATGATATTATTTTTATGATGATAAGAGTTAAATCATATTATTAGACATGGGAACACGGTAGCGCAGTGATTGTTCATGTCTCACTCAAGATGCTTGCTGTGACATGCGCAACCTTCTATGAAATACTTTATTGTAGCAGTACTGTCTCTTTCAAACATACTCACCCCTAATTCCTGTCCTTACTTTTCTTTCTCCAAATACCCAATCGCCACACAATCAGCTCTGTAATAGACGTCAAGCCATCTGTAAGCTTAGAACGCCGATTCTTCAAAACTTTTAAGGAACATTGAAATATCTTCATAGCACGTGTTTAATTATTCTATCCATCTTTCCTTCCAGTGTCGCGTCAGCACAAGCAAGAATACAGTGCAAGGCAGGAACAAACTGTGAACGGAGCGCAAGATCCTAGCTAGGGCTGCGGCACTGTGTACTGGCATGTTCAATTATTAACAATATAGATTATTTAAATGAAGTTAAAGTTTTATGTGTATAATATAATAAACATATTTTGCCGCATTTTATCTTAAAATTATATCGTCATCAAATGTAAATATGTGCTTTATAAAGTGGCTCATGTTGTGCAATATTATAACTGTAGTGCAAGTTTACAGTGAGGTGATTGTACTTATAAGTATAAACAGTTCTACACGGAGCACTTGATGACTGATTGAGTGCATTTAGAGTTCTTGGGATGAAACTGTTTCTGCAAGGTCCATACAGGAAAGGCTTTGAAATGTTTGCGGTATGAGTGCAGTTCAATAGACAGCATGGCTGAGGCAGCATGTGCTTGATGCTGTATACCGATAATTCTCTTTCTCAGCTTCTGTAGATCTTTGATTCCCCACTTAGATACAGTGTTATAAATACTCTGAGTATTGTAGTGAGAGTAATATGGAAAAAGATGATCCACTGTGGCAACCCCTAATGGGAGCAGCTGAATGAGGAAGAAGAAGGTGCAGTGAGAGTAACAACGCTAAAGCAGCTATTGTATTTAGAATAGTTTGACCATTCCGTAGACCATTATATTGTTACTGGTTAATTATAATCAGATGCATTAAACTAATAAATAATATGCAGTTAATTTCAGTGTATTCATAAAGCCGCGTCAGGGATGTGGATCTGAAAAAGAAAGGGTAAGCACACTGGAACAGTAGCACTGCTTTGATGCTGGGTGCCACCTGTCTGCAAACCGAGCGGAGAACTTGTGTACGCCAGGGTATGAGGTACCGTGGAAATGTACATGGCTTTACACCAAGTTTAGGTTTTATACATTGTGATTTGAGCGTGGAAACGTGCTTACGCAACATTTTTGTGCGTACGCACCGTTTATACATGAGCCTCCATGTGAGTGGGTTTACCACTGCTGAGGGAAACGTGGTTTGGGATGGTGAAAGTACCCAATCCAAGAGCATTATTCATTTCTCCTTGCTGCTGATTTATTGCTGCCCTGTGATGTGACTCCAGCTGAGTGTCCTCGTGTGTTCCATTTTGTTATTTTTAAATGCACAAGATGTCTCAGAATCGCCCTGCACCTTCTAAGGCTTCTGGCACTGAGCCTAAGTGCCAGAAGAAGTATAAAACACTCCAGGAGAGAGTTGAACTACTGCATTTGCTCCGGGAACTAAAAAGTTATGCTGCAGTAGCACGCCAATATGGCATTAATGAAAGCACCACACGCTACATCAAGAAGAACGATCTGGAGTACCGTATCTGTAAGTTTCTGTGATAGTGCCAAAAAGCTAACGACCGTAAGGAATACAAATATCGTCGGGATGGAATCTGCCTTGGCATTGTGGATCACTGACTGCAGGAAGAAGAACATCCCCTTGGACGGTAACATCATCCATGAGAAAGCACGGAAATTGTATCAGCAGTTCGCCGAAGGAGACAATGTAGCAACTTCCCATCACAATGTTCCTGAAACCTATAAAGAAAAGCCAGCACAAAACCCCATCAGAAGAAGACCCATCCAAAGATACGACTCCTTCTGAAGAAGAGGCACCACCCGAGGAGTTTTAAATCCTCTGCATTGTGCTGCACAGCTACTTCATCATCATCATCAATATCATTCATCATTGGTGAGTACCCATACATTTTACTGTATTTTAATTAAATGAAATTATTATGTATTTACTCTACTAATAACAAAGAAAACGACAGCGCATACCAAAGAAAACGCACTTGCATGAATTACAGTACGTATATCGGTAACATCGGTATTTTACATTCTAGCACCGCGGGAGACACAGCAGTACAGTACTGTACAGTAGATGGGTTTACCTTTACATTCTGTTTTTAGGTAATGTATTAAGGTAAATTTTTAGGTAATGTATTAAACTGAGTTTAAACAAAATTAAAGTGCTTTGGGGGCATACTGTATTTAGGGTTTAAACTATAAAAATAGGCATTTAAAGGCATTTTTTAACCACATCCAAAAGTCATGGTTTTTCACAAATTGCGGGTGCTCTAGGAACGTAACCCCCGCGAGTTTTGGGGTTGTACTGTATAGCATGTTTTCACACAAATAATGTAGCTCAAAGTGCTTTACAAGATGAACAAAAAAATATATAAAAATTACTAATACTAATTAACAAAGAATAAGTTCCGATGGCCAGGGAGGACAGAAAAAAGAAACTCCAAAGGGCTGGAGAAAAAAAAACAAAATCTGTAGGTGTTCCAAGGCCATGAGACCGCCAAGCCTCCACAAGGCATTCTACCTATCATCTCAATCAGCCCTCACATTTTTCAGGCTTCACATGGAAGAATTAGATGATGATGGTCATGTGGACCTCTGGCCTTCAATCCAACAAGGGGACTGAACGGTGTTTTGATCAGGTGGTGGTGGCACAGATCACCACTACAGAAAACCAGACAGAGAACACAAAAAACCCACAAAAAATCAAATCTTATCCAGCAACTGGATAAGAAAGTGACCATGAGACGATTTGTTAAACCATTGCGTCAATTACCTACAAGTCATAACTTTGAGGTCATATTCTTTGAGGACGTGCCCCTGGACATGCGAGATGTTGTCCTAACAATGGGTATCCAGAATGTTAGCGATCATTAAAATACAAAACAGCGGTCAAAACACACCAAAACATTAATTAAGTCATAAAGGAAATGATAAAATGAAAATGTAATACCAGAAATGAAAAAATTGGCTTCAAATTCTAAAACAAGTGTCACATAATACAAATTGTTTGAGAGAAATACATAAAAAATAAGCAAAATCCAAATCATAATACAAACACCAAATGTAAACCCTTTTACTTATTTTTCCCTTTTTTGCCTGCCTTCTTTTTTTTCTATTTGATCATTTAATGAATTATTTAAATATTAATGAGTTTTGAGACCAGAAAATATTTAAGTATTTTGAGGTTTTTGAACTTTAAAAGTATAAGCCATATTTTGGGCTTGTGCTGGCCTGAAAAACCTGTCATTTTGAGTTTGGGGCTAGGTCAACTGGGTTGAGGCTTTTTTCAGTAACCAGACCTAGTACAGGACTGGTATGACTTTTTTAAGTTTGTGGCTTGCACCTATTTTTGCTAGTTTTTATTTCTGCAACACAACTCCTTTTCTGAAAGTACTGCTCTGTCTGAGGGTGCAGACTCTAAAGCTGAAAATAAAGCACTTGACATTATTTTGAACCGAATGTCTTCATTAAATTTCCAAGAAAAAAACAATAGAAAGTATTTCCTTTATTAAAAAAAACAACTTGAAGAATAAGCCTCTTTTCCTGCCAAACAAAGCACCAGCAATACAGTTTTGTCTGTCATCTAGCTTCTACTCAGACTTGCACATGTGAAGTGTATACATTGCCACCAGTGTCACAGCATTGTATGTCATAACTTAAATCAGGAAGCAAAAGGAAAAATGCAAATACATTAAAATCAGTGTGAAATGACTGATAAGAAAACTGCTCTAAAGAACCACAAGCAGATATCCACTCACTCCCTGAATAGAATACAACTGCTGGGAATAAAAGCAGCCAACTGTCTTCATCACTGTGGATCAGTATGCATCTCTGTCTTGAGTCCATCAGTTAGACTACTATATCAATACAACAAACTTAATATGGTCTGGGGCTACTGTCATAATGCACTTATCGCACACACCATATACACAGTGGAAGTTACAATGCTGATTTTTCACTAGCATACTTGTTTTAGGATTGGGCATGGCATTGTGTCACAAAGTCCTGCATGTTTACTTTCTTCTCTACCACTTCTAACACCAGCAGATCACAGTTGATTTCACCAGAGACTACTGAGTTATCCATAAGACTTTCCTTATTTTGGGTATAAGGCAGTGGGGCACAAAATAACATTAAAATTTTTTATCAGTGCTAGGGTCTGTTACTCTTCGCCGGTTTTACTAAATTTATGCTTTCATAAACTATTGAAAGTTAGTCAGCTTGCTTGCTATGTTTTTATATAAATAGGAGAAATGTTACAATATGAATATAAGGATCTCAATATTTATGTATTTATATAGTGCTATTGCTTAAAATATTATCATAATCTACTTTCTTTGTACACATCTATGAACATTTGAGTTGTTCACTTGACATTTTTACAACTTAAAGCTTTCAAGTGAAGTTTAGTGATAGTGTAGTGGTGCAATGTGGGGTCATTTGTACTTTGGATCCTCAGGTTCAGTCTAAGCGCAGTGTGTGAATCTTTGTTTAATAAGTAACCTGTTTTTTCATTTCTTAATAAGATGGGTTCTATGTTGGGTTTTTTTTAAATTCTTCTCAACTTCTTTGCACCATTTTTTTTGCTATGTCTAGCCATGTCCAGATGTTGTCCTGTTTACTCCATTTAAATTGAGCTCCATATAGCTTTTTGGCTCTCTTTAATTGTGTTTGCAAATAATGTGAAAATCGTTTATTTTGATAGCTAGTGCTGTATCTCCGTATGAAACAATTCATTACCCAGTGGACTGATTTTGTTGAACTTATTCTTCAAGGAAATGTGTCAGGACAGTTCAGTTTTCATTGAGATATGTTGAATAGGACATCTTGTACAAAAATTTGAAACTTCAAAATCTCCCACTGAAAAGCACGGGCAAATTTTCAAACTTGTCTGTCAAAATGGAGTATCATTTCATGCAACTTCAATTATGGATTAGTTTATTTTTCAAATGTAAATTGAGAGATGTTACTTAAGCTTATATACTTTGCATAATTTCCTGTTTTACTAGTTCAACAGCCACTTGGATCCCTAGATAGAACTTTATTTTTCCCCAGGAGGAAATTAGGCTTTTTACAAAAGCTCTTCAGATAAATAAATATAAAAAACAAAGAGATAAGTAAATGTATATACACATACACTATGATCTGAGAACACTCAAGATTGACTAGAGATTTAAAAAGAAAACCAAGATATACATTTGGCTTGCTGTTTTAATACCTCTATCTCTGAACACCAAATAATGAAGTCATTGAAACAAGCTGTGAACATATTGTTAATTTATTCTTTTTTTAACAACCTTTATAATGAAAGTAATCATGTTTAAAAAAAATATTGCTCAGTTTCGAGGACTCAGACAGCATTTCTGCAATATATAAAATTATTTTACAGTCCCTCCCTTTCAAAGATCCAAGAGGACAATGGGAAAAAGATCTCTTAATCATATCAGAAAAGGAGTGGAAGGTAGCAATGCAGAGAATTCACTCGAGCTCCATATGCGCAAAGCATACATTATTCAATTCAAAATTATACAGTATATCAAGCACTTCTGTCTCTTTTAAAACTCTCCAAAATGTTTCCAGGGTAACCTGCGAATGCTGCAGTCAAGTCCCAGCCTCACTGGGTCACATGTTTTGGGCCTGCACCAAATTAACATCATTCTTGACAATACTTTTTAAGTGCCTTTCAGACAGCCTTGGTGTCACAATCCCTCCTAATCCATTAACAGCTGTGTTTACTGTTCTTCCAGATGGGCTTAAAGTGGAGAAGGACAAACAAACTGTGATTGCCTTCACTACACTGTTGGCACGCAGACTTATTTTGCAAAACTGGAAGAATCCTAACTCTCCTCTTTTAAGTCAGTGGGTAACTGATGTATTATACTATTTGAAATTGGAAAAATCTAATTCTCAGTTAAAGAGGATCTGTGCAGAACTTTTTCAAAACCTGGCAGGATCTAATCAATACTATTTTAGAATAAGCTCTTAAAGCACTGAGGAAATAGATTCTCTTCCCATTTCTTTTTTTTTTTCTTCTTCTCCATTTATCTTTATCCACCTATTAAACTCTATTAAATGTAGATGATTTGACTAGTGTATGGCAGAGGGCAATGTTAAAGAAACTGGAAATCATCTCAACTGATGACAGTCGTCCATTACATGCAGAACTAAAGTTCAGTAAATCAGGAAGGATAATCGCTTTGAAAACCCACACAAATTGCTCCAGAAACTCCTTTCTTCCTAGTGCCATATGACTTTTCAATAAGAAATATCAGAGATAATGATTAAGTTTTTGATATATATCCTGTAACCTTTTTATTGGGGTAAATATGTATTATCTAACTGCTTTACCTTAACCTTTCTTGTTTCTATTTGACTGTTTTATTTCATTCTGCCTGTTATTAGATGCAACTGAGAAGGCTAATTTCATGTTTTCTTGTGTAAACATGACTAAATAAAGAAACCTTAAATTCATCAATTTATGTATTTATACAAGCTTTTAAGTTTTACTCCGTTGGCCATGCGCTCTTTCTGAGGGGTGGGGGTTGATTTGTTTTCAATCCTATTTTTTGTAAAAATTGATCTATCTGTATGGAATGATTACAATAAAATCAATAAAATAAAAAAAAATGACAGAATATTCTATTTGTGAGGGTGTCTAGCACATTAGAGTGTTGTGCAAAAAGGAACCAAGATATAAATTTGGATTGCTGTTTTAATACCTCTATCTCTGAACACCAAATAATGAAGTCATTGAAACAAACTGTGAACATATTGTTAATTTATTCTTTTTCTATTTTTTAAGCATTCTTATTTTTTTCTATAGGTAAAAATAGCCACTAAAGTACAGAACATATTGTAACTTGTGAATTTATAGATTTTTTGTGAATATACTTGATTACAAATATTTTTATAATTCTTGTATACAGGTGGCAAGTCTATGGTGTGGAAAATAAAACTCAACACTAACAAAAAACTATTTGCTTTTTTTTAGAAAATGTCAAAGATTACTTTCAAAGCTCACATTTTTCCTTAAACTCAATCTGGACCATTAACATCACTTCTACCATACATTTTAAAATCACACAATGTCTGCATCATGGCAATTTGGTGTCTTTTTAAATTTTAGTTACAACCTTTATAATGAAAGTAATCATATTTATAGAATACAAGTCAGCAATGTGAGTGTACAAGATAGGAAATGAGATTCTGAAATGGAATAAAAGCGTCCAAGACTGAAATAACATTCCAGTTTACTTCCTTTTGAAACACTGGCATTGGGCGAGTTCTTAACTTTGCATAAGCCTGTCTCAGCAGGAAACAAGCTCTATTCTAATTCTGAGTTTACTTTCTGCTGCACTTTAGCACCCTTACTCACACACAACACAACTATCATTGAAACTACGATGGAGATCAAAAAAGGAAATTAAAACTTTTAAACAAGCATTCACAATAACACTTTGTGGAGGGTAGGAGCCAATAACCATTATTTTAATACACGAGTGTCTTTGTGGAAGAAAAGCTTTCTTAGACACATGGAGAAATTGCAAACCCCACATGAACATTGATAACACTCAGGATTCAAATGCAACATTGCTAACCTGTATCCATTTCAATTTTCATGTCTGCTGTGTAACCAGATTGCAGTTATGCCCAAAAGAAAACAACAGGTAGTACTTTAAACAGCCTTTGAACCAATTGGGTGCTCCTAGTCTTATTATTGTATTATATATTACCATTATAAAACAATACATTTCTTTAAAGAGAACAAAGAATGTCAAGATGTTTCTAAAAATGCACCTTGCAATGTATTTTAGATGCTTACATGATTTAATATTAATATTAGTATCAAGCAGTATTAAATCAGTGTGTTTTTTCCAATAACTGAAAGTGGTGTTCTTACTACTGTACAGTACATATAAGAAAAGAATAAAACATTATAACATCAGATGAGGCACTTAAATCCACTGTCCACTGTACTGTGTCACACATGTGTGTCTGTGGGTCACCCTGCTGACTAAGCAGTTGCACGATGGGGTTGCCATCAGTATTGTCTATTTCTTTTCCAGCAGCCAGGAGAAGATGCCCAATGAGGGCAATTGACTCCGCCTCTTTCGGTGGAAGCAGCATAAACACAAGATGCCCATAGAAAGTGACATCTCACTCTGGACGTGCCACTTATGAGAGAAGGAGCTCCAAAACAGACTTGATCTAACAAAGATCCCTTGCCGGGGGTATTTCTGTTTCATTATTGCGTCATTATGCACCATTTTCTTTTCAGTAATTAATATTAAATGGGTTGGCTCAGCTGGTGCCCCAGCATTTCTGCGGTCCAATTGTCGTAACTCTCAGAATCACAACTGTAAGTCACCAAGTTAAAGGATTTATGAAGAGGAAGGAATTCAGTTGTCTACATTTCCATATCGTATTTAGCAACAGTATTTATATCTACTACAGTTATGTATTTTATGGTTTTATTTTGTGATGTTGTCAAAGGCACAATTAAATAAAATATATTATTATTATTTTCTACTACCAACATTTACTTTGAACTTTCTCTGTGTGGATATACACCTGAAAAACATACATTATGTTTTCATGCTACAGAATAATATTTTTAAAAATATAAACAGCATTAAACTAATTAAAAAAAAGAATGTCACTGAGCCTTGAATGGGATATGAATTCAAGTCTTTACTGGTAGAAGGTCAAGTGATCGTTTCACCATTTCAAGCTTTCACTCTTGCATTTGGTAGTTTTTCAAACTAGTGCATCTACATTACTGAAAAGGTGCAACTTCATGCAGTATGCTGTGATATTTACAACAATATTAAGAGTTTGGCTGAAACAAAACACTGGAGAAGTACTAATACCTAAAGTGCCAACCTACCACTGTGAAATGAACTATTGTAACTCAAGGAATCACACAGTATAGTATTTTGTTTTCACATTTACTTGTGAGAAGGCTGCACTGAAAAGTTTAATTAACTAGTGTATTAGTGTATTGGTCAGTTGTCATAACACTTTATTGAGTACCACTTACAGGAGAGCTTCACCACTGATGATGTGCTACTTCCTGTGGTAGTAAAATGATATACAGTACAGGCCAAAAGTTTGGACACACCTCCTCATTCAATGTGTTTTCTTTATTTTCATGACCATTTACAGCACTCCATCACTCTCCTTCTTTGTCAAATAGCCCTTACACAGCCTGGAGGTGTGTTTGGGGTCATTGTCCTGTTGAAAACTAAATGATCGTCCAACTAACCTGACTTCTGCACAACACAACTGCTGGTCCCAACCCCATTGATAAAGCAAGAAATTCCACTAAATAACCCTGATAAGGCACACCTGTGAAGTGAAAACCATTTCAGGTGACTACCTGTTGAAGCTCATCGAGGGAATGCCAAGAGTGTGCAAAGCAGTAATCAGAGCAAAGGGTGGCTATTTTGAAGAAACTAGAATATAAAACATGTTTTCAGTTATTTCACCTTTTTTGTTAAGTACATAACTCCACATGTGTTCATTCATAGTTTTGATGCCTTCAGTCATGAAAATAAAGAAAACACATTGAATGAGGAGATGTGTCCAAACTTTTGGCCTGTACTGTATACAGAATATCTTTTATGCAAGTTTCAGGGAAAGTAGCTTGCACTTAAACTTTATGGAAAGCCAATGATAATCACATAGGCCCTTCTATGTAGCACATTATGGCAATCCACATATATATTTTTAGAAACAACTACTCCTAGGCTTCCACTGCAGTCCAAAAATATTCTTTTGCTTTCATTTTATTACTAGTGAGTTGGCTCAGGAGACGAAAGGCAAATATTGCCATTCACTCGGTCTCTGCATACATCTTTTAAAAATGATTTACTATGGCAGGATACCAGGTTTTACTTTTATGAAGAAATAACTGCTTTCAGTTCATTTACTGTAATAGTATTCTTGCTGATGAGAACACATCATGCATATGTCAATATCCTAGTCAGTGGAATCCTAAAAAGTATAGTAATCTGTCACTAGAAAAGTGTTCAATTACAAAGATTGTGGGGATTTTAAAAGACTTAAATTTCCGTCTAATAAGAGTTGCTATAGAAGACAGGAACAAAAATTTGGACCACATGAAACAGAAGATATGATTGACTTTGGTAAGATAAAAGACAAATATAAATGCCTTTGTGTACTTCATCTTCATTAAATTTCAAAGGAGCTCCTTAAAGTGTGCTGTCTAGCTTTATCCCATTCAAAGTACATAAATACTGCAGTGTTCTAATTAAAACATTAATTCACCCGGCTATTATACTGTTCAGAGTCACTATATTTTTTCTTTGAAAGTCACCAAAGTTCTTCTCAGAAGTGTCTTATTGATATTGTAACAATTGCATATGTTTGCATTCAGTACCTAAACATTCTGTTCATAAAAACCTGCAAGTCAAAATATAGAAGATATAATAGTAATCTTAGATTTAATATACTGGCAACCTTTAGGTAAATGGATGTGCCTGTAAATGTGAATGAATACAATTGCTAAGATCAATCAAAACATAACTTACATAAATAGCTAAAGGGAATGGAAAACATGAAGTTTCATTTCAGGAAAAGAATTAACGTTAGGTTGTATTGAATTTTTCTTTTAAATTCAATGTCATTTTCATGTTCAGTGTCATTTGGCACTTTCTTATACAACTAGTTCAAAACCCTGGAGGGCACATACTGTACAGTGGATTTCTGCACACTTTATTATGTTGTAGATTTAATTCTAAATGATAAAATTTGCTCTAACCCATAGTAACAAAGTGAAAACAAGTTTTCAAAAAGCTTTGCAAGTTTTATTATAAATCAAAAACTGAAATGTTTAAGTACTCTTTGCTGTAGCACTCCATATTGTGGTCAGGTATATCCTGTTGGCTTTATTTACCTTTGAGATGTGACTAAAAGTGGACTGCAGTCCACCTATGGCAACCTAAATCAATTGGGACAAAGTTAAGAAAGGCACAAACCTGTGTAGATAAGGTCTTATAATTCTCACTGTTTGTCCAAGGAACTCCCTGTAAACCACCATGATAAAGTTGTGGTGAGGCACAGATCAAAGAAACTTTATAAATCCATTTCTAAAGCTTTGAGTTTTCCCAGAGGCACAGTGGCCTCAAAACTTGTGAAATTGTTGAAGTTTGCATCAACTAGGAAACTTCCTAGAGTTGACTGAGCAGTAAAGTAACTGAGCAAGAAGGGCCTTGGTCAGAGAGGCAACAATGGCCAATCTAACAAAGTTTCTGGAGTCCTTTGTTAAAACAGAGAATCTGTTGGAAGGACAACCATCTCAGCAACAGCATTTGAAGGAGTCTAACAGCGTGAAAAAAAGATTCTCTGTTCTGATGAGACAAAAACTCTCAAGGCCGAACTTTAAGCATTATATTTCTAGAAGACCAAGCACTGCTTATCACCTTACCATCCTTACAGTGAAGCTTTGTGATAGCAGTTTCATGCTGTCAGGGTACTTCTCAGTGGCAGAGACTGGGAGACTAGTCAGTATTGAGGGTGGGATGACTAACCCAACTACAGAGAAGAAAACCTGCTCCAGAGGGCATGCAGGCAGTGGCAACAGTTCACCTTTCAACATGATAATGACCCAAGCATCCAGCCAAGAAAATGCAGGAGTGATTTCAGGACAAGTCTAAATGATTGTCCTTGAGTGGCCCAGGCAAAACTCATAGAACATCTGTGGAGAAACCTGAAGATGGAGGTTTACAGGCATTTCACATCCAGACTAATGGAGAGAGTGAGGCTTTGCCAGGAAGAATGGGACAAACCGCCCAATTCCAGGTGTGCAGAACTCAAAGCTGTAATTGCTTCCAACAGGGCTTCTGCAAAGTACTGAATTAAGGGTGTGAATAGTTATTACATATGAATACAGAATGAGATACTTCAGTTTTTGATTTTTAATAAATTTGCATACATAATACCAGAGTAACTTCTAGCCATCCATTTTCAAATATAATGAATTTACTGCTTTGCTTAGAAAAAGTATTATATATATTTATTACTATTGATTTGTCTCATTGTAACAATAGCATACCAACAATAAAAAAATATTTTTCAAAATATGTAGCATTGTATTATAATCACAACTAACACTAAATTTAATTAATTTGATGAAAAATCGGTCATACCTACCCTAGGGTGTACTTTTTTTTTTTTTAAAGAAGCATATTATTCTCTTTGATGAGCCAACCTCCTGTGTTTTGCCTGTCATGATTTCATCTGTTGGTAAGACTCCATCTGTAAAAATGTATGACAGTTGTGCCAAAGGGTAACATATGTGCCAGTAGTACACAGATGTGAGGGTCTTTCAGTTGAAGCATGGCACATGCTCACTTGTCAGCCATCACTTGCTTGACAAAATGCCAACCTAACAGCAAACAAACATGTTGAGAGATGACATATGTTTTTTTTTTCTTCTGGTATTCATGAGAAGATGTTATTGTTTAATTGTATATTTTATTGAAGTTAGAGTGCACATGGAAAGAATCATAATTGTAACTGGAATTTTTGACCATACCTCCTCAAAATGTTCAGTGTAAGTTTTCCACTTGACAGTTCTTTATTCTGATTAATTACTAAAATTGTCTTGTACGTTATATTTAAGGGTATTTCCTGTCTTACAGTGGAAACTGAGTCACAGTAGCTTGATCTGATTTCACTACAAACCACATGAACACTTGTAAAATATCACACTGTATCTGTGTTCCGTTGTTTTTGTGTCTTGTTTTGTATCTTGTTTCTGTCATCTGTACCGTGCACAACCTTCCCACACAATGACATCACACGTGTGGTCTCCAGCTCCACTCTACTTTCCGGGCTTTGTGTGCCTACTGATGAAGTGAAGAGAGAGCTGGGAAAACTCTGCATAAATAAGGCTTCAGGCCAGATGGAATGAGCTCCAGGGTGCTGAAAACATGTGCCCGCCTACATCACACCTGTTATCCCTTTCCTTGAAATTGCAGAAGGTTACCCAGCTATGGAAAATGTCCTATGTTGTTCCATTGCCAACGAAAGGGCATTCTAGATATCCAGAGTACTTCAGACCAGATGCACTTCATACATCATGAAGACCTTTGAGAGATTGGTCCTGAAACAGCTAAGACCCCTGGTTTCAGAACATCTGGATCCTCTACAGTTTGCCTCAAATGCATATAGGTTTGAAGGATGCTCTCATCTACATGCTCCACAGAGCCTGCTCACACTTGGACAACACCAGCTCCATAGTAAGAATTATGTCCTTTGATTTTTCCAGTGCCTTTAACACCATTCTGCCTCATTGGCTGGGTGAAAAGCTTAAGGCATTGAATCCTGATGCCCGCACAATCTCCTGGATTGTGGACTACCTGACCAACAGTCAGCAGTGTGGGAGACTGAGGGACTGTGTGTCAGAAATGAGGGTGTGCAATACTGGGGCACTTCACGGGAACGGTCCTGTCTCCCTTCCTGTTCACCCTCTACACAACAGACATCCAGCACAATACCAGCAATTGCTATCTACAGAAATTTTCAGATGACTTGTTCATCATAGGCTGCTTTGATAATGGAGACAAGTCAGCATACAGGAAGGTTGTGGATGACTTCATCTTGTGGTGCAGGGACAACAATTTGCAACTCAACATCAGCAAGACAAAAGAGCTGGCGGTGAACTTTAGGTACGCCAAGGAGTCTCTGAGACCTGTTACTATCCAAGAGGAGGATGTGGAAGCGGTGCAGAGCTACATATAAACAACAAACTAGATTGGTATGACAACACAGTGGCTCTATATAAGAAGGGTTAGAGCAGACTGTACTTGCTAAGGAGACTCAGGTCTTTTGTTGTATGCAGCAAGGTACAGGAAATGTTCTACCAGCCCATAGTAGCCAGTGTGCTGTTCTACGCTGTGGTCTCCTGGGGAAGCAACTTGAGCTCAAAAGAAGCAAAATGCCTGAACAACCTTATCAGGAAAGCCTGCTCCGTCACAATTCAACCCTGGACATACTGGAAGCTGTTGTACAAAAGAAGATGGTGGCAAAATTGGATGCCATCATGAAAAATATCCTCCATCCCTTCCAGGAGGTGCTTTCTTGGAGCATTTTTAGCAACGGGATCATTCCGCTACGGTGTGCTAAGAACCACCTCGGAAGGTCTTTTCTAACCACTGCTATTAGGCATTTCAATGCTTCCTCCAGGGGAACTCGTTAAGTTTATTTTGAAATACCATTTTGACATATCTATTTATGTATTTATTTATTTAATTATTGATTGATTGATTGGCTATTATGTGTTCTTGTTTTTATGTTTCTTTTGCTATATGTATCTGAATTTTCCCTTGGGAATAACAAAGTTTATCTAATCTAATCCAGTCTAGCCATAATATTTTAAGGTCAGTAAATGTGAAATTGTGGTTAATAAATATGAAATTGCACTGTATAGCTTAGACATTTTAAAATACCTACCTATATACTGTATTTACTTGTTTGTATTGTATATGCTGACAGTAGACAATATGAAATAGCTGTGTGAGTTAGCATTCACATCTGTACAGCATTTGTCGTTGTGTTATATCTGGCATAGTTATGGTACTGAACATGAATGTCACTGCCGAGGTAAGTAAAACTCTCAACAAGGTCAATACTCTCACCGTAGACAGACACATTGCTGATGGCTGTACCCATATGACAAACTAAAGCTCAGTAAGTAGATAATAGCTGTTTTAGATGTTTGTGAGTCAAAAGTTCTAAACAAATATAAAAATTCTAGTAAATCAGATTCAATATTTGATTATTTTTAGGCTGTACCAAAGACATAGCAGAAATTAAAATGCTCTCATTTGGCTCTGCCTGTGCATTTTATGCTTTTTTGTCACACCTTGATTCCTTACACTCTCTTAAAAAGGTACTTAAATACCTGTATAGACTTACAATTTGCAGAAAACATTTTCAGGAAATATCTAGAAAATGATACGCTCCAAAGAGATTGCTACCACAAGTAACACTGTTTTCATCCAAGTAAAAAATAAAAATAACCCAAAACAAACCAAAAGACAATATAAATTGCATAAAATAAACAAATCCATAAACATTATTTAAATATTTATCAAAGGGTAGTAATGAACTTTAAAATAAAAAATGTGGTTAAAAAAGAAAAACACTGGACACTGAAAATGAGGATAAAAAAACAACCTTTTACAGCAATCCCTCAGTTAAAAAAAAAGTAAAAAGAATTTAAAAGGCCTCTGAGATCCACAAGGAGAAATTATCAGAAAAGACCTGCAAATAACAAATCATCTAAATAAATATTTCAGGCAAGTACACATTTACAAAACAAGGAAAATGGAATGCCTCAGGCAGAAATAAAAATGAGCTCTGTGTTTAAAGATTTTAAAACAGAAAAGTCAGATAAGCTTCGGGCACTTACAAAACCCCCAAGCCCAATGGGATTTTATCAGTGATGCCGAAAGAAATAAAAGACATTATTTATAAAACCTTTAGGAAGCATATTCCAGCAGTCACTTCTGAGTGAACAAGTACCTGATGATTGGAAAATTGCCAATGAAACAAAATGAATTCTAGTAATTTTAAATCAAATTTTATCAAAAATCAGAAGACTACATGTAAAAAAATACTATACTAAGTAACAGCCAGCATCCTTTCTACTTTACTTTTTTGAACAGGCACCATCAATAGTAGGCAAAAGCCAAGTAATATAACATAATTTACTTATGTTTTTAAAAAGCTTGATACTGTTAACACCAAAATTTGATAAATAGCAAATATATAAGCAACAGGAACAAAAACAATGCAAAACAACAAGAGTAATCATGAAAAACAGGCAAACAAGCTGATTCTATGTATTAACATGAGATAAAAAATGCTTATCTAGAGGAAACAATCTTTGTGCAAGTATTTTGTGGTTTACCCAAATGTTTCTAGACAATTCACTGAAGTATATACAGTGTTACATTAGATTATAAAAAGTGTTGAATATTTCTTTATTAGGGGATGCAGTAGCCTGTAATATGTTAGTGAAACAGCACACAATTTTTTGTAAGCAAGTCTGATCACCACATTACAAAACAGAAATAGTAGCACAAGAATCTTTGCAGAGAAATGAACAGGTTACCTGGGATGGGTGTCATCCATGCATTCTGGTATTCAATAATATTCGATGTGGACTTTAGTCTTGACACATTATAAACTTCATGTCAAAATTTTGTAATTACTACTATAATGTGAAAAAGTTACTGTTTTAGGTATTCTTGCCTCACATTTCCTGCCTGCCATCCTATACTTACAAAGATCGTTGTAGACACGGAACAAACATGAAATGCATGTGTTACAAATAACAATATATTATTTACCCTATGCAATTCCAGGCACCTCACACACAGAAAAAAAGCCTTGAGCTGGGAGAACTTTTTACCTGAGTTGAGCTGCGGCGGTGAGTGGGATAGCAGTCTGCTTGCTGCTTATGCTGATTGACACATTTGCAAATCAAAAGATGCTAATGGAGAGGTGCAAAGGAATTTAAGGGGGCCCAGGATTACGAGTTTTTTCGTAGGCTTGAGGGATTCTAGTGTTAAGATATTCTCAAGATGCACGTGTGTGATAATGGAAAGTCGTGGCTGTGAAGTTGAGAACAAATGGTAATGTGATCATTTTCATACATTAGCTGTTTGATGTTCATTGACTGTGTCTTAATCTATACCTTTTTAAGAAGGCACTTTGCTGGTAAATTACAATGACTGACTGCACATGAGAAATGCATTCAGAGAATGACTGACATTTCCATTTTTAGTACTGGTCTATTTCAATCACCCACTTTTTGATGTTTCACTCTATCACTTTTTGATGTGTATTTCATATAATTGGTTTTTTTTGATAATTTCAAGTAATTACAATCTATATCTTTTGTTTTTTATTCAATACACTAGCAAAATACCCGCGCTTCGCAGCGGCGAAGTACTGCCTTAAAATTTTTATTAAGAAGACAATTAAACCTTTTTAAAACTGAGGGAAAATATACCAATAATTATTTGTTAAGGATCTCTTTGTATGCCACGTTGTCAGTTCGGCCCTTCAGTTGTAATATGACCAAGCTGTAGCTGTGTGCTGAGCTTACTCTTGAGCATGCAACGTACAGTTGGCCATGTGAACAGTAATCTTGTTTCAAATCTCACAGCTTGGATGGCTGCTGTCATAATCGGTTTGAGTTTAATGGTTTCTTTCAATTACGACAGTATTTTTAGGACTTGTGTTGAAGAGACATTCGGCATCTGTCAAGCGTTGTAAGTATACAACCAGTTTGATTGATAACTTCACATCCAGCTTTTGAGAGTTTAAACATTTCTAAACATCAAAGTGTCCACTACTGAAATCGTCACCTGTGAATCTAAGATGTTTAAGAGGCATTGGCGGTTGTCCAAAGGTGTAAAATATTTGGCCATTTTGTTACACTTAAGCATTTCACTCTTCTAGTGCTCCTGTGTAGTATAATTATCTCCAGTACCGTCATCAGTCCACACCTTGAACCTGTCCCAGTCATTCAATACATAAGACACAATGTTTCTCCGGATATCAAGAGTGAGCCTGATATGGCCGTGCAATATGTAACAAAGAGAATGGAAAAGGCAGGTGCCATCTTCGGGCATGGAAACCACAGGGTAGGTGACAGTTCTTTGATCGATGGTGATCACCTCGATAGACATGTTAATGGGGGTACGGTTGGAATGATAAAGGAAATGGGTACCTGAACAATGTAAAGTAAGTCTAAAATACCTACACAATAACTATAATCGTAATAAATGAACAATAAAACAGCGGAGAAGCCGTGGATTAAATAAAAAGGCTGTAGTTATCAGCAGGGAGACGTGAATACCGTGGCGAAGCAAGGAAGGGAATGTAGAGACTGGAGCGACAGACGGCCTTATATAGGCAGGCAGCCAACAACGTGGGAGGCGTTGGGATGGGGGACCCAACGCCGCCTCACATGGTGACCGAGCTGCAGGCTATGGACGTATATATGTACGTAAGTAGGATTCAGTTAGGGTTGGGAACCCGTGTACCAAATTTCTTGAAGATGGGCCCATAAATAACAAAGACCGTTGAAAAGTTCAATATGACGGCCGACAGTGGCATCATATCACAGAAATAAGTACCAAATTTCAGCCTTCTACCTACACGGGAAGTTGGAGAATTAGTGACATTGGAAAGTTCAATATGGCAGCTGACAATGGCGTCACACCACCGAAATAAGTATATACATTGGTTTCGGTTAACGCAGGGAAGCCGCCTACCAAATTTCGTTAAGATGGGGCCATGAATAAGAAAGTTCAAGATGGCGGACGCTGTTGATTGTTATGACCATTACGCGTAGAATTTCAAAATGAAACCTGCTTAACTTTTGTAAGTAAGCTGTAAGGAATGACCCTGCCAAATTTCAGCCTTCTACCTACACAGGAAGTTGGAGAATTAGTGATGTTTGGAAAATTCAATATGGCGGCCGACAGTGGTGTCATACCACCGAAATAAGTACGTACATCAGTTTTGGTTAACATAGGGAAGCCACCTACCAAATTTCTTGAAGATGGGGTTAGCCTTCTACCTACACGGGAAGTTGGAAAATTAGTGACGTTGGAAAGTTCAATATGGTGGCCGACAGTGGCGTCATACCATCGAAATAAGTACGTACATTGGTTTCGGTTAGCACAGGGAAGCCACCTACCAAATTTCGTGAAGATGGGGCCATAAATAAGAAAGTTGAACATGGCGGACGTTGTTGACCGTTATGACCGTTATGTGTAGAATTTCGAAATGAAACCTGCTTAACTTTTGTAAGTAAGCTGTAAGGAATGAGCCTGCCAAATTTCAGCGTTCTACCTACACGGGAAGTTGGAAAATTAGTGACGTTGGAAAGTTCAATATGGCGGCCGACAGTGGCGTCATACCATCGAAATAAGTACAAACATCGGTTTCGGTTACCGCAGGGAAGCCGCCTACCAAATTTCGTGAAGATGGTGCCATAAATAAGAAAGTTCAACATGGCGGACGTTGTCGACCATTATCGACCGTTATGACCGTTACGTGTAGAATTTCGAAATGAAACCTGCTTAACTTTTGTAAGTGAGCTGTAAGGAATAAGCCTGCCAAATTTCAGCCTTCTATCTACACGGGAAGTTGGAGAATTAGTGATGAGTCAGTGAGTGAGTGAGTGAGTGAGTGAGTGAGTGAGGGCTTTGCCTTTTATTAGTATAGATTCATTTTAGTTGTTAGTTTCATTTTTTGCTGCAATGGGAATCTTCTTTTTCAATTTGCTTTGCTTTGGCTGTTCCATTGGACATATTAGACATGAATAACTATATCAAGACCAGATGGCACCTGACAGCAAATCAATAAGGATCACTAATGTACACTGGCCGATCAAGCCAAACCCACAATCCTAGAGAGGGTCCACATACAGTAGTGGCCCTTGTAAAAAGAATATTACTTATATACTTAATTATTTTCAACATTTCCCTTGTTTGCATGTGATTTAATATGATTAAAAGATATAAATAATTACAAATAAAGCTGAACTCTATTAGACACATGAACACAACAAAGTAAAAAAAAATCAACAGTTAGATTCTTCTGCCTTTGACTTATGGTGACCTTCATGTTCCTTTACTTGCACTTCACAGTTCCTTTTGAAGTCTCTCCAATAAACTGTCATAAAGCTACCAGAACAGACAATGACTATAATTGGGCTTTTGACAATGATAAGTTATATCTACTGTTCCTGTCAATAGAATTTTACTTGTGAAATGAAGCTGTGTTCACATCCTAATGTGCATACCATATATGAAACTTCTCTGTGTGCAAAATTGACTACATTAATGCATAAATAGGCATGTTACAATTTGAAAATGGTATTCAATACAACATAATTAAGCCATCAATCCAATAATGCATTTTCTAACCTGCTTTTCCAGGTCAGGGTGACAAGGCAGTTTGTTATAAAGTGAACGAATAAAAAAGACCTAATATACACAGATGAACATATTGAAGGGCCCTGCATTAGTCCATTCTATGATGTGTGTGTAGACCTTGCGGAATAGACTCAGTTCATCTTATGTATGACCTCTGACTACTCATGAAAGGGGGTTTATGATATGCTGTTAGAATTTCAAGTCTAAGACAACTTAACAGTGAACATCCAGTTGGTTTGGGGGCACAATTGCATTGATTTATTGAGATCAAATGGTCCCACCCTCTTGTTAGCTGACAAACTAGAATGACTTACTCAAATATCATGTAAGAGGTTATTTTGATTAATATTTTAATTACTTTGCTCTTTCTTTTGTACAAATTCATACTTTTCTATTTTTGTGTACCTGCTAGTAATGGCATAAGGTAAAACAACAGTAACTAAAATGGGTAAGTGTATATCCATCTCAGTGGACTTGATCATATACCAATATTTCAAACCAACATTCATTAATAAAGAAAGCTGTGTGTAAAACTGGAAGAAACAACTTGCTAAAAGGTGGAAAATATCAAAAAGGACTGTATTTTAAATCAAATTATTGAGGACAGTCAATGTGGCACTGTATCTACATGTCAGTTAATTTTGTAAGGATCCATGTAACATGAGGTATATTTCTGTGATGGCAACAACATTTATTTCTATAAAACATTTTTATACAACCCATGCAGCTAAAAGAAGCAGTGCATAAAAAAATAAATAAATAAAATTATATAAGAAAAATAATCCATAAATTGTATACAAAAATTAAACAATGCACACATATATGAGATACATATATAATTATGAGAAACAGAGTCCTTAAATATGAAGTTGGTTTTTAAGTCTCTAAATGATGGCCAGGCTGGACAGAAAAAATAAAAATAAGTCCAGTTAAGATGGAGAAAAAAAAATTTGTAGAGTTTCCAGGTCAAAAGACCATTCAGCCTCCACTGAGTATTCTGCCTAACATAAATGTTCTTAAGTAGTTTATTGTTTTTTGTTTTTTTAAGGCTTTGTCTTAGAGGATCCAATGTAGTGGGCCTCCTGGAAAGTTGGAGTATTTGCTTTCATTCAGATATTCAAACATCACATTTAATCAGGTGGTGGTGGCACAGAACACCACCACAGATGAAGCAAAAAAAACAAAGAAAAGTAAAGATTAATAAATTCTGCAGGTTCATTGAAGAGTGTGTTAATTCTATGCATATCTAGTTTATTAAGAGTAAAACTGAAATGTAGCTACGAAAAAGCCATATAAAAAAGTGGAGTTTTAGGAGTTTTTTAAAATGATCCTCATTGTTAGCCTGGCATATATCTATTGGTATTCCAGATTTTGGTGCATAACAGCAGAAGGCCACCTTCCCACTTCTTTTCTGATTGGCTCTTAAAATGATAAGCAGACCGCTTTTAGAAAAATCCAAGATTGTGATTTGGAATGTAGAGGGACAAACACTCCAAAATATCAGAAGGAGTATTTAAAGTTTATTTATGCCATTAGTAGAATTTTGAAGTAATTTCTAAAAGACAGGTAACCAATGTAATGATGCTAACCCTGGTGAGATATACTCAGCTCTGTAACCACAAGTTCATAATAAACACCAACATTAGTTGCCCAGCTTTGTTGCTTGTGGCAGTGCAGATCTGCCAATATTTTGTAGCTTTTGGTCTACTATTTCAGTTTTTACATACTTTTCATTCTGATTTTACTTCAGGAACAGATCTTTATATATAATATGCTACCGTGGCTGTTCTTTTGTCTGTGCAGGATTTTAAATCACCTGTAGCTTGCAAACCGTTTGACCTATTGACCTGAAATTTGGTACACATATACTACGTGACATCTACTATCCGCTTTCGGGGTGATGATTGACCCCCAAGGTTATTCCTCTTTTTATTTTATTTTATTGTAGAATCAACTCTCAGCAGCAGGACAGCCGTGCGGTGCATGCGTATGGGTGCCATTCTCATCCCTACCCCTACTTCTTCATATCTTAAATCATTCTTGAGGCAGATTAAACACCTAAGTGCCAGCTTAAGTGATAAATGAAAGAAAACATACTAAGTAATCACAACACAAACACTGACTTAATCACTTTTAACGCGAAAAAATGCAAAATAACATGCAGTGCGCCGTTACTGGTGTAATTATAAAAGGCTATTATGAAACTATAATGAAATAAACTGGGCATGTAACCAAATACCATATAAAAATTAAATTTAGAAATTTTAGTAGACATGGACTTGGGTATACTGTAGACATCCCACTCTGCAAAAAGTAATTTCAGGAAGATGTCCCCAAACTACCACCTGCTGACTATGTCAGAACATAATACTTCAGCTATTAAACATACATGATATCATTCAACTCACAGAGTCATTTTTATTCTCTTACAACTTAAAGCAAGTCCATGGAAGATTGGCCTCATGATGTAGCTCCTTGGCAGCTAGCTAGCTAGTTTGAATGACATTAGCTATGATAAGGAATAAATTACACCTGTTGAACTCACATCAAAGTGTCTTTAACAATCATTTAACCCTCCAAGGGCAATGCTGAAATCACTGTTGCAAACAATGCAGCACGCCACAGTGTCATTACTTTTTACTGCTATGAGGCTGAGATATACCTTCGTATAATCTGAATTGAAAGGCATTTTTTATCTTTTGTTTTTGGGAAGTCTGCCATGGGTATGCTAGAAAAATACTAAACTGATAGATCAGAGAGAGAGAGAGGTCAACTGTAATGCCCTCCCACAAAGAAAACTGATAGGTCTACTTAGCAGAAAAATAGACTAATCAGGATGCTCTGTCTCTGTTACTCTCTCATTACCTCAGTCAGTCAATTGCTGTCATTCTCTAAAGATTCATGATAACCTCTGGGATCTTTGCTCTTTCGCTCGTGCGCTCTCGCTCTAAAAAACACATTTCCGGGATATTGTATATAATTTGCAGGCATCAGGGAGCCTCTATCAATATGTGAAAGACTCCCAGAACTTCTGGGAGAGCTGGGATGTCTCATACTGTATTCCTTTCATTCTCAGCCCAGTAAAGTTACTCCAGGAAAAGAGATATTTTGCTTTTGTATTTGTAATATTTAAAGAGTAACAGCTTCTGTTTTAGTTCAATGAACTGCCAATTACTTATGATGAATTAGAGGTGCATAAAATACATGTACAAACAAAAACTTGAAATCATGATTGAACAGAGAAGTACAAAGTTTAAAGAAACCAGAGCAACAGAACAGGTACTGAATCATACTTGGAAACCAGAGATCAACAGCTGGAAACTAAGTTATTGAACTCAGCTTGGCAAAAACAAGTTTGTCTTTGGAGGAAAAAAAAAGGTACAGGATAAAGAAACAAAAAAATATTTCCTTGGATCTCATGCTTGGTCAAGAGCCCTAACATGTCAACACTAATGAATACAAAAAAGGCTTCATTTAGGAACAAAAAGATCCACACATGAATTCCTTTATTTTTGAAGCATATTATTAACAAAAATAATAAGGCAGAGGCCTAAAATGTCTCTAATACTGATCATAGTTTTGAGTGAAGGCATTGTTGACTATTTTAAAAAAAAATCAATGCAGAAAGTAATCACAATGCATGATTAAAACTCCAAATGATCCCCAAAACCCAAACACCATGTATATAAAATTATACACATAAACATACTGAACTTAAATTGATAAAACTCATACAAAAGTATAAAATGCAACACAGCAGAAAACTTTACATAATGCACACCTAACCTGTGGTAAAGAAAGATAAAAACACACAACCAATTTAAAGGAGTATCGGAGACATAAAAATTTGGTCAAGCTTTATTAAATCTAGCAAATGATTACGGTAAGGAAAAGGATGTTAAACACTGCTGCATGGTGAGCTCAAGGGATTTTCATTTGGAAGCTACAAAAACTTAGATGCTATAGTGCTTAGCAAAAACAATATTTGGCAAGAAGAAGATGATAAGTTGGATGTTTCTAGTAAAATAAAAATATTAAGACTCAAAAAAAGCAGTAATTAAACATAAAAAATAAAAAACATTAACCAGAGACATACAAGACTAAAACATACAAAAATATTCCAGGTTCCCATGAATAATAGAAAGGGTTTGTAATGATATCCCTAAAAAACACTGCCAGTTGCCAATAAGATATGACCTATGAACATACTGAAAGTATGGAAACTGCCGGTCATGTTTTTTTAGACCAATGCATGATGTTTCTTAATGTTTCTTAATGTATTCTTAATGTATTCCAACTTAAGAAGAATAAAGGCGAAGGAAGGCCATAAGCCCAGATATTGAAAAGGGAAGGAGACAAGCAGGAAAATTTACAGAGGAGGGATTTATTAGTGGGAGATGGGCTAAAAAGACATGAATAAACAGGTAATTAAACTTGGAAAGGGGAGTTCATAAGATTTTAAGAGACAGAATTTGGCAGCAGATAAAAAAATGAATGAAGGTTTTATGTAAATTTCAACTTTATTTATATAGCACATTTAAAACAACATAGGAATGCTGTGGCCAAAGTGCTTTACAATAATAGAATTAAAGGAAAACATACAATTAACATGAATAACATAAATAGAAATAAAATAAATAAACATAAATAAAACAAATGATAAATAGAAGTAATGTTATATAATCACAATGAGGAAACCATCAGTATTACTGAAGGTCACGGAATACAAGTGAATACAAATGAGTCTCTAATCTTGTTTTGAACAGTTCAATTGTAGACAGCTCCTTTATGTAATGAGGGTAAAGAGTTCCACAGGGGAGGAGCAGCAGCTGCAAAAGCCCTGTCCCCCTTAGTTTTACACTTAGTACGAGGGACAACAAGAGACAACTGACCAGAAGATCTAAGCACTCTGGATGGCTGGTGTAAAACACAAATTTCCGATAAATAGGCAGGAGCAAGCCCATGTAAAGATTTAAAAACTAGCAACAAGATTTTAAAATCAATTTGAAAACTGACAGGAAGCCAGTGTAAATAAGCTAATATTAAAGAAATAGAGTCATACTTTCTTGCCCCAACCAGAAAGCGAGCGGCAGCATTCTGGACTAACTGTAACCTGTGTATCAGGGATTTGCTAATCCCAGAATACAGCGAGTAGCAGTAATCAAGGCGAGAAAAAATTAAAAGCATGAGTAGCTTTCTCAAGATCCCTAGAAGATAAAAAATGCTTGATCTTACCTAATAGACGAAGCTGGAAAAAGCAACTCTTGACTACAGAATTAACTTGTTTCTCAAAAGAGAGGTTACTGTCAAAGATAACACCTAGATTGCGGACTTGACGTTTGCAAAAGACAGAGAAAGAGCCGAGAAGTCCAAGACCAATTTGGGCTTTAGCTGATGGACCCACCTCTGTTTTATTTTGATTCAGATCAAGTAAATTATTAGGCATCCAGGATCTTAATTCAGAAAGACAGTTGTGCAGTTGATTCATTGCAGAGTTGTAGACGGGAATATAAATCTGTGTATCATCAGCATAGCAGTGAATAGAAATGTTAAATTTCCTAAAAATAGCTCTAATAGGGTAGATAGATAGATAGATAGATAGATAGATACTTTATTAATCCCAAGGGGAAATTTACATAATCCAGCAGCAGTATACTGATACAAAGTGAAGGTATATAGAGAATAAGAAAGGACCCAAAATGGATCCCTGAGGAACACCACATTTAAGAAGAGCAGTAGACGAAAAAGAGGAATTTAAAGTCACTGAAAAGTGTCTACCAGTTAGATATGACCTGAACCAGTTAAGAGCAGCCCCTTTAAGCCCAATAAGATGTTCAAGCCGCAACAGCAATATCTCATGGTCAATAGTGTCAAAGGCAGCAGTCAGATCCACGAGGACAAGGAATGCAGAGCCACCTGAGTCAGTAATAATAGAGATGTCATTGAATACTTTAAGGAGGGTAGATCTCAACCAATTGATTATAAATAATTCTTTCTAATATTTTAGCCAGAAATGGCAATTGGGAAATCGGGCAAAAATTGGCTAAAACTCCAGGATCTAATTCTGCCTTTTTTAGACCGGGACACACTGCAGCTGTTTAAAAAATGAAGGCACAACCCCCACTCTAATAGAATTATTAATAATGGCTAGTAAAGATGGGCCCATAACATCAAATGCTTCCACTAAGAGGCATGGTGGTACAATATCAAGAGGACTGGGAGTTGGTTTAAGGGTGTCAATAGTTCTTTTTTGCTGTGAAAGTGAGACAGGATCAAAAGATTCGAAGACAGTACCATGATTAACAGTAGGAAGTTCATAGCCAGTTGGAACAATGCCACAGCGAATTTGATCAATTTTACTGACAAAGAATAAAAGAAATTGCTCACATGAAAGAACAGTGCTATTTAATCCCATCAAAGAATGAGGGTGAATGGCCGCATTAATTGAATTAAATAAGACCCTAGGATTCTTAGAATGATGGGAAACTAAATCAGCGAAGAAATCATGTTTAGCTTTCTTAACCGCAACCTGGAAGTTGAATAGAGAAGTCCTAAAAATCTGTTTAGAAACAATTAGACCATCTTTTTTCCAACGCCGTTCCGCAGTTCGACAGGTGCAATGCAGTGATCGCGTAGTTTCATTTAGCCAGGGAGAAGGTCTTCCATTATTACAGCGTATCTTGAGCGGAGCAATTCAGTCTAATACCGTTTTACAAGAAGAATTAAATTCTAAGACAGAGTCATTGATACAATCATATTGGACATGCACATCAAGACTAGAGAATATAGTTTTAAAATCGGATATAATAGAAGAATTTAAAAAGCGAGAGCAGCGTGAAGCACAATTAGTAGTAGGGACATCTACAGTAATATTCAAATTCATCATTATAGAAAAGTGATCAGTAAAAGAAACATCACATAAATCAATATCATTAACTGAAATATCTCGTGTAAGAACGAGATCAAGGGTGTGACCGAGAGAGTGAGTTGGCATATCAATATGCTGGATAAAATCAAATAATTCCAATAGTGATAAAAAGTTATTAACCAAAGGTTTCGATTGACAACAAACGTGAATGTTAAAATCACCAACAATAAATACTTTGTCATGGGAGAGGGTGATATCAGCCAGGAGATCAGAGAATTCAGAAATCAATATATCATTAATTATAGGAGGTCTATAAACCATAGCAAACAACAAAGGGGAGCTGCACACTTTGAAAAGTTGCAGTTCGAAGCTACTAAATGGACCCTTTCTAAGGCTCCAACACAAGAACATACTTTTAAAAACAGTGGCAATGCCCCCACCATGACGAGTCAGACGAGGAGAGTTTAAAAATAAATAACCTGATGGTACCAAGTCAGTAAAACTTGAAGAGTCATCATTTACAATCCAGGTCTCAGTGATGAAAAAGAAATCCAGATTATTTGAGATAATAAAGTCTTGGAGTGGTGGCTCTGAGGCTAGGGATCTACACTGCCAGTTTGAATCCCGTAAATGCCAATAGGGACTCTGCTCTGTTGGGCCCTTGAGCAAGGCCCTTAAGCTGCAATTGCTGAGCGCTTTAATTAGTGAGAAAAGCGCTATATAAATGCAAGAATTAATTAATTGGAGAATAAAAGTTTTATTAGACACTGATCAAGAGAGCAGCCTCGATAGAAGTAGAAGAGCTTGCTGCGGGATGAGCATGCAAAGATTAGCAGCGTTTACTCCCCGAGAGCACACCAAGGAAAAGTGATGTCATGTTGAAATGGAGAAATTAAATCCAATGTCCAGCACCCATGAACCAGGGATAGAGTCCTGTGCAGGAGAAGATGTGTCATAGGCAACTCGCAGGCATCAGGAAACCAAGCTCTGCGATTTGAGTCAGCATTATTTAACAGCAATGCCGGCTCTTTTTCCACATCGGCAGCGGGTGCATTTGCATCTCTGAGAGGCATTCAGCTCACTGATACAGGTGAACACTGGCGTCCAGGTGAAGAAGTCAGCAGATGAATAAAACAAAGGTGGAGGATCACATAATATCCCAACAGGAGATGAAAATTGGGAGGAAAGCAAGCAAGAAAATATGTTAAGTAAAGAATCACGATCGTAGGACAGTGGTCGTTGAGATAAACTAATACAAAAAAACAAAGATTAAACAGATTAGTGAGACGAGTAGATGGCCAGCCACACCAGTCGGCGGCATCTTGGGCCTCATGAACCCAGTCCCATATATCCACACGCAATTGTAGTCCCATAGGACAGCCCTGCTATGTTCCATGGGTGGTGCAGGGACAGAACATAGACTGTTCCCAGACCATGATCATCAAAAATCATTTCCCCAGAGTACTATTACCACATTGAGATAAGACAGAGAAAGAATATCACTGGCCTTTGGTCAAAAGAGACTAGCATCTGAGTTATAGGGTCCTGAATGTGCCACTCAGGTACTGGTCAATGCTACAATTCAGCAAGGTGTCAGATCATTAGGGCTTAATATATATTTGGGCTGAAATATTGTAACTTTATTAGATTTTAGTCAGGTATGTTCAAAAGCTTCTGAACAGGCCATCCATTTGAAGCTAAACATGTTTGAACCTAACCAGTACTTGGATGGGAGACCAACTAGGAAAATCTAGGGTTGCTGCTGGAAGAGGTGTTGGTGAGGCCAGCAGAGGCCACTTACCCTGTGATCTGATTGTGGATCCCAATGCCCTAGTGCAGTGATGGGGACACTGTGCTGTAAAAATGGCACCATCCTTTGGATAAGACATAAAACCAAGTTCCAGACTCTGTGGTTATAAAAGATCCCTGGGCATCCTTCGTAGAGAGCAGGGTGTATCCCGATGTCCAGGCTAACTTGCCTTCCATGGCCTAGTCATTCTGGGTCCCTAATCATCCCCTTTCTCTAACTGGCTACCTCTCTCATCACTTCACCACCTTATAGCTAGTGTGTGGTGAGTGTACTGGTGCAAAAATAGGTGCCCTCACAGCATCCATTAGTGGTGGTTGAAGTGGCTCCCCATTCACTAAAGAGCTTTGCGAAATGAGGAAAGCGCTATATAAATGTAAAGAATTATTAATATGGGGAGATCAATGATAAAGGATCAGCAAAATAGCTTTCAAAATAGGAGAGGGAAAAAGAAGTGTGAAACAACCAAAGGATTGGGCAATTTGCCTGTCAGATGAATGAGCACATAATTCTTCAGTCTGGTCCTCTTTTAATTCCATATAATCTTGAGAATTAATATTTTCACATCTGTCCAATATGTATTTTTGAAATCCCAGAAGTAACACCCAGCACAGCTTGTGTACCACACAAGCTTCAGGCTATGACTACTGTATATTGGTATTGGCCAATGTTTTGCTATAGTTGAAGTTAAATTTGAGTTATGCTTATTTAAAAACTGTGTGAGGCCACTTAAGGACAACCTTTAAAATTTGAATAGATTTTTGTTAAGAATGTATACTTCACCGTAATATCTGAACAACTGCTAATTTAAGTATGTTTCTTTTCCCAGATTTAATCACTATTTTATGCCCAACAGACACAACTGACTTTATGCCATTCAAAAATAACTTTATAAATAATATATCATATATTATCCAATATGTCAATGCCATGAATCCGAGTTTTTGGTTTAAAGGGATACAGAAACCCTTTTGATCACTGGTTTTGTGATCATTGCCTTATTTTTGGGGTTGTTAATTTATATGAGCAATTTCTATGGCTACTTAGTTATTTACAGTATATCATGGCCTTTTTGTCAACCTGTCATTAGGACAGCTCCAGTTTTCAAGTGGCATGTCCCCACAGGTCATGGGCTACTAGGGATTATGCAAAGAGTTCAAAGGTTGCTGTTTCAGGCACTTCCTCATGTGAACTTGTATATTCAAAACACCCTTTTTCCAGTCATTTCTGGGCTATTAAAACAAGTTTTATAATATCTTTTTTTCTGTTTCAACTCATGTTTGACATTATGATTTTCTACCACCAAGTTGTTATTCCCTGCTACTTTTAAAAATGTTTCTGCTAGAGCTTCTAGCATACCATTCATTCCTTACTACAACTCACCCACCGTTTTATGGGGAGGTGGCAGATATGTCACTATATTTCAGCAGGAGATTGTTGAGCCCCATAAACACCAGAATGGCGTGAAACCTTCTAAGAAAGCAAACAAGAGTCCTAAAAGCACTAAGCAATTTAGAGTAGAGAATCTAGAACAAATCTATGACACTCTTAGAATGACTGGATGCTATAAACTCCCACCAAAGTGGGAAAGCAGTAGGCCAAGATGGCTACCCAGTGGAATTTTATAAACAATTTTCAAGAAAAAAATTCTACCTCAAACTTTTTGCCAAACATTAATTACAGTTTTTGCAAAGAAAAATAAGGTCTTACTATGTAAAATTGGATTGAAAAACTGAGAAAGTAATATATATTTACCACATTGGACAAATTTGGGTTTGAGGCAATATATGTGGATATAATAACTATACTAGTCCAGAGGCCTCAGTTTGTATTAACAATATGATTTCAAACTACTTTAAATTAGAATGTAGTACTCAACAGGGATACCATCCTACACCATTGCTTTTTAGTCTCCATTGAGCCATTAGCCATTCATTTTCTAAATACATTAGGCTATAGTTAAAGGGATTATCAGAGAAGGACTCCAACAGAAAATATTACTATATGCAGATGCTATGATACTGTATATACTGTATCAGACCCACAAACATCTTTACCACTAGTCCTTAACATGTTAGCAGAATTTCAAAAGACATTTGGAAAAAGACTAAATCAATTTGAATAAAAGTGTGCTTTTTCCAGTGAACTCTCTAGCACATCACATTAGACTGCACATTTATTCATTCATTTTATCAGAACTGTTTAAATACCTAGAGGTAAATATTACAAGTAAATATGAAGGTCTTTTTCAACACAATTTTACTAAAAGCATAGAAAAAAATCAAACAAGATGTGAACAGATGGTCCATCCTCCATATCACATTAGCAGGGAGAATTAATTCTGTCTTGTCTAAATAAACATGCTTTTCAAACCCCTATTTCAGAAAATCCATATATACACACACCCATGGGCGGCATGGTGGCACAGTGGTAGCGCTGCTGCCTTGCAGTTAGGAGACCTGGGTTCGCTTTCCGGGTCCTCCCTGCATGGAGTTTGCATGTTCTCCCCGTGTTTGCGTGGGTTTCCTCCGGGTACTCCGGTTTCCTCCCACCGTCCAAAGACATGCATCTTAGGTGCATTGGCAATTCTAAATTGCCCCTAGTGTGTGCTTGGTGTGTGTGTGTGTGTGTGCACGCCCTACGGTTGGCTGGAGCCCTGCCCAGGGTTTGTTTCCTGCCTTGCACCCTGTGTTGGCTGGGACTGGCTCCAGGAGACCCCCGTGACCCTGTAGTTAGGATATAGCGGGTTGGATAATAAATGGATTGGGATATACACCCACATTAATAAACTGTATTTTAAGAAATGTCATTGCCTTTAAAAATCGATTCTATAAAGACCTAAAGCAGAAGGTAGCATGGCATTACCTAACTTTCAGCTTTTTTTTACTGTGTGGCATATATATATATATATATATATATATATATATATATATATATATATATATATATATATATATATATATGTATATATATATACACCGTAAAGATCTGCACATCTGAACAAAGTAATGAATTTACACCAGCCTGGTCAGCAATGGAAATATAATCTTACTGTACTTCTTTATATGCCCTGCTTATACCCTGGAAAATTTTAACTTTTGTGAATAGCAGCGATCCAATTATATACTAATCAGAATATATACTCAGCAAAAAAAGAAACGTCCCCTGACTTTCAACTGTTTTTACTTTCAGTAGACTTAATGTGTAAATATTTGTATGAACACTAAAAGAGTCAACACCATAAGACATAAACTAAAAATGTTTCACAATGTGTCCCTGAATGAAGGGAGGCTCAAAATCAAAAGTACCAGTCAGTATCTGGTGTGGCCACCAGCTGCTTGAAGTACTACAGTGCATCTCCTCCTCATGGACTGGACCAGATTTGTCAGTTCTTGCTTTGAGATGTTACCCCACTCTTCCACCAAGGCACCTGCAAGTTCCTGGACATTTCTGGGGGGTATGGCCCTAGCCCTCACCCTGCGATCCAACAGGTCCCAGACGTGCTCAATGGGATTGAGATCTGGGCTCTTCGCTGGCCATGGCAGAACACTGACATTGCTGTCATGCAGAAACTTTTTGCCACTCCTGTCTGGTCCAGCGAAGGTGGGTTTGTGCCCATAGGCGGCGTTGTTGCTGGTGATGTCTGGTAAGGACCTGCCTTACAACAGGTCTGCAAGCCCTCAGTCCAGCCTCTCTCAGCCTATTGCGGACAGTCTGAGCACTGATGGAGGGATTGTGTGTTCCTGGTGTGACTCGGGCAGTTGTTGTGGCCATCCTGTACCTGTCACGCAGGTGTGATATTCGGATGTACCGATCCTGTGCAGGTGTTGTTACACGTGGTCTTCCACTGCGAGGATGATCAGCTGTCCTTCCTGTCTCCCTGTAGCGCTGTCTTAGGCGTCTCACAGTGTGGACATGGCAATTTATTGCCCTAGCCACATCAGCAGTCCTCATGCCTCCCTGCAGCATGCCTAATGTACGTTCACGCAGATGAGCAGGGACCCTGGGCATCTTTCTTTGGGTGTTTTTCACAGTCGGTAGACAAGTCTCTTTAGTGTCCTGCGTTTTTAGAACTATGACCTTAAATGCCTACTTTCTGTAAGCTGTTAAGGTCTTAACGACCATTCCACAGGTGCATGTTAATTAATTGATTATGGTTAATTGAACATGCATGGAAAACATTGTTTAAACAATTTACAATGAAGATCTGTAAAGTTATTTGGATTTTTAAAACATTATTGTTGAAATACACAGTCCTGAAAAAGGGACGTTTCTTTTTTTGCTGAGTATATATAGATAGATAGATAGATAGTGTGAAAAGCATGCCCCTGAACACAGACAGACAGACACCAGAATGTCCAAAATGCACACGTTTATTTTACACAGCACCTCAATGCCTCATTCCCCTACAGTCTTAGTCTCTCTCTCTTTCTTCTTCTCTCAGTTCTTCTCTATGACCACTACTCCCCTCCTCACAAGTTTCGTCTCCTTCCTCCCAACTCCGGCTCAGCTTCTTGAGGGAGGCGGGCCCTTTTATAACGACCCAGATGGGCTCCAGGTGCTCCGTCTGATGTCACTTCCTGGTGTGGCGGAAGTGTCAAGAGAGCACCTGGAAGCACTCTGCTGCCATCCAAGGTTCCAACCATTCCCGGACGCCCCCTGGCGGTGACACCGTCTTTGCAGAGGGTTGAGCTTCACAGCTTCATGACCCCCATTGCATTCCAGGAAGGCCGTCCACCTGCACTCCAGGGAAAATATTGTCCCATTTCCGGTCCCTTGCTTCTTCCGGCATCCCGGCAGGGCAATGTCCCTGGGTGTCTATGACAATAGATAGATAGATAGATAGATAGATAGATAGATACTTTATTAATCCTAAGGGGAAATTCACATACTCCAGCAGCAGCATACTGATGATAAAAAAAAAAATATATGGAATATGGACTTCAAACCAGAGAAACTTATGTCTGTTGCTGCTCTACATGATAATCACCTTTTTCAACCTTCTCAAACCTACACAGTATTTAATCTTTGGAAAACATCCAAGAGTAAAACACTTCGAGAACCATATATCCATAATGTTTTTGTATCTTATGAACAATTGCACACAATTTTTCTAGTTTTCAAATTAGACATTTTGTTAAAAGAAACCTACCCAATTTTAAACATCTCCCACCCATTTGTATACAAGAGGAAAAATACTGAATTGTCTTAGAGACTCATACAGCATCTCAACAATACATAGAAACATCTCAAAGTCAGAAAAGCGTAACTACACCCTAGCTCTATATGCACAAAGCATCAAAAATTCAACTGAAAATATTTCATCTGATATGTATGGAAAAAAATATAATGTATATATTGAAATCTTTACGGCCATGTTAAATATAATGATTATAGAAATGTCTATTTTACTTACCTGTTTACATATACCATATAAGGAACGGTTCAGCTCAAGTGAATTTTTTTTTTTTTGTGAAGGGTAAAAGGTCAAAGGGCAGAATATTAAAGAGGAAATTGCAAGAGATTGCATCAGTCAGTCAGTGAGTCAGATGAGATCAGAAAGGGGTGATCCAGAGAAGGAACGAGAACGACAGCCATTAAGCTGCAGGGTTTCTTTTTTTGTTGTGGAATGTTCAATCATTGATCACGTCATATTGAATAAAGGAAGACAACA
The DNA here is from genome assembly GCA_026402145.1 of Polypterus bichir lapradei. Lineage (NCBI taxonomy): Eukaryota > Metazoa > Chordata > Cladistia > Polypteriformes > Polypteridae > Polypterus > Polypterus bichir. Next base: position 26,789,373 of record JANRMT010062854.1, on the reverse strand, counting down.
CCTGTTGTTAATCTGAGTCCCATTTGAATCTGTACAAAGACACAAAATCATTGATCACATTTATCTCGCTTAAAATTGTCCAAAATGTATCCAGGGCAAGATCCAATCTGCGAGTGTTGCAATCTAGCGTCAGCCTCACTGGACGACATGTTTGGAAGAGCATCAAATGAACATCATTTTGGACACAAATCTTTGAATGTTTATCAGACAGCATTCATAACCCATTAAAAGCTGTGTCTAGTGTACTGTCCTTATCTTGCTTAACTGGATGAATCCCAACCCACTTTTTATGCGTCAGTGAGTAATTAATGTTCTATACCATTTGAAATTATCCATCCATTAGCCATCCCGCTATATCCTAACTACAGGGTCACAGGGGTCTGCTGCAGCCAATCCCAGCCAACAAAGGGCGCAAGGCAGGAAACAAACCCCGGGCAGGGCGCCCATTTGAAATTAGAAAAATCTAATTCTTGCTTAGAGAATCTCTTCAAAACCTTTTAAGAATATGACAAGATTTAAATAGTACAAGTGTAGAATAAGCATTCATATAGGGTAAAAACAACATTTTTCCTTTTTTTCTTTTCTTTAACTATGTTTTTCCATGCTCTTGGTTCTTTCTCTTGAGTCAAGGTTGAATTCTATTTTTTTTTTATTATTCCTACTTTCTTTTTTAACTTTGTAATTTTTTTTTTTTCTAGTTTGAGTATGAAGTCATTCATTGTAAAGGATTGGCTTGAATGTACGCAATGTTATTTTCTTGAAATAAAATTAATTAGAAAAAAATAATTTGTTTTCTTTTAATAAAAATGTATTTTAAAAACTAGTAATTGTAAATTGTACTGCTTTAGAGGGCAGCGTGGTGGTACAGTGGTAGCACTGCTGCTTCGAGACCAAGGTTCTTATCCTGGGTTCTCCCTGTATGGAGTTTGTATGTTCTCTATATTCTCACTATGTCTGCATGGGTTTCCCATGAGTGCTCAGGTTTCTTCATGTAGTCCAAAGACATGCAGGTTAGGTGAATTGGTGATGCTAAATTGGCCCTGATCGGGTTGTGTGTGTGTTTGTGAATGTTAACCCTACAATGAACTGCTGCCCTGTCCAGGGTTTGTTCCTGCCTTGCACCCAATGCTAGCAGGAATTGGCTCCAACATCAAACCAACCCTGGTTTGAATTAAGCAGGTGAGCAAATGATATAACATGACAACTTTAGGGCAAAATAATGAAAGGAGTTAACTATATTAACTGTTGGAAAACACACATTTGCTCTTTTAAAGAAACTGTACAAAACATAATTTTGCTTATTTATTACTTTAGGCAGCCAAGCAAAGCATTTTTTACATGAATGTATTAAATAATCTTTTAGATAATACTGTATTTTTATACTGAATATAACAGCTTTTTTACCTGATCTCCATTGAACATTGCTTGCAACATTCTATTTCTTTTTACCAGCAGTCTACCCTCTAGGTTTTGACTACATCATTTTACCAGTGTAAGTGATTAGATGTCTCACTGTAAGAAATTTATTTTTTTTGCACAGAAAGAGAATTGAAAAGGAAAGCAGGAAAATATTTTTTGCAAGGTGCCAAACTTTTTGACGGTATTTGATAGAGTGAAAAAAAGAGATTAGCAGCAAAAAAAAGATGACAGGAAGAGTGTGAAGAATAAAATGGATTTTTTGCTCTCATTTCTTGTATAATGATCAAGGTCATGAGAATGTGGAACAGGTGGTGATTGAAATGCTGGCAAATGGGCTGTATTTTATTCAGTAAAGGCCTAACCACACATTTTTGTAATGTCTACCACAGCAGCTTTTAATGTGGTTACTTGACAGCATTATAAAATATGGTGATGGCCTTGTGATTTTAAACTTGTGGACTATTTTCTTTCAGATTCTGTTGTTGCCCTAAATCCCACTATGGGGTATTTAAAAAAAATGGTTTATGTATTAAAACTCAAATTAACATAACCAACCCAGAGAGAACATAATTTGGCTTAGAATTAAAACAATGTTCTCCAACAGGTGTTCCTGTCTTAATAATAAGTTTCATAATAAAAAAAATTAAACTAGTCTCTGGTATTTCAATTTAAAATGATTTTTGTAAAACATTTGTTTCTTCGAAATACTTCTGTTTCAGTTAATGATATTATACTAAATATACAAATACCATTTCTGTCTACTCAGGTTTAGATAATCTAACACTTTAGTCGAGGCTGCTTTACAGTAGACAGAAATTTTCATTACAACAAAGTATTTTTATGGTCCCGACAGTTTCCCCATATGAAGCGAGTCTATAGAAATCTCGTTACTGCGAAGTACATTCAGCAGATTTCATTACAACAAAATGCTTCAAAGATCATGAAATGCCTGAATGAATCATCCACAGAGCAACTAGTTCTGTGGCCGCAGCTCAGTTGTGCACAACGATCCCGAAACAGAAACACTGTCATTTTTTTTCTTTCTTTGAACTTTCCTCGTACTGTTTTTTTTGCCTTATTTGTTTCCTGCAGTTTTCAGTGATACCTTTGCTCATTTTTCGTCAACATTTGAAAAACATCCATTGGAATTTAACTCATTGTCCCCCTCCTATAGAAACGGCAGACATGAAAAAATGATAACAGTTCATATTAGAAAAAAAAACTTTACATTTTTGCAGCTCTCGGTTGCGGCAAAAAGAAAAAAAAAAACATTGGCAGTGAATTCAGAATTTCGCCATCGATGCTGTCAACTTTCTTGAAAGAACGAGCAAAAAAAGAAGAAAAATCTCGGGTTGCAAATGTATGTGAACTGTTTCATTTGAAGGCGTCGAAAAAGCATTTTTTATGTGTTTCAGTGATGGTCGTTCAAGAAACATTCCTATTAATGTGACACTCATTCAAGAAAATGTGAGGTTTGTAAACTCTCTTGGGACCTCACCCAACCAGACAGCACGCCGAAGAGCGTCCTGAAGTCCGATCTCCGCGTCTACAGTGGACTGTTTATCTGTTGCCAGGGCAACAGCAGGCTCAAAGCTATGCTGCATCTCTCAGCTATGCAGTGTCTCTCCAGCAAAGCAAACAGAAAAGATCTTGATGGGTGGTGCAAGGTACATTGCTAAATGTAGGTAACAAGATTACTTGATCACTGATCTGGCCACAACCCTGCCTGACTGCTGTGTCTGTGTATAGCAGAGTGGCAGATAACACTACAATAAATAAGTGTGTCGATCCTGTTTCAAGCTGAATAAAGCTGGTTTTGCTAAAGTACTGAGACTCAGCCTCGTGTTTTGTGGTGCAAGACAGGGACTTATAGCGTGACTCTGATCTTTTATGAGTTGCTTCTGTGTCGCTTCACTGCAGTGCTATGAACCTGTTTTTGCCCTGCCCCGGCAACGGACAAACAATCTTCCACAGATGCTGCAATCGCGCATCAGGATGCACTTCAGCGTGTTGTTCCTGTTGGGTGGGGAGTGGGGATGTCTGAAAAGAGTTCAGAAACCTCACAATATGAAGAAGAAAAGAATGATTCTGCTCCTGATTGATAACTGTGCTGCCCACAACATGCTTCCACATTCAGTTAATGTTTGCGTTGAATTCCTCCCACCCAAATGCACAGCAGTGCTTCAGCCATTGGATTTGAGCATCATTCGCACCCTGAAAGTGTATTATCGCAAGGAAATGCTGAGAAAAATTCTCATCAGCATGACTTGTAGGCAGGAGGAGATTAAAATTTACGAGAAAGAAGCTATTGAAATGATTGCTAATGCCTGGGCGCAAGTTAAAGAAAGTACTATAGTAACAAATACAGAATCTCATTACAGCTAAATTTTCATTACAACGAAATATTTTTTAGGTCCCTGGGAGTTTGTTGTAACGGAATTTTACCTGTAGTTAAAGGGCCATCTTTCCCTTCCTAATGATCAAATATTAGATATAATGTTTACTTGTGGTAGTGAGGTTTATATTGTAAATATTACTCCACCAGATTAAATGATCTCTAATCACTATTTAATTACATTTGACTTGTTCCAGTCCTTATCAATACAATTACAGTACACTGTGCAGCCCCAGGGTGTTGATGAAAAGATTGGCTGGATATACATGTGCATATCTCAGCCAGTTTCCTCATTTGTTATCTGAGGTTCGTAATTAAAACACCTATGCCCACTATAATATAACAGGAGCCTGAGCAGGAAAAATAAGATAGAATGAAAGAGAAATGAGAAAGACAGTCCAAAAGTTCAAAAGAAAGAGAGAAAAATTGTAGCTAAGGCAGTGCTATGGTGTGGAGCAAAGTGGTAGGGAAGTGTTCCTGGGTAGAGCAAATGGATAGTGCTCAAGGTGCAGGGTCACACCTGCTGACTGCCCAAGGTGCAAGAACGACCAACCACTCTGAGTGACCCTCACTAAATGCTAAGGGTTAGCAGCAGGAGAAGGAAGCAGGGCTTATGGGGTCCCCCAATGAATACCATGAGATGGTGGCAGGGACATGAGCTAAACTGAAGGATTACTGTACTGGCCAATTGACATCTCCCCTTATTGAAGAAAGCTAAAAGGGTAAGTATGAGAGACGTTGGTTTTAGTGGGATGTCTGAATGCTTGTTTTTGGTTTTACAGACAGATCATAACTTTTATTTTAACTGGTTACTTTTAATCTTTTCATTGATTTATTTATTATTGTTTTAACCTACGTAACTATGCTACCTTTGTCGTGGCGAAAAATTGTCACCAAAAGGCCTTTACCTGAAATGAAGGCTACTAGGACTCAGGATAGGCAAACAGAGTTTATAGCTTTACTAGCAGAATACCCGCGCTTCGCAGCGGAGAAGTACTGTGTTAAAGAAGTTATGAAAAAGAAAAGGAAAAATTTAAAAAATAACATAACTTGATTGTTAATGTAATTGTTTTGTCATTGATATGAGTGTTGTTGTCATATCTATCTATCTATATATATATCTATATATATATAGCAAAATACCCGCGCTTGGCAGCGGAGAAGTAAAAAGAAAAGGAAACATTTTAATAATAACGTAACATGATTGACAATGTAATTGTTTTGTCATTGTCATGAGTGTTGCTGGCATATATATATATA